>CM047588.1:3356160-3370227 GCA_026184515.1 Peronosclerospora sorghi
ACTTGCGTTCTTGACACTCCTTGAATCTGATAGGCTACAAAGCCCCCTAGTTTAGACCAATCCGAAATTCGACCAGCTGCTTGGACCAAAAGTGACCAAATTTGTGGTACACTTCACCACAAACCCTTCTTTCACCCGATCAAGATATAACCAGACCCTTTGTAACAGGACTGATCCTGTTACGGGCTTACATTGTGTTGTGCGAGGAAGTGCGCAATACAAGAGGGGTAGGATTAGTTGATGACAACTAATCCTATACTAAAAGTAAATATAAATATTTACTTGTTGGTTAGAACGCAAAATTAAGAGTGTTTATTTAATGGGTGGTTAGCGGCTAATAGTATAGTAATTACCTAACTAATATAATAATATCAAGTATTCAACTAACTGTACTATTAGTTAACCTGCAAGATTCGGTATTTATACCGAATCGACTTTTCCTTCGTAGATTATAATAACTTATAATCTCTTATTTAAATTCAGACAACGTGTCTGAAATTTAACTGTGATATTCTAACTTGAATATCAATTATGTAATGGCACCATTACATCACCCCCACTTAAGTGGTTGGCCAATAATAATTCTTATTTTGGCCAATCATGGGTGGCACTTGTTGGTCGTTCTCATTTATTAACTGGTTAACCATCGACTCGATGGTCAAAGCACGCGGCGGCGCTTTAAAGAGCGCTGCTGAAAACGTCGAAGGAGCTTCTTCCTCCGCCTCAGCACTAGGTGATGAGGTGGTAGTATGCTGCTAAGGCGGCATCTGGCTAGAAACAGGGAGATGTTGCATTAGCAACATCTCGCACGATGACAAACCCCGAATGGTGTGTTGCCAGGAAGGGTTCTTCCATGTTCGGAGACAATTCTGACTCCGAACAAAGTGATCGGGGCACAGCTGTCTCCACGAAAGGATATAGCGAGTCGAAACTCGCTAGGTGATCATCGGCTAACAGCGATGACGACTCTGGTGTCGCTGTCAGCTATGAAAGCGACAATGATTATCACAGGTGGTTTCGGGAACGCAGAGCCCCACCTGGACCAAGTACTTCTCCACGTCGGGGTGATTTAACCCCGGAGCGTGGTGTTGAAGCAGGCGGTGCTCCGCCTGCTAAAAGGGCTCGAACAGAAGCGGCGGCTGCCGCTTCTAAAGCGTATCATCGTACGGAACCACATGTTCCGTGCAGAGTGGGGTTTTGGACCCCTGGCTAGGCTATTGCCCCCAACAGTGGCGGTCACCGTAAGCGGGACTGCCAATATGCGTTGTTCGATATCAACGGGCTGGATGACTGCGAAGATATCCAGTCACGTCGATTCGATCGAAGTACAGACAATAGACGTCTGTACTTTATTGACCTCTTTTTCCAGGTTCGATATTATTCGAGCCGGAAAGAGTCAAGGAGGAACAGGGACGATAAAGACGCCCTGACTCAGAGTTGGAACGCTTTTGTTGACAACTACAACAAAAGCCCAGATGATTACGTGAATAAAGTTCACGTAATGCGCGAGCGCTTTTTAAAGCACTCGCGAACAGGCAAAATGGAATACATCCATTTTGCTTGCATAAAAGAAAGGTTGAACTGTGGTGTACCTTCTCACCTCGTTTGCCCGCGCTGTCCTCAAGGCGCTCCTCGTCTGTCAGAAGAGGAGTTGCGGGGGTACGGTGGTTTTTCCGTACCCGCCGAAATTCAGGGCTTAAACGATGCCCTAAATGCATCAACACCTAGTGTTGATGCTACTTCGTATTATGAGTTTGAGACTCCTTATCAATCTCAGTTAAAAGGTCTGGGGTGTCGGCCCTCAGAACCTCAATTGGCTCCCAAGAGTCAAACTCTTGGGGGTAACCCAGCCAGCGTAATAAGTACTCGGTAATCTGCCCCTTCTTCGAGGGAACCGAGCGCTTCGAGATCAAGCGCTCGAGAATGTATCGCTTATTCCCCTGGTTATCGATCAGGGGCGGCGGAGGTTGAGAATTACCTCGCCGTTGTTGTTGCGGAGCATGGTTCTTTGCTCCGAAAACTCGAGGAGGGTTGTTACTCCTTGAGCAGCGATATGTCTCACTATGTGAAGACATATCGGTATCTTCGCGGGAATGTCTGCGACATCCTCGGGGCGCACACTGCCCTTCAGCAGAAGAATGATCTTCTATACATCGAGCTTTCCCGCTGTAAGGAAGAGATCGATCGGCACAAGTCTGATCTTGAGCAGTCGAAGGCGGAGGTAATGACTCTCCGCTCTGCTCATCAACGGCTGGAAGCCGATTACAAGTGTCTCTTTGGAGACTTGGAGAAGCACGGTAGCTTCCGTGGTTCTGCGTCTCGTCGTAAGACGAAGACGAGTGATACGGCTTGAGCCGCCCAACATAGAATGTTGGGTGAAGCCGCATTGCTGTGGGAATGTCTAAGGTATAGGCATTCCCCCAAATCTCTTGGACCTTGAAGGGTCCAATGTACTTAGGAAGCAACTTCCGTGTAGGGAAGTTGCTTATTGCATGTGTAGGCAAATTAGTAGTACTTAGTAATACTAATTCACCTTTAAGAAAGGAGTTCTTGTTCTTCCTTCCTTGTTTATCTGCATTTTGCGTCTGCTTATTAAAAGCAGAGGCAAGTGCGTCTTTTACATAGCGTATTACAGCTTGGCGCTGTAATACGAATTCATCTACTTCTTTATCAGCAGTAGGTGCATTGTCCTCGTTGTCTACAGCCATTGCTGCAGACACATATTCATCGTATGCAGCTTCAGTTTTAATTGAAGCTGCTTCCGCTTCTACTGTATTTTCAGTAGAAGGGCCATCGTTTTGTTCACAAGTTGCAGTCGCAACTTGCGCATTGACTCGATCAAAATTTGAGCGGGTCCCTCCCCCACTTAGATTTGGCGTACCGCCAAGTAAAGCTGGGGTTCGTGGATGCCTTAAGGCATTCACGTAGAACGGTGTATGCTTAGTTGAAGCATGCACCGAATTGTTAATCGCAAATTCAGTGAGTGACAGGTAGTCACTCCACTGTTCAAAGGCATGTGCGTATGATCGCAACATGTCTCCGAGAACGCGGTTAACCCGTTCCGTCTGCCCATCCGTTTCCGGATGGTCCGCAGTTGACATCTTCAACTGGGTTCTCAACAATGAGAACGTTTCTTGCCAGAAACGTCCTGTAAATCTCGGATCTCGATACGAGACAATGTCTTCCGGCATTCCGTGCAAACGGAATACCGTATCAACGAATATCCGCGCTTTTTGAGCCGCGGTTACGTTCACTGATACTGCAGTAAGATGTACCATCTTACTGAAACGGTCTACAAAGACCACTATTCCGGTCTTCCGACTATTGTCGGGTGGAAGACCGAATACGAAGTCCATTGAAATGGACTTCCAACACTCTGTCGGAACCGGCAGAGATTGCAGCGGAGCCTGTGTAGACTGCGCAGGTTTAACGCGCTGGCAAATCTCGCAAGCGCGTACGTATTTCCGTACCCACTTGTACTGGTTTCGCCAGTAAAAGTCACGTGCGAAAGAAGCGTATGTCTTCTCTCGACCTTGATGCCCCGAAATAGGTGCATCATGATACTCAAACATAATTTGATGTTTGAGATCATCGTCGTTTGGAACGACGATGTGACTTTCATCTTTTTGGTCTGTGCTGTAAAGCAGCAGACCATCGTGCAGTCGATATCGATGCACGCAAGCGCGGAGGAAATCTGGGAGTTCGTCGCGTTTCTCACTTGATTGATTACGTAAGTAATCAATCAACAGACGTGTCTCCTCGTCTGTTTTGTACGCCTCGCGTACTTGTCGTATAATTGACGACGACAAAGCAGTGCAACGGATCGCGTTTGCACTGGCACCTTCGGTTACGGACGGTTTCGTCTCGTAATCGGGCCTTCGTGATAGCGCATCCGCTATCACGTTCAACTTTCCGGGTTTGTATTCAACCGTAAAGTTGTACTCAGCAAAGAATGATAGCTATAGAGCCATTCTTTGAGAAATGTGTGGTGAATTCACGGCAGTGCGTAGCGACGCATGGTCCGTGTAAACCACAAACGGTCTATCTCCCAATAGATAGATCCGAAACTTAGCCAGTGCGTACTTCATGGCAAGGAGTTCTTTGTCATGCACTGGATAGTTGCGCTCGGCTGGGCGCAACTGACGCGACTGATAGCAGATTACGCGATCACGATCATCGTGATCACGCTGCATCAAAGCACAGCCGATAGCGAAATCGCTCGCGTCGCAAACGACGTGGAACGGACGCTCGTTATTGGCTATAGCCAAGACAGGCGCTTCAGTAAAGATTTGCTTGACTGCATCAAAAGCATCTTGGCATTGGGTATCCCAATGCCATTCGAAATCTTTCTTAAGTAATTGAGAAAGAGGTCGTATTAACCCAGCATAGTTGCACGAATACTTGTGCAAATATGTTGCCAACCCAAGGAACTTTCGAAGTTCCTTAACGTTGTTTGGCGTAGGCCATTCAACGATCACCCTGATCTTTCTGGATCAGAGCGCACCCCGTTCTTGCCCACAAAGCATCCAAGAACGGGTATCTCAGGTGCACCAAAGGTGCACTTCTTCAGATTTGCATAGAGCTTATGTTTACGCATAAGCTCCAACACTCGACGTAGATGCTCCCTATGGACATCTACATCGCTTTTATCGTGTTAACCCTTGCTATGGATGAACACGTCATCGAAATAACTCGGTGCGAATTCTCGCACCGGGCGTAATAGATGCGCTACGCATCTGTTAAACGTAGCAGGGGCATTTCGAAGCCCCTGCGGCATAACAATCCACTCCCAAAGCATGCCGCTTGGGGTGCTTACCGCCGTGAGAGGGATATCCTTCTCACGCATTAGGATTTGATAAAATCCATCTCTTAGATCGAGAGCACTAAAGATGGTGCTCCCGCACATGCCATCTATGATGACATCCTTCCGCAGTATCGGTGTCTGTGCCGGTACCGTCGCTGCGTTCAGCTTGTTGTAAGCGTGAACGATTCTCCACCCACCTGTGGACTTCTTCACACAAAAGGTGGGGGTAGAGTGCGGTGAGGTAGACTCCCGCACTTGGCCTTATCTACGACGAGCTTCGAAGAACTCGTCGATCGCTTTTACCTGATCACGCGGCAACGGCCATTGCCGCGTAACCCAATACTTCGTGCCTGACACGAGGTCAATCTCATGACGAGTTCCCTTATACTTAGGGAGCTCGCTAGGTACTTCTTCTGGGAATACGTCAGCGTATTCCCGAAGTATCTCATAAAATGGGGAGTTCGCTTTAAGCGAATCCCAGCTCTGCGCTTCAAAGCGCTGAACTCTCGTTTGATCATTGGGAACCTCTTTCCCAATGTTTTCCACTTGTAATGTGGATATTCGTTCACGAATATCCACTACATCATCTGTTGCTACGATAATACAGATCTGTTCGATCTGATCATCGTGCAACTTTTCTCATAAACTTCTTCCAGCTTAGCGCTGGAAGAGCCATCACCTCCGAACCTTCTTTCGAAGGTTGTTCGATCAACAGAGACTGGGTAGCTAATCCGGTCTCCGTTTGCGTCAAGACGTTGATCGTCTCGACGGAACTGCCCATGCAATCAGACGCACTCGTCTGAATGACTGCTACACGGTGATTACGATTCACCGTGTGCGAATACTCATCATCATGGTGGCCACTGCCTACCATGGAATTTTGGCGATCAGATGTGCTCGTCTGATCGGCCGCCTTTTCTGCGACACGGTGGTCTTTATCACCCGTGCGCATGGCTAACGCAACGTGGTGGGCACTGGCCACCACGGAGTTTTGCTCACGATTGCACTCGATCGTGAGTTCACTCTCATCAACACGGAATTCATTCGTCGTGTTGGAAACTTCGGTCGCACAGTGGGTGTTTCCCACGGTGGATACATTTTCATTCTCACGGTGGGTGTTTCCCACCGTGGATATAACTTCATTCTCACGGTGGTCTTTATCACCCGTGGAATGTTTCTCTCCAACACGCAACGACTCTTCTGTTGCGTGCGGTAGTCCTTCTGGACTCTCACCAGAGGAGGTACCTTCCGCTGATCGTGTCAGAACAGACCTGGTGGTTCCATCGCTATCCACCAGACTGTCTGACGCTGCGGTTGTATCCTCTGATACAGCCGGATTACACACAGGGTGATCAGATCATGTGCGTCCGCCGCAGTCGATAGATAGGTTAACCCAGTCGATAGAAGGTTTAAACTTGGACATCCATGGGATTCCAAGTATCACATCGAACTTGTCAACTAAATGGAGGACGATGAATTCATCCTCGAATGACAGTTCATTCAACTCGAAGCGTGTTTTAATCACACGCTTTGAAATAGTCACGGTTGCACCTGTTGCTAACCAGACTGACAACATACTTCGTGGGGTCTCTACCTCCACGAAGCTCAACAGCGTTAGACTCTGAGTTCTAAAGAAATTGTTTGACGCTCCTGTGTCAAACAAAGCTCGCATGGGGACATCGCTCCCGTGCGGCTTAACCTACAGGGTGATAAGAGGCTTATTATCACCCTGCACCTTTTGACAGGACATAGTCCCGTCTGGGGCTATTACCCTCACATGCCCTATGTCGGCATGTGGGATAACATTCCCAGTAGGGCGCCCCGCCCCTACTGGTGATTTACGTTTTTTGCACCAACAGGGTGATGTCCCTGTTGGTGTCGCCGTGCAGCGGACGGTTCCGTCCGCTGACTGCGTGGCACCGGACGCGGTGCCATACACTCATGGGCAAAATGCCCCATTTTCGCGCATCTATTGCAGCGAATATTCTTCTTAAATTTCGGTTGCTTCGTGTTCGAAGCAACCGCAACCGATAGGTACATCGGCTCTGGACCTCCACCGCCCATGCTCTGGCGCGGGTGGTTGTTTCTTGAGACGAAGTGTGAACTTCGTCTGCCCGACTGCTGCTTCTTGACATGCTGTTGCGGCATGTCAAAAGCGAAGGGCTGTTGAGCCCTTCGGCTGTACCCAGCATGCGATGACGCTGATCGCATGCTGAACTCGTCACGGATGCTCATATCAATGGCATCCCTCAGAGTATCTGGCGGGTGCCGATAGAGACTCTGTTTGACGGGACCATCCTTGAGTCCCTTCATGAAGCCAGTGACCTGCATAGCAGGGGGCACCGGCTCATACACAATATTTGACAGCAAATATTGCGTCTTCTGAGCGTAAGCTTGAAGGTCAAGCTTACCTTGCCGGAGTTACATAAACTTCTGCCGACTACTTAGCTCCATTTCTGGAGCTTCAAAGTTGAGCTTTAGCTCAACTTTAAATTCCTTATAAGTAAGGAACGCAGAGTCATCAGTGGCTCTGCGACTCATCGCCCATGCCCTGGCTCTGCCGCCTGGACATGTTGTGGCGAAGTACGCCTGTTGACGTTCGTCAACAATATTTTGCGCAGAGATGGCATCTTCCACCTCTGCGAACCATCTACGAAGGGGCTCGCCCCCTTCGCCGGTAAAGGGCGGTACTCGCGCCTTTACTACTTCAACACTATGCGTTGCAGGTGCAGTTGCGTTCCGCGCTGCCTCCGGCGCGGGCCGTTCTGACTTTTCTAGGTGGTTTCGCCTAAAGCTATTCACCACCTGTACCACTTCCTCCGGGGACTTATTCTTGAGGAAGGTAATGATGTCGGTCCCCATAGACCGAAACATTTCTACCGTCGCGTCTTTACTATGCGACGAGAAGTGAGGGAAGTGTTTATTCACCTCTTCCAGCGTTCTTTCTCGCTCGGCAGCCGACATGTCTCGCGACATGATGCCGAGCGGCTCTTAATCTTCGCTCCGCTAGTTGACTAGCGGAACGGAACTGTGGTCGTTAAGACGGACCACAAAGTGCTACCAGGTGTAACAGGACTGATCCTGTTACGGGCTTACACTGTGTTGTGCGAGGAAGCGCGCAATACAAGAGGGGTAGGATTAGTTGATGACAATTAATCCTATACTAAAAGTAAATATAAATATTTACTTGTTGGTTAGAACGCAAAATTAAGAGTGTTTATTTAATGGGTGGTTAGCGGTAATAGTATAGTAGTTACCTAACTAATATAATAATATCAAGTATTCAACTAACTGTACTATTAGTTAACCTGCAAGATTCGGTATTTATACCGAATCGACTTTTCCTTCGTAGATTATAATAACTTATAATCTCTTATTTAAATTCAGACAACGCGTCTGAAATTTAACTGTCATATTCTAGCTTGAATATCAATTATGTAACGGAACCCCATTACACCCTTGATCCAGCTTCGATCTTGTGTGGTGTCACTTGATCATTATTCTTCTCAGCTCGCTCAGCCATCGCTTGGTGCAGTCGAGCGCTCACTTGATCACGGTCGTAACGGTAGTCTTTTTGCAGCTTATATCTCCACCGACGAGCATCTCGGTCTTTACGCCGAATTCCACCCAGTTGCAGTGTCGATTCTAGCGATGATCGTGGGTCCCACCCATACGCCAAATAAAATGGTGTTTCTCCACGAATGCGATCAGGGGTCGAGTTCAGCGCGAATACCAGCCGCTCTGCATACAAGCTCCAATCTTTCTGGCCGGCATCTGATACATACATCTTGATTGCTCGCGTAATAGTCTGCACCATCCTCTCCGTCTTGCCGTTCGCCTGTGGACGGTATGCCATAGTGGCACTCTGACGTTGTCCCACGATTTTGTTGAACCGCGAAATACTTTCGACATAAAACCCAACTCCCGATCGTGCCGGATCACTTCGCTAGCCCCGAATCACACACTCTTCATAGTTTTCGGCGACTTTCTGCGCTGTGCGAGACGATCCAGCTTTCGCTATCACCATACCCGTGAACAGATCCGTCCAAATCAGCAATTCAGTATGTCCATCCGTCGATCGGGGTAGTGACGGGATATGATCCATGGCTATCACTTGGAATGGGTATGTAGCCTCGATATTCCCCGGCGACGCGCCCTTGATCGTAGGTTTGCCCTTTCCCGTCTCGAGATCTACGCATTGTCCGACAAACCTTTGTACGCTTCGGAATAGTCCACGCCAATGGAAGTATCGTCTGATCCGCTGATATGTACGCCCTATGCCTTGGTGTCCTCCTTCCAAGCTCACATGATAGAGGTGGAGGACATCTGCATGTAGAGTCTCGGGTAAGACCAACTTAATCGAGGAATGTCGATTGTCTTGGTCATCTTTGTCATCGTTGGCTTTTCCTTTAGCCATGTTCCCACAGTAGATCAGCAATCCTTGTTTGTCGACATCGTAGTTGTCAGCAATTTTCGCGCAGTCCTTAACCTCGTCTGCGCTCAATTGTGAGACGTCACCATACAGATAACTTCGCAAATCATGAATCCATTTCTCTTCGTCCTGCGCCTTTTTCACCCCTTCCGCCCACATCCCGGCTATAGATATATCGGTCCACGTTGACGGTCGCGGATGACGGAGGTTACGTGATCGTGTCATCACTATCACTTGCGGGGAAGTAGGATCTTCATTCCACGTGATCACTTCCGGTAACTTGTTGAGATCAGCCAATTACTTCAGCTGTTTTTCGTCATCGATTTCAAATCTTGTTCCACCCTGGATAGACTTAGTGGTAATGTGATCTGCACTCTTATTCCACTCTCTTTTGACATGCACCAGATCGTGATCATCCCATTCGCGAAGGAGGTTAAACGCACGCTGTTGCAAAACTTGCAATCGCGGAGCTTTACACTCTATTTCGCCGCGCATTTGCCGGATTACCAAATTCGAATCTCCACACACGATCAGCCTTCCTTTGGGATATCTCGACAGTAGGTCCAAACTTAAAAGCAATCCATGGTATTCCGCCTCGTTCACCGTGATATCAGGTGCACGATCGGATACCGCGGTCATAATCTTCCACTCCGGTAATATCCATACGATAGCGCCGAACGCACCTACGCGCCGCTTGACACTTGCAGATCCATCGAAACTAATCACGTAGAGTTCTTCGCCTTTCTCAACCGTAGGAGGTGGTACTTCAATCATCTGCCGCGGTTGCTTTTTCGGTGCGATCGCAATCAGTGCTTCGTCGATTTCGGTGCGAGGAGTGATACTTGCAGCTAATGCTCCTAGTAACTCCTCGTCTCCCTGTACACATTGCGATAAGATCGCAGCCCATCTGCCCAGTCGTCCTTCCAGCCCGTTGGATGTTAGTAACCATTTCAATGTGGATAAACGTGACAAGACAGTGATCCTCTTTTCCGACCAGAATCGTAAAGTAGACATCCAAAACCCGTAGAAGCGCCAGAACTTCCTTTTCGACGGGGCTGTAGTTCAGCTCACCACTTTTCAGTGTTCGGCTGGCGAATGCGACGGGACAATACACTTGATCATGTTCTTGTACCAGCGCGGCGGATACCGCCCATTTGCTAGCTTAGACCACGATCACAGGCGTTTTGTTTTGATCAAAGTGGAGCAGGGTTGGGGCTGACGCAATCTTCGCTTTCAGCATGCTGAATGCTACTTTTTCCCTGATTAATCGCTCGTCTTCATGATCCATATTCTCCGTGACCAACGATCGGCTCTTTAACTCTTGATAATCCGTCTCCCTTAACTCGTAGAGCACGGCGGCGTAGATCGCGAAATCTTCAATGAATCGACGGTAGTAGTTCAATCTCCCCAAAAACGATTGCATAGCCCGTAAGGTGCCAGGGAAAGGCGAATCCATCAGATCATCCAAATTTTTTGGATTCGTTTCCAAACCTCGGCTAGAGACATGATGCCCTTAAATAGGGAACTTCACTTCGCCCCCAGTACGATTTGGCCACGCTGATCGACAAATTCCATTGATCGCACTTTTCCAATAACGCTGCACCTTGTCACAAAGGGTAGTCCAGGGAGGTGCAGGGATCAAAATACCATCGATATATGACCGCCGCTGCAGCACATACGAGCCCGGTGCTTGGTCGGGCTCTCCCACAGTAAATACATCAGCCGATTCGTCAGCACCGTCCTTAACCTTGAGATACCCATATAATGCACTATCAATCAACCGCTGGTAGATTTGCGGAGCATTATTGAGGCCAAAGGGCATCCTATTGCATTTGAACAATCCAACTGGAGTGACAAACGACGAAATCTGACGCGCTCGATCGGTCATAGACACGACCCAGAAACCACTCGCCATATCCAGAGAGCAAAACCCCAACGCTTTATCCAAATCTTCTAGCAGATCAGAGATCAGGGGCATGGGGTACACCATCAAACGCGTGAGTTGATTCACCGCGCGATAATCGATACATAAACGAATATCAACCCCATTCTTTTTCACGATGATCACTATAGGTGATGCCCAGGGTGACGTAGACGGTTGAATGATCTTCGTGGCCAATAGCCCCTTGATCAAGGCTGATAACTTCTCGCGAAATTGTGGAGCCACCTTTCGGCACTTTTGGGCGATCGGGCGAGCATTTCCCACATAAATATCGCAAAAAACTCCACGTGCAGCAGAAGGTAGTGCGTTCCCCTTTCCGATCAGCAGATGTTTCTTCGCCCAAATTATATCGCGAAGCTGATCAATTTCCTCTGAGGTGTTGATCAATGGATCACCGACTTGCAAATCAACCTTAGTCACTTCTTCGGTGCTTGCGGGCACTTCAGGCAGCGTAGCGAGCTGTTTCTCCAGTTATTCTACATACAAATCTCCACCTTCACGGTAACAAACTTGATCATCGATAGGGATTACACCAAATTCGCTAGGTTCGGCTGAGACAGGGTGATCACGCGTATCCTGAACAGACGTACCTATTGCAACAGGTTGTTCAACTCCGTGATCCAAGGTCGGACCTTTCGTTCTCGGCCCCTGATTGCACCGCGCTTGCACCTCTTGCACCTTTTGCGACCCCCCGGTTACCAATGCCACAGATGTGACGACCGGGTCTGTAGGACATACCAAAATACTTCGAGAAGTAGGATACTCCCTCTTCTCGACTAGGAGACCTTGGTCGACACTTTCTTGATCGTCATGCACATAATCAGTAGAAGCTTGATACGCGAGATTTTGCCACTCCTTATAGCGATTGGACCCCACCAAAATAAATCCAGGGCGACGTGCTACGTCGTCTTAGTTCATCAAGATACCTAAAATCGTATCGTCTTGTACGATGATCGGATGATCAGCGACGTTCGTAATACGCAGATACCGTAAATTAACCACGCCCCTAGTAATAGTGGGGACCCAATTTTTTCCGCGAGTGATCCACAACTTCCGAGACCGTTGATCACGAATCCAAACCTCAGCAGATCGACCTACCGGGATCTGCTCGTACTGATCAAGTTTCATATAATTACCATTCGATCCATACAGCTGTCGGCGACCCTCCAATGGGATGATCACCTCATCAGGCAGACTTAGCGCCCCGTGGGCGATGTCTAATAGAACACCAGCTGGTATCATAAAATCCATACCCAGTATAACATCTTTTCCGACAAGTCTGCCCACCCATGCGTGGAAATAATAAACCAACGAGCCTGCTAACGTAATCTTGATTTTAGTGCGCCCCTCAGTGAGGTACGCACTTTCTCCAATGCCGACACATTCTTGCGTCTGACTCGTGTCGATCTGACAACCCACCTTACGAGCAAAGGTTGAGTCGATGATCGACACTTCGGCACCAGAATCAAATAGTATGGTGGCACGTTCGTTATTAATTTTACCACTTTCCTTGGCTTGTTTAAACCATTTCTTTGGCGAGTGGTACTTCCAATATCCACGTGATTCACCTGGAAGTAGATTAACCTCCATGATCACCGGGGACCGAGAAAATTCATCGATATGGAAATTAGCCAAACGTGGTAAATCAGGCTGATCACATTTATCATTATCTCTTTCTGCTGCTTGATCAGCCCTCTTCTTATCCACATATGCAAAAATACAGACCAGAACGCTCGTCTCGTACCAGATTCCAACCTGGCGAGCGTCCTAGTTTAAAAAAATCTTCAGCTTCCTTGGGCAGCATTGCAGCATGCTTGGTGGGATTGTACCACTGGCGGATGCGATTATAAAATTCTTCCATAGAGCACTTTCCCGCATCATGAACTTCGCCGCATGCTCGACAGACGTGCAAACAATGATAGGTCGGATGTCCCTTCTTGCCACATTTCAGACAGGTCAGGCGATTCCATCAACGAATATTGTCGTGCCTGATCGACCCACAATGACTGCATTTCTTTGCCGCCCCTTGATCAACTGCACTTGAATCACTTCGATTACCCGATCGGGACTCGCCAGGTTGGTCGAGCGCCCCTGGTTGATCGCGTATAGCAGCAATCATGTAACGGCGCTGATCTCCATCGCTTCCACTGTCGTCTGCACTTTATTCTTCACTCCGAGACGTCACATTGATCGCGCGCACTGCCTTGGGCTTTTGCGCTGGGAAGGTGCCCGATCATCACCGAATTTCTGGCGGAACCGGCTAGTACCTACCGCCGCGGTTGGCTGGTACCACCTATTGCGTTCATACGCCCGCAACGTCTCTTCCAGATCCGTAGCGGTATCCAACTGCAAAAGTGCCAGTTGATCGGCGAGCTCGCGATTGGCCAATGTATCCAGAAAGTGCTGCACATGTTCACGTAAGGCCGTAGGCGATCCATCCCGTATTGGCAACTTGGCTCGCAATCCCTCCACATTCAACCGGTGCAAATATTCGATAGGGCTTTCATCCGACCGCTGCTTCGTATAATAGTACTGGCGGGATGCCGACTGACCACTTCCACAGTATTGAACTTCAAACTCATCCACGAGACCTTTCCAACTTGATCTAGTGCCTCTGATCAGCTGGCGATGCCAATTGCGCTTTGGCCCTTTTAATAGATCGCCCAGGATCAGACACTTTTCATGATCAGAACCTTGATCCCGTATAAATGCTGATTTGAGGCGACTAATCCAGTTCCGCGCTTGATCTTCATCTCCTTCCTTTCCCGAAAATTCTTTTAGATCACTGATCGCAGACATCCGGATCCTGGGAATCGTCTGTTGATCAGGCATTCCAATGTATGCGGACGCAACGGTGGCTCGTCGTGGCAGTGTGATCGGCTCATCTAG
>CM047588.1:3388024-3400346 GCA_026184515.1 Peronosclerospora sorghi
CGACCTGATTTTTCTGTCGTCCGTCGCTGTCCGTTATGTACCAGTACCTAGTCGTCCCGTCTCACGATGCCCCGTCTATTTCCCGTCCATGTACACCACAGCTGTACACACAGCTCTATAGATAGTAGTACACACAATCGTACACGCAATTACTCACCCGGTTATGCCCACAGTCACACCCACAATTATGCCCATAATTGTACCAATTTTATGGCACACTTCACCACAGTTGCATAAGTCGCCGCTCCATCGGAGTCATTGGTAGCAGAGGGCTAATAGGGTCCTGTGGTAGAGTCCAGTTCAAAATCAAACACTGAAGTGTCCGGAACTGAACCACCATCGTGCCCAGCCGACCAATTAATGGAGGGGGTACTCCGCGGACCTTCTCCTGGGTGCAGATCAGGTGATCTATCGGCACTGCAGGACGCCGAGTCACGCGTCTCACCTTGTGTACCCATTGGTATGGGTGGCTACACACTCGGTGGACCGTTGCTTGGTGGAGACTTTAGAGAAGATCAATATGAATGTACCACATCTGGGGTACTGATCCAAAATTCCAACGAAAGATAATGCGAAATAGCCGATCGGCAAACGAAGCGGAAATCTTCACTCCGAATACGAAGAAAACTTGGGTCAAACCGCGGGCAGCAGTGTGGATACCCATCCAATAAAAATTTGGGGCGGACTGGAACGGTGCGTAGACCCATCCAATAATCTGGGTCAGATCGCTAGACGTGATGTGGGGACCCAGCCAATACAAATGTCGATAACACGTTCCAAACGTGTGGGGCTTGAGGGGTGAATGAACGAAGTGGAGCGCTTCCCGTCGTGGGACTTCCGGTGGACCTAACGTGTCCAAGCCAGAAAAAATGAGATAGAGGGGACCGTGTTAACCCTCTGCTCCTGCGGTAGGAGCGGCGACTTATGCGAACAACAGAAAACGAACACTATATTTAATATCCAATTAGAATCCAATATGTAAACTACATGCAATTATTGAGTCTTTTCGTTGTTCTGTATTTAAATTTAAAATTTGTTCATTTTTTGAATAAATCCTTCGATATTAATATATATTATATTTTTCTCTAAAACGGTTAATCCAGGTAGAATCAAATTTGAATTTTGTGCATCATTAGTAAAATGATGTCCTTGATTAATAATAAAACAATTTTTTGGTATTTGCTATTTATTTTTTAAATTTGTGTTATATATAAATAATATAATTTTGAACTTTAAAAAAAAACACGTGACTCACCTTAGATCTGTTTACCTAACACTCCAGTCACACGATTGGCCCAACATACTCCCCCCTTTCAGCTAACCCGATTGCTCCAGCTTGATCACTGGTACACTGGTACATGCTAGTCAAAAGTTTTCATGTGCACTTCACCATACGAGTGGTTTGCGATTAAGAATGATTCACGATGAAGACCTACCGCTACCGTTGCGTATCACCTGTTATATTTATGCTGACTTTGGCGCAGAAAAACAAGATCGCTAGTGTGTTAGCGCTATGGTGATTTTCGTTAATGGTATCGTGGTAAATTAGAATTGTAAGAAGAAGACGAAGAAGACTACTATGGCACTCTTGACGAAGGAAGCACATTTTTTCGCAGCTTCGATGGCCGTTCGAGAGGTCCTGGGATTGAATGAGTTACTGTCTGAAATAGAAATGCATGAAAAGACGCCCCTGGTTCTGAAGATGGATAACCAGGCGGAAATCAAACAAGTGGAAAATGAAGCCAGTGCAGCAAGTGCAAAGCTCATTGATGTCAAGCTAAACTTTTTCAAGATATTTTAAGAAGGGCATCGTTTCAACAACTCACGTTTCAAGTGTGGACATGGTGGATGATTTACTGACAAAGGCCTTGAGTGCGCCAAGGATGCAAGAGTTGCGATTAAAAATAGGATTGGCCTAACGATGCCAAAGCCTCCAAGGTGTTTCAGGAGGGGTGTTGGAATTATTTGAACCCATTGTGTCTTTTGCGTCTTTTGCGTCTCTCCAAGATGGTGAAACCCCATTGGCTGAAATGGGCAGGTACATTTTCAGGTTACATTTATATATGACATTTGTATGGTTATATTTGTTTAGGTAACCTTATATAATACACTTTTCAATTTACTCTACTCGGAGCTTTTGAACTGAATCGACTTTGCGTGTCACACGTCACACACAAGCCCTACCATCTCACGTCTAACACTAATGTGGGTTTGTGTGCTGTATATAGGTACTATTTCCTACAATAGAAAGGTCAATCGTGTAGTTCGAGATAGAATGGATGGATTCTCCCCGAGATTGCGTTAATGAGTTAATTCTTTGTGATACTGTGGAGTGCTGCATCGTTTTCGCGCGACACGATCTCAAAGTACTGAAATCGTACGTCAAAGGCGCGAAGTAAAAATAATTTTTGTTGAATATTTATTCCGTTCTGAAAATTATTCGCTATGATCATTTATTTTTTCGGATCACAAATTTCACCGTCTTCGCTAATCATCTATCTGCATTTTACCATAACAGAATAAAAATATATCCACGTTCACCAGTATCAATCCTTCTGACATTTCTTTTCAACGTATGCGCGTAGCCATCCAGGTCCCCCCCCCCCGCTGGAACTTCTTTAACCACAACGACACTGCACAAATCCTACCTAATTGGTGCGAATGTTCTAGTCGCGCCAGACTTCTCCTCTTCACTACCCCTACACCTGTTACCATACCTGTGTACATTTGGTTGGTGCCGTCTGGGTCCCAATAGCCCAAGGAAATGGCATGAGGTCTAAAAGAATCGTCACTACCCATCCAATTTCTGTCAACCCAACAATAATCACTTCGCAAAGTGGGAGGCGGATACCTCAGTCCACCGTGGGCTCTGATACAGATGATCGACGGTATACCCCCTCCGATAGTTGGGAGTTCGGATTTCTGCATCGCGAGAAGGATTCGCGACCTCGTAATTTTGACTTCGATGGGGAGAGCATTTTACATATTTGAGCTCACTCATGGAACATCACTCCGATGGTTAACCGACCGGCGCTGCAAATTTTATCGACGCAAAGATTCCGTACGTCTCAAGCCCCTGCTAGAGACAGTTTTCATTAGGGCGGAGGTTGGTAAGCAAACGATTACGCCACCAGTTCTGATCCGACAATTGCAGTGGAACGTACAACAACAATAAACAACCGAGGCTGTACCACCCAGTTGCAGACCAACTGCGTGCAGAGAAAGTGGATGGGACGGGCGATAAAGACCACCGTGGTTGAGTAGTCATGATCGACAACGGTCGTCAAAGACATATTCACAGTAGTCACTGGCCACCAGGCAGTAGAAAGTAACACCGAGGTAGACCGCGACCACTGCAAAGAATAATTAACAACCGCAGCGAAAAGAAGAGGCATAAGGTCAGACGACGTATAGGATCTAAGAACAAAACGTTGAGACGATCAACGCCTTCACGGAAACAAATACCGTATTGTCTTTCCAGTCTCTATCGCTCAGTAACCCCCCAAAATTGAGTTCGGAGATCATGGCTCTTCCGGCTCTTGGCTGGAGAAAAGTTCACATAAAACTTGCTTAAAGATCAGATTTAGCAGATCTGTACCGTCGTTGCAACCGGTGAGGTCGTGGTTATTCACGAACGAATATCCACATTACAAGCACGTGGCATTGAGAATGAGTATATTTCCACTGATCAAACTAACAATCAGCGCTTTGAAGCGCAAATGGTATTTTATTTAACGTAGCATCCCCTTATTATGATGTTCTTTGTGAATAGGCTGATGATTTCCCAAAAAAAGTTCCGTGCGAGCTTACCAACGCCAGAGGGACTCGACATGATCTGGATCTTGTGACAGGCATAAAATAGTGCGTCATGCGGCAATGGGATTTACCCCGTGACCAGGTAATGCAATCGGCAAGTTTCCTGATGCTCGTCGTAATGTAGGTCACGTGAGCAAGCCTACACTAGCACCAAAAGTTATTTGTAAATAATCCACAGGAGGCTTATAGATTGTTTATGCTGATAACAAGCTGAGCATGGCTAAGATACCTGTGAAAATGGAGATACTAGGGTATGATGTCACGAACTTGAAAACTGTCTTCAATGCTCTCGACTTGAGTGATGGATTTTATCAAATCCTAATGTGTGAGAAGAATATTCATCTCAAATCAGTGAGCACCCCGAGCGGGACGCTTACGGAGTCGTTTGTAACGCTAAAGGAATAGAAGAACACCCTTCAGCGTTTAACAGGTGCGTTACATATCTGCCACGCCCGATGCGGAGAGTTTCACCGTGCTACTTTGATGTACGCACCCATAGTTAAGGTGAACACTAGAGAGCGATGTAGACGTGGACAAAGATAGAGCACCTACCTACTCAAATGATAAAGCTCATGCCTAAACATAATCAAGCTTAAAGAAATCCACTTTTGAATCATCTTAAATACCACTTCTTGGCTGCTATGTAGTCAAGAACAGAGTTCGCCCTGATTTAGAGAAGATCCGTTGAGAGTAGAATGACCACGTCAAGAAACTTCGTATTCTCCTTGGGTTAGCAGCATATCTGCATAAAATACTCCTGTAATTTTAAAAGGAAATGACGCATTTACAATTTCATAGGAAGGGTATCGAATGACCCAATATTAAGAAGCTTTTGATGCAGCAAGCAAGATTTGACTGCTTAGCATGTATCGGTATCGATCACACGATCGTCTGCTGCTATACAGCACCGAATGAGATGATGAAAGTGGCATCGTTGGCAACAACGATGTTCATCTTAATCATGCAATCTTGTTCGAGTATTATGATACACCGATATTTGGGCATCAAGGTCAGGAGTAAACATACGCTCTCTCGCATTCATCTTCTGCTGCAATATTTATTACGCAAGTACGTGCGCACTTGCGAGAGTTTTCATCGCCTATGACTTGCGCAATTTCGGTGGAGCCCAGTTCAAAATCGAACACCGAAGTGTCCGAACCTGAATCACCATCGCGCCCATCCGACCAACTAACGGAGGGGGTACTCCGCGAACCTTCGCCTGGGTGCCGATCGCGCGACCGATCGGCATTACAGGAAGCCGAGTCCGATTCTTCTCGTGTCTCACCTTGTGTACCCATTAATATTGGCGGATACACACTCGGTGGACCGTTGCTTAGTGAAGACTTCAGTAGGTGTTGATACGGGTGTACCACTTCTGGGGTACTGATCCAAAATTCCAAAGAAAAGCTAATCCAATATAGCCGATCGCAAACGAAGCGGAAATGTGGTGGAGCGGCTGATCAAAGTTTTTAAAGCTTGATCAGGCGTTACCACGGCGCCCGGACAGCCAACTAACGAAGGGGGTCCTCCGGTTGTCCTGTGACTGCTTGTGTGTTCCTGCTCACCTTGTGTACTGGACGGCTTGGGCGTGGGTCGCTCTCCAAGTGGCGGGGATGTCACTCTGGAATTCCTTGATGCAAGATTGGAGTAATTCTTAACGAATCGACCGGTGTCGATCAGATGCGATCAGGCTTGATCAGGTACCAATCGTCAATGATCAGGGCTGCTGATCGATAATCAAGGGGTGATCGACGATCAGGGGTGATCAGGCTTGATCAGGCGCAAACAGTCGATGATCAGGACCTCTGATCGATCTAGCATATTACTTACGAGTTGGCGCGAGTTGCGAAAAGTTGATCGCAGGTCGCAGGTTGTAGATCGTCGATCTGGGTGGTGATTGGCGAAGGGGTACTCGATCAATCAGCGGAAGCCTTCACCACTTGATCACGGAGCCTCTTAAGCCTAGTAAGCTAAATAGAATACCCTATATGATATGTATTCTTCGCTTAGACTTAAGAGGAGGGGTCGTTCAGCTGCGGGCTGATCGACGGTTTTCACTAAAATCCGCCTAGTGTTCCCGTGGGGTGCTTAGAGCAGCCGAACAACTAGGGGACAAAAAACGTGGACCAATGGGGAAGAGGTGAGAGCGCACTGCTTGATCACGTTCCTAAGACCAAAAAACCTTTAAAAAATCACCGCTGGCACCGCGGGTCGAGTCGCGGGCGAGTTATTCTTCACTCTACGCTTACCGGTGGGCCAAAATTGCACTAGGTGCTCCCGCCCGGGACGTAGAGGTGCGTGTAGTTGCTAGGAGGCGCTAAGTTGCCGTCCTTATAGGTTGATCTGCGTGATCAGACGCAAAAGGAGAACTTTTTAGCACTTATCAGGGGTGTCAAAACCCAGTTTTTTGGAGCCCTTGGGTTAGGTTATGGGTTTTAAGGCAATAAAACCAAAAAAAAACAAAAATTTAAGGGTTTTTTTTAAATTAGTACAAAATAAGAGCATTAATCATTTATTAAATCATCTGAAGTTATGTCTTCTGCTTCGACCTCATCCTCCTCACCATCAGGTGCGCCCCAGTCTACTCCAGCTTGACCAGAAATGATATGAGGTGCGTTGTTTTTAATAAAGAACAACTTCTTGACCTCTTCTCCGGATAGTCGATTTTTCACTTTTGAGTAGACAAACGCCATCGCGGAGAATACCCGTTCTGATGCTGCACTTGATGTTACCATGCTGAAAACTATGACAGCAACATCTCTAATACTTGGATACGTAGCACCATCAACGAGACAGTATTTCATTGTGTTCTTCCTTCCCTTCGACAGCATCTTGAAGCGAAAATCATTTTTTAACCTATCCTGGTGAGCCTTGATGATCCAGTTCATGTATTCAACGTACAACTGTTCTTTCTTCTGTTCGATATCCTTTCTGTTGACATCAGTGATGCTGATTCCTCGACTGATGGAATCTAGTAGTGCATCTTCCGCCTGAACCTTATGTTCATCCAGCATACCATCGCCAATCATGACAGGGTCTAGGAGGTATGCGATCCCGATTGCATCACCATACATGAAACAAAGCCACTCTTTGACTAAATTCAATATGTACGACCGTTCCTCGTTTGATAAACAGATCATGTTCTCGTATGATTCTGGCATTGACAATGCAAAGTGCTTGTACACCATTGACAATGAGATTTGACCATTCTGGAAAGCGTTGACCCCAACCTCGATTGGTTCAATAATAGCAATGCTCTTGTCCAGATTGGTGACAAAAGTTTTTATCACAAATGGTGTCCATGACCTTTCGACGACTTTCCTTCTGTTTTTCTGTTCCTCTGACGAAATCTATAGCAGAAACAAGATGGTGAAGGATCTATTCACTTTCCTGGACACGCATCATACAATTGATCAAGGATCCCCAACGTGTAGCGGCAGGTTGTACCAATTGACGTTTGTTCTCTTCATTTTGGCGTTTGACCAACCTGGTTTTATCCTGTTGATTATACGAAAAGAACGAAACGACATCCTTGCATTCTTGCGAAGTTCAACAAATACTCAAATGGATAGCCTTCAGGATAATCTGCAACAGATCGTCCTCTTTTTGCTTTCGTTGCAGCGAAAAAATCCTTGACAATCAAATGCGACCCATGCGGTGCACAGCCATGAAAGTACATCGCTGTGTGTTTCTTCTGGAATTACTTCCAAGCTTTCTTATTCGCAGCAGTATTGTCGGTCACTGCTCCTGATATTATCACGCCATTTGTAGTCAATGTATTGATCATTCGACCCAAATCACCAGCAATAAAGTCAGATGTGTGCGCTTGCTCTTCTGTAGAGATAGATTCGAGGAATAACGACAACCTATCCACAATGATCATATAGTTCACAATAGATTCGTTCTTAACATTGCTGCTCGCATCCGATGTCAGACATCCAATATCATCAGATGCAGTCAATGCCTTGTCTGTTTCAGCCTTCACCCTTTCATAACATCGATCCAAAATCGGTCCTGATAATTGCTTACGACTGGGGAATTGCACTTCCGGCCGTGCGATCTTGAATGCCTCAATTAAGTGCTGTTCCTCAGTTTTCTGAAATGAAGAAACCGTTATGTAGTAATACATCGCGAGGTTATTTTCAATCATCTTCTGATCTGATCCTTTCAGGCGAGGAAGAGTGAATGCCTTAATAGAGGACTGCGAGTACGAGACCTGCCCACAAAGAAGCTTCAGAATTTAACTTCTTCTTCGGCATTATCTCCTTGAGCCAATAAGGACGATATTCTTCATCGATCTCCTTCATTGACTGCTTGAATGGCAGGCATTTGACGAGATGGCTTTTCACTCGCTCCGATTTCTTGTGATATGTTATTTCCTTCAAACAGTGGCGACATTTTCTTGACACTCGTCGTTGGGGATCAGGGTCTTCCGTGAACACTTCCCATAATGATGACAGCTCACTACCTTTCCTTTTACCCGGTCTAGGCTCGGGAGCATCGACGCTGTCACCCATTTTTATTTTTGCAGTACGAGAATTCAGAATGTGAACGATATGGACCTATATAAAACCAAAAACCCAGGCCCGGCCATCCCTGGTACTTATATCCAAAATATGCCAATAACCAAATATCGACCAATCAGAACTACCCATTCCAATTCACTCCGTCGACCAGTCAACCTGATTTCTCTGTCGTCCGTCGCTAACCGTTAGGTACCCGTACCTAATCGTCCCTTCTCACTATGCCCCGTCTATGTACCGTCCATGTACCTACAGTTGTACACACAGTTGTACACAGTGTCACACACACAGTTACACACACAACGGTGCCCACAGTAACACCCACAATCTTGTACCAATTTTATGGTACACTTCACCACAGCCGCCCCTGAACCTCGTCCCAGCCGTACAGCGGTTGGGGGGGGGGGGTCGATCATGCCGTTGGCTGTCCTGGACCATGCCACCGTTGGTCATGTAGTCCACACCCATCAAATATGACATCGTTGACACTCAGCACCCATCACTCAGCCCTTTCTCCCATCGATCAGGTCACAATCGATCAGGCTTTTACTACTCCTTAACCGTTGCATCAGCGATCAGGTGCTCGTGATCGATCATTTCCACATTTAAATCTGCAAACGATCACGAACGGCGTCCCAGCGATCACGGACAGCGCTCCCGCGAAATCGAACAGCGTTCTTGCCCTTGATCGGTCCAAAACCGATGAGCTGATCGCTGCGGTCGATCAAGCATACACTCTGCAAGAGGCGCTCTGCGCGCGAGATGAGGAGGTCGTCGTATCATCCAACTCGCTCTCGGTGCTCGAGGACACCATCCTGACGCTTCGAGAGCAACTCGCATGCGCCAACCGTAGAGATTATGATTACGATGATGATATCAAGAGGTAACGTGAGCAGCTTGCGACCCTGCGCGCTTATGTCCATGAGGAGATCAACGCTCTAAAGTCCAAGATACAGGCTGCTGAAGCGACCATAGCTGACCAACGCGCTCAAATCTGCGATCTGGAAGGCGGTCGCGATCGAGATCGTTATCTGCTGTCGGTCCCGGAGGAGACCATTGCTGATCACGTACAAGAAATCACGTGCTTTGAGGTGCTCCCCGATCAAGTGATGATTAATAAACTCCGGAACCGCTTCGGCGTGCTACAAGAGGCGTATAATCAAGCCGTCGCCAAGAAAAAGCGCCTGATCGAGAAGGTGATCAAGCTCAACTCGAAAGCCGAGAAGCGCAAGGAGAAACGCAATCCATCTGGAAGGAGAATGAAGCCAATCTTATGAGACTGGAGGAATATGCCGCTGTCATAGCCCAGATGGATGAACTACGTGATCGCGTCGATGGGGCGTCGGCTAGCATGCTGATCACTTCTTTTTAATCAATAAACACTCTTGATCATACCAATTCCAACTGTTGCCTCGTCACCTTTCAATGCATAACATATATCGGTCTTCCATCGCTCATCTGCCGTATTTCCTCCACCGTACCTCGTAATATCCATCATAAATTCACCACTTCAAGTCATTCAGCATTTCTCCATTAATCGTGAGTCTCGTCAATCATTCGTCTTCAATCAGAGGTTATTCGATCGTAATTCCATGATCAGTTCGTCGATCATGTGTTAGTTGGACTCTTCGTCCACTTGCATTACGTCAAACCGATATCTGTTGATCATCTTCCGTTCGAAGTCCTTGATCAGAGCATCACAGTTCAGATCTGCCTCGTCTACCCCCGATGGATCGTCATAACCCTTCCAGTAGACTTGATATTAGCGTAACGTTCTGCCATACCTAGTCTTTCGACCATATCGGACATCGGTGACACGATTAACTTCAAATTCGTCTGGATCCAGTGTCCTTTCCCAGCTGTCTTCGGTTAGCAAAGCTTCATCGAAATCAAAACGATCTTCTACCCCAGCTGCTAGCACAGTAGTGGGGCGATCTGGAATTTCCTTGACCAATTTCAACTTGGACAGGTGTACCACTGGGAATATGCGATAGTCGGTGCCTGCCGTAATCAATCTTGAAGCATGATCACCGATCACCTCATCGACTCTGAAGGGTCCATGCCACATATGCGCCAGTTTCTTCGGGAACCCTTCTTTCAACCGATCGAGGTATAACCAGACGCTTTGTACAGCCTCAATCTTGTCCGGTGTCCCTTGATCATTGTGCTTTTCAGCTCTATCAGCCACTGCTTGTTGCAATCGAGTGCTCACTTGATCACGAGCGAAACGGTAGACTTTTTGCAGCTTATATCTCCACCGACGAGCATCCCGGTCTTTACGCCGAATTCCACCTAGTTGTAATGTTGATTCCAACGATGATCGCGAGTCCCACCCATACGCCAAAAAATGTTGTTTCTCCACGAATGCGATCAGGGGTCGAATTTAGCGCGAATACCAGTCGCTCTGCGTACGAGTTCCAATCCTTCTGGCCGACATCTGATACATACATCTTGATTGATCGTGTAATCGTCTACACCGTTCTTTCCGCCTTGCCGTTCGCCTGTGGACGGTATGTCATTGTGGCACTCTGTCGTTGTCCCACGATCTTGTTGAACGCAAGAAATACTTTGGACATAAAACCGGGCTCTCGATCATGCCTGATCACCTCACTAGCTCCAAATCGCCGAATACACATTATTCATAATTTTCGGCGACTTTCTGCGCTGTGCGAGACGATCCCGCTTTCGCGATCACCATACCCGTGAACAGATCAGTCAAAATCAGCAGTTCCATATGCCCATCAGTTGATCGGGGCAGTGACGGGATATGATCCATGGGTATCACTTGGAATTGGTACGTGGCCTCAATATTCCCCGGCGACATGCCTGTGGTGGAGTCAAGTGCAAAATCGAACACCGTAGTGTCGAGAACCTGACCACCATCGTGACCAACCGTCCAACTTACGGGGGGGGTACCCCGCGAACCTTCGCCACGATCCGATCTGGTCGTCTGCTGCTGGCAGACGACCGATTATCAACACAGGACGCCTGGTCCGATTTGTTCTTCATCTCACCTTGTGTACCAGATGGAATGGGCTGGTAACACACTCGGTGGATCGGTGCTGGGAATCGACTTGTGGTCTAAATGTGGGAGACCGTGCTGGGTGGTGTACCCTGGGCGGAACTCTTCACCCTGGGTACGGGCAGACCAGTTATACTTGTAGTGAGTATACACCAAAGGGCAGATCACTCAACCGATCGTAGAGCCCAACCAATATGAGAATAAAACTCCAATAATCCAATAGGGAGATCCAAATGAGAACGTGATACACTCCACGAACGATATATCCACGTAACAATCCAAAAAACTTAATAACACGTTCCAAACGTGCGTAACTGGAACTTGAAAATCCGACCAAAGTGTATTCCCGTCGAGGGACTTCCGGCGGGCCAAGTGCGTTTTTAACGCGTCCCGGCCGGGTATAATGAGCTGGAGGGGATTACTCGTCCCTCCGCTCCCAAACACTCTGCGGCGTGCAGAGGCGACTGATGTACAAAGCGAAACGACCTCCGGTTGAGTTAAAGGCCCAACAATTAAGACGTAAAACCAAAAACGCTCTTATCAGGCAAAACCAAAACCAACACTAAACTCCCTACCCCTATGGTCCCCAATATGCAAACATGAAAATATGTAGGTACACGCAACCTCATTTGACTTACCAAAATCCGTGTTCTTGACACCTCTTGCACATGATAGGCTTAAACGCCTCCTGGATTTCCACCAATCCGATCGCCAATACGCCGATCGGTGTGCTGCTGACGCAAAACGACCAAAATTCTTGGGTCCGCTTCCCCACATGCCCTTGATCGTAGGCTGGCCCTTCCCCGTCTCACAATCTACGCATTGCCCGACAAATCTTTGCACGCTGCGAAATAGACCACTACAATGATAGTATCGTCTGAACCGCTGATATGCACGCCCTATACCCTGGTGTCATCCTTACAAACTCACATGATAGTGGTGGAGGACATCCGCATGTAGG
>CM047588.1:3407913-3485158 GCA_026184515.1 Peronosclerospora sorghi
CGTGAAGTAAACATCCAAAATTCGCAGAAGAGCCAGCACTTCCTTTTAGACGGGACTGTAATTCAGCTCTCGCTCTTCCGTGTACGGCTAGCAAATGCGACGGAGCAATATACTTGATCATGCTCTTGCACTAGCGCGGCAGACACTGCCCACTTGCTGGCATAAACCACGATCACCGGCATTTGGCTTGATCAAAAGGGCACAGGGTTGGGGCTGACGCAATCTTCGCTTTCATCATACTGAATACCACTTTCGCTCTGATCAATCGATCGTCTTCATGATCCGAATTCTCCTGATCGATGATCGTCTCTTCAATTCTTCATAATCTATCTCTCTTAATTCGTAGAGCACAGCGGCATAGATCGCGAAGTCTTCAATAAATCGACGGTAATAGTTCAGACTTCCCAAAAACGATTGTATAGTACGTAAAATACCAGGAAACGGCAAATCGATCAAATCATCCGAATTCTTCGGATTTGTTTCCAAGCCGCGGCTAGAGACGTGATGTCCTAAGTAAGGAATTTCACTTCGCCCCAGTACGATTTAGCCACGCTGATCGACAAGTTCCACTGATCACACCTTTCCAATATATTCTGCACCCTATCACACAGGGTAGCCCATGTTGGAGCAGTGATCAAGATATCATCGATATATGATTGTCGCTGCAGCACAGACGGGCACGGTTTCTGATCAGGATCTCCCACAGTAAATACATCAGCTATCTCATCAGCACCGTCCTTAACCTTAATATACCCATACCCATGCAGCGCATTATTGATCAACCGCTGGTAGATCTGGGCAGCATTCTTCAGTCCAAAGGGCATCAGATTCCATTCAAACAATCCAAACCGAGTGACAAAAGCCGAAATATGACGTGCTCGATCGGTCATAGACACGACCCAAAAACCACTTGCGATATCCGAAGAGCAAAACCAAAACGCTTTATGTAGCCGGTGCGTACACGCACGGTGCTGTGGTGGAGTCAAGTTCAAAATCGAACACCGTAGTGTCGAGAATCTGACCACCATCGTGCCCGGCCGTCCAACTTACGGGGGGGGGTACCCCGCGAACCTTCGCCTACGATCCGATCTGATCGTTCGCTGCTAGCAGACGACCGATCATCAGCATAGGACGCCTGGTCCGATTCGTTCTTCATCTCACCTTGTGTACCCGATGGAATGGGCTGGTCACACACTCGGTGGATCGGTGCTGGGAATCGACTAGAGGTCTAAAAACGTGAGACCGTGCTGGGTGGTGTACCCTGGGCGGAACTCTTCACCCTGGGTACGGGCAGACCAGTTATACTCCAGGTAAATATACTTCAAAGGGCATATCGCTCAATCGATCGTAGAGCCCAACCAATACGAGAATAAAAGTCCAATACTCCAATATAATGATCCAATAAGAACGTGATAAAAACTCCACGAACGATATCTCCACGAAATAATCCAATAACTTGATAACACGTTCCAAACGTGTTTAACTTTCGCTTGAGAAGACGACCAATACGTACTACCGTCGAGGGACTTCCGGCGGTCCAAGTGCGTCTGTGACGCGCCCCGGCCGGTTAGAACAAGCTAGAGGGGATTACTCGACCCTTGCTTCCAAACACTCTGCGGCGTGCAAAGGAGACTGATGTACAGTGCGAAGAAACGAATTCGTGTGGAGTGTTAAAGGCTGAAAATTAACGAATAACCAAAATAATCTCCCTATGGTCCCCAATATGTACAAACATGAAAATATGTAAGTACACGCAATATCATGTGAATTACCAAAATCCGTGTTCTTGACACCTCTTGCACACGATTGGCCCAAAAGCCTCCTTGATTTTTACCAATCCGATCGCCGATAAGCCGATCAGTGTGCTGCTGACGCAAAACAACCAAAATTCTTGAGTCCGCTTCACCACAGCCGCCCCCGAGTCTGGTCGTATCCGCGCAACGGTAACGACCCGATCTCACCACATCCTAGACCTTCGCAGAAGCGGACTTCACCGATGGACAGATCTTCGAGGCCACCTTCGCCAGGTACTTGCCTTGTAAACCTGATCGTCTTGTAACCTCTCTTGACGCTTGTTGCTGCAGGTGCCCTGCGTTCCTCATCGCCCCATATCGATTCACCTACCAGATCGGTCCGATCTGACAGCCCTATCAGCACTCCAGAGTCCGACACACCGGATGGGCATCAGATCCAGGTCGATCGGCTCAGAAAACAGTCAGGGAGCTCCAGTCGCAGTTGGCCACCAAGGATTCATCGCTCCTGCAACTTCGGAAGGAGGTGGACATTTTGATTCCTATATCCACGAAGTTGCAGGAGGTGATCGCCGAAAACGCACATCTCCGGGCCCAGGTCGCCCAACATAACGCGAGGTGAGCTGATCGGTCTGCTTTCCGTCTTGGGTCTGGTCTAACCCTCCTTTGCGTGCAGATCGGTTGCCCACCGACATCGCCAAAACGTTTGACGTTTTTTTCACGGCCGATCGGCAGTCGCATGACCACTGCGATCAGCTCCGACCGATCTTGGACGGGCTGATCGGCGCACGACATGATCTATCCCTTTTGAAGGCCTACAGGTCACACCTCCTGGAACAGCTCGCGGTGGTTAACCGGCAGAGGTTGGAGGATCAGTACGATCGGAATTTACTCCGCACCCAACATGGTGACCTGGAGAGGCATGTCGGGGTCAGGGAGCAGACCGGAAAGGTCGAGTCCTTCCAGAGCCGATCGGACGCCTGGACCCAGGAGTCAGACCGTCGCTGGGCGGACGTAAACCGGTGCTACCAACAGTTGACCGACTTGTTGCACCGGCGCCTGGCTGCAGGCTCTAGCGTGGACCGATCTGCATCGGTCGCTCTGATCGATCTGCATCAAGATCGGACCCGACGCCACTCGTTGGCCAAAAGTAATCACCCCGGAATTCCAAAAACTTCCAATAAACGTAAGAAGGCGTCGAAGGGCTCAAGGCGCGGGACATAGCGCGCGACTCCGAACTCGAGGAGAAGCGAGCAGTACCCCAGAAGAAATCCAAGACGCTGGAGCATCTCCCAAGACCAAGATCGGATGCAGGTGACAAGTCTATCATCACCAAATCTCGTGCGCCCTCGCGCCCCCTCGCCGCTCACACCAAGCGTATAGAGGTCTCCTCCGGAGAGGACTCGGGGGACGGATCGGAAGATTGTGAATTACTGATCACTGCTTTATCCAAGTCCCGATCCGATCAGCGCCGAGGCCCCGTTCCTACGAAGCTTGCATCGGGGGCTGATAAGGCGATCAGCTCCCAGGGTGATGGTGCTGCACGGACGCGCGAGTCAACCGTATCGGTGCCATCGTTCCAGCCCGGTACATCTGGGCTGCGCAATCACGCCCGATTGAAAGGGTTGTTGACCGGAGATCGACCTCTCCCACCGATGACTTCGGATGCTACTTTGCCATGGTCATCGTGGCAGATCGGTAGCTTGTACCAATCCGCCCTGACCAAGCAGATACTAGCCCGATATCTATCGCGTCCAGACTCCTGGCTTTTTCCTCCAACTTTGAAGGCTCCTGCCGCTTCTGCATGGCGGGCGGACCTGGTCACAGCACCACAAATCGCCCGTCTGTATGCAGATGAGCCATGTAAAGTGTTCGTCCGCCCCAAGCTGGGGTCCATGTTTGCGTCGACTGCGTCGATCGACTCGTTCTTAGGTCGAGTGAAGGCCTTCAATGCAACCTACAGCCAAGCGATCTGGTAGTCTACACACTATCCAGTACTTCCTCCCGAACGAGCGCAACATGATCAAGGCCTGATCTCATTCCAGAAAAACCGGAAGAAGCGCCGGAGTCGGGCGGGCGAGGCCTGGCAGACCCTATGCCAGTTCGTTCTGGGAGGGATGCTGGCCCGCGAGTGCGACATCGACATCTTTTTATATCCTATGGTTCTCCATATGGTCAAGCGTCGGTTTGAGAAAGCCGGGGTATTAGCTGACGACGGCGTCTGGTATCCCGGTCTTCATTGTGACGAGTCGATCGCAGACCTGAAGGACGCTTTGATCCAGATCTATCGGAAGTAGCCCTGGCGCAATCAACACCAGAACCAGATCGGAGACCATCCGGCGCTGCCTATCGGCCGCCTGTGGGGTGATTGCGATTCTTGATGCGTCAGATAGCTGACCAGATAATCCATAATACATGTCATCACTCATTCCAAATTCCTGATCACCCGATCTCTTGACCATATTTCAGCACTTTCTCCGAACTTGTACCAACACGTTATCACACACAGTTCCATCCACATCGCTAAAATTATCTCCACGTTCGTCACTCCAATACTCTAATTCATCACAGTTCATCATACTAGGTCACAATAAATCAGATCTTACACATATTCACACCGATCGATATACTGATCGGTGCTACTGTGTGTCTTGATCTTCATCTTCATGAGTATGCATCACTGCAAAGCGATTCCGACTGATTCGTTCTCGCTCTAACTCTCGTAGAGCAGTGCTCCACAATTTAGATCGAGTTCGTCGATCCAGGTTGCTTCGTCATGATCCTTCCAGCGGACCCGATATTCTCGGTGGGTGCGACCGAAACGTGTCTTCTTGACCGATCGGACATCTAGCACCTTTCCACCTCGAATTCGTCCTCTTCCAATGGCCTTTCCCAACTGTCCTCAGGCAGCGGAGCCTCAACAAAATCGAACCCCTCCGCTTCGTCCACCAGACAGGGCATTTTAGGCCGATCGGGAAATTCTCTGACCAGCTTCAGTTTGGACACGTGTACGATCGGAAAAACTTTGTAATCCGTGCCGATCGTGATCAGACAGGCAGCATGCTCACCGATCAGTTCTGCTACACGGAAAGGACCGTGCCACATATGAGCCAACTTCTCTGCATAGCCTTCCTTGACCCGATAGAGGTATAACCATACCCTCGCCCCTGGTTCAATACCATGAGGGCAGACCTGACCGTTATTCCTATCTGCTCGATATTGCGTGGCCTGACGCAACTCTTCATTGACGACTTCTTTCGCATGCTGATAATGCTTCTGGACCTGTATGCGCCAACGACGGGCATCGCGATCGCGGGTCCGAGTGCAGATGATCGTTAACGCCGCTTCAAGTGTCGATCGAGGGTCCCATCCATACGCCAGATAGAAAGGCATTTCTCCTCGGACCCGATCGGTTGAAGAGTTGAGTGCGAATACCAGTCTCTCTGCATACTCGTCTCAGTCACGTTGGTCCAGATCGACCACATACATCTTAATCGCCCTTGTTATTGTCTGCACCATGCGTTCAGCCGATCCGTTCGCTTGAGGACGATATGCCATCGTCGCGCTCTGCTTCTGGCCTATCATGTTATTGAACGATCGAAACACATCAGCCATAAAACCGGGTTCCCGATCGTGTCTGATAACTTCGCTGGCGCCAAACCTTCTAAATACGCATTCCTCGTAGCTATGGGCGATCTGCTCCGCAGATCGAGATGCACTAGCCTTTGCGATCACCATACCAGTGAATAGGTCGCTACAGACCAGCAGCTTGGTGTTGCCGCGCGTCGATCTGGGCAGCGACTGTATGTGATCCTTGCTATCACCTGGAAAGGGTAAGTAGCCTCGATATTTCCGGGCGATCGGCCCTTGATTATCGGTCTGTCCTTTCCGTTCTCGCAATCTGTGCAACAGCCCACATATTTCTGCACGCTCCGAAAAAGTCCTCTCCAGTGAAAGTGGGCCATGAGCTTGTGGTATATCCTGCTTATACCTTGATGTCCCCCCTCTAGACTCACATGGTAGTGATGAAGGACATCCGGCTGTAGCAGCTCAGGAATCACCAATTTCGCTAGTCGATCTCGATCGGAACTGTCTTGATCAACGTCAAGGAAGTAATACAGCAATCCATTGTCATCCACATCGTAACTTTCCGCGATCTTGGTACACTCTTTCGCTTGATCATTCGTTAACTTGGACAGTTAACCGCGCAGATAGGCCTTCAAGTTGACAATCCACTCTTCTTCGTCCTGCGCCTTGAGAATCCGTTACCCCCTTAGCTGTTGTGCAACGCACTCACTCAGCCTTTCCTTTGGGAACGATCGGCGAGACTTCTGAGTTCGCGATCTAGTCGCCGCCATCACATGTACTTGATAAGGGCTATCTTTGGGCTTGATCAACTCCGGGATCCTGTTTATGTCCATAAGTTCAAGTAGAACGGCCTCCTCGGTGATCGTCGACCCGATCTGGTCCCGCATAGCTTGGGTCGCGAGGTGGTCAGCGCTTCTGTTCCAATCCCGTTTCACGTGCAATAGCTCGTGGTTGGGATAGTCTTTCAGTGCCTTCATCACCCGATCATTCAACAACTTCAGCCGTGGTGCCTTACAGTCGATCTCCCCGGTGATCTGCCTTATCACTAGGTTGGAGTCACCACATATGATGATCCGCCCTTTCTTTTGTGATGACAGCAGATCGAGACATAGAAGGAGCCCCCGTATTCCGCCTCGTTGACCGTTATGTCAGGCGTGAAATCGGCGGCGGCTGCTTCTATAGACAACTGTGGTACTTTCCACAGTAAGGAACTATAGGCGCCGACCTTCTTCTTCACACTAGCCGATCCGTCGAAACTCAAGACCAGGAGTTCCTCATCCCGATCGACGATCGGTGGCGGCAGCGAGATTGACTGTCGAGGTTGCTTCCTTGGGGCAATCGCCATCAGAGCCTCATCCACTTCAGACCGAGGGGTGATACTGGCAGCCAATGTGCCCAATATCTCCTCCTCTCCCTTGGTGCACTTGACGACCTCGAGGGACCACTGCGACAAGATCGCTGACCATCTGCCGAGCCGACCGTCCGTACCATTGGCTGATAACAGCCAGGCCAGTGTCGACTTTCTCGAAAGAACCTTTACAGATCGGCCGACCAGTAGGTTGTAGCAATCCAAATCCGTAGTAAAGCCAGAACTTCCTTTTCGACGATCCCATAGTTAACTTCGTTCGGCTTCAACTTCCGGCTCGTAAATTTGACCGGATGGTACACACCATCATGTTCTTGCACTAGAGTGGCAGAAATGGCCCACTTACTTGCGTACACAATGACGATCGGCATTTTTTCCGGATCGAAGTGTCTGAGAATCGATGCCGTCGCCATCTTGGCCTTCAGCATACCGAAAGCAACCTTTGGACGCTTCATGTGATCCTCCGCCTCCACCTGCGGAAAATCTGCGGGCAGATCAGAGTCGCAGCCCTCCCGTAAAGTTGCCCGATCTCCTTCGCGCAACATATGGTAGTCGACTTCCCGGAGATCGTACAGCACGGCCGCGTAAATCGCGAAGTCTTCAATGAAGCGGCTGTAGTAATTTAGGCTCCCTAGGAAGGGCTGCATTGCCTTCAGTGATCTGGGAAACGGGAGGTTGCTCAGTGACTCCAGATCCTTACGATTGGCCTCCTGCCCACTGATCGACACCATATGACCTAAATAGGCGACCTTGAACATGCCCCAATAACTTTTCACAGCACTGATCGACAGGTTCCAGCGATCGAATGTCTCCAACAACCGTTCAACCTTCTGGCACAGATCGCTCCATGACGAATAAGGGATCAGAATGTCGTCGATATACGATCGCCTCCCCAGACGGTCTCCTTTCCCGATCGGGTTCACCCTCTGTAAATACATCATGGTTTTCGGTGGGGTCCCGATCGGTACTGATCTTGAAATGTCCTTACCGTGCGTTGTCGATCAGCTTCTGGTAGATCTGGGGCGCGTTATTCAACCGAACGGCATACGGTTCCACTCAAACATACCGAACGGCGTAATAAATGCGGAGATCTCGCGAGCCCGATCGGTCATCGAAACCACCCAAACTCCACTTGCCATATCCAGTGAGCAATACCATAGCGTATTGTCAAGATCTTCTAGCAGATCGTTGATCAGCGGCATCGGGTACACCATAAGCTTGGTCAACCGATTTACCAACCGATAATCGATACACAACCTGATTTATACGCCGTTCTTCTTGATCATAATCACTATCGGCGAGGCCCGCGGCGAGGATGACGGCTTAATGATCTTGGTAACCAACAGTCCTTTAATAAGATCAGAAAAATTTTCGCGGTACTGTGGCGCCACGCGTCGGCATCGTTGGGCGATCGGCTTGGCATCACCCACGTCGATGTCACAGATCGCTCCGCGAGCAGCAGGGAGTGAGGCGTTGCCTTTCCCTATCCCTATCAGCAGATGTTTCTTCTTCCATATGATCTTCTTTAGCTGATAGATCTGGTCGGGACTGTTGACATCCCGATCACCCACTTGCAGATAGTCCAAGGTGACTTTGGGCGGATCGGCAGACACTTCAGGGAGGAATGCCATCTGGCTCTCCAGCTCCTGAATGTATTGATCCCCGCCCTCATGTATACAAACTTGATCGTCTTCCGGGGCAATATCACCCAAACCGTTCTGATCGGTTGCACACTGCTGTTCCCGATCGGCGGACTGCTCTTCAACGACGTCGATCTGCTTAGGCGCGCCATCGTGGTCCGACCCAGCAATGCCAAGTTTCCCTTTTTCTAATCCAGGCTCCATTGTCGCATGTTCTTGTGTCGCCACCACGTTGACGAACCTTGGCTCATCTGCTTGATGGTCCACCGTGTCCGGCGACTGCGATTCCTTTCTTCGAACTAACATCTTCTTTGGGGTTACATAGCTGGGTCGTTCCACCATAGGTGAGGTATCTTCTTCCACCGATCCATCATCGCTGATCAGATCGGTGGTCGCTTGGTATGCCAAGTTCTGCCACTCAACCTACCGTCTCGATCCGATCGAGACGAACCCCATCTTTCTTGGCACTTTCCCTTCCGCCAGCCACATGCCAACAATAGTATTGTTGTCGAGTGTAAGCGGATTGTCACCGATATTAGTGACTCGAACAAAATCATATCGGCCGTCGCTCTTCACAAAGGTCGACACCCACCGATCGCCCCTGGTCACCCATAACTTCCTTGATCGAAAACCTTTGTCGACCGGGGTATCAGCGGATTGGCCGACTGGAATGGTGACATCTTGGTCCCACCTGACCAGATCGGTGTGCGATCCGTATAGGGGCCGCCGACCAGCTAACTGGATCTGGACCTCATCCGGGAGTGTAAGCACTCCATGAGACAGATCTAGGCGAATACCTGCCGGAACCATGAAATCCATGCCTAACAGGGCATCCTGACCGGCCGCTTGCCAACCCAAGCGCTGAAGAAGTAGACCAGCGAACCCGATAGGGTGATCTTTACGCGCATCCTTCCTTCGTTCATGTAAGAATTTTACCGATTCTGACGCATTCTTGTCTATGGGTGTCGTCTATACGACATCCGACCTTACGAGCAAAGGCGGAGTCGATAATCGAGACTTCGGCCCCAGAGTCGAACAACATCGTTGCCTTCTGGTTGTTAATCTTACCGCAGGCTTTCGCCTGCTTAAACCATTTGTCGGGCGCATGATACTTCCAGTATCCGCGAGACTCCCCAGGCAGCAGATCCAACTGCATAACCACCTTTGATCGGGAATATTCATCGGTCGTGAGATTGTAAACCGGATGATCCCGATCGACGCAATTGAGAATAGAACATGTATTGTCGGTTTTATTCTCCTTGCCGACATATGCATAGATGCCAAACGCAGATCGCTCGGCTCGATCCAGATTCCAACCTGGCGAGCGTTCTAGTTTAACATCTTCTCCAGGTCCGGTGGAAGCATCCCCGCGATTTTACCCGGCACATACCACTTGCGCATCAGATTGAAGAACTCTTCGATCTTGTACCGGCCGGTCTCGTGGATCTCTCCACATGACTTGCACACGAAGAGGCAGTGATCGGTGGGGTGGCCGCGTCTTTAGCACTTCTTGCATATTAACTTCTTCCAGCAGTCCCCACCATCATGATTGCTTGACCCGCAGTGAGAAGACTTCTTGCGAGGTCGGTCAGGGTAGGACTTGCTCCCACTTCTGCCCTTCCGATCTTCCTGGTTAGGTGTCGATCTGGTTCTTGGGGCAGGTTCTGTGACGAAAACGTGGAGATACTGGTCCTCGTCTGACTCCCGACTGGACAGGCCGCTACTTTTCTCTTCCGATCCAGTGCTGTCTTCAGTCACGATCGCCTTAACAGCACGGGTCGATCTGGTCAAGGACCTCTTCACAGGGTCGGTATGGGTCTTCGATCTGTAGCGACCCGATCCAACGGCGACCTTCGCCCTCATGCTGCGTGAGTGTTGCAGCGTCCGCAACGTCTTCTCCACCTTCCCCACATCTTTGAGGCGCAGCAGAGTGAGCTGATCTGCCAGCTCTTGGTCATCAAGGGTACTGATGTAGTGACTCACGTGCTCCATAGCGGCACCGGTAGGCGGATTGCCTTCCTTGATCACTATCCCGGCGCAAATTGCAGCCACGTTCAAGCGGTGCAAATACTCAATAGGCGTCTCATCGCCCCGCTTTGCATATGATGGTATTTGCGGGCGGTAGAGAAACCGGAGTTGCAGTACTGCCCCTCAAATTCTGAACATAGCAGATCCCAGTCAGATCGGACATCCCGACCCAACTGTTGGATCCAGTTCGCAGCCGGTCCTTTCAGCAGATCCCTGAAGATCAGAGACCGTTCCTTTTTGTGTGTCTAATACCGTAAGAAACCAGATTTGACCCGACCAAACCAAGATCTGGATTGCTCCTCGTCGGCGTCCTTGCCAGTGAAATCCTTAAGATCCGTGGTCGCAGCCATGCGAATGCGTGGGATAGCAGTAGATACAAAATCAAAAGCGGCTGTAGAGGCTAGGTTAGCCCTGCGCGTTCTGCCTGCCCCTGCACGGTCTGACACATAGTGGTCATCCGGATGGCCGATCGACTCCATGTCGTAATCGCTATTCTTGCTTGATCGGTGCGGTCGGGCTGGCTGTGGCTTGCGTCTTTCTCTGCCAACTGATTTGCCACCTCGGATAGACTTGTCCGTTGATGGCACTGACTCCATATCGACATCCCGGCAAGTATTGACATTTTGCCGGGCAGATCGGTCCTGGTAATGCGGTCGCGGAGGCGATCGGCATCGGTCTCCCATGAAACGCTCCATCATTGCCTCAAACATGGCTTGGAGGTTAGCTTGTGTCATGGACAGCGTGTTGGTATCCTCCTTTGGAGGTACCGAAACCTGTGGGTGCTCCTGGGGCCTCGACCGGCATGCATCCCCTTGCTGCCGCACGTCCTTTTTATGCTCCCATGGGGGTACGGTCCGCCCCCATGGTCATTCGCTCAACACCGACCTCCAACTCCGATGAGATATTAGAGGCAGGTGGAGACTGATACAACGACTTATCGTCGGAGCACACAGCATCGTATGCTGTCGTGACTTTGTCGGCCTTCAATGCCACGGTGGGAGTTGGGCGGCGAACCGCCCCCACCAACGACACCAAATGATCATGGAGGGTCTACATCGACATCTCCAGTTTCCAAGTGTCCATATCGAACAGTTTATGCACGTTGGTGAGATTTGGCACGCCTATGCCGACCTCAGCCAACATCACCAGCAGGTTCTTCACCAATAGCAAAAGCCGATCGCTCTGGATCTGCTCGGTGGTGGGTTCGAGAAGGCGATCGGGGATCTGGAGGTTTAAATTCCGCATGACCTGTTCTTCGCGAGTAAATCGCTTTAACTCGTGGATGTAATACATCCTGGTCAGGTCTTCTTCCTTGATAAACCCATCCCCGACCTGCGACTCTTCTTCCAAGTCGTCTTCATCGGACGGCATTCTGAGCCTCCGCTTGGGGGCCTTGGGAAAATGGATCGGATCGTTCCGATCAGTCTCCAAGTTGTTATCATCTTTAATTTTCTTTTCATCAAAACATTCATTCAAATGCATAGGATCAGGACAAAATCCTGATCCTTTCCGGAACTATAGTAAGACTTGCTATAGTCCCAATCGGATCCGGTGGGAGCCTTATGGGGAGGAAAAAACTTATTAATCCCGATCTGGTCCTCCGCCCGTCCAGATCGGACATCGCCATCCTTATCGACAACGAGAACATAAGGCGATAACCGTTCCTTATGTCCTCTCCGGAACGATTTCACATTTAACTCGTTATAATCGATTCTTCGCGAGATATCATCTCGGTGATATTCACGATCACCAAGTGATCCGGGCACGCGCACCATTGTGGTGGAGTCAAGTTCAAAATCGAACGCCGTAGTGTCGAGAACCTGAACACCATCGTGCCCGGCCGTCCAACTTACAGTGGGGGTACCCCGCGAACCTTCGCCTACGATCCGATCTGATCGTCCGCTGCTAGCAGACGACCGATCATCAGCATAGGACGCCTGGTCCGATTCGTTCTTCATCTCACCTTGTGTACCCGATGGAATGGGCTGGTCACACACTCGGTGGATCGGTGCTGGGAATCGACTAGAGGTCTAAAAACGTGAGACCGTGCTGGGTGGTGTACCCTGGGCGGAACTCTTCACCCTGGGTACGGGCAGACCAGTTATACTCCAGGTAAATATACTTCAAAGGGCATATCGCTCAATCGATCGTAGAGCCCAACCAATACGAGAATAAAAGTCCAATACTCCAATATAATGATCCAATAAGAACGTGATAAAAACTCCACGAACGATATCTCCACGAAATAATCCAATAACTTGATAACACGTTCCAAACGTGTTTAACTTTCGCTTGAGAAGACGACCAATACGTACTCCCGTCGAGGGACTTCCGGCGGTCCAAGTGCGTCTGTGACGCGCCCCGGCCGGTTAGAACAAGCTAGAGGGGATTACTCGACCCTTGCTTCCAAACACTCTGCGGCGTGCAAAGGAGACTGATGTACAGTGCGAAGAAATGAATTCGTGTGGAGTGTTAAAGGCTGAAAATTAACGAATAACCAAAATAATCTCCCTATGGTCCCCAATATGTACAAACATGAAAATATGTAAGTACACGCAATATCATGTGAATTACCAAAATCCGTGTTCTTGACACCTCTTGCACACGATTGGCCCAAAAGCCTCCTTGATTTTTACCAATCCGATCGCCGATAAGCCGATCGGTGTGCTGCTGACGCAAAACAACCAAAATTCTTGAGTCCGCTTCACCACAGTGCGGCTAGCGCACAGAGGAAGACTTTCCCAAAGAGGCGATGTGCCGCTACTTAGCCGATACGCCCTTATAAAAGGGCTTAGTTAGAGAGTACTCTTTTAATCGGGGCCAAGATTTCATTTGAGTTTACAAGTTAGCACAAGCTAACGCCTTGATAAAAGGCTCCCTTAATAAGGGGGTAGCTAAGGGAAGGACTTCCCTTACACTACAACACTCACTGCACGCGCGACCGGTGGAGGTCGTGCGCCTAGCATTCTTTCGAGTGAAATGTAAACTGAATTTATATTTAATATGTAAATAGACTAAATTAATTTAAACTAATGTAAACTATATGTAATACTAAGTGGAACTTACTAAATTCGTACCTAGCCAAAATGTAGTGTACACCACCTGTGTGCTAACACGTGGCAGGCTGCCACGCCTCCACCAAGGGCTCCTGCCCTGATTAGTTAAAATAACCAATAGGTCCAAACCTTTCGGACCGACCAACACTGACCCCAACCGTAGTGTACTTATATACACCACATAAATAAATGCAACCAGAATGTAACCCTGTTACATCCTTCCCCATTAAGACTATTGCTTACACAATAAAACAATTTTAGTTGGAGAACTCCAACTGCCAGAACTTCTGGCTAACCATGAGCACCTTTAGTGGTGCTGTGGATTCTCCTCAAGAAGAGGAGGTAGACTATTACGATAACTCGGAGGTGGATGCCCTTGGGGATATCCACCCAAAGGCTGACCACTCCGACAGCGCCGAACGGCGGTGTCGGTAATCCAATCCATTCCCCACACGTGGGGAAAATGCGCTAACTCGTGATCCACCTCTACCAATGTCGGATTATACGTCCGGATCGCCGAAAGCGATCATCACCAATGATCTGGATGCAGTTCAAGAAACTCAACTTTCCGCACAGGCACGAAGGGCTGCGTTACGCGCCCCCAAACGCCCGCCACGGGCGGAATATAATTTTGAGGGTCCCCGTGACCTCCCAAAGAGGGCTAGGACTATGGTAAGGAATGGTTTAGCATTCTATACTCCTGTTCCTGCGGTTGAACAGCCGTATCAATGCGAACGTCGGGAGAAACTCCGGAAACAACTGCTCACGCAGAAGCACTTCACTGGCGTCGCATACCGTGAGCGCCTCGACAGGCAGTCACAGGGTGCCCCTGTTGAGAACCTCCGCGAGGTTCCCATCATTCTCTTTCCCGGAGAGAGTGCCGAAGATGAAGAAAGGAAATTCCACGCTTGGGCGGAAGGGGAGAAGCTCCTATCTAGTTTTACTGGGTTGTACAACAGCTATTCCCGCCGTGACGTCCGGGTGTAGAGAGCATTGCGCTTGTCATTTGCCAAAGCCAAAGCGATGGGGCTATTACGTGCCCCATATTACACGCGATATGCAAGCGCTCCAGCCCTCACCGCGGTGCCAGAGGACTGTGTGAGCGCCACATCTGCCTCCGGAGAACTCCCAAATACTGGGAGTGTAGAGCTTCTCGCGCTCCTTTGGTCGTCGACCCGCAGCGGTATTCTCCCGCTCGAAAGCGTCAACGACGTCAAGTCAATCCTGCCACAGGGGAGTATTGGACTCCCACAAACTCTGTGAGTGTGGATAACCCTTCCACTTCAACTGGTTTTGACCCCCAGGATGGCGTCGCGCTATCAGACCGTCCGCATCGAGAATTGGAGGAGGAGGTCGCGCAATTGCGACGTGAGATTCGCGAGCGCTGTGATCGACACAGCCATCGCATCCATAATGTCCACGAGGGACTCCGCGATGATTCGGATGCCACTGATCGCTTCGAGAAGCGGCTTGGCTCTCTCGATTCGACCGTTGCGGAGCTTCAGGGTCGTATTTTATACCTGTCGGGCTTCCTCCGCCCTGCCGTGTCTTACGGCTCTTACGGCTATCCGCCTATCCAACCCCCTCCAAGAGGGGACCCGCCTCCGAATCCTGGTATGGCTTAAGCATACCTACATAAAAGTTTGGATGCGTACGAATCGCCTTCGGAATATCCAAGGTATACGCCAGGCCCTTTCGGTCTAGCACCTTGAAAGGCCCCACAAACCTGGGGCGCAGTTTGTTCCGTAACACGTTAGAAACCTCATGTGTAGGAAGGTTTTTAGCGTTTAATAAAACACTTTCTCCTACTTTATACGCCCTTTTGTTACGCAGACCCTTGCGGTCGGCCTGTTCCTTTTGCTTGTTTTGGATTTCCGCCATGGCGTCGCAAGCGTGTCGTATGACACTAAGGCGCGTCGATAAGAACTTATCGATGTGCTTTCTCACAGATACAGGGCTGACATCAGGGACTCCTCCCCACTCAAGCCCTGGGCCACACACACGTGGCGTCAACGGAACCCTCGGATTTACTAAACCGTTCACGTAAAACGGGGTAAACCCCGTAGATGCATGGACCGAATTGTTTATAGCAAATTCGACCATCGGAATCATCTCACTCCACCTTTTAGAGATTCCGGACATAAACTCCGGAGAATATCCCCAACAACGCGATTAACGCGTTCCGTCTGACCGTCCGTCTGCGGATGATACGCAGTGGACATGAGGAGCTTGGTGCCCAGCACCTTAAACAACGCTCCCCAGAACTGTCCCGTAAAACGGGGATCCCGATCCGACACAACGAAATCGGGTAGACCATGTTGTCGAAAGACACAGTCTAGGAACACTTTTCGCTGTTCCTTGTCCATCAGTGGACTTCGGCACCACCTCCAGATGAGCCATCTTGCACAAACGGTCTACAAAGACCAATATGCCGGTGTTCCCGGCCTTATCCTTCGGAAAACCGAAGATAAAATCCATACTAATGGATTTCCAAAACTCCGTTGGAAACGACAAGCTCGCCAAAGGCGCATCTGAACTTGCAGAGGGTTTAACCCTTTGACACGTCTCACAGGTGCTTATATACGCACCGACTCACTATACATGTTGGGCCACCAATACAAAGCGCTTAAAGCGCTGTAGGTCTTATCCCGACCTAAATGACCCCCGGTAGGGGCGTCATGTGCCTCAAAGAGGACTCTATACTTCAGTTTCTCATCATGAGGAACTACCACCCGCGGAGTGTCCTCCGCGCTCGTGCTATAGTATAGCAGACCGTCACAGAACCTGTAACGGTGTAACCGAGCTTTAGCTCGACTTGACAAGGTTGGCTCAGACGAGCCAAGACCCTTCTCACCTAACGCGCTGATTAGCGCCGTACACTGTGGGTCTTTCTCATACGCCTGGCCTATGAGATCCACCACAGACGAGGTGACGAATGTCGCGTGAGCGAGCTCGCAATCGGGACGACGCGACAAAGCGTCTGCAAGCACGTTCTGATTTCCAGGCTTATACTTAACCTCAAAGTTGTACTCCGCAAAGAAGGTGAGCCAACGGGCCATCCGTTGCGAGAGATTAGGCGACTTTGTCGCTTTCCGTAAGGACGCGTGGTCAGTATAAACCACGAACGGCTTTGAGCCAAGTAGGTGAACCCTAATTTAACGTGGGCATACTTCATTGCAAGTAGATACTTGTCATGAATGGGATAATTCCGTTCCGCAGCTTTAAACTGCCTCGACTCAAACGGGATCACGCGTTCCCTTCCTGCATCATCTGCTTGTAACAAAGCACATTCGATTCCGAAATCGGAGGCGTCGCAGACGACACTAAATGGTTTCCCAGAGTCTGGGAGAGAAAGAAAGGGAGCTTTTAACAAGCTTCCCTTCACCGCTTCGAAGGCGGTTTGGTGTTGGGTTTCCCAACAACAGTCCACGTCCTTCTTAAGAAGGTCAATTAATGGCTTCGCCATTTCAGCGTAGTTCTCGCTGTATTTGTGGAGGTAATTGGCTAATCCAAGCCACTTCCGTAAATCTCTAAGATTTATAGGCGAAGGCCACTCCACAATGGCTTTCACCCTCGCGGGATCCGCCCGCACTCCATCCTAACCGATGAAGCATCCGAGGAAAGGAATTTTCTCAGCACCAAATATATATATTTGGATGCTTTTGCATATAACTTATGCTCCCGCATACATTCGAGCACCGCTAGAAGGTGTATCAGGTGCGTATGAACATCAGACGAGTCGCCTTCCGCGCGACTATGAACGAATATATCGTCGAAGTACGTCTGACCGTACTTTCTATGAGGGCGGAAGAGTTGAGTCACCAAGCGATTGAAAGTCGCTGGTGCATTCGAAAGCCCCTGTGGCATAACCAGCCAATCCCACAGCATGCCACTAGGCGTGCTGACCGCTGTAAGCGGAATATCGGACGCTCGCATGAGCACCTGATAATACCCGTCCACCAGATCTAAGGCACTGTAAACAGTACAGCCTGCCATATTGTTCTGGAGGACATCCTTCCGAGGAATCGGTGTTTTCATGGGTACAGTAGATGCATTCCGCTTGTTGTACGCGTGCACAATGCGCCACTTTCCGTTCGGTTTACGAACACAAAAAGTGGGAGAAGAATGGGGAGACTTGCTCTCCCTGGACAGTTCACCACGCAGGTAGGTCTTCAGGTTCATAATCCATTCTTCTTCGTCCTGCGCCTTGAGGATCCGTTCCATCCTTAACTGTTGCACTGCATATTCGTTCAAACTTTCCTTCGGGAACGGTCGGCGAGACTTCTGAGCTTTCGATCTAGTCGCAACCATCCCATGCACCTGGACTGGGGCGTTCTTGGGTCCGATCACTTCTGGGAGCCTGTTAATATTCATCAATTCATCCAGAACGGCCTTCTCGGTGATCGTAGCCCCGGTCTGGTCTTGCATGACATGGTCGCTAGGTAGTCGGCGCTTCTGTTCCAGTCCCGTTTCACGTGCAATAGCTCGTGGTTGGGGTGGTCCTTCAATGCCTTCATTACTCGATCGTTTAGCGTCCTTAGTCGTGGAGCCTTGCAGTCGATCTCTCCGGTGATCTGCCTGATCACTAGGTTAGAGTCACCACATATGATGACTCGCCCCTTCTCTTGCGACGACAGCAGGTCCAGACATAGAAGTAGTCCTCGGTACTCCGCCTCGTTAACAGTAATATCCGGCGTGAAATCGGAAGCGGCTGCAACTATAGACCATTGTGGCAACTTCCACAATATGGCACTATAGGCGACGACCTTCTTAGTCACGCTTGCCGATCCGTCAAAACTTAAGACCAAGAGCTCTTCATCATGGTCGACGGTCGGTGGCGGTCTCGAAACTGACTGCCGAGGTTGCTTCCTCGGGGCTATCGCTATCAATGGCTCGTCCACTTCAGACCGAGGGGTGATACTGGCAGCTAATGTGCCCAATATCTCTTCCTCGCCCCTGGTGCACTTAGCGACCTCGAGGGTCCACTGCGACAAGACCGCAGACCATCTGCCTAGACGTCCGTCCATCCCATTGGCTGATAATAGCCAGGCCAAAGTAGACCGTCTTGACAGGACCTTTATAGGTCGGCCGACCAGCAGGTTGTAACACACATCCAGAATTCGTAGCAACGCTAGAACTTCTTTCTCGACAATTCCACAGTTCACTTCATTTGGTTTTAGCGTCCGGCTCGTAAACGTGACTGGATGATACACACCATCGTGATCTTGCACTAAAGTGGCCGAGATAGCCCACTTACTGGCATATACGATAATGGTCGGCACTTTTTCGGGAGCGAAATGCTTGAGAATCGGTGCCGTCGCCATCTTAACCTTCAACATACCAAAGGCAAACTGTGCACGCTTCATATGATCTTCGGCCTCCACTTGCGGACAAACTGCAGCAAGACCAGAGTCGGTGCCCTCCTGTAAATTTGCCCGATCTCCTTTGCGCAACATATGATGTCAACTTCCCGGAGCTCGTACAGCACAGCCGCGTAGATAGCAAAGTCTTCAATGAATCGGCTATAATAATTCAAGCTTCCCAGGAAGGACTGCATTGCCTTCAGCGATCTGGGGAACGGGAGGTTACTCAGCGAATCCAGGTCCTTGGGATTAGCCTCTAGACCATTGTTCGAGACCATATGGCCTAAATATGCGACCTTGGACATACCCCAAAAACTTTTCACGGCACTGATAGATAGGTTCCAGCGGTCGCATGTCTCCAACAATCGTTCAACCTTCTCGCACAGATCGTTCCATGACGAGGAAGGTATCATAATGTCGTCGATGTACGACCGCCTCCCTAGAACGGACGGTCCTCTTTCCCGATCGGGTTCACCCTCTCTAAACACATCATAATTGTCAACAGGGCCCCGATCGGTCTTGATCTTGAAGTGTCCGTACAATGCGTTGTCTATCAGCCTTTGATAGATCTGGGGCGCGTTCTTCAGACCGAACGGCATACGATTCCACTCGAAAAGACCAAACGGTGTCACAAATGCGGAAATCTCACGGGCTCGATCAGTCATTGAGACCACCCAAAATCCACTTGCCATGTCCAGCGAACAATACCACAAGGTCTTGTCCAGGTCTTCCATCAGATCATTAATCAGCGGCATCGGGTACACCATAAGTTTAGTTAAACGATTTACTAGCCGATAGTCGATGCACAACCTGATGTCGACGCCGTTCTTCTTGATAACAATTACGATCGGCGAGGCCCATGGCGATGTCGACGGTCTAATAATCTTGGTGCCCAACAGTCCTTTAATGAGATCAGAAAGCTTTTCACGGTACTGTGGCGCCACGCGTCGACATCGCTGGGCAATCGGCTTGGCATCTCCCACGTCAATATCGCAAATCGCACCACGGGCTGCAGGTGGTAAGTCGTTGCCCTTTCCGATCAGCAGATGTCTTTTCTTCCATATGATACTCTTCAACTGCTCGATCTGGTCTGGACTGTTAAGGTCTTGATCACCCACTTGTAAATCATCCATTGTAACTTCGGGCGAGTCGGCAGACACTTCAGGGAGGACTGCCATTTGGCTTTCCAGCTCCTGAATATACTGTTCCCCGCCTTCATGTATACAGACTTGTTCATCTTCTGGGGTGATATCACCTAGACGATCTGGACCGGCTGAACGCCCTGGTCTTGATCGACGGGCTGTCCTTCACTAATATCGGTCTGATTAGGAATACCGTCATGGTCCGACCTAGCAACTTCATGTTCCCACTCTTCCGTTTCTTGCTCCGCTGTCGCCTGGTCTTGTGCTGACACCACGTTGACTAGCCTCGGCTCGTCTACTTGATGGTCCACTGTTCCTGGTGACTGCGGCGCCTTTCTTCGGACCAACATCTTTCTTGGGGTGACATAACTTGGTCTTTCCACTAAAAATGAGGTATCCTCTTCCACCGACCCATCATCGCTGATAAGATCGGTGGTCAATTGGTACGCCAGGTTATGCCACTCGACATACCGCCTCGATCCAATCGAGACGAACCCCATCTTCCTTGGTACCTTCCCTTCTGCTAACCACACACCGACAATAGTGTTATTGTCCAGTGTCAGCGGCTTGTCACCGATATTGGTAACACAGACAAAATCACGCCGACCAGCACTCTTTACGAAGATCGGGACCCACCGATCGCCCCTGGTCAACCATAACTTCCTCGAACAAAAACCTTTCTCGACCGGGGTATCGGTAGACCGACCGACTGGGATAGTGAGGTCTTGGTCCCACCGGACCGGATCGGTAAACGAACCATACAGAGGTCTTCGACCAGCCAACTGGACCTGGACCTCGTCCGGGAGTGTAAGAACTCCATGTGATAGGTATAGGCGAATACCGGCTGGGAACATGAAATCCATACCTAGTAAAGCGTCCTGAACAGCCAGCTTGCCAACCCAAGCGCTGAAAAAGTAGACCAGCGATCCCGAAGAAGTAATTTTCACACGCGTTCTTCCTTCGGTCATATATGAGTTTTCACCGATCCCGACGCATTCTTGTCTCTGGGTATCGTCTATACGACATCCGACCTTACGAGCAAAGGCGGAATCGATTATAGAGACTTCAGCTCCAGAGTCGAACAACATCGTCGCCTTCTGGTTATTAATCTTGCCACAGGCTTTTGCCTGCTTGAACCATTTATCAGGCGCGTGATACTTCCAGTATCCGCGGGATTCTCCAGGAAGCAAGTCCAACTGCATAACCACCTTGGTCCGGGAGTACTCATCGGTCTTCAGACTGTAGACCGGATGGTCTGGGTCGACGCAATTTGGAATAGAACGTGTATTGTCGGTATTATCCTCCTTGCCGACATATGCAAAGATGTGAACCGTAGAACGCTCGGCTCGATCCAGATTCCAACCTGGCGAGCGTTCTAGTTTAACATCTTTTCCACATCCGGCGGCAGCATCCCCACATGCTTGTCCTGCACGTACCACTTGCGTATCATGTTAAAAAATTCTTCAATCTTGCAGTGGACGGCCTCGTGGATCTCTACACATGACTTGCATACGAAAAGGCAGTGGTCAGTCGGGTAGCCGCGTCTCTCGCACTTCTTGCACACCATCTTCTTCCAGGAGTTTGGACCATCATGTTTGCTCGACCCACAGTGGGATCACTTCTGACGAGGTCGGTCCGGATCGGACTTGCTTCCGTTCCTTCCCTTCCGGTCTACCTGGTCGGGCTTTGACCTGGTCTTTGGGGCAGGTCCCGCAACATAGACGTAACGATACTGGTCTTCATCCGATGACTCCTGGCTGGATTGACTTCCACTTTCCCCTTCCGATCCCGTGCTGTCTTCGGCTACGATCGCCTTGACCGCTCGGGTCGGTCTGGTCAAGGGCCTCTGGACCGGATCGGTCTGGGTCTGGGTCTTGTATCGGTAGCGACCTGATCCACCAGCACTCTTCGCCCTCATGCTACGCGACTGCTGTAGCGTCCGTAGAGTCTGTTCAACTTCACCCGCGTCCCTAAGACGCAGCAGAGTAAGCTGGTCCGACAGTTCTTGATCGTCCAGGGTACTAATGTAGTGACCCACATGTTCCAGAGCAGTACCGTTCGGCGGGTTATTCTCTTTAATTGTTATGCCGGCACGAAGTGCAGCCACGTTCAACCGATGCAAATACTCGATCGGTGGCTCGTCGCTCCGCTTCTGCATATGGTGATACTTGCGGGCACTCGAAAATCCGGAGTTACAATATTGCCCTTCAAACTCTGCACATAGCTGGTCCCGGTCAGACCGGACATCCCGACCTAACTGTTGGATCCAGTTGGCAGCCGGTCCTTTCAACAAATCCCGGAAGATCAGAAACCTTTCACTTTCGGGGTCTGGTCTCGCAGGAACGCAGACTTGACCCGACCGAACCAAGACCGGGCCTGGTCTTCATCAGCATCCTTGCCAGTGAATTCCTTGAGGTCGGTCGTCGCGGCCATACGGATGCGCGGAATCGCAGCAGATCCGAAGTCGTAAGCAGTAGTTGAGGCTAGGTTAGCCTTGCGTGGCTTTCCAGCGCCCGTACCGTCTGACCCACAGTGGTCGTCAAGACCGCCGACAGACTCCATGTCACAGTCACTTGTCTTGCTTGGTCTACGCGGTCTGGCCGGTTCGGCTTGCGCTTCCCTTTGCCGAATTGCTTATCACTTCAAGTGGGCTTGTCCACAGATGTTACCGATTCCATATCCACATCTCGGCAAACATTAGAACTTTGCTGGGTAGACCGATCTTGGACATGTGGGCGCAGATGTGGTCTAACCCGATCTTCCATGAAACGTTCCATCATCGTCTCAAACATGGCTTGGACGTTAGCTGGAGTCATGGGCAACGTGTTGATACCCTCCTTTTGCGGAACTGAGGCCTGTGGGGGCTGCTGGAGCCCCGACTAGCAAGCAGCCCTTTGCTGCCGCATGTCCCTTTTTTGTTCAGGCTGGGCAGGGTCCACCCCCATGGTCATCCGCTCGACACCGGTCTCCAACTCTGATGAGCTGTTAGAGGCCGGTGGAGACTGATAAACCGATTCGTCATCAGAACCAATGTCGACAAGCGCCGTGGAGGCTTCAGCGACCTTCACTGCTGCGGTGGGAGTTGGGCGGCGAACCGCCCCCACCAGTGGGACCAAATGGTCGTGGAAGGTCGACATCGTCGATTTCAGCCTCCAAGTTTCAAATTCAAATAGTTTTTGGACATCTGCGGGTTTCTGCATTTTAATGCCAACCTCCGTCAACATCGCCACCAAGTTCTTCAACCAACAGTAATGGGCGATCACTCTGGATCGGCTCGGTAGTGGGACCGAGAAGATGGTAGGGTATCTGGAGGTTCAACACCCGAAAGACCACGTCAAAGCGAACAAATCGTTTCTGCTCAAACTGTAATACATCTTGTTTAGGTCTTCTTTAGTGATGCCTCCATCTCCGACTGGCGACTTTTCTGCGAGGTCGTCTTCGTCGACCGGCATTCCCAGCCCTTTCTTGGGAATCTTGGGGACCTTGGGGATGTTGGTCTGATCGTTCTGATCAGCCTCCAAGTATTTTTCGTCTTTTGATTTTCCATCAACTTTTTTATGCACATACATAGGATCAGGACCTTAGTCCTGATCCTTTCCGGGACTATAGCAAGACTTGCTATAGTCCCGATCGGCTCCGGTGGGAGCCTTTTGGGGAGGAAAAAATATTAACCCCGATCTGGTCCTCCGCCAGGCCAGACCGGACATCGCCATCTTTATCGAGAACGAAGACGTAAGGTGATAGCCTTTCCTTACGCCCTCTCCAGAACGATTCCAAATTCAAATCTTCAAATTCAATCTTTGATGACACCTCGCGGTGATATCCACGATCACCAAGTGCTCCGGGCACGCGCACCATTGTGGTGGAGTCAAGTTCAAAATCGAATACATTTGTATCGACAACCTGACCACCACCATCGTTCCCAGCCTTCCAACTTACGGGGGGGGGGGGTACCCCGCGGACCTCCACTCAAAATCTGGTCCGATCGTCCGCTGCTGGCAGACGACCGGTCATCATCCAGAGACACTTGGTCCGATTCACTTAAGTTCATCTCACCTTGTGTACCCGATGGAATGGGCTAGTTACACACTCGGTGGATCGGGATCGCAGATCGATCTGATTCGGTCTTGAATATGAGACCGTGCTGGCTAGGTGTACCTAGGGCGGAACTCTTCACCCCAGGTACGTACAGACCAGAAACACTTCCAAAAGATAAATTCCAATAGGTCGATCGTTCAAACGATCTAGACCTGCAATACGAAATAACAGAGGGTAGACCAATCAACCGGTCTAGCCCCTGACCAATATGAGACAAGACCAAAACCGGTCTAAACTCCAACCAATGTTACAATGAGCCAATATGTCCACGTGAAGACCCAATATGCCCGTGAAACTCCACAAACGATATCTCCACGTAAAGACCAATCCAGTGAATAGCACGTTCCAAACGTACTTGAATTAAAGTGTTGATATCGCCAAATCGTACTCCCGTCGAGGGACTTCCGGTGGGCAAAGTGCGCGTGCGGCGCGTCCAGACCGGGTATAATAGGCGAGAGGGGATAATTCAACCCTCTGCCCCCAAACACCCCGCGGCGGGCGGAGGCGACTAGTGTACGTGAAAAGAATAACGGCGACCCCTTGCTGCGGTGTAGACCAAGACCAGAAGACGTTTTTGCCACTTATTCCTAGACCAAAAGACTTTTACTTGGAAAATCCGCAACTAACCAATAATACTACCTCCCTATGGTCCCTAATGTACCCACACAAAATTATGTAAAATACCCAATGTCAGGTGACTCACCCAAGACCGGCGTTCTTGAATCTGATTGGCTAAAAAGCCCCCCTTATTTAGACCAATCGGAAACTCGACCAACTGCCTCGACCAAAAGTGACCAAATTTGTGGTACACTTCACCACATATGCATAAAGGAAAGTAAAGTATATTATGTATGGTTACTTAAGTAGCTATCCGGTAATAATGCAACTTAATCTTGTAACCGCTATTATATGCATAAATGTATGCCGTACCTGACAGCCAATGTGATTCCACCATTCGGAAGAGTGCAAAGTCCAAAATGGATACACACTCTTCCAACACTCCTCCTGGAAGACCGTAGGCTGTACTATCATCACTGCAGTCCTAGCGCGGCACGCAATACTAGAATCCTCTGCGCTCCTAAGTCCTTGGTCAGTAGGTCGGCCAACATTTCTTCACTCGGCACGTGCTTGCAGAAAGAATGCCCTTTCTGGTATAGTCCTTTAAAAACTTCAACTTGATATCCACGTGCTTCGAACTTGCTGCACTTGCCTAATCTTCCAATTGTCTTATGGAAGCTTGGTTGTCCATCTTGAACATGAGCGTTGTCTTGGAATGCATACCAGTTTCAGCGACCAGCTCCCGCAGTCTTAGTGCCTCCTTTCCGGCCATGGCTACTGCAACAAATTCCGCTTCAGCGGTTGACAATGCTACCGCCGTCTGCTTCTTGCACGCCCAGTTCACGAGAACTACATTTATGAATACCACCATCGCCGAAACGCTTTTCCGATCCGCCTTGTCGGCGGCGAAATCTGCATCTATATATACCTTGATGCGGAGGTGGCATATGTAGATCTTCATCATGTTTCAATGCCAACTTGAGATCACTAGTTCCCTTAAGGTACTTGTGGATCCTCTTAGCAACCTTGTAATCGACCAGCGTGGGTGCATGGGTCGTAGGTGTGGTGCGGTGCACGGCGAACGAAATGTCAGGACGCGTGCACCGAGCGACCCATAATAGACTGCCCACGAGCGACTGGAATTGCTTGATACTCGGCATGTTCTCTTTAGGTTTCACCAACAGGAGTTACAGAAACTCCTTGTCTTCATCCAGTGTCAGCACCGGAGTCCGAGCTGGATTCATCTTTTCCAGCTTGTTCACACGCAATATCTCTTTGATCGTGCTTTCTTGTTCCAGCACGTAACCATTCCTCGGATCACCTTGATTCCGGATGCCAAGAACTTGGTAACAATTCCCATGTCTTTTGGTTCAATTACTTGCATGTTCGCAATAAACTCTTGCACGAGCCTCTCACTGGTTCCAGTAACCAGGAGGTCGTCAACATACGCGCCGACCACAACCGTTTCACCTTTTCGTGCTTGAAGAAAATGCATGTGTCTGTAACACACTGCGTGAAACCAAACTTCATTAATGTCTCCCACAAACACTGGTGCCACAGGCGCCCAGCCTGTTTCAAACCCATACAAGTTGCACTTTAATTTGAGCGTGATCTCCTTTGGTGATTTCACACCGAAATCACGTAATTTATCCACCGTAATATCCATGCCTTGCGGCACATGCAAATATATTTCCACGTCATCTTCGGACTTGGCGTTGGGGTAGGCACTTGGCACATCGCCTTGGCGTGCCGCTACCCCCCCCCCACTTTCGCCAACACAAAGAGCAACTTTACGTTATTCAACTCCATAACGGTTGAAAACGTGAAAAAAAAGTCAGCGCCGAAAACTTGCTTATCGTCTCTGGCGACCAACCACGCCTTGTACCTCTCGAACCGACCCGTTTGCACTGACTTTCGTCTTGTACACCCATTTGGTCGGGAGAGGTACCTTGCACTCAGGGCGGCGAACAACGTCCCATGTTCCGAGGTCCTGGAGAGCCTTGATCTCCTCCATTTCTGCTTGCTTCCACATCTTTTTTTGCGAGCCTACATGCGCCTCACGATAATTCTTCGGATCCGGCTGCATCATTGATCCACTTGGTGGTTCAGAACCTTGCTCGCAAACCGCGTAAACACATAAAGCGCTTTCCGTATTTCCACCATTTTCGGCAATTATTTTTGGAATGTCATCACTTGAAACGGACCTTTAGACCCTCGATGCTTCAAACTCCTGTCCTTTAGCCGTCTTCTTTGGCTTTCGGCGTGTCTTCCTAGTTCCTCGTTCAGTGTTTTCGACGTGTCCCGGCGTGGTTGCAGGCTCCGGTATTCCTTCACTTTCACGCCTTGAACTTTGCTTATTCGCATCGGTGTTTCTCGAACGCGATTCTGCCATTTCTTCCAGTTCTTGGTTTCGTTCACCTTATAACACCTTTGTTACTTTATCACTCGTTTGAGGGCTGAGCGTTTCAATCGCGGTGACGTGCCTTGTCACCAAGACCACCATATCCTTCAACAATAGCACCTTGAGAACTTTTGTCTCATCGCGTTTCCACAGGATGAGGGCGCGTTCGGCGTGCTTCGCCAATGTTTTCTTCTTCGGGTCCCGCCAAACTATGCACGGGGGCCCGAAAATCACAATGTCGTTCCCTGCCGGCCGCTTGCCGGTCAGTACTTCCAGCGGCGAAATTCGCCCAATATTCGATCTTGTCGGAGTACGGTTGAGTATGTATGCAGCATACTCAGCCGCCTCCGACCAATACATCAACGGTAAACCAGACCCGAATATCATGCACCGGACCATGTTGAAAATGGTCCGGTTCATACGCTTCGCCTTGCCGTTCGAGGCAGGATTTCCTGTCTCTGTTACTTGGCGGCGGATACCGGTCTGTTGCAAAACAGATCGACGTTCCGATACTCTCCGCCTCCATCAGTGCGCAACACATGCACTCTGCACGAAAACTCATTTTCAAACCAGGCAATGAAATGCCCGAACATCCGTGCCGCCTTGGCCTTCGTACGCGCTGCAAACACCCTTACATAATTCGAAAAATGTTCCACAAAAACGACCAAGTATCGATTGCCTCGCCTGTCCCGGGGAGTGATCGGACCCGTGAGGTCACTGCAGATCACTCCCCCGATGCGATCTATCGGGGCGTTGCTACCCGAATCCACCTTTGACTGCGCCTTCCTGGTTGCCTTCCCCTCGGCACACGTAAGGCAATTTGGCCTATTGTGTCCGTTAAGGCGATACCAGATCTGGGGTCCCTGGACAACCTTTCGATGGTATCATAGTCCAGGTTATCCAGGCGCACATGGAAGTGGGTCAGGCTGACAGTGTGCACGTCTGAAACGACGTCTTCCAGCACACTATTGGCAACCATGTCACTGAAATTCTTCGTAAAAAAATTGTTTGCCCTTTCGGCCTTCAGCTTGGCGATAAACACCGATCCATGTGTCATCACATCGAAAAGTTTTTCATCTTTTACCATGACCCGTAGCTTGTGGCCATCATCGACAATGGCGCAGCCTTTTTCACGCAGTCGGCCAAGTGAAATCAAGTTTCTGGCTAGTTGCGGTGCAAAGTATACTTCGGTCAAGATAACGACCGTTTCACTTTTGTCGCACGTCCGCAACGTAAGCCGACCGACTTTAATAGCCTGAAAGGTACCACCATTCGGCAATGCAAAAGTATCATCAGGACCACAGTCCTTTACATCTTCCAACAAATTTGTGTTCTACACCAAGTGTCTACTTGCACCACTATCAATAATCGAAACATTTTCATTGCCACTTTCATTACCACATGCATTAACATATGCATCTACGGTGGTATCCATAGTCGAAAGCACGAAACGCTTCGACGACTTGTCCTTTACACTACGACTCGGCCATTGTCTGCGATCACCTCCATTCTTGCGACGCTTCTCGGGGCAATACATCTGTATATGCTCCTCACCCCCGCACGCGTAGCATGCGTGCCGCCCCTTGCCAGATGTTGCGGCATGTTCCTGCAACTTAAGGGCTGGCTTACTCTTCACGGCGTCGTCTTTCAATTCCTGCGCCCAGGAAATCAATTCTTGTGTGTGGCCGAGGTAGTCCTCTCTTCTAGGATCATACCTCGCCATCAGCATCACTTTCAGTCGCGGCGCAGCGTAATTAACAATGTTTTCTACAATTAACTTTTCACTCGACCCGCTTTCGCGAACCAGAGCACTAGGTATAAGTAGTGCTCGGTCCAGCTGCGCCTCGCATCCTTTTCCATGGCGACCCAGGCAGCAGCTTGGTGGTGGTATATATTCACTTTAACCCAACCACATCTGCTCCATTACGTAAATCAATGTTGCGCGAACCCTCCACCACGATGCAATATTAGTACGATGGTACTCCGCGGCGGTGCCTTACAAATGCTCGCCAAATTTATTAACCTTCAGGCGTTCGTTCCATTGGAACCAGGAAGTGATTTCTCCAATCTCAATTGCCTCCATAAACAGGTAGGCCCATTGGCGGTAGCCTGCACCCAGACCGGGATACAGCTCGCGCCCCGAAAACTTCTCTATACTCAACTTAGGGATTTTGTACCCGGTGTGTTGCACCGGTACATTACCCTGCCCGGTGGGAACTCCAGCACCTTATGCACCTTGCGCCCCAACCGGCGATCTGCGCGGTGCTTGATTCGCTTTTGGGTGCGGGCTTGCGCCAGCTTCCATCCCTTCGTCCTCGGTCAGGCCGTTCAACGACATCTGCCGAAAGGACGGTAATTTTGGAGACTCTCCCGAAACCCAGAGTTCGGCACACGCACCGGGGATTCCTTCTTTGACTCGGGCGATCCCCTCGGAGATGCTTGTCTGCACTTCCCTGCATCTCTGTTATTCAGGACGCTCGCAGCTTCCCTCAAACTGCGTACCAGCGCTCGAAATTCATGCACGGAAGGCACATCATCTCCATCAGAGTCAATCATCATAAATCGAATAAAAACACTTCAGTCACTTCCGTCAATCACTAGACCTTCGATAGGGGACTTTCCACTAGCTCCAAGAAACGTAACAACGAAAGAATATCCACGAGAGTACACTCCAAGTACCAAGAAAACTCCATGAGATTACTTGACGCAACTTGGGCTCATAACCTGTTAAAAACTTAATATAAATCTTTAGGACACTTTCCGCGATCAGTATTCACCTGATGACAAAGTTTCAGCACGGGAGGATCAGCGGAAGATGCAAGTAGGTAGGCGCCGCATAGCAGCCGCAGAGAGTTCAGTAGGGGCGTACACTGATTTATATGCAAAAAGGAAAGTAAAGTATATTATGTATGATTACTTAAGTAGCTATCCGGTAATAATGAAACTTGATCTTGTAACCGCTATTATATGCATAAATGTATGCCGTACCTGACAGCCAATGGGATTCCACCATTCGGAAGAGTGCAAAGTTTAAAAAGGATACACACTCTTCCAAAATTTTCTCTCTATGTCGCACGATGGAATGCATGGGTAGATATATCCTCCAATTGGCATAAGAAGATGAGGCAGTTCGTTCTTGAGTGCTCGCAGGTGTGGTGGAGTCGAGTTCGAAATCAAACACCAAAGTGTCCTGAACTTGACCACCATCGCGCCCAACCGACCAACTTACGGGGGGGGGGGGTACACCGCGAACCTTCGCTTGCATTCCGATCGGGTGACTGATCTGCACTGCAGGACGCCTGGTCCTATTTGTCTTCAGAGATATCACCTTGTGTACCTGTGGAGAAGCGCATAGAAGATTTCGGGGCCAACTGTTGTGATAATGGACGGGCCATTCGGATCAGAAGCGACGCCAGGTACAGGTACACGATGGCTGTAGCCGGTGCGTAAACGCACGGTGCGGCTAGCTCACAGAGGAAGACTTTCCTTAAGCGGCGATACGCCGCTACTTAGCCGATACGCCCTAATAAAAGGGCTTAGCGTGAGATCACTCTCTCGCTCGGGGCCAAGATTTCCCCAGTTTCCTTTAGCGAGGACTAAAGCTTTAGACTTACGCTTCCCTTAATAGGGAGTAGCTAGGGGAGGTGCACCTCTGCTACTAAAACACTCACAGCACGCTCGACCTTTCCCGGTCGAACGTCTAGCTGGATACAGTGTAAAATGGAAACTATATGTAATACTAGGTAGAACTTACTTAATTCGTACCTAGCCGAAATATAATGTACACCACCTGGTGTACCAACACGTGGCAGGGTGCCACGCCAAGGGCTCTCGCCCTGATTGATTAAAACAACCAATAGGTCCGAACCTTTCGTACCGGTCAATACTTGACCTATATCGTTGTGTATTTACGTACACCAACGTAACTAAATGTAACCCCGTTACATCCTCCCCCATCAAGCCTATTGCAACGCAATAATCGATTATAGTTGGGGACCCCAACTGCCAGAACTCTGGCCTCAAATGAACACCTTTAGTGGTGAAGATCACTCTACCCAAGAAGGAGATAACCGCTACTCCGACTCCGGTATCTCGGAGGAGGGGGCCCTTGGGGATAACTCCCTTAAGGATGACCGCTACAACAGCGCCGAACAGCGATGTCGCCAGCCTAATCCGTTTCCCACACGTGGGGAAAATACACTAACTCGGGCGCCACCCTTACCAACTTCGGATGACATACCCGGGTTGCCGAAGGCGACCATCAACAATGAATTGGATGCAGCTCAGGAAGCTCAACTTGCCGCACAGGCACGAGAGGTAGGATTACGCGCCCCTAAACGCCCTTCACGGGCGGCATATCATTTTTCGGGTCCTCGTGACCCCCAAAAGTGGACTAAGAACGAGGTAAAGAGGGGTTTAGCCTTCCATACCCCTTTCTCTGCGGCTGTACAGCCGCGTCAAATCGTACGCCGGAAACAACTCCGGGAAAAACTGCTCACGCAGAAGCAGTTCACTGCCACCTCGTACCGAGAGCGCCTCGGGAAACAGGCACAGGGTGCCGTTGTTGAGAACCTCCGCGAGGTTTCCTTCGTCCTCCTACAAGGAAAAGATGCCGAGGAGGCAGAGCAGAAGTTCCGCGATTGGGCGGAAGGGGAGAAGCGTCTCCCTAACTTTACCGAGCTGTACAACAGATATTCTGAACGTGACGTTCGGATAGAGAGGGCATTGCGCTTGGCGTTTGCCAGAGCCAAAGCGATGGGGTAATTACGTGCCCCTTATCACACGCGCTATGCTAGCGCCTATGCCCTCACTGTGGTGCCGGAGCGCAGCGCGAGCGCCGCATCTTCTCCGGCGAACTCCCAACTACTGGGAGTGAAGGGGCTTCTCCCGCCCCCTTGGTCGTCGACTCGCAGCGGGATTCTCCCGCTCGAAAGCGTCAACGACGTCTCGGCAATCCTGTCGCAGGGGAGTATCGGACTCTCACGAACTTTGTGAATCTGGATAACCCTTCCACTTCACCAGATACTGTGTTTCACCCCGATGATGGCGTCGCGACATCAGACGCTCCACTGGTAGTGTAGAGTACCCTCCGAATCTAGAACTGGCGGAGGAGGTCGCAATATTGCGACGTGAGTTCCACGAGCGCTTAGATCGACACAACCGTCGCATCCAGGATGTCCACAAGGGACTCCACGATGAGGTGGGTGCGATTGACCGCATCGAGAGTCGGCTTGACTCTCTCGAGTCTTCCGTTGCGGAGCTTCTGGTCGCGTTTCGACCCTGACGGAGATGTTATCACTCCGCCCTACGACTACCGACTAGAAATGATCCGTGAGTGCCGGTAAATCGTCTGGTCTTACGGCTTTGAGCCTTTCCAACCTCCTCCAAGAGGGGACCCGCCTCCGGGTTCTGGTATGGCTTAAGCTTACCACGTAGAAGGTTGGATGCGTACGCATCGCCTTCAAAATATCCAAGGTGTACGCCATACCCTTTCGGGCTAGCACCTTGAAAGTCTCCACGAATCTGGGGCGCAGTTTGTTTCGTAACACATTCGAAACTTCATTTGTAGGAAGGTTTTTAGCGTTTAATAAAGCACTGTCTCCTACTTTGTAGGCCCTTTCGTTACGCCGACCCTTGCGGTTGGCCTGTTCCTTTTGCTTGTCTTGGATTTCCGCCATGGCATCGCAAACGTGCCGTAAGACACCAAGGCGCGTCGATAAAAACTTATCGATGTGCTTGCGCACAGATACAGGGATGACATCGGGGAATCCTCCCCCCTAAATCCCAGGTCCACACACACGTGGCGTCAACGGAACCCTCGGATTCACTAATTCGTTCACGTAAAACGGGGTAAACCCCGTAGATGCATGGACCGAATTGTTTATAGAAAATTCGTCCATAGGAAGCATCTCACTCCAACTCTTTGGAGAATCCGGACACAAATTGCGGAGAATATCTTCCACAACGCGATTAATGCGTTCCGTTCGTCCGTTCGTCTGCGGATGATCCGAAGTGGACATGAGGAGCTTGGTGCCCAGCACCTTAAACAACGCTCCCCAAAATTGTCCCGTAAAACGGGGATCTCGATCCGATACAAGGGAATCAGGTAGACCATGCTGTCAAAGGACACGGTCTAGGAACACTTTCGCTTCTCCTTGTCCATCAATGGACTCTGGCACCGCCGCCAGGTGAGCCATATTGCTCAAACGGTCTACAAAGACCAATATTCCGGTGTTAACAGCCTTATCCTTCGGAAAACCGAAGATAAAATCCATACTGATGGATTTTCAACACTCCATAGGTACGGGTAAGCTCGCCAAAGGCGCTGCTGAATCTGCAGAGGGTTTGACCTTCTGACACGTCTCACAGGTACGGATATACGCACCGATTCACTTATACATCTTGGGCCACCAATACAAAGCGCTTAAAGCGCTGTAGGTCTAATCCCGACCTAAATGACCCCCGGTAGGGGCGTCATGTAATGGGGTCCCATTACATAATTGATATTCAAGTTAGAATATCACAGTTGAATTTCAGACACGTTGTCTGAAATTTAAATAAGAGATTACAAATTATTATAATCTACGAAGGAAAAGTCGATTCGGTATAAATACCGAATCTTGCAGGTTGACTAATAGTACAGTTAGTTGAATACTTGATATTATTATATTAGTTAGGTAACTACTATACTATTACCGCTAACCACCCATTAAATAAACACTCTTAATTTTGCGTTCTAACCAACAAGTAAATATTTATATTTACTTTTAGTATAGGATTAATTGTCATCAACTAATCCTACCCCTCTTGTATTGCGCACTTCCTCGCACAACACAGTGTAAGCCCGTAACAGGATCAGTCCTGTTACACCTGGTAGCACTTTGTGGTCCGTCTTAACGACCACAGTTCCGTTCCGCTAGTCAACTAGCGGAGCGAAGATTAAGAGCCGCTCGGCATCATGTCGCGAGACATGTCGGCTGCCGAGCGAGAAAGAACGCTGGAAGAGGTGAATAAACACTTCCCTCACTTCTCGTCGCATAGTAAAGACGCGACGGTAGAAATGATTCGGTCCATGGGGACCGACATCCTTACCTTCCTCCTGGGTAAGACCCCGGAGGAAGCGATAGAGGTGGTGAATCGATTTAGGTGAAACCACCTAGAAAAGCAAGCACGGCCCGTGCAAGAGGCAGCGCGGACCGCATCAGCACCTACAACGCATAGCGTTGAAGTGGTAAAGGGGCTAGTACCGCCCTTTACCGCCGAGGGGGGCGAGCCCCTTCGTAGATGGATCGCAGAGGTGGAAGATGCAATCTCTGCGCAAAATATTGTTGACGAACGTCAACAGGCGTACTTCGCCACAACATGTCTGTGCGGCAGAGCCAGGGCATGGGCGGTGAGTCGCAGAGTCACTGATGACTCTGCATTCCTGAGTTATCAGGAATTAAAAGATGATCTAAAGCTCAACTTTGAAGCTCTAGAAATGGAGCTAAGTAGTCGGCAGGAGTTCATGGAACTCCGGCAAGGTAAGCTTGATCTTCAAGCTTACGCTCAGAAGACGCAATATTTGCTGTCAAATATTGTGTATGAGCCGGTGCCCCCTGCTATGCAGGTCACGGTCTTCATGAAGGGACTCAATGATGGTCCCGTCAAACAGAGTCTCTACCGGCATCCGCCAGAGACTCTAAGGGATGCCATTGATATGAGCATCCTTGAGGAGTTCAGCATGCGATCATCGTCATCGCATGCTGGGTACAGCCGAAGGGCTCAACAGCCCTTCGCTTTTGACATGTCGCAACGGCATGTCAACAATCAGCAGTCAGGCAGACGAAGCTTACACTTCGTCTCAAGAAACATCCACCCGCGCCAGAGCATGGGCGGTGAAGGTCCACAGCCGATGGACCTATCGGTTGCGGTTGCTTCGAAGACGAAGCAACCGAAATTTAAGAAGAATATTCGCTGCAATAGATGCGCGAAAATGAGTCATTTTGTCCATGAGTGTATGGCACCGCGTCCGGTGCCACGCAGTCAGCCGACGGAACCGTCCGCTGCACGGCGACACCAACAAGGACATCACCCTGTTGGTGCAAAAAACGTAAATCAACAGTAGGGGCGGGGCGCCCTACTGGGAATATTATCCCACATGCCGGCATAGGGCATGTGAGGGTAATAGCCCCAGACGGGACTATGTCATGTCAAAAGGTGCAGGGTGATGGTAAGCCTCTTATCACCCTGGAGGTTAAGCCGCACGGGAGAGATGTCCCCATGCGAGCTTTGTTTGACACAGGAGCGTCAAACAATTTCGTTAGAACTCAGAGTCTAACGATGTTGAGCTTCGTGGAGGTAGAGACCCCACGAAGTATGTTGTCAGTCCGGTTAGCAACAGGTGCAACCGTGACTATTCCAAAGCGTGTGATTAAAACACTCTTCGAGTTGAATGAACTGTCATTCGAGGATAAATTCATCGTCCTCGATTTAGATGACAAGTTCGATGTGATACTTGGAATCCCATGGATGTCCAAGTTTAAACCTTCGATCAACTGGGTTAACCTATCGATCGACTGCGGCGGACCCACAGGATCTGATCACCCTGTGTGTAATCCGGCTGTATCAGAAGATACAACCGCAGCGTCGGACAGTCTGGTGGATAGCGATGGCACCACCAGGTCTGTTCCGACACGATCAGCGGAAGGTACCTCCGCTGGTGAGAGTCCAGATGGACTACCACACGCAACAGAAGAGTCGTTGCGTGTTGGAGAGAAACATTCCACGGGTGATAAAGACCACCGTGAGAATGAAATAGTATCCACAGTGGGAAACACCCACTGTGCTACCGAAGGTTCCAACACGATGAAAGAATTCCGTGTTGATGAGAGTGAACTCACGATCGAGTGCAATCGTGAGCACAACTCCGTGGTGTCAAGTGCCCACCACGTTGCTTTAGCCATGCACACGGGTGATAAAGACCACCGTGTCGCAGAACACGCGGCCGATCAGACGAGCACATCTGATCGCCAAGAAAATTCCATGGTAGGCAGCGGCCACCATGATGATGAGTATTCGCACACGGTGAATCGTAATCACCGTGTAGCAGTCAATCAGACGAGTGCGTCTGATTGCATGGACAGTTGCGTCGAGACGATCAACGTCTTGACGCAAACGGAGAACGGATTAGCTACCCAGTCTCTGTTGATGGAACACCCTCCGAAAGAAGGTTCGGAGGTGATGGCTCTTCCAGCGCTAAGCTGGAAGAATTTTATGAGAAACTTGCACGATGATCAGATCGAACAGATCTGTATTATCGTAGCAACAGATGATGTACTGGATATTCGTGAACGAATATCCACATTACAAGTGGAAAACATTGGGAAAGAGGTTCCCAATGATCAAACCAAAGGTCAGCGCTTTGAAGCGCAGAGCTGGGAGTCGCTTAAAGCGAACTCCCCATTTTATGAGGTACTTCGGGAATACGCTGACGTATTCCCAGAAGAAGTACCTAGCGAGCTCCCTAAGGAAAAGGGAACTCGTCATGAAATTGACCTCGTGCCAGGCACGAAGTATTGTGTCACGCGGCAATGGCCGTTGCCGCGTGATCAAGTAAAAGCGATCGACGAGTTTTTCGAATCTCGTCGTAAAGCAGGCAAAGTGCGGTAGTCTATCTCACCGCACTCTACCCCCAACTTTTGTGTGAAGAAGTCCACAGGTAGGTGGAGAATAGTTCACGCTTACAACAAGCTGAACGCAGCGACGGTACCGGCGCAGACGCCGATACCGCGAAAAGATGTCATCATTGATGGCATGTGCGGGAGCACCATCTTTAGTGCTCTCGATCTGAGAGATGGATTTTATCAAATCCTAATGCGTGAGAAGGATATCCCTCTAACGTCGGTAAGCACCCCAAGCGGCATGCTTTGGGAGTGGCTTGCTATGCCGCAGGGGCTTCGAAATGCCCCTGCTACGTTTAACAGATGCGTAACGCATCTATTACACCCGGTGCGAGAATTCGCACCGAGTTCTTTCGATGACGTGTTCATCCATAGTAAGGGTGAACACGATAAAAGCGATGTAGATGTCCATAGGGAACATCTGCGTCGAGTGTTAGAGCTTATGCGTAATCATAAGCTCTATGCAAATCTAAAGAAGTGCACCTTTGGTGCACCTGAGATACCCGTTCTTGGATGTTTTGTGGGCAAGAACGGGGTGCGCTCTGATCCAGAAAAGATCAGGGTGATCGTTGAATGGCCTACGCCAAACAACGTTAAGGAACTTCGAAAGTTACTTGGGTTGGCAACATATTTGCACAAGTATTCGTGCAACTATGCAGGGATAATACGACCTCTTTCTCAATTACTTAAGAAAGATGTCGAATGGCATTACCCAATGCCAAGATGCTTTTGATGCAGTCAAGCAAAGCTTGACTGAAGCGCCTGTCTTGGCTATAGCCGATAACGAGCGTCCGTTCCACGTCGTTTGCGACGCGAGCGATTTCGCTATCGGCTGTGCTTTGATGCAGCGTGATCACGATGATCATGATCGCGTAATCTGCTATCAATCGCGTCAGTTGCGCCCAGCTGAGCGCAACTATTTAGTGCATGGCAAGGAACTCCTTGCCATGAAGTACGCACTGGCCAAGTTTCGGATCTATCTATTGGGAGATAGACCGTTTGTGGTTTACACGGACCATGCGTCGCTACGCACGGCCGTGAATTCACCACACATTTCTCAAAGAATGGCTCGATGGCTGTCATTCTTTGTTGAATACAACTTTACGGTTGAATACAAACCCGGAAAGTTGAACGTGATAGCGGATGCGCTATCACGAAGGCCCGATTACGAGACGAAACCATCCGTAACCGAAGGTGCCAGTGCAAACGCGATCCGTTGCACTGCTTTATCGTCGTCAATTATACGACAAGTACGCAAGGCGTACAAAACAGACGAGGAGACAAGTCTGTTGATTGATTAATTACGTAATCAATCAAGTGAGAAACGCGACGAACTCCCAGAGTTCCTCCGCGCTTGCGTGCATCGATATCGACTGCACGATGGTCTGATGCTTTACAGCACAGACCAAAAAGATGAAAGTCGCATCGTCGTTTCAAACGACGATGATCTCAAACATCAAATTATGTTTGAGTATCATGATGCACCGATTTCGGGGCATCAAGGTCGAGAGAAGACATACGCTTCTCTCGCACGTGACTTTTACTGGCGAAACCAGTACAAGTGGGTACGGAAATACGTACGCGCTTGCGAGATTTGCCAGCGCGTTAAACCTGCGCAGTCTTCACAGGCTCCGCTGCAATCTCTGCCGGTTCCGACAGAGTGTTGGAAGTCCATTTCAATGGACTTCGTATTCGGTCTTCCACCCGACAATAGTCGGAAGACCGGAATAGTGGTCTTTGTTTTAGACCGTTTCAGTAAGATGGTACATCTTACTGCAGTATCAGCGAACGTAACCGCCGCTCAAACAGCGCGGATATTCGTTGATACGGTATTCCGTTTGCACGGAATGCCGGAAGACATTGTCTCAGATCGAGATCCGAGATTAACAGGACGTTTCTGGCAAGAAGCGTTCTCATTGTTGGGAACCCAGTTGAAGATGCCAACTGCGTACCATCCGGAAACGGATGGGCAGACGGAACGGGTTAACCGCGTTCTCGGAGACATGTTGCGATCATACGCACATGCCTTTGAACAGTGGAGTGACTACCTGTCATTCACTGAATTTGCGATTAACAATTCGGTGCATGCTTCAACTAAGCATACACCGTTCTACGTGAATGCCTTAAGGCATCCACGAACCCAGCTTTACTTGGCGGTACGCCAAATCTAAGTGGGGGAGGGACCCGCTCAAATTTTGAGCGAGTCAATGCGCAAGTTGCGACTGCAACTTGTGAACAAAACGATGGCCCTTCTACTGAAATTACAGTAGAAGCGGAAGCATCTTCAATTGAAACTGAAGCTGCATATGATGAATATGTGTCTGCAGCAATGGCTGCAGACAACGAGGACAATGCACTTACTGCTGATAAAGCAGTAGATGAATTCGTATTACAGCGCCAAGCTGTAATACGCTATATAAAAGATGCGCTTGCCTCTGCTTTTAATAAGCAGAAGCAAAATGCAGACAAACAAGGAATGAAGAACAAAAACTCCTTTCTGAAAGGTGAATTGGTATTATTAAGTACTACCAATTTGCCTACACATGCAATAAGCAACTTCCCTACACGGAAGTTGCTTCCTAAGTACATTGGACCTTTCAAGGTCCAAGAGATTCGGGGGAATGCCTATACCTTAGACATTCCCACAGCAATGCGGCTCCACCCAACATTCTATGTTGGGCGGCTCAAGCCGTATCACTCGTTTTCGTCTTACGACGAGACGCAGAACCACGGAAGATACCGTGCTTCTCCAAGTCTCCCAAGAGAGACTTGTGATCCGCTTCCAGCCGTTGGTGAGCAGAGCGGAGAGTCGTTACCTCCGCCTTCGACTGCTCAATATCAGCCGTGCGCCGATCGAGCTCTCCCTTATAGCGGGAAAGCACAATGTACAGAAGATCATTCTTCTGCTGAAGGGCAGTGTGCGCCCCGAGGATGTCGCGGACATCCTCGCAAAGAGACCGATATGTCTTCACACAGTGAGACATATCGCTGCTCAAGGAGGAATAACCCTCCTCGAGCTTGCGGAGCAAAGAACCATGCTCCGCAACAACAACGGCGAGGAAATTCTCAACCTCCGCCGCCCCCGATCGATAATCATGGGAGTAAATGATACATTCTCGAGCGCTTGATCTTGAAGCGCTCGGTTCCCTCGAAGAAGGGGCAGCGCACCGAGTACTTAGTACGCTGGCTGGGTTACCCCCAGGAGTTCGACTCTTGGGAGACGATTGAGGTTCTGAGGGCCGACGCCCCAGTCCTTTTGACTGAGTTTGAGAAGAAGTCTCAAACTCATAATGCGAAGTAGCATCAACAGTACGTGTTGACGCATTCAGGGTATCAATTAAGCCCTGAATTTCGGCGGGTACGGAAAAACCACCGTACCCCCGCAACTCCTCCTCTGACAGACGAGGAGCGCCCTGCGTACACCGCGGTCAAACGAGATGAGAAGGGACACCACACTTTAACCCTTCTTTGATGCAAGCAAAATGGATGTATTCCATTTTGCCTGTTCGTGAGTGCTTTAAAAAGCGCTCACGCATTACGTGAACTTTATTCACTTAATCATCTGGGCTTTTGTTGTAGTTGTCAAAAAAATCATTCCAACTCTAAGTCAGGGCGTCTTTATCGTCCCTGTTTTTCCTTGACCCTTTCCGGCTCGAATAATATCGAACCTGGAAAAAGAGTTCAATAAAGTACAGACGTCTATCGTCTGTACTTCGATCGAATCGACGTGACTGGATGTCTTCGCAGTCATCCAGCACGTTGATATCGAACAACGCATACTGGCAGCCCCGTTTACGGTGACCGCCACTGTTGGGGGCAATAGCCCAGCCAGGGGTCCAAAACCCCACTTTGTACGGAACATGTGGTTCCGTACGATGATACGCTTTAGAAGCGGCAGGCGCCGCTTCTGTTCGAGCTCTTTTAGTAGGCGGAGCACCGCCTGATTCAACACCACGCGCCGGGGTTAAACCACCCCGACGTGGAGACGTACTTGGTGCAGGTGGAATTCTGCGTTCCCGCAACCATCTGTGATGATCATTGTCGCTGTCATAGCTGACAGCGACACAAGAGTTATTATCGCTGTTAGGCGATGAGCACCTAGCGAGTTTCGACTCGCTAGATCCTTTCTCGGGGACAGCTGTGCCCTAATCACTTTGTTCGGAGTCACAACTGTCTCCGAACATGGAAGAACCCTTCCTGGCAACACACCATTCCGGGGTTGCCATCGTGCGAGATGTTGCATTAGCAACATCTCCCTGTTTCTTGCCAGATGCTGCCTTAGAAGCATCTGTGGTCGAAGACGGTACTCTTCCGACCTTTGCGTAGTTGACGCTGCTAATGCAGCGTCACCGTTGTCACTCAACACCTCAGCACCTAGTGCTGAGGCGGAGGAAAAAGCTCCTTCAATGTTTTCAGCAGCGCTCTTTAGAGCGCCGCTGCGTGCTTCGACCATCGAGTCGATGGTCAATCAGTTGGTAAATGAGAACGACCAACAAGTGCCACCCATGATTGGCCAAAATAAGAATTATTATTGGCCAACCACCTTAAGTGGGGGGGGGTGATGTAATGGGGTGCCATTACATAATTGATATTCAAGTTAGAATATCACAGTTTAATTTCAGACGCGTTGTCTGAAATTTAAATAAGAGATTACAAGTTATTATAATCTACGAAAGAAAAGTCGATTCGGTATAAATACCGAATCTTGCAGGTTGACTAATAGTACAGTTAGTTGAATACTTGATATTATTATATTAATTAGGTAGTTACTATACTATTAGCCTCTAAACCACCCATTAAATAAATACTCTTAATTTTGCGTTCTGAAGACAAAGTGAATATTTATATTTACTTTTTGTATAGGATTAGTTGTTATCAACTAATCCTGCCCTAATTGTATTGCGCGCTTCCTCGCAATTACAGTGTAAGCCTGTAACAGTATCAGTCCTGTTACACCCTTCGTTAGTCGGTAGTCCTGGTACTGTGGGAACGACCGTCCAAGCGTCAGAATTTGGCCAGCCGCTCCACCACATACCCATCGGTTTGGGTGGCAACACACTCGGTGGACCGTCGCGCAATATGAGTTTCGGTGGGTACTAATATGGAATGTACCACTTCTGGGGTAGCTAGTGTCAAGGGCAGAAAGTCGTCCTCGGCACGTCAATGTCCAACGAAAGATAATCCAAACAATCCGAGGTGTAAAGGGAGCGGAAACCGTTACTCCAAATACGATAATAACTTGGGGAAGACCGCGCGTAGCGGTGTGTAGTAGACCCAACCAATAATCTGGGGCAGACCACGAAGAAGTGCGTATACCCATCCAACAATTTGGGGCGGACCGCGAATGCGATGCGTAGACCCAACCAATAATTTGGGGAGGACCACGTGATGCGATGCGTAGACCCAACCAACACAATGGTAAAAACACATTCCAAACTTGTGTGACTTGAGGGGTGAGCGCCGTTAAAGTAACGCTTCCCGTCGTGGGACTTCCGGAGGAGCTAGTGCGTCTGTCACGCGTCCTGGCCGGAAAGTTGAGCTAGAGGGGACCTTGTTAGCCCTCTGCTCCCAAAGGCTCCGTGGAAGGAGGGGGCGACTTTGCGTAAACCAAAGAAAAACGGACACTATATTTAATATCGGGGAATGTTAAATCGAACCCCCCACTTCTTAATTCTACCCCCCCCCACGTGACACGCGCCTCTGTTGGAAAAAACTGGTCGGTACCGGTAGTACTTGATTGGTACGGTATTTGGCTGGTACTTAGATGGCCGACATGAGATGGCCGTCCATGAGTATTTTCATTGGACGAAATCGCAGTGGTTTAAAGTTGTTGGATAAACTGGTCGGTACCGGTAGTACTTGATTGATACGGACACGACACATCCGTAATGCTTGCTCCACCAGAAACATCATACAGCGCACTTGATGTTATGCTGCAAAGCGTCAAGGAGTTTGTCTACTCTCAAGGCTATGCTATAAGGATACGTCGTTCTGATGCTTCCCGAAACCGGATTGTACTGATGTGTGACCGTGGTGGTAATTACCATAGAGCTAATTCTACGGATTCAGACACCAGCAACATGAATCAACAAAGGCGATGCAATGTTACACGGTTCATCAACTGTCCTTTTAAGCTATATGGAAAGCTACTGAAATCAGATGGATGCTGGCGTCTCATAGTAAGAAATGGAGAGAATAATCATGGACCATCGATGGATATTGCCGGGCATCCTTCTGCAAGTCGTCTTCAGCCAGCTCAACGCACAATAACAGAGAAAATTTTAACTACTGGAATTGCACCTAAGGATATCCTGGCAATTTCTAATAAAATTCCAATAAATAAAAATGAAAAAATAAAAAAAGGTAATTTTTTTTAAATCATTTTGGTTTTGAAGCTGCTGCATGAGCATTATTATTTTTATGTTCAGGTGCTGTAATTCATGCTATGGGGGATGAACAAGATATTCGAAAAACGCCATGTCAATCCACAAACATGAGAAATTGGAAGGACTGTTTACAATGAAAAAGTACGTCTTCGGAAAGCACAATTACAAGATCGTCCACCCATTCTGGATCTCTTGGACACGCTTCAAGCATCTAATTATTGCTTCAACTATGAGTGCAACACTGCAAATCAAGTCACACGCTTGTTCTTTGCACACCCGGGATGTGTAGAACTGGCATTGATATATCCGTATTCTCTTGTGATGGATTGCACATACACAACAAATCGATTTCGGATTTCAATGCTCCATGTGATTAGAATGAACAGCTTCAACACATCATTTACTGTTGCAGTTGCATTCATTCGTGAGGAAACGGAACCTTACTATCGATGGGCCTTGGAGCATGTCGCAGATCTTTATGGAATGCCAATCACAATTACTACATACCGAGAACTTGCTTTGATGAATGCATTACCGTATGTTTTTCCAATCTTTACACGTTTACTGTGTGTCTGGAACATTCAGAAAAACGTTCTTGCCAATTGCAAGAAGTACTTTACTACTGCAGAATACTGGAAGAAGTTTGAAAATACGTGTACCAGTGTTATTCAATCTGTTAGCCTTGAATAATTCAATGCACAATGAACTGCTTTTCGTCAAATGTATGGATCAATCCCAGCGATGCTTGAATATCTTCAAAAAGATGGATTTCATACAAAGAGCGATTTGTGTCAGCATGGACCAATCAAGTCACTTTTTTTGGCAATGTCAACCTCTCGAGAGCAGAGAGACAACATTCAATGCTGAAGGGTTACTTGAAAGTGTCGACAAAGGATCTTCGAGATGTTCAAATTCGTCTATCACAAGATTTTGATAATAGTATTAAAAGCGTCCAGACGCAAACCAGTGCTGAGCGTATCAGGGTCAATAATGTGGTGGAGCGGCTGATCAAAGTTTTGACGCTCAATCAGGCGTTACCATGGCGCCCGGACTGCCGACTAACGAAGGGCGTCCTCCGGTTGTCCTGTGACTGCTTGTGTTCCTGCTCAACTTGTGTATCCGACGGCTTGGGCGTGGGTCGCTCTCCAGGTGGCGGGGATGTCGCACTGCAATTCCTTGATGCAAGATTGGGGTAATTCGTAGCCAATCGACCGATGTCGATCAGGTGCGATCAGGCTTGGTCAGGATTGATCAGGCTTGATCAGGCACAAATAGTCAATGATCAGGGCCGCTGATCGATAATCAGGGGATGATCAAGGTCGATGATCGATGATCAGGGGTGATCAGGGTCAATAATCGATGATCAAGGGGTGATCGACAATCAGCGGTGATCAGGCTTGATCAGGCTTGATCAGGCGCAAACCGTCGATGATCAGGACCGCTGATTGATCTGGTTGACTCCCCACTAATTGGCGCGAGTTGCGAGCAGGTTATCGCAGGTCGCTGGTCGCAGATCTATGATCTTGGTGGTGATCACCGAAGGGGTACTTGATCAGGCAGCGGAAGTCTTCACCACCCGATCGCCGAGCCTCTTAAGCTTAGTTCGCCAATAGAATATCCAATATACCTTGTATTCTAAACTTAAATTTAAGAGGAGGGTCGATCAGCTAGTTCTACGGGCTGATCGCCGTTTTCCACTAAAATCCGCCTAGAGTTCCCGTGGGGCTCTTAGAGCAGCCGAACTACTAGGGGCCAAAACGTGGACCAATGGGGAAGAGGTGAGATCGCACTGCTCGATCACGTTCCCAAGACCAAAAAACCTTTAAAAAATTACCGCTGGAACAGCGGGCGGAGTCTCGGGGCAAGTTCTTCTTCACTCTACGCCCTGTCGGTGGGCCAAAAAGGTACTAGGTGCTCCCTCCCGGGACGTAGAGGTGCGTGTGAATGTAGGGAGGCGCTAAGGTGCGGTCCCCGTAGGTTGATCTGCGTGATAGGACGCAAAAGGAGAACTTTTTTAGCACTTATATCCTAAAACTACCAATTACCTAAAATCAACCAATCAGAACTATCCATTCCAATATACTCCGTCGACTAGTCAACCTGATTTTTCTGTCGTCCGTCGCTAACCGTTAGGTACTCGTACCTAGTCGTCCTTTCTCACGATGCCCCGTCTATGTCCAGTCCATGTACCTGCAGTTGTACACACAGTCGTACACATAGTTACACACACAGTTTCCCACAGTCACACCCACAATTGTGCACCAATTTTATGGTGCACTTCACCACAGTCGCCCCTGAACCTCGTCCCAGCCGGACAGTGGTTGGGGCGGTCCTCGCGATCATCCACTTTACGGTTGGCGCATGCGAGTTGTTGTCGAAGCATCGAGACGGTGTCCTCGATCAAGTCACAATCGATCAGGCTGTTACCACTCATCAACCGTGGCATCAGCGATCAGGCCCTCGTGATCGATCATTCCCACATTTCCATCATGAAAGCGATCACGAAAGGTGGTCCAGCGATCACGGACAGCGCTTCAGCGATCACAAACAACACTCTTGTCCTTGATCGGTCTAGGGCCGATGAGCTGATCGCTGCGGTGAATCAAGCATACACCCTGCAAGAGGCTCTCCGCGCGCGAGATGAGAAGGTCGTTGTGTTATTCAGCTCGCTCTCAGTGCTCGAGGACACCGTCTCGATGCTTCGACAGCAACTCGCATGCGCCAACCGTAAAGTGGATGATCGCGAGGATAAGATCCAGCGATTGCAAGAGCAGCTCACTCCTCTGCGCGAATATGTCCGGTTGAAGGTCGACGATCTCGCGTCCAAGCTGAAAGTTGCTGAGGCGACCATAGCTGACCAACGCGCCCAGATCCGCAATCTGGAGGGCGGTCTTGATCGCGATCGCTATCAAATATCGGTTCAAGAGGAGGCCATTGCTGATCACGCGCAGGAGATCTCGCGCCTTGCGGCACTCCCTGATCAAGTGACGATTAATCAACTTCAACAGCGCTTGGAAATGCTTCAAGAAGCGTATGATCAGGCCTTCTCCAAGAACCATCCCCTGATCGAGCAGGCGTTCAAGCTCGACTCCAATGCTGAGACGTAAGCACCAACGCGATCTCATCCGGAAGGAAAAAGAAGCCAATCGCATGAAGATGGATGAATATGTCGCTATCATAAACCAGATGGAGGAAATATGTGATCGCGTCTATGGTTCGTCAGCCAGCAGGACCGAGCCGGAAGGTCTAGGCACCGAGAATTCCAAGTTAAAGAGGGAACTTTCCACAGCGCGGTTCCGCTTCAATCACGTATCTGCAAATCGCGACGCACTGCGCGACCAGTTGCAACAGGCTCAAGATGAAGCTGCGCAATTGCGTTTGCTCCACTCGCACCTCCAAACCATGTTGGCTGGTATGTCGCTTCAGATGCAGATCACCCCGGTAGCCTGCGCCTCTCTTGCAGGTTCCGATCAAGCTGCAAGCTCGTCTGCTGGCCTTCAAGGTATTATCCAGAAGATTCGGTCAGTCGATCCACTTCTTCGTCTAAGAGACGTGCTCAACGTTCGCGATCCACATCTCGGTCCATGCGGCAACGCCAAATTCCTCCCATTTCAGAGCAGAAGTCGGAGGATAATCATTCACCTAGTCCTGATCAGCCCGATGACAGTCAAGGCGGTTTCCCTACCCTGATCTGCTCAATTCCATCCACTCTCACGATCAGCGAGTTCAGTAGTGAGGGTTCGCTTGATCAAAGTTCTACCGGGTTCCTCTTCTCTCGCACGGGTGCGTACAAGTCGCTGATATTGGTGCCCGATGGTGCAGCAGATGAAGACATCTTGCCGTGGACTCCATGTCAACTTAGCGGTTTTGATCTGGACAATGTCTCGGTACAAGTAGCCTTCTACTACTTGACACGCCCTGAGAGATGATTTTTCCAGTTGCTACGCACGCCCCTTCGTCTGATCAGTGGTGTAGTCACCTGATCACCCAGACGGAGGTAGAGCTGCTGTACTCGCGTCGCCCATGTGAATCTTTCAGTAACATGTTGCCACCCGTCTCTTTCCGCTCATCTGGCTGGTTTGCTGACTTGGAAGTGAAGTACCAGGCGTTCCTGGACCATCATGCGCTGGCGATCTGGGGGTCAACTCACTAGCTCCCCATAGATCAAGTCCTCCGAGAGCGCGAAGACTTCTTCCGTGAATATTACCAAGATCGACGTCTGCGTAGGTGCCGCGCCGGGGCATCATGGAAGAAGGTCGTGGAATTCGTCCTGCAGTGCATGATCGAACGGTATGTGCGATCTCGACATTTTCTTGGACCCGGCGATCTAGCATTGCGCCCGGAATCGTCCTCTGAGTACGCTCCAGCCGACGATGGGTCGTTTTACCCAGGGTTCTTATCGGACCCACCACCTCGGACATTATCGGACGCGTTGCGTGAGGCTGATGCCTATGATCCATGGAGGATTCAATATCGCATTTCTCCTGATACTCATCCCGGCCGGAACATCCCTCGCATCTGCAGTAAGTTTTATGGGTCTGGTTAGCTGGATGATACCTTCTTTTAAAATCAATAAACACACTTAATCAACCATTTTCAACTGCTGCTTCGTCAATTTTCATGCATACATAAATCGATCTTCCATCGGCTCATCTGCGTTGTTCCACCACCATATCTTGCAATATCCATCGTAAATTCACCACTTCAAGTCAACCGTCATTTCTCCATTAATCGTGAGTTTCGTCAATCGTTCTTCTCAAATCAAGGTTCTTCAATCATAATCTCATAATCAGTTCGTCGATCATGCGCTAGTTGGACTCTTCGTCCACTTGCATCACGTCGAACCGAAGTCTGTTAATCATCTTCCGTTCGAAGTCCTTGATCAGAGCATCACAGTTCAGATCTGCCTCGTCTACCCATGACGTCTCATCATAACCCTTCTAGTAGACTTGATATTCGCGTAACGTTCTGCCATACCTAGTCTTTCGACCAGATCGGACATCGGTGTTGCGATCAACTTCAAATTCATCCGGCTCTAGGGTCCTTTACCAGCTGTCTTTGGGTAGTAAAGCTTCATCGAAATCAAAACGATCTTCTACCCCAGCTGCTAGCACAGTAGTAGGTCGATCTGGAAATTCCTTGACCAATTTCAACTTGGATAGGTGTACAACTGGAAATATGCGATAGTCGGTGCCGGCCGTAATCAATCTTGCAGCATGATCACCGATCACCTCATCAACTATGAAAGCTCCATGCCACATGTGCGCCAGTTTCTTCACGAACCCCTCTTTCCCCCGATCGAGGTATAACCAGACTCTTTATCCAGCTTCGATCTTGTGTGGTGTCACTTGATCATTGTGCTTTTCTGCTCGATCAGCCACTGCTTGGTGCAATCGAGCACTCACTTGATCACGGGCGTAACGGTAGCCTTTATGCAGTTTATATCTCCATCGACGAGCATTTCGATCCTTACGCCGAATTCCACCCAGTTGCAATGATTATTCCAACGATGATCGCGGATCCCACCCATATTCAAGTAAAATGGTTTATTCCACGGATCCGATCAGGAGTTGAGTTTAGTGCAAATACCAATCTTATGCATACGAGCTCCAATTCTTCTTCTGGCCGACGTCTGAGACATACATCTTGATCGCTCGTGTGATTGTTTGTACCATTCTTTCCGCCTTGCCGTTCGCTTGTGGACGGTACGCCATAGTGGCACTCTGAGTTGTCCCACAATCTTGTTGAACGCACGAAATACTTCGGACATAAAACCGGGTTCTCGATCATTCCTGATCACCTCACGAGCTCCAAATCGTCGAAATACACATTCTTCATAATTTTCGGCAACACTCTGCGCTGTGCAAGACGATCCAGCTTTCGCGATCACCATACCCGTGAACAGATCAGTCCAGATCAACAATTCCGTATGCCCATTAGTTGAGCGAGGTAGCGACGTGATATGATCCATGGTTATCACTTGGAATGGATACGTAGCCTCAATGTTTCCAGGCGACATCCCCTTAATCGTAGGTTGGTCCTTCCCCGTCTCACAATCTACGTGTCGTAAAGCGGACTTTTTATTAGGCTACAATAGGGCCTAATGTTGGACATTTTATTAGGCCCATAGGGGGCCTAATATTATGACTAATATTAGGACCTAAATTAGGGGCCTGATAGTGGACGCAGATAGTGGATACAGTAGTACATAATTAGGTACCGCCATGTGTACCACGGTGGGTACAGTAGTACGTACCACCGTGGTGTACATAGACAGGATATAGAAGGGACACGGAAGATGTGCTGATTACTTACAGGTACGCGGCGAACACCAGCGAACAAACAAGGAACAAGCGGAAAAATCAGGTCTACTGAGGACGGAAGGCGTTCCGAATGGACGATGCGGATTGGTTGAAAGTAGGAACAGGGTAGATCTAAGGGTTTAATTGCTAATATAGTTCTCCTTTTGCGTACGATCGCGCTGATAGTTTTTTTGGGAAGGCACTTTTGCGCCCCCACCTTATTGAAACCTCTACGTCCCGGGCCGGAGCACTAAGTGCGTTTTTGGCCCACCGGTTGGCGTAGAGTGTGAGAACTCACCCCGCAACTCCGCCCGCAGTGTCTGCGGTTCTTCGTTTAAAGGTTTTTGGTTTTGGGAACGTGATCGAGCAGTGCTCTCACCTCTTCCCCGTGAAATTAACGTTTGCCCCCTAGAGTTCGGCTGCTTTAAGAGCCCCACGGGAACTCTAGGTGGATTTTTATATAAATACCTATTCCTCATATAGTCTAGGCTAATAGCGCATTGATTTGGGAGTTCCTTAGCTGTTTGACGGCTTAAAGGCTCCGCGATCAGGCAGTGAAGACTTCCGCTGCCTGATCAAGTACCCCCCCTACCGATCAACACCTGATTGACACTTTTTGCGAATCGTGATCGTGATCGCTGATCGCAAATCGCGCCAACTGCTACTTGAAAGACTTCCGGTGCTTGATCAAGTCTGATCAAGGTATATTGCGACTGGGCAGCAGCTTTTAGCACCTGATCGAGCCTTTCAGTACCTGATCGCACTTGCGATCAAGACACCTGATCGCATCTGCGATCAAGACAGAATATTGTTGATCGACGGTTATTAACGTCAGCCAAAGCCTGATCGCGCCTGATCACGACCGATTGGCTTCGTTTCAGTACCTGATCGCGACTTGCGATCAAGACCGAATACAACTGAACTACGGCTATTAGCATCAGCACCAGCCTGATCAAGCCTGATTACCACTTATCTACATCGTTTCAGCGCCTGATCGCATCGGACAGCCGCCTGATCGCACTTGCGATCAAGACGGAATACTGCTGATCGTCGGTTACTAGCATCAGCCCAAACTTGATCAAGCCTGATCGCGGCTAATTTACGTGTTTTAAGCACCTGATCGCACGTGATCACGCCTGATCTCATAGGTTGTATCGTCACAAGTTAGTTAATTAAATCTTGCACCAAGAATTCGCTGTGCGATGTCCCCGCCACCTGAGGAGCGACCCACGCCTAGCCGTCGGGTACACAAGGTGAGCAAGAACACAAGCAGTCAAAGACATCCGGAGGACCCCCTTCGTTAGTCGGCAGTCTGGGCGCCGTGGTACCGCCTGATCAAGTCTCAAAAACTTCGATCAGCCGCTCCACCACATACGCAATGTCCAATAAATCTTTGCACGCTGCGAAATAGACCACGCCAATGAAAGTATCGTCTGATCCGCTGATATGTACACCCTATACCCTGGTTTCCTCCTTATAAAACTCACATGATAATGGTGGAGGACATCCGCATGTAGGTTTTCAGGTAAGACCAGCTTGATCAAAGAGTGTAGATCGTCTCGATCACCTTGTTCGCCACTGGTTTTTCCTTTAGCCATATTTCCACAGTAAATCAACAATCCTTGTTCATCGACATCATAGTTGTCGGCAATTTTCGCGCAATCTTTTACCTCGTCTGCACTCAACTGTGAAACGTTACCATGCAATTAACATCGCAAATCACAAATCCACTTCTCTTCTTCCTGCGCCTTTTTGACACATTCCGCCCTTATCCCTTCTATGGATATTTTGGGCCACGTCGACGGTCGCGCTTGACGAAGGTTACGTGATCGCGTCGTCACCAACACTTGCGGGACAGTGGGATCTTCATTCCAGGTGATCACTTCAGACAATCGGTTGAGATCGACCAATTCTTCCAGGTGTTTTTCGTCATCAATCTCACATCGTGTCCCATACCGCATGGACGTAGTGGTGATGTGATCGGCACTCTTATTCCACTTCCTTTTTGACGTGCAGTAGATCATGATCAGGTGATTCGCGAAGGTGTTTTAGCGCACGCTGTTGCAATACTTGCAATCGCGGATCCTTGCACTCTATTTCGCCACGCATTTGCCTGATCACCAAATTCGAGTCTACACACACGCTCACCCTTCTTTTGGGATATTTCGGCAGTAGATCCAAACTTAGAAGCAATCCATAATACTCTGCTTCATTCACCGTGATGTTAGGTGCAGGATCAGCAACAGCGATCATGAACTTCAGCTGCTCAACATCCACACAATGGCACCAAACGCCCCAACACATCGCTTAACACTAGCATCTCCATCGAAACTGATCACGTATAGATCTTCGCCTTTCTCAACTGTTGGAGGTGGCACTTCAATCAACTGACTAGGTTGCTTTTTCGGTGCGATCACGATCAGGCCTTCATCAATTTTGGTGCGAGGGGTGATACTTGTAGCTAACGCTCCTAGTACCTCCTCTTCTTCATGCACACATTTATTAATCTCCAAGTCCCATTGTGACAACATCGCAGCCCATTTCTCCAATCGTCCGTCTATCTCGTTGGATGCTAACAACCACGTCAACGTAGACCGACGTGACAGAACAGTGATCGCCTTTCCGACCAGCATCGTGAAGTAGACGTCCAGAATTTGCAGAAGAGCCAACACTTCCTTTTCGACGGGCTTCAATTCAGCTCACCGCTCTTCAGTGTCCAGCTGTCGTAAAGCGTGTTATAATTGGGCCCAATAACGGGCCTTATTATAGGGCCTGATTTAAGGGGGGCGATTACGGTCAGATTCGGTACGTAATCGTATAGGATTGTGGGTACCACGGCGTATACAGTTGCGTGTACAACCGTGGTGCATATAGTCAGGACATAGAAAGGGGAATATGGGAAGATTACGTACAGGTACTCCGCGAACATCGACAAGCGGCGACGGACGACGGACAAATCAGGTCGACTGGTCGACGGAGGACGCTGGAACGGTAGTTCTGATTGGTGGATATTAGGAAATGGGTAGTTCTTAGGATTTAAGCAATAATAAAGTTCTCCTTTTACGTTCAACCCCTTTGGACCCTACAAGGACGGCACCTTGCGCCTCCCTTATTAGTATATACCTCTACGTCCCGGGCGGGGGCACTTAGTGCATTTTTGGCCCACCGGCAGACGTAGAGTGTTGGGAACTCACTCCGCAACTTCGCCCGCTGTGTCAGCGGTTCTTCTATAAAGGTTTTTTGGTTTTGAGAGTGTGATTTAGCAGTGCTCTCACCTCTCCATGTGTGGTTCGCGTTTGGACCCTAGTGTTCGGCTGCTGTAAGCGCCCCACGGGAACTCTAGGTGGATTAAGCAAAATCCCCCCCCCCATCGTAGGTCTAGGCTAGGAATACATATATTTGGGTGTTCCTTTAGCTGTTTGAAGACTCAGAGGCTCCGTGATCGGGAAGTGAAGACTTCCACTGCCTGATCAAGTACCCCCTTCGCCGATCAACACCTGATCGACACTCTGCAACTCGCGACCCGCGATCAACAACTCGCAGACCGCACCAACTTGTACCTGAGTGACGTTTGGCACCTGATCAAGTCTGATAACCGCTGATCAACTACTTTTGGTGCCTGATCAAGCCTGATCAAGTCTGATCACCGCTGATCAACTACTTTTGGTGCCTGATCAAGCCTGATCGATCCTGATCACAGCTGATCAACGACTTTCGGTGCCTGCCCAAGCCTGATCACTGCTGATCAAGCCTGTTCGCACCTTATTTGATCTCGATTACACTGGATCACGTCTGATCAGCACCTCTAACAACTCATTACAAGTTTCCCAATCTTGCATCAAGGAATTGCCATGTCTACATCCCCGCCACCTTGAGAGCGACCCACGCCTAAGCCGTCGGGTACACAAGGTGAGCAGAAACACAAGCAGTCAAGGACAACCAGAGGAACCCCTTCGTTAGTCGGCAGTCCGGGCGCCGTGGTACCGCCTGATCAAGCGTCAAAAACTTTGATCAGCCGCTCCACCACACAGCTCGCAAATACGACGGGGCAGTACTTGATCATGCTCTTGCACTATCGCGGCAGACATTTCACACTATCTGGTATATACCACGACCACCGGTGTTTTGGATTGATCGAAATGGTAGGTTGGGGCTGACGCGATCTTCGCCTTCAGCATACTGAATTCCACTCGCGCCCTGATCAATCGATCATCTTCTCAATCCAGAATTTCATTGATCGATGATGGACCCTTTAATTCCTGATCGTCCGTTTCTCGTAACTCATAGAGTACAGCAGCATAGATCGCGAAGTCTTCAATAAATCCGCGATAGTAATTCAGACTCCCCAAAAACGATTGAATAGCACGCAAAGTACCAGGAAAAGGCAAACTGATCAGATCATCCTGATTCTTCGGATTTGTTTCGAAACCACGGCCAGAGACGTGATGTCCTAAATAAGGAACTTCGCCCCCAGTACGATTTAGCCACGCTGATTGACTAGTTCCACTCGCAATTCTCTAATATATTCCGCAATTTATCACACAAGATCGTCCATGCAGGTGCAGGGATCAAAATATCATCGATATATTATCTTCTTTACAACACAGACGGGCCTTGTGATTGATCAGGCTCTCCCGTGGTAAACACATCAGTTTACTTGGCTAGATCGGTACCGTCCTTAACCTTGAGATACCCATACAATGCATTATCGATCAACCGCTGGTAGATCTGCGGACCACCATTATTTAGGCCAAAGCGCATCCGATTCCATTCAAACAATTCAAACGGGGTAACAAAAGCCGAAAACGGACGTGCTCGATCGGTCATATACACGACCCAAAATACACTTGCCATATCCAAAATGCAAAACCACAACGCCTTATCCAAATCTTCGAGCCGATCAGAGATCAAAGGCATTTGGTATACCATCAAAAGCGTGAGTTGATTCACCGCGCGATAATCGATACATAATCGAATATCAACCCCATTCTTCTTCACGATGATCACTATATTTGATGCCCAGGGTGATGTAGATGGCCGGATGATATTCGTGGCCAATAACCCCTTGATCAAGTCTGATAGCTTCTCGCGAAATTGTGGAGCAACCTTCCGACACTTTTGAGCGATCGGGCGCGCATTGCCTACGTCAATATCACAAACAACTCCACGTGCAGCAGGAGGCAGAGCGTTTCCTTTCCCGGTCAACAGATGTTTCTTCGCCCAAATTATATCACGAAGCTGATCAATTTCCTCTGCTGTGTTGAGCAATGGATCACCAACTTGCAGATCATCCTTGATGACTTCTTCGGTACTTGCGGACACCTCATGCAGCGTGGAAAACGGTTTCTCCAACTCTTCCACGAACCAATCTTCCCCTTCATGGTAGCACACTTGATCATCGGTAGGAATCACACCAAAGTCACTATGATCGACTGAGACGGGGTGATCGTGCACATCTTGATCAGGATCATCTCTTGCAACAGATCGTTCAACTTCGTGATCAAGGGTCGGACCCTTCACACTCGGCTCCTGATCGCACTTTTCTTGCACTTCTTGCACCATCTGCGATCTTCCGGTTACTAATTACACAGATGCCGTGATCGAGTCCGTAGGTCGTACCAAAATTCCTCGAGGAATAGGATACTCCTTTTTCTCGACGAAAGGACCTTGATCGACACTTTCTTGATCGTCATGCAAAGGATTGGTAGAAGCTTGATACGCGACATTTTTCCACTCCTTATAACGATTAGACCCCACCGAAATAAATACAGGGCGACGGGCCATGTCCTCTTTGTTCATCTAGATACCTAAAATAGTATCGTCTTGTAGGATGATCGGATGATCAGCAGCATTCGTAATACACAGATACCGTAAATTACCCACGCCCTAGTAATAGTGGGGACCCAATCTTTTCCGCGAGTAATCCACAAGTTCCGAGATAGTTGATCACGAATCCGAACCTCAGCAGATCGACCTACTGGGATCTGCTCGTACTGATCAAGTTTCATATAGTTTCCACTTGATCCGTACAACTGTCGACGCCCTTCTAATGGGATGATAACTTCATCAGTCAATCTTAGTGCGCCGTGAGCAACGTCCAAACTAACACCAGCTGGAATCATAAAAAAATTAATTCCCAATATAACATCTTGACCAACGAGATTCCCCACCCATGCATGGAAGTAATAAACCAAAGAACCCGCTAACGTCACTTTAATCTTAGTGCGCCTTTCTGTGAGGTACGCACTTTCTCCGATACCAACCCATTCTTGTGTTTGGCTCGTGTCGATCTGACAACCCACCTTTCGAGCAAAGGTTGAGTCGATGATCGACACTTCGGCACCAGAATCAAATAACAACGTGGCACGTTCGTTATTAATTTTACCACTCGCCTTGACTTGTTTAAACCATTTCTTGGGCGAGCGGTACTTCCAATATCCACGTAATTCACCCGGAAGTAGATCAACTTCCATGATCACTGGGGATCGAGAAAACTCACGAATACGAAAATTAGCCAAACGTGATAAATCAGGCTGATCACATATTTCATTATCTTTTTCTTCTGCTCGATCAGCCTTCTTATCCACATAAGCAAAAATACAAAAATTAGAACGCTCGTCTCGTACTAGATTCCAACCTGGCGAGCGTCCTAGTTTAACATGTCTTCTGCTTCCTTGGGCAACATTCCGGCATGTTTGGTAGGGTTGTACCACTGGCGAATGCGATTGTAAAATTCTTCAGTAGGGCACTTGTCCACATCATGAATTTCTCCACACGATCGGCAGTTATACAGGCAGTGATCAGTCGGATGACCCTTTTTGCCGCACTTCAGACAGGTAAGGCGCTTCAAGCAACGCAAATTGTCGTGCTTGATCGATCTACAATGACTGAACTTCTTCGTCACCCCTTGATCAACTGCACTTGGTTCACTTCGTTTGCCAGATTGAGGATCACTAGGTTGATCGTTCGTCACGGGTTGATCACGCATACCGGCAATCATGTAACGACGCTGATCACCATAACTTCCACTGTCATCTGAGCTTGATTCCTCAATCCAAGACATCATCTTGATCGCGCGCACTGATTTAGGCTTTCGCGCTGGGGTAGATGACCGAGCATCACCAAATTTCGGATGGAATCGGGTAGAGCCTACCGCCGCCTTTGGCTCACACGACCTATTGCCCGAATAATCCCGCAGCGTTCTTCCAACTCCGTAACTTTATCCAAACGCAGAAGTGCCAGTTGATCAGACAATTCGCGATCAGTTTAACGTGTCCAGAAAATGCTGCACATTTTCACGTAAGATCGTAGGCGGGCCTTCCCTTATCGACAACTTGGCCCGAACTCCTGCCACGTTCAACCGGTAAAGATATTCGATAGGAGTTTCATCCTATCGCTGCTTCGTGTAGTAATATTGGCGAGATGCCGATTGACCACTTCCACAGTACTAAGTTTCAAACTCTTCGACAAGACTTTTCCAGTTTCCCCAAGTCGATCTGCTCAGCTGGAGATGCCAATTGCGCGCCGGTCCTTTAAGCAGTCACCCATGATCAAACACTTCTTATGATCAGAGGCTTGATCACGCATAAATGCCGATTTAAGACGACTGATCCAATTTCGCGCTTGATCTTCATACACTTCTTTGCCTGAGAATTAGATCACTGATCGCAGAAATCCTGATCCTGGGAATCAGCGGTTGATCAGGCACTCCAGTGTACGCCGACGCAACCGTAGCTGGTAGAAGCGGGGTGATCGGATCATCTGGATCGAGATAATCCCGCCGAGATTGTTTATCATGGAGCGAATACACAGAATCCATGTCAACATCCTTAACCATCGCCGCTCTTCCTGGATTTGGCTGGTGAATTTTCATGCGTACAACTTCAGGTGTCACCTTGCCTCTTTCCTCAGCCAAAAACCGCCCCATATCCGCATTAAAAAACGCTTGCAGCCGTGCGTCCTGTTGTGACTGATCATCTTCCTCCTTGGCGGATTGAGGTTCCTTCTTCACGGCCGAGAACTTGGCTTCATACTTCTGGCAGATCATCATCCGGGTAAATCTTGGGTTCCCCACTATCAGAACTGATCGACTCCACCTCAGACACATCGTCCTCGGAAGGAGAAGATTCGTAGCAGGATGATCCCGTGTGTTCTTCCACGTTGATCGACGGACTCGATTCGATTGTCAACAGAGTGCGAGAGGGTTTCACCTTAGCAGATCGACCCACTATAGGCACCAACAGATCAAACAGCCTCTGGTTAGTGGTCGCAACATCTTTAGGGTCCAGATCGAACACTTCTCCAGCATCGTTGGCGCCTGTCGTCAGACCAAATTGCTTGATCATACGCGTCATTCCTAACACCAGCTGAAGCTTTTTCCTCCCATCCGTCACTGGTTGATCGACTGGTCCATTCATCTTTCTTCTGATCGTGACCAAGAGTAGGCTCATGATCGAATCCATCAAAAAGAAATTTTCCAGTTCCTTCATATAAAACGTCCTCACCGGATCAGATTCCGATGGCGCCCTAATTGATCGACTTTCGTCGCTCTCCGAACCAGCCGCCTTCAGAAACGCCTTCGGTTGGTCAGACTTGTAGTACTCCACCACCGGCTTCCAATCCAGATCATCATATCCATATTCAATAGGCGGATCACAACGCAAGTTGTGATCCGCAGGGGCTCCCGAAGGAGCCTTGGGAGGTGATCGAGGCTTTTCCTCCTTTATGTCATCAGGATACCTCCCCAGGTCCTGATGATCAGCATTTCCTTTCTTCTTCAGAAGTGACGACGGCGAACTGCCTTCCATCGTCACAACCTCCTCCTCCTTTTCCACTTTAATCTTCATCTCTGCTTATTATTCTGTTTTCACGACCGCGTCAGCGCCATCTTGCAGATTATCGAGGTGATATCCCGAGTCTCCCAAAGATCCGGTCACGCGCACCATTGTGGTGGAACGACTGGCCAAATTCAGAGGCTTGGAAGGCCGTTCCCACAGTTCCCTTACTACCGACTAACGAAGGGGGTCCTCCGGTTGTCCTGTGACAGGATTATGTCTTTCTCACCTTGGGTACCCGACGGTTTGTGCGTGGGTCGCTCTCCAGGTGACTGGGACGTTGGTCAATTCAATTCCGATGCAGATCGAGTGAATTCGTAGAAGATCGATGGGTTTCAATCAGGTGCAAAATCGTAGATTCGAGATCCCGGGGAAAACTGGGGGTCGAAGATCGCAGATCGACCCAGTTGATCTAGTGCGAGTTGGCGAGATCGAAGATCGATGATCGCAGATCGCAGATCAATCTCGTTGATCTAGTCGAATTTGTCGAGATCGCAAATCGCAGATCGATCTCGTTGATCTAGTCGAGTTTGGCGAGATCGCAGATCGATCTAGTTGATCTTGTGCGGATTGGCGAGATTGCGTATTAGTAGATCGCAGATAACTTATCGATCTCGTTGATCTTGTACGAATTGGCGAGATTGCGGGTCTTAGATCGCAGATCGACGATGTCGATCTAGTGGTAATCAGCGAAGGGGTACTTGATCACGTGGCGGAAGTCTTCACCACTTGATCGCCGAGCCTCTCAAGCCTAGGTCTCTAAGGAAATACCCAATATATTATGTAATTCCTAGCCTAAACTTAAGAGGAAGGGGTTCGATCTGCACTTTCTATATTCAGACCGATGGATTTCACAAAAATCCACCTAGAGTTCCCAAGGGGCGCTTAAAGCAGCCGAACTTCTAGGGGAAAGATTCCAACCAATGGGGGAAGAGGTGAGAAAACTTAGCTGGATCACCCTCCCGATAACCTTTCCAGAAAGGGGTCGCTGACACAGCGGGCGGAGTTGAGAGCGAGCTCTTCGAAACTCTACGTCTGCCGGTGGGTCAAAAAAGTGCACAACGTGCTCCCGCCGGGGACGTGTAGAGGTGCGTATGTGATGAAAGGGAGGCGCGAGGTGATCACGCTGTCCCAATCGATGATCTAGGTGATCTGACACAAAAGTAGAATTTATTATTGCTTATATCCTAAAAGCAACCAATTAACTAATATCAACCAATCAACTCTACCCATCCTGATGTGCTCCATCGACCAATCAACCTGATTTATCATCCGTCTGGCGCTTGCCATCGCGTACCTGTACCTGGCGTCGCTTCTGAACCGGATAACCCGTCCATGTTCACAACAGCTGGCCCCAAAATCTTGTACGCGCTTCTCCACAGCCGCCCGCTGAAGTCGACGAACGATACATTTACAATTGCCGTATGCTTCATGGAGGGCGAGAAATTCCAAGATTATTTCTTTAGACTAGAGGCGTTGCGTCAGTGGGTGGATCCGCGCGTTATCTTTACGGATGGAGATCAAGCATTAAAGGCGGCGCGTGAGAAGGTATATCCGGAAGCCGTCCACCTCCTTTGTCGTTGGCATATTGACCAAAATATTTACGCCAAATGACGAAAGTACTTCGATGTAGAGGGATGGGAGATGTTTAAAGAAGCGCAGCAATCAATGGTACGCTCGTCGCAGACGCGGGAAGTGCTTCTGAACGCTGGGAGAACCTGAAGAGCAGCGGGATTAACGAAATGTTATTGATAACATCGATAAAACTACAAAAAAAATGCTGCCATTATCTTTTAATTCTTTGCAATATCATTTTCAAATCTCTTTTCTTTAAAAAAGTATATGCCTGATTCTTTTAACTGGCGGTGTACATTCTCTAGATCAGTGAAAAATGCTAAGATGCCTTTAAAAGAATTCTTTGCTGCGCCGTGGACATACCGGCACATGCATTACAGCCAAACCTCAACGTCACGTCTTAAAGGAGCGCATTGTGCTTTAATCAAAGACTGGTGGTTGACGGGCCGGGGGTCATTGAATCATCTTGACAGTTACAAGCAGAGTTAAATGTGGTAAAAAAAAGCAAAGAACAATATTTATCTAAAAAGAAAAAATATTTAAAGGTCGGTTAAATAAATCAAAACGTAAAAAAAGAATAATAGTTCGGAAAGGTTTTTACACGAGTTGGGGTCTCCCACATTGGCTTGGGCTTTATAATCTCAATTTCATCAGGAATATCTTGCGACTGTTTAATAAAAACTTAGGACTCTGCTAAATGGTAACATGATGTATAAAGTCTAACAATGGTTGGAAGGAGCGGCGAAGACGCATTGATTATGAGTTAGAGTCATCAAGATCAAAAATTTTCCAGCCCCTTGCAAGATATCCCGTCTCTGCTCTGCTTCAAATTTCTCCATTTGCGCTGGGCAAGCTTCTGGACAGTTGGAAGGAATAAAAGCGCAGCGCCGGCTGTAACAGGACTGAACCTGTTACTGGCTTACACTGTATTTGTGCGAGGAAGCGCGCAATACAATTAGGGTAGGATTAGTTGGTAACAACTAATCCTATAATTAAAGTAAATATATTAATATTCACTTGTTATCTAGAACGCAAAATTAAGAGTGTTTATTTAATGGGTGGTTTAGGGGCTAATAGTATAGTAACTAACTAATTAATATAATAATATCAAGTCTTTAACTAACTGTACTATTAGTTAACCTGCAAGATTCGGTATTTATACCGAATCGACTTTTCCTTCTTAGATTATAATAACTTATAATCTCTTATTTAAATTTCATACAACGCGTCTGAAAATGAACTGTGATATTCTAACTTGAATATCTATTATGTAATGGCACCCCATTACATCACCCCCCACTGAAGGTGGTTGGCCAATAATAATTCTTATTTTGGCCAATCATGGGTGGCACTTGTTGGTCGTTCTCATTTACCAACTGATTGACCATCGACTCGATGGTCAAGACACAGGGTGGCGGCGCTCTAAAGAGCGCTGCTGAAAACAATGAAGGAGCTTCTTCCCCCGCCTCAGCACTAGGTGCTGCGGTGTTGAGTGACAACAGTGACGCTGCATTAGCAGCGTCAACTACGCAAAGGTCGGAAGACGTACCGTCTTCGACAACAGATGCTGCTAAGGCGGCATTTGACAAGAAACAGGGAGATGTTGCTAATGCAACATCTCGCACGATGGCAACTTCCGAATGGCGTGTTGCCAAGAGGGACATGTTCGGGAGTTCTGACTCCGAACAAAGTGATGGGGATACAGATGTCCCCGAGAAAGGATCTAGCGAGTCGAAACTCGCTAGGTGCTCATCGCCTAACAGCGATGACGACTCTGGTGTCGCTGTCATAGCTGACAGCGACAATGATTATCACAGGTGGTTGCGGGAACGCAGAGCCCCACCTGGACCAAGTACTTCTCCACGTCGGGGTGATTTAACCCCGGCGCGTGGTGTTGAAGCAGGCGGTGCTCCGCCTGCTAAAAGGGCTCGAACAGAAGCGGCGGCTGCCGCTTCTAAAGCGTATCATCGTACGGAACCACATGTTCCGTACAGAGTGGGGTTTTGGACCCCTGGCTGGGCTTTTGCCCCCAACAGTGGCGGTCACCGTAAACGGGACTGCCAGTATGCGTTATTCGATATCAACGTGCTGGATGACTGCGAAGACATCCAGTCACGTCGATTCGATCGAAGTACAGACGATAGGCGTCTGTACTTTATTGACCTCTTTTTCCAGGTTCGATATTATTCGAGCTGGAAAGGGTCAAGGAAGAACAGGGACGATAAAGACGCCCTGACTCAGAGTTGGAATGCTTTTGTTGACAACTACAACAAAAGCCCAGATGATTACGTGAATAAAGTTCACGTAATGCGCGAACGCTTTTTAAAGCACTCTCGAACAGGCAAAATAGAATACATCCATTTTGCTTGCCTCAAAAAAGGGTTAAAGTGTGGCGTCCCTTCTCACCTCGTTTGCCCGCGGTGTTCGCAAGGCGCTCCTCGTCTGTCAGAGGAGGAGTTGCGGGGGTACGGTGGATTTTCCGTACCCGCCGAAATTCAGGGTTTAATTGATACCGTGAATGCATCAACACCTACTGTTGATGCTACTTCGCATTATGAGTTTGAGACTTCTTCTCAAACTCAGTCAAAAGGTCTGGGGCGTCGGCCCTCAGAACCTCAATCGGTTCCCAAGAGTCGAACTCCTGGGGGTAACCCAGCCAGCGTACTAAGTACTCGGTGCGCTGCCCCTTCTTCGAGGGAACCGAGCGCTTCGATATCAAGAGCTCGAGAATGTATCGCTTATTCCCATGATTATCGATCGGGGGCGGCGGAGGTTGAGAATTCCCTCGCCGTTGTTGTTGCGGAGCATGGTTCTTTGCTCCGCAAGCTCGAGGAGGGTTATTCCTCCTTGAGCAGCGATATGTCTCACTGTGTGAAGACATATCGGTCTCTTCGCGAGGATGCCCGCGACATCCTCGGGGCGCACACTGCCCTCCAGCAGAAGAATGATCTTCTGTACATTGAGCTTTCTCGATATAAGGGAGAGCTAGATCGGCGCACGGCTGATCTTGAGCAGTAGAAGGCGGAGGTAACGACTCTCCGCTCTGATCACCAACGGCTGGAAGACGATTACAAGTTTCTCTTGGGAGACTTGGAGAAGCACGGTATCTTCCGTGGTTCTGCGTCTCGTCGTAAGACGAAGACGAGTGATACGGCTTGAGCCTCCCAACATAGAATGTTGGAAGAAGCCGCATTGCTGTGGGAATGTCTAAGGTATAGGCATTCCCCCGAATCTCTTGGACCTTGAAAGGTCCAACGTACTTAGGAAGCAACTTCCGTGTAGGGAAGTTGCTTATTGCATGTGTAGGCAAATTAGTAGTACTTAATAATACTAATTCACCTTTAAGAAAGGATTTTTGTTCTTCCTTCCTTGTTTATCTGCATTTTGCTTCTGCTTGTCAAAAGCAGAGGCAAGTGCATCCTTTACATAGCGTATTACAGCTTGGCGATGTAATACGAATTCATCTACTGCTTTATCAGCAGTAGGTGCATTGTCCTCGTTGTCTGCAGCCATTGCTGCAGACACATATTCATCGTATGCAGCTTCAGTTTTAATTGAAGCTTCTTCCGCTTCTACTGTATTTTCAGTAGAAGGGCCATCGTTTTGTTCACAAGTTGCAGTCGCAACTTGCGCATTGACTCGCTCAAAATTTGAGCGGGTCCCTCCCCCACTTAGATTTGGCGTACCGCCAAGTAAAGCTGGGTTCGTGGATGCCTTAAGGCATTCACGTAGAACGGTGTATGCTTAGTTGAAGCATGCACCGATTTGTTAATCGCGAATTCAGTGAGTGAAAGGTAGTCACTCCACTGTTCAAAGGCATGTGCGTATGATCGCAACATGTCTCCGAGAACGCGGTTAACCCGTTCCGTCTGCCCATCCGTTTCCGGATGGTCCACAGTTGACATCTTCAACTGGGTTCCCAACAATGAGAACGTTTCTTGCCAGAAACGTCCTGTCAATCTCGGATCTCTATCCGAGACAATGTCTTCCGGAATTCCGTGCAAACGGAATACCGTATCAACGGATATCCTCGCTGTTTGAGCGGCGGTTACATTCGCTGATACTGCAGTAAGATGTACCATCTTACTGAAACGGTCTACAAAGACCACTATTCCAGTCTTCCGACTATTGTCGGGTGGAAGACCGAATACGAAGTCCATTAAAATGGACTTCGAAAACTCTGTCGGAACCGGCAGAGATTGCAGCGGAGCCTGTGCAGACTGCGCAGGCTTAACGCTCTGGCAAATCTCGCAAGCGCGTACGTATTTGCGTACCCACTTGTACTGGTTTCGCCAGTAAAAGTCACGTGCGAGAGAAGCGTATGTCTTCTCTCGACCTTGATGCCCCGAAATCGGTGCATCATGATACTCAAACATAATTTGGTGTTTGAGATCATCGTCGATTGGAACGACGATGCGACTTTCATCTTTTTGGTCTGTGCTGTAAAGCAGCAGACCATCGTGCAGTCGATATAGATGTACGCAAGCGCGGAGGAACTCTGGGAGTTCGTCGCGTTTCTCACTTGATTGATTACGTAATTAATCAATCAACAGACGTGTCTCCTCGTCTGTTTTGTACGCCTCGCGTACTTGTCGTATAATTGACGACGACAAAGCAGTGCAACGTATTGCGTTTGCACTGGCCCCTTCGGTTACGGACGGTTTCATCTCGTAATCGGGCCTTCGTGATAGCGCATCCGCTATCACGTTCAACTTTCCGGGTTTGTATTCAACCGTAAAGTTGTACTCAACAAAGAATGACAGCCATCGAGCCATTCTTTGAGAAATGTGTGGTGAATTCACGGCCGTGCGTAGCGACGCATGGTCCGTGTAAACCACAAACGGTCTATCTCCCAATAGATAGATCCAAAACTTGGCCAGTGCGTACTTCATGGCAAGGAGTACCTTGTCATGCACTGGATAGTTGCGCTCGGCTGGGCGCAACTGACGCGATTGATAGCAGATTACGCGATCACGATCATCGTGATCACGCTGCATCAAAGAACAGCCGATAGCGAAATCGTTCGCGTCGCAAACGACGTGGAACGGACGCTCGTTATCGGCTATAGCCAAGACAGGCGCTTCAGTAAAGCTTTGCTTGACTGCATCAAAAGCATCTTGACATTGGGTATCCCAATGCCATTCGACATCTTTCTTAAGTAATTGAGAGAGAGGTCGTATTAACCCAGCATAGTTGCACGAATACTTGTGCAAATATGTTGCCAACCCAAGGAACTTTCGAAGTTCCTTAACGTTGTTTGGCGTAGGCCATTCAACGATCACCCTGATCTTTTCTGGATCAGGACGCACCCCGTTCTTGCCCACAAAACATCCAAGAACGGGTATCTCAGGTGCACCAAAGGTGCCCTTCTTCAGATTTGCATAGAGCTTATGATTACGCATAAGCTCTAACACTCGACGCAGATGTTCCCTATGGACATCTACATCGCTTTTATCGTGTTCACCCTTACTATGGATGAACACGTCATCGAAAGAACTCGGTGCGAATTCTCGCACCGGGTGTAATAGATGCGTTACGCATCTGTTAAACGTAGCAGGGGCATTTCGAAGCCCCTGCGGCATAGCAAGCTACTCCCAAAGCATGCCGCTTGGGGTGCTTACCGCCGTTAGAGGGATATCCTTCTCACGCATTAGGATTTGATAAAATCCATCTCTTAGATCGAGAGCACTAAAGATGGTGCTCCCGCACATGCCATCAATGAAGACATCTTTTCGCGGTATCGGCGTCTGCGCCGGTACCGTCGATGCGTTAAGCTTGTTGTAAGCGTGAACTATTCTCCACCCACCTGTGGACTTCTTCACACAAAAGGTGGGGGTAGAGTGCGGTGAGATAGACTCCCGCACTTTGCCTGCTTTACGACGAGATTCGAAAAACTCGTCGATCGCTTTTACTTGATCACGCGGCAACGGCCATTGCCGCGTGACACAATACTTCTTGCCTGGCACGAGGTCAATTTCATGACTAGTTCCCTTATCCTTAGGGAGCTCGCTAGGTACTTCTTCTGGGAATACGTCAGCGTATTCCCGAAGTACCTCATAAAATGGGGAGTTCGATTTAAGCGACTCCCAGCTCTGCGCTTCAAAGCGCTGAACTTTGGTTTGATCATTGGGAGCCTCTTTCCCAATGTTTTCCACTTGTAATATGGATATTCGTTCACGAATATCCAGTACATCATCTGTTGCAACGATGATACAGATTTGTTCGATCTGACCATCGTGCAAGTTTATCATAAACTTCTTCCAGCTTAGCGCCGGAAGAGCCATCACCTCCGAACCTTCTTTCGGAAGGTGTTCCATCAACAGAGACTGGGTAGCTAATCCGGTCTCCGTTTGCGTCAAGACGTTGATCGTCTCGACGGAACTGCCCATGCAATCAGACGCACTCGTCTGATTGACTGCTACACGGTGATTACGATTCACCGTGTGCGAATACTCATCATCATGGTGGCCACTGCCTACCATGGAATTTTGGCGATCAGATGTGCTCGTCTGACCGGCCGCCTTTTCTGCGACACGGTGGTCTTTATCACCCGTGCGCATGGCCAACGCAACGTGGTGGGCACTGTCCACCACGGAGTTTTGCTCACGATTGCACTCGATCGTGAGTTCACTCTCATCAACACGGAATTCATTCGTCGTGTTGGAACCTTCGGTCGCACAGTGGGTGTTTCCCACTGTGGATACTATTTCATTATCACGGTGAGTGTTTCCCACCGTGGATATCACTTCATTCTCACGGTGGTCTTTATCACCCGTGGAATGTTTATCTCCAACACGCAACGACTCTTCTGTTGCGTGTGGTAGTCCCTCTGGACTCTCACCAGCGCAGGTAACTTCCGCTGATCGTGTCAGAACAGACCTGGTGGCTCCATCGCTATCCACCAGACTGTCTGACGCTGCGGTTGTATCCTCTGATACAGCCGGATTACACACAGGGTGATCAGATCCTGTGCGTCCGCCGCAGTCGATCGATAGGTTAACCCAGTCGATCGAAGGTTTAAACTTGGACATCCATGGGATTCCAAGTATCACATCGAACTTGTCATCTAAATCGAGGACGATGAATTCATCCTCGAATGACAGTTCATTCAACTCGAAGCGTGTTTTAATCACACGCTTTGGAATAGTCACGGTTTCACCTGTTGCTAAGCGGACTGACAACATACTTCGTGGGGTCTCTACCTCCACGAAGCTCAACAGCGTTAGACTCTGAGTTCTAACGAAATTGTTTGACGCTCCTGTGTCAAACAAAGCTCGCATGGGGACATCGCTCCCGTGCGGCTTAACCTCCAGGGTGATAAGAGGCTTTCCATCACCCTGCACCTTTTGACAGAACATAGTCCCGTCTGGGGCTATTACCCTCACATGCCCTATGTTGGCATGTGGGATAACATTCCCAGTAGGGCGCCCCGCCCCTACTGGAGATTCTCGTTTTTTGCACCAACAGGGTGATGTCCCTGTTGTTGTCGCCGTGCATCGGACGGTTCCGTCCGCTGACAGCGTGGCACCGGACGCGGTGCCATACACTCATGGGCAAAATGCCCCATTTTCGCGCATCTATTGCAGCGAATATTCTTCTTAAATTTCGGTTGCTTCGTGTTCGAAGCAACCGCAACCGATAGGTCCATCGGCTGTGGACCTTCACCGCCCATGCTCTGGCGCGGGTGGATGTTTCTTGAGACGAAGTGTAAGCTTCGTCTGCCTGACTGCTGATTTTTGACATGCCGTTGCGACATGTCAAAAGGGAAGGGCTGTTGAGCCCTTCGGCTGTACCCAGCATGCGATGACGATGATCGCATGCTGAACTCCTCACGGATGCTCATATCAATGGCATCCCTTAGAGTCTCTGGAGGATGCCGGTAGAGACTCTGTTTGACGGGACCATCATTGAGTCTTTTCATGAAGCCTGTGACCTGCATAGCAGGGGGCACCGGCTCATACACAATATTTGACAGCAAATATTGCGTCTTCTGAGCGTAATCTTGAAGGTCAAGCTTACCTTGCCGGAGTTCCATGAACTCCTGCCGACTAATTAGCTCCATTTCTGGAGCTTCAAAGTTGAGCTTTAGCTCAGCTTTAAATTCCTTATAAGTAAGGAACGCAGAGTCATCAGTGGCTCTGCGACTCATCGCCCATGCCCTGTCTCTGCCACCTAGACATGATGTGTCGAAGTACGCCTGTTGACGTTCGTCAACAATATTTTGCGCAGAGATGGCATCTTCCACCTCTGCGAACCATCTACGAAGGGGCTCGCCCCCTTCGCCGGTAAAGGGCGGTACTCGCGCCTTTACTACTTCAACGCTATGCGTTGCAGGTGCAGTTGCGGTCCGCGCTGCCTCTGGCGTGGGCCGTTCTGACTTTTCTAGGTGGTTTCGCCTAAAGCGATTCACCACATGTACCACTTCCTCTGGAGACTTACTCTTGAGGAAGGTAATGATGTCGGTCCTCATAGACCGAATCATTTCCGCCGTCGTGTCTTTACTACGCGACGAAAAGTGAGGGAAGTGTTTATTCACCTCTTCCAGCGTTTTTTCTCGCTCGGCAGCCGACATGTCTCGCGACATGATGCCGAGCGGCTCTTAATCTTCGCTCCGCTAGTTAACTAGCAGAACGGAACTGTGGTCTTTAAGACGGACCACAAAGTGCTACCAGGTGTAACAGGACTGATCCTGTTACTGGCTTACACTGTATTTGTGCGAGGAAGCGCGCAATACAATTAGGGTAGGATTAGTTGGTAACAACTAATCCTATAATTAAAGTAAATATATTAATATTCACTTGTTATCTAGAACGCAAAATTAAGAGTGTTTTTTTAATGGGTGGTTTAGGGGCTAATAGTATAGTAACTAACTAATTAATATAATAATATCAAGTCTTTAACTAACTGTACTATTAGTTAACCTGCAAGATTCGGTATTTATACCGAATCGACTTTTCCTTCTTAGATTATAATAACTTATAATCTCTTATTTAAATTTCATACAACGCGTCTGAAATTAAACTGTGATATTCTAACTTGAATATCTATTATGTAATGGCACCCCATTACACTGGCGCCGATGGAATACCATACTGCACCGGCTATCATCGCAGACTGCTCGGGATCCCTTGCGCACATGTTATCCAGTGGCATTTAGAGCAACACATGCAGATAAAGTCGAGGAATTTGATGCGCAATGGATTCTCCGTGATACTCTTCAACTCGATCTCGGTGTGTACGGTATGAGGGAGCCAATGACAATCTCCAGAAAACGCAAAGATTCACCGACCTCCCCCTCCGGACGCATCCTTTTCGGCTTTGAGTCGTCGAGCGAGAAGCGTCGTCTCAGATAAGCCAACGAATCCAGTCACAGACACAGATAGAACCTAAAAAACCTCGGGCACCTATTAAATGCTGACGCTGTGGGATAAAAGGACACGCGCGTAACAATCGAAAGTGTCCTATCTTTGCTCCTCAGCCTCATTGATCAGCAAGGAAGCATTCGAATGAGATTTGTGAGCTCAACTCGTGTCTGTTCGTATCTTAACGTGTAATTGAATACATAAAGGGTTCCTTCCCAAATCGGTCAAGAACGATCACGTGATCAGTCGATTTTGGGTTTTATCATTGAATTTTGGGTTGGTCTTGATGGAAGCGTGCCATAACTTTAACGTACATATTTTCATGTTAGGATAGCTAACCACTTCTCAATAAACATGCATTGGTCAAGTCCCTGGTTTCGTCTACTAAAAACTTCTACTCACTGAAAAGCTGTCATGAAGCGGACCCAAGATTTTGGTCGGTTCCGGTCAACAATGGACCGATCGGCCTGTCGGCGATCGGATTGGTGGAAAGTCAAGAGGTTTTTGGGTCAGTCATGTGCAAGGGGTGTCCAGGACACAAATTCGTGTAGGTCACATGAGATTGCGTGTACTACATATTTTCATGTTTGGTACATATTGGGGACTATAGGGGGTAGGTAGTAAGTTGGGGATTTGCCAAGTTGGGGATTTGCCAAGTTTAGGTTTTGCTTTCTTTTGGGTTTTGCTTCGTAAAAGTTTTTGGCTTTTAGCTTCGCTTAAGTGACCGTTGGACCCCCAGCTCAACCGGGGTCGTTTTCACCTTACGCGTTAGTCACCTTTGGACGCCGCAGAGTGTTTTGGGAGCGGAGGGTCGAGTAATCCCCTCCAGCTCATTATACCCAGCCGGGACGCGTTATATACGCATTTGGCCCACGGAAGTCCCTCGACGGGAGCGTACTTTGGTCGACCCCAACGTTAAGTTGCACACGTTTGGAACGTGTTATTTTACCTATTGGATTATTTCGTGGAGATATCGTTCGTGGATTACGTCACGTTCTTATTGGATCTCCCATTGGATTGGATTATTGGACCTCATTGGATTACCGGAGTTTGTCTCCCATATTGGCCGGACTTTACGATCGGGTTGGTGATCTTCCCTCGGGAGTATACTAATTTCGAGTATAACCGGTATACCCGTACCCAGGGTGAAGAGTTCCTCCCCGGGTACATCACCCAGCACGGTATACCGCATTTAGACCACAAGTCAGTCCCAAGCACCGATCCACCGAGTGTGTTACCAGCCCAATCCATCGGGTACACAAGGTGAGATGCGAAAAGAATCGGACCAGGCGTCCAGTGCTGACGATCGGTCGTCTGCCAGCAGCGTACGATCCGATCGGATCGAAGACGAGGGTTCGCGGGGTACCCCCCCCCGTAAGTTGGAAGGCCGGGCACGATGGTGGTCAGGTTCTCGACACTTCGGTGTTCGATTTCGAACTTGACTCCACCACAATGGTGCGCGTGCCCGGATCACTTGGTGATCGTGGGTATCACCGCAGCGATATTCAGCAAAGGATTTATTACAAGGAATTGAATGTGGAATCGTTCTGGAGAGAACACAAGGAACGGCTATCGCCTTATGTTTTCGTTGTTAATAAGGATGGCGATGTCCGATCTGACCGGGTGGAGGACCGGATCGGGATTAATAAGTTTTTTCCTCCCCATAAGGCTCCCACCGGAGCCGATTGGGACTATAGCAGGTCTTGCTATAGTTCCGGAAAGAATCAGGACTTTTGTACTGATCCTACGTATTTGAATGAATGTATGGATGAGAAGAAAATAAAAAACGAAAACCACATGGAGCCTGATCGGAACGATCCAGGCCAACCCCCCAAGGTTCCCAAGAAGAGGCTCAGAATGCCGTCCGAAGAAGACGACCTGGAAGAGAAGTCGCAGGTCGGGGATGGGGTCATCGAAGAAGAAGACCTGACCATGATGTACTACATTCATGAGTTGAAGCGATTTATTCGCGAAGACCAGGTCATGCAAATAGTAGACCCCCAGATCCCCGATCGCCTTCTCGGACCCACCACCGAGCCGATCCGAGGCGACCGACCGTTTCTATTGGTGAGGAACCTGATGGCGATGTTGGCCGAGGTTGGCATGAAGATGCGGAATCCCGCCAACGTGCAGAAGCTTTTCGATCTGGACACTTGTAGGTTGGAGTTGTCGTTGTCGACCTTCCACGACCATTTGGTGCCGTTGGTGGGGGCGGTCCGCCGCCCAACTCCCACCGCGGCATTGAAGGTCGCTGAGACTATTGAAATGGATGATGATGCATGCTCCGACGATAAGTCGTTATATCAGTCTTCACTTGCCTCGGATAACTCATCGGTGTTGGAGGTCGGTGTCGAGCGGATGACCATGGGGTCGGACCAGACCCCATGGGAGCATAAAAAGGACGTGCGACAACAAGGGGCTGCATACCAGTCGGGGCCCCGGGTGCCCCCACAGGCCTCAGTACCTCCAAAGGAGGATACCAACACGTTGTCCATGACCCAAGTCGACGTCCAAGCCATGTTTGAAGCGATGATGGAACGTTATTTGGGAGATCGATTCCGATCACCTCCGCGCCCACATGTCCAGGACCGGTCTGCCCGGCAAAATGCCAATATTTGCCGGGATGTGGGTATGGAGTCAGTGGAATCAGCGGATAAGCCTATCCGAGGTGTTAAGCCAGTTGGAAAAGCAAAACGCAAGTCGCAACCAACCCGACCGCGCCGACCGAGCAAGAGCAGCGATTACGACATGGAGTTCGGTCGGCGACATGGAGACCACGATGGGTCAGACGGTACAGGGGCGGGCAAAGCACGTAAGGCTAACCTAGCTCCTACGACCGCATATGATCTTGGATCTGCCGCGATCCCACGTATTTGTATGGCTGCGACTACGGACCTTAAAGACTTTACCGGAAAGGACGCAGACGAAGAGCAAGCCAGGTCGTGGTTTGGTCGGGTCAAGTCTGCTTTCCTACGGGATCAGACACCAAAAAACGAACGGTGTCTGATCCTCAGGGATCTGCTAAAAGGACCGGCTGAGAACTGGATTCAACAGTTGGGTCGGGATGTCCGGTCTGACTGGGATCTGCTATGTGCAGAATTTGAAGGGCAGTACTGCAACTCCGGATTTTCTACCGCCCGCAAGTATCACCATATGCAGAAGCGGGGCGACGAGACGCCGATCGAGTATTTGCACCGCCTGAACGTGGCTGCACTCCGCGCCGGAATCGTAATCAAGGAAGGCAACCCGCCGACCGGTGCCACTATGGAGCATGTGGGTCACTACATTAGTACCCTGTATGACCAAGAGCTGGCAGATCAGCTTACTCTGCTGCGCCTAAAGGATGTTACGGAAGTGGAACAAACGTTGAGGACGCTGCAACACTCGCGCAGTATGAGGGCGAAGGTCGCCGTTGGATCGGGTCGATATAGATCCAAGACCCAGGCCGACCCCGTGAAGAGGCCCTTTACTAGATCGTCCCGTGCTGTCAAAGCGATTGTGACGGAAGACAGCACTGGGTCGGAAGAGGAAAGCAGCGGCCTGTCCATACAGGAGTCGGATGAAGACCAGTGCCGCCACGTTTGCATTACGGAATCCGCCCCAAAAGCCCGATCGACGCCTAACCAGGCAGATCGGAAGGGCAGGAGCGGGAACAAGTCTGACCCGGACCGACCTCGCAAGAAGTGTTTTTAGTGCGGGTCAAGTAAGCATGACGGTGGGGATTGCTGGAAGAAGTTGACCTGCAAGAAGTGTGAAAGACGCGGCCACCCCACCGATCACTGCCTTTTCGTGTGCAAGTCATGTGGAGAGATCCACGAGGCCGGCCAGCGCAAGATGGAAGAATTTTTCGATCTGATGCGCAAATGGTATGTGCCGAACAACCACGCGGGGATGCTTCCACCGGACGTGGAAAAGATGTTAAACTAGAACTCTCTCCAGGTTGTAATCTGGATCGAGCCGAGCGGTCTACGTTTGGCATCTATGCAAATGTCGGCAAGGAGAATAAAACCGACAATACATGTTCTATTCGAAATCGCGTCGGTCGGGATCATCCGGTCTACAGTCTTAAGACCGATGAATATTCCCGATCGAAGGTGGTCATGCAGTTGGATTTGCTGCCGGGGGAGTCTCGCGGATACTGGAAGTATCACGCGCCCGATAAATGGTTTAAGCAGGCGAAAGCCTGTGGCAAGATAAATAAACAGAAAGCGACGATGTTGTTCGACTCTGGGGCCGAAGTCTCGATTATCGACTCCGCCTTTGCTCGTAAGGTCGGATGTCGTATAGACGACACCCAGATACAAGAATGCGTCGGAATTGGGGAAAACTCTTACATGACCGAAAGAAGGACGCGCGTGAAGATCACTCTCTCAGGTTCGTTGGTCTACTTCTTCAGCGCTTGGGTCGGCAAGCTGGCCGATCAGGATGCCCTGTTAGGCATGGATTTTATGGTGCCGGCGGGTATTCGACTGGATTTGTCTCATGGGGTTCTTACACTCCCGGATGAGATCCAGATCCAGCTAGCTGGTCGGCGGCCCCTATACGGATCGTACACCGATCTGGTCAGGTGGGATCAAGATGTCACTATTCCAGTTGGTCAATCCGCTGATGCCCCGGTAGATAAAGGTTTCAGATCAAGGAAGTTATGGGTGACCAGGGGCGACCGGTGGGTGCCGACCTTTGTGAAGAGCGCCGGCTGGTTTGATTACGTTCGACTCACCAATATCGGTGACAAGCCGCTTACGCCCGATAACAATGCTATTGTTGGCATGTGGCTAGCGGAAGGGAAGGTGCCAAGAAAGGCGGGGTTCGTCTCGATCGGATCGAGACGGTATGTCGAGTGGCAGATTGGTATACCAAGCGACCGCCGATCTTGTCAGCAATGATTGACCGGTGGAAGAAGATACCTCACCTATGGTGGAACGACACAGCTATGCAACCCCGAAGAAGATGCTGGTCCGAGAAAAGGCGCCGCAGTCGCCGGACACGGTGGACCATCGAGCAGATGAGCCAAGGCTCGTCAACATGGTGGTTTCACATGAAAAGGCGACAGAGGAGACGGAACCAGAAACGGAGAAAGGAGAACATGGGATTGCTGGGGCGGACCACGATTGCGCGCCTAAACAGGTCGATGTTGTTGAAGAGCAGCCCGCCGACCGGGAACAGCAGTGTGCAGCCGATCGGGACGGGTCGGGTGATTTCACCCCAGAAGATGACCAAGTTTGCATACATGAGGGCGGGGATCAGTACATTCAGGAGCTGGAGAGCCAGATGGCAGTCCTTCCTGAAGTGTCTGCTGATCCTCCCGAAGTCACCTGGGACGGTCTTCAAGTCGGTGATCGGGATGTCAACAGTCCCGACCAGATCGATCAGCTTAAGAAAATCATCTGGAGAAGAAGCACCTGCTGATCGGGAAAGGCAATGCCCTACCCCCTGATGCTCGCGGAGCAATCTGCGACATTGATGTTGGTGATGCCAAGCCGATCGCTCAGCGATGCCGACGTGTGGCGCCACAGTACCGGTAGAAATTATCTGATCTGATTAAAGGACTGTTGGATACCAAGATTATCAAACCGTCGACCTCGTCTTGGGCCTCGCCGATCGTGATTGTAATCAAGAAGAACGGCGTCGACATCAGGTTGTGCATTGACTATCGGTTGGTAAATCGGTTGACCAAGCTTATGGTGTACCCGATGCCGCTGATCAACGATCTGCTGAAAGACCTGGACAAGACCCTATGGTATTGCTCGCTGGACATGGCAAGTGGCTCTCGGTGGTTTCGACGACCGAGGGCTCGCGAGATTTCTGCATTTGTTACGCCGTTCGGTCTGTTCGAGTGGAACCGCATGCCGTTTGGTTTGAAGAACGCGCCTCAGATCTACCAGAGGCTGATCGACAACGCACTATATGGACACTTCAAGATCAGTACCGATCGGGATCCAACCGAAAACTATGATGTATTTACAGAGGGTGAACTCGATCGGGAAATTAGACCGTCCGTTCTGGGGAGGCGATCATACATCGACGACATACTGATCCCTACCTCGTCATGGAGCGATCTGTGCGAGAAGGTTGAACGGTTGTTGGAGACATGTGATCGCTGGAACCTGTCGATCAGTGCTGTGAAGAGTTTTTTGGGAATGTCCAAGGTCGCCTATTTGGGTCATATGGTATCAATCAGAGGGCTAGGGACAATCCTAAAGATTTGGAGTCACTAAGCAACCTCCCGTTTCCCAGATCGCTGAAGGCAATGCAGTCCTTCCTAGGGAGCCTGAATTACTACAGCCGCTTCATTGAAGACTTTGCGGTCTACGCGGCCGTGGTGTACGAGCTCCGGGAAGTCGACTATCATATATTGCGCGAAGCAGATCGGGCAATTTTACGAGAGGGCTGCGACTCCGATCGCTCTGCAGAATTGCCGCCGATGGAGGAAGATGACTATATGAAGCGTGCACAGGTTGCTTTTGGTATGTTGAAGGCTAAGATGGAGACGGCACCGATTCTCAGGCACTTCGATCCGGAAAAAATGCCGACCGTCATTGTGTATGCTAGTAAGTGGGCCATTTCCGCCACTCTAGCGCAAGAACATGATGGAGTGTACCACCAGGTCACTTTTACTAGCCGGACATTGAAGCCGAACGAAGTCAACTATGGGATCGTCGAAAAAGAAGTTCTGGCCTTACTACGGATTTTGGATGTGTGCTATAACCTGCTGGTCGGCCGACCCTTAAAGGTCCTATCAAGGAAGTCAACATTGGCCTGGTTGCTATCAGCCAATGCGATGGACGGTGGGCTCGGCAGATGGTCTGCGATCCTGTCACAGTGGTCCCTCGAGGTCGTCAAGTGCGTCAAAGGGGAGGAAGAGATATTGGGCACATTGGCTGCCAGCATCACCCCTCGGTCTGAAGTGGATGAAGCTCTGATGGCGATTGCCCCAACAAAACAACCTCGACAGTCTATCTCACGGCCGCCACCGACCGTCGATAGGGATGAGGAACTCCTGGTCTTGAGTTTCGACGGGTCGGCTAGCGTGAAGAAGAAGGTCGGCTCCTATAGAGCAATACTGTGGAAGTTATCACAATGGTTTATAGTTGCAGCCGCCTCCGATTTCACGCCGGACATAACGGTCAACGAGGCGGAATATCGGTGGCTCCTTCTATGTCTCGACCTGCTGTCATCACAGAAGAAAGGTCGGATCATCATATTTGGTGACTCCAACCTGGTGATAAGGCAGATCACTGGGGGGATCGACTGCAAGGCACCACGGCTGAAGTTGTTAAACGACCGGGTGATGAAGGCGTTAAAAGACTACCCCAACCACGAGCTATTGCACGTGAAACGGGATTGGAATAGAAGCGCCTACCATCTCGCGACCCAGACCATGCGGGACCAGATCGGGGTGACGATCACCGAGGAGGCCGTTCTACTCGAGCTAATGGATATAAACAGGCTCCCGGAGGTGATCAAGCCCGAGGATAGACCCGACCAGGTGCATGTGATGGCTGCGACTAGATCGCGGACTCATAAGTCTCGCCGATTTTCCCGAAGGAAAGGCTGAGTGAGAGTGTAGTGCAAAAGCTAAAGGCGGAACAGATCCTCAAGGCGCAGGACGAAGAAGAGTGATTCGTCAACCCGAAAGCATACCTGCGCGGTGAATTGGCCAAGTTGACGAATGATCAAGCGAAAGAGTGTGCCAAGATCGCGGACAGCTATGTGGTGAAGTGTACCACAAATTTGGTCACTTTTAGTCAAGGCAGTTGGTCGAGTTTCCGATTGGTCTAAACAAGGGGGGGGGGCTTCTTAGCCTATCAGATTCAAGGAGTATCAAGAACGCAGGTCTTGGGTGAGTCACCTGACATTGGGTATTTTACATAATTTTGTGTGGGTACATTAGGGATCATAGGGAGGTAGTATTATTGGTTAGTTGCGGATTTTCCAAGTAAAAGTCTTTTGGTCTAGGAATAAGTGGCAAAAATCTCTTCTGGTCTTGGTCTACACCGCAGCAAGGGGTCGCCGTTATTCTTTTCACATAAACTAGTCGCCTCCGCCCGCCGCGGAGTGTTTGGGGTCAGAGGGTTGAATTATCCCCTCTTGCCTATTATACCCGGTCTGGACACGCTGCACGCGCACTTT
>CM047588.1:3485168-3516034 GCA_026184515.1 Peronosclerospora sorghi
TTTTGGTCTTCTCTCATATTGGTCAGGGGCTAGATCGGTTGATTGGTATACCCTCTATTATTTCGTATTGGTCAGGTCTAGATCGTTTGGACGATCGACCTATTGGAATTTATCTTTTGGGAGTGTTTCTGGTCTGTACGTACCTGGGGTGAAGAGTTCCGCCCTAGGTACACCTAGCCAGCACGGTCTCATATTCAAGACCGAATCAGATCGATCTGCGATCCCTTTCCACCGAGTGTGTAACTAGCCCATTCCATCGGGTACACAAGGTGAGATGAACTTAAGTGAATCGGACCAAGTGTCTTTGGATGATGACCGGTCGTCTGCCAGCAGCGGACGATCGGACCAGAATTCGAATGGAGGTCCGCGGGGTACCCCCCCCCCCGTAAGTTGGAAGGCTGGGCACGATGGTGGTGGTCAGGTTGTCGATACAAATGTATTCGATTTCGAACTTGACTCCACCACAGCTACGAGGTGGATGACAATGGACTGCTAAATTACTGCCGCGATGTTGACCAATACAGTGCCGAACGTGACTGACCGGCGAAATTGATGATCCCTGAGTTGCTTCAGCCGGATGTCCTTCATCACTATCACGTGAGTCTAGAAGGGGGACATCAGGGAGTAGGCAGGACATATCACAATATCATGTCTCACTTTCACTGGAGAGGTCTTTTTCGGAGCGTGCAGAAATATGTGGGCTGTTGCACTGATTGCTAGACCGGAAAGGGCAGGCCGGTAATCAAGGGGCGATCTCCCGGGAATATCGAGGCCACTTACCCTTTCCAGGTGATATCAATAGACCACATACCGTCACTGCCTAGATCGACGAGCGACAACACTGAGCTACTGATCTGGGTCGACCTGTTCACTGGTCTGGTGATTTCGAAGGCTAGTGCATCCCGATCTGCGGAGCAGATCACCCAGAGTTATGAAGAATGCGTATTCAGAAGGTTCGGTGACAGCGAGGTTATCAGGCACGATCGGGAACCCGGTTTTATGGCCGAGGTGTTTCGGTCGTTCAATAACATGCTGGGCCAGAAACAGAGTGCGACGATGGCATATCGTCCGCAAGCAAATGGATCAGCGGAACGCATGGTGCAGACCATAACGAGGGCGATCAAGATGTACGTTACTGACCCAGACCAGCGATATTGGGACGAGTATGCAGAAAGGCTGGTGTTTGCACTCAACTCGTCGACCGATCGGGTCCGAGGAGAAACGCCTTTTTATCTGGCGTATGGATGGGACCCTCGGTCGACACTGGAAGCTGTGATACCTATCGGTTGCACCCGGACCCGCGATCGCGATGATCGACGCTGGCGCATGCAGGTCCAGAAACACTACCAGCATGAAAAAGAAGTCGTCAACAAAAAGCTTCGTCAGGCCACACAAGACCGGGCAGACCGGAACAACGACCAAGTCCGACCCCATGGTATTGAACCAGGGGCGAGGGTATGGCTATACCTCGATCGGGTCAAGGAGGGATATGCGAAGAAGTTGGATCATATGTAGCACGGTCCTTTCCGTGTAGCAGAGCTGATCGGTGAGCACGCGGCCCGTCTGATCACGATCGGCACGGATTACAAAGTTTTTCAATCGTGTACGTCTCCAAGTTGAAGCTGGTTAGAGAATTCCCCGATCGGCCTAAAATGCCCTGTCTGGTGGACGAAGCAGAGAGATTCCATTTCGATGAATCTCTGCTGCCGGAGGACAGTTGGGAACGGCCGTTGGAAGAGGACGAGTTCAAAGTGGAGATGGTGCTGGATGTCCGATCGGTTAAGAAGACCCGTTTCGGACGCACCCACCGGGAATATCTGGTCCGGTGGAAGTATCATGATGAAGAAACTTGGATCGACGAGCTCAACCTAAACTGTGGAGCACTGCTAAGAGATTTCGAGCGAGACCGAGTCAGTCAGAATCGCTTCGTAGTAATGAAGACCCACGAAGATCAAGACCCACAGTAGCGCCGATCAGTATATCGATCGGTGTGAATATGTGTGAGGTCAGAACTTTGTGAATTTATGATGCACTGTGATGAACCGTGACGAATTGGAGTAGTGGAATGACGAACGTAGTGATGATTCTCGCGAGGTGGATGGAAATTGTATATGATAACGTGTTGGTGCAAGCTTGGATGAAATGGTGAAATTTGGTCAAGTGATTCGATGATCAGCAATGTGAAAGGAATGATGACATAAATTACGAATTATCTGGTCAGCTAACTGCTTCATCAAGGATCAAAATCGCCCCACAGACGGCCGATAGTCAACGCCGGATGGTCTTCGATCTCGTTCTGGTATTGATTGCGCCAGGGCTCCTTCCGATCGGTCTGGGCCAAAGCATCCTTGAGGTTGGTGACCGGCTCGTCACAATGAAGACCAGGATACCAGGCGCCGTCGTCAGCTAGCACCCCAGCTTTCTCGACCCGACTCTTGGCCATATGGAGAACCATAGGATACAGGAAGATGTCGAGGTCGCATTCGCGGGCCTGCATCCCTCCCAGAAAAAACTGGTATAGGGTCTGCCAGGCCTCGCCTGCCCGACTCCGGCGTCTTTTGCGGTTCCTCTGGAACAAGATCAGACCTTGGTCATGCTGCGCTCGACCGGGAAGCACTAGATAGTGCGTGGATTCCCAGATCGCTTGGCTGTAAGTCTCGTTGAAAGCCTTCACTCAACCTAGGAACGAGTCGATCCACTGAGTCGGCGCAAACATGGGCCCCAGCTTAGTGCGGACGAACACCTTTCACGGCTCATCTGCGTACAGAAGGGCGATCTGTGGCGCTGTAACCAAGTCCGCCCGCCATGCAGAAGTGTCAGGGGTCTTGGGAGCCGGAGGAAAGAGCCAGGAGTCCGGGCGCGACAGAGACCGTGCTAATATTTTCTTGGTCAGGGAAGACTGGTACAGGCTGCCGATCTTCCACGAGGGCCACGGCGAAGTAGCATCCAAAGTCCTAGATGGGAGAGGCTGACCTCCAGCCAACAATCCTTTCAGTCGGGCATGCTTATGCAATCCAGAGGTGGCGGGCTGGAACGAAGGAACCGATCCGGTCGACCCGCTCGTCGGCACAGCACCATCACTCTGGGGGTTGGTCGGCTTTTTATCCCCCGATGCGAGCTTCGCTGGAACGGAACCTCGACGCCGATCCGACCGAGACTTGGATAAAGCGGTCATCAGATATTCAGAGTCACTGGATCCGCCCTCCGAGCCTTCTCCAGACGAGACCTCTATGCGCTTGGTGTGCGCGGCACGGGGGCGCGAGGTCACACGAGATTTGGCGGGGACTGACTTGTCATCCGCGACCGATTCGGGACTTGAGAGAGGCGCCGGCGTCTTGGCCTTCTTCTGGGGCACCGCGCGCTTCTCCTCGAGTTCGGAGTCGCGCGCTATGCCCCGCGCCCTCGAGCTCTTCGGTGCGTCCTTGCGCTTTTTAGAATGGGAAGTTTGTGAAATTTTCGGTGGGCCACTTTTGGCCAATGAATGGCGCCGGGTCTGGTCTTGATGTAGACCGACCGGAACGGCCGATGCAGACCGGTCAGTATTGGAACGAACATCCGGACGCTGATACAACACGTCAGTTAACTGTTGATAACATCGATTTACGGCCGCCCAGCGACGATTTGATTCCTGGGTCCAGGCGTCTGATCGGTCCTGAAAGGACTCGACCTTCCCGATCTTCTCCCGGACCATGACCTGAAATTCGCTGGTCTGCCTTTCCAGGTCACCACGTTGGGTGCGGAGCAGGACCCGGTCGGACTGTTCTTCTAGCACCTGTCGACCGACTACCGCGAGCTGTTCTAGGAGATGTGAACGATAAGTTTCCATACGGGACAAGTCATGGCGTGCGCCGATCAGCCCGTCCAAGATCGGTCGGAGCTGATCGTGGTGATCACGAGACAGCCGATCCGCCGCGAATAAGGCTCCGAACGCCTTGGTGATATCGGCAGACAGTTGGTCTATAATGGCCAACTGGGACCGGAGCTTTTCGACTGTTTTTCGAAGTTGATCGGCCTCGATCTGATGCCGATCCGGTGTATCGGACCCCGGAATGTTGGGTGGAGAGCTAAGAAGGCTGTCAGATCGGGCCGATCTTGTCGGCGAGTCAACATGAGGCGATGAAGAACGCAGGACGCCTGAAGCAAGAAGGTCAAGAGAGGTCACAAGGCGATCGGGTATGCAGAACAAGTACCTGGCGGAGGTGAAGTTGGAGATCCGTCCATTGGTCAAGTCCGCTTCGACGGAAATCGGGATTTGATGAGATCGGGCCGCTACCGTTGCGCGGCTGCGACACGACTCAGGGGCGGCTGTCGTGAAGCGGACCCAAGAATTTTGGTCGGTTCCGGTCAACAATGGACCGATCGGCCTGTCGGCGATCGGATTGGTGGAAAGTCAAGAGGTTTTTGGGTCAGTCATGTGCAAGGGGTGTCCAGGACACAAATTCGGGTAGGTCACAAGAGATTGCGTGTACTACATATTTTCATGTTTGGTACATATTGGGGACTATAGGGGGTAGGTAGTAAGTTGGGGATTTGCCAAGTTGGGGATTTGCCAAGTTGGGGTTTTGCTTTCTTTTGGGTTTTGCTTCGTAAAGGTTTTTGGCTTTTAGCTTCGCTTAAGTGACCGTTGGACCCCCAGCTCAACCGGGGTCGTTTTCACCTTACGCGTTAGTCGCCTTTGGACGCCGCAGAGTGTTTTGGGAGCGGAGGGTCGAGTAATCCCCTCCAGCTCATTATACCCGGCCGGGACGCGTTATATACGCATTTGGCCCGCCGGAAGTCCCTCGACGGGAGCGTACTTTGGTCGACCCCAACTTTAAGTTGCACACGTTTGGAACGTGTTATTTTACCTATTGGATTATTTCGTGGAGATATCGTTCGTGGATTACGTCACGTTCTTATTGGATCTCCCATTGGATTGGATTATTGGACCTCATTGGATTACCGGAGTTTGTCTCCCATATTGGACGGACTTTACGATCGGGTTGGTGATCTTCTCTCGGGAGTATACTAATTTCGAGTATAACCGGTATACCCGTACCCAGGGTGAAGAGTTCCGCCCCGGGTACATCACCCAGCACGGTATACCGCATTTAGACCACAAGTCAGTCCCAAGCACCGATCCACCGAGTGTGTTACCAGCCCAATCCATCGGGTACACAAGGTGAGATGCGAAAAGAATCGGACCAGGCGTCCAGTGCTGACGATCGGTCGTCTGCCAGCAGCGTACGATCCGATCGGATCGAAGACGAGGGTTCGCGGGGTACCCCCCCCGTAAGTTGGAAGACCGGGCACGATGGTGGTCAGGTTCTCGACACTTCGGTGTTCGATTTCGAACTTGACTCCACCACAAAGCTGTCTACGCGCCCTTCTATAACTGCAAATGACTATAGGTTGCTGAGCTATCGAATGTATACAGTATTACCATACAGGTGTTACTTCTCTACATCTACGTGCAAGTTTCCTACGTTCTGTGCAAGCTGGACAAGGACACTATTCAACAGTAAAATTAGAAAAGTCACCACAAGTATTCTTTTTCATTTATATCTAGCCCATTTCCGTCCTTTGAATTTACATTTCACTCGAACTTCCAACATGGGTACATGTAAAATTTAAACTACAGCGGTGTTGGAACTGACACAACGTCCCCAAATATCAAGGCTCCAAACGTAGCTGGACATTTCGTTTATAGGTATTTATAATACCAAAAGGTAGGAAACGGATGTATCAGCCAGGACGAAAGTTGCACAAACTTTAGAGGAGATTATTTTCATTGCTGCTGTTATAAGTATTGGCAACAGGCCTACCTGATTGGAAAAATATTCGATCAAGGATCTTACAGGATTTGAGTAGAAAGTTAGTGTGACGGATGGATTTAGGCACCCTTTATAAACGAGTTTTGAAAAAAAGTTTTGAAAACGTTTTGAGTTTAATTTTGAAATCCTTTTTAAACCGCTTTTTACAATTTTTTTAAACTCAAAACCTAATCAAAACCAGCCTCAAAACTTTTGTGCTCATAAAAAAATAGGGAATTGATCGCCCCCCCTCCCTTTTATGTCCAAATGCGTCAAAATTTGACGCTATGCATTGAATACGTTTTTGAAGCCCAAAAGTTACCCATATTAAATATGGGTAAGTTTTGGGCTTCAAAAACGTATTCAACGCATAGCGATATTTTTTTGTGCAAGAATGGGGCGAGCACTGGGAGAACCGGCGCTTGTCTTGTGTAGTGTGTGCATTAACCATGAAGAGCGACGAGATCATTGGATGCCGCTACGTTGTGGAGACGACCAAGCGCTTCTAGTGCGTGACGTGTGCGTGCGTCCTCTCTGTCCACGGCTACGAATACGTAATCATTTTTGTACGGTGCACGTATTCGAATTAGAGCTCACGTGGCAGGGAAATTACAGTGTACGCGTATGTCATGGCTGTCGCGTCAACACGTTGCAGCGTTACCTCATCAATTGTGACGTCTGGTTCATTCTTAAGGCGAATGAACACGCAGTCGGTGTGGACGGCGTTGAAAGGCGTGTTAAGACGTCATCAACCTCGGCGGGCGTTTCTAAACGCAGTCAAAAGTCAAGTAGGAAGATTTCTCAACTGCGACGCAAATACTGTCGATTCAGTAAACAACAGGTGCAGAAGGAGCAGATGCTTGCGTTCGAATGGGTTTAGGCAGCTTGTCACTGTAAAAGAACAAACACCTTTGGAGAGATAATCAGAAGTGGGTTAAAATAGAAAAAAACCGACAGGCAACTTGGAATCTATTGTAGCTGTCTCGGAGAAGGTCGAAGAAAAAGTAGTTCAAGATGTAAACGTCCACATGGAACCTCTAGAAGTTTTCTGCATGGTCGTGGGCTGTTGACGATTCGCCAAGACTGGTAACCATTGCCGCTTCCATTCCTTCTGTTGCCATATGAACTTAAGTTATCTCAGGTGTGAACTTGTGGAATTATGTGGAAATTTCCGATCAAATTGGGGAAAGAAAACATCATCATCTAGAAATTTACTGGATTTCTGCAGTATATATGTTGAAGGTTATTTATTCTGGCAGGCGTGATTTTTCGTTTTGCTGGAGAAAAAGCGCGTGCACTATCGAGAAAGTCGAATTATTTCAAGATGCATTGCCAAGTAGTGAAGATCAGGATCGACTATTGGATGCCATTACTTTAACAACCGATGTCGTGGATGATGATTTGAGAGAACCACTAGTAAATGATGAGGCATTTGAGCAGCTAGACGACAGCTTTGTGCTCCAGGCTACCGCGGAAGATCTCGAGCAGGACGGAACGGATGATTTTGATTATGATGCACATATTGCCAAGCTCATGGAAGCAGCACGTGGCGTTACGCCCTTGCATCGTGGAAACTTGACAGACAGCGAGAACGAGGATGAGTTTAGTGATTTCGAGGACGAAGGTGGTACTGAAGTGTTGAACCAGAAGACCGCGACGATGCGCAGCGTGTACTGGATAAACTGTTTGAAAAAACGCTGGCGGAGGAATATGATGACGAGCAACTGGGCGAACTTGAGGAGAATGATCCGGAAACACGCGGCAATGAGACGCTTGAGGGAGAATTACTCGCTGCTGTCGTGGGAGATTACGTATTTGTGCAGCAAGAAATTGATGACGCAGAAGGGAGGCTTGGTAATCCAGTGCGCACAGGGAATCGACTGAAGCAAGTATTTGAAGAGTGTGAAGCAGAGCGTCGTGATTACGAGTATGATGAAAATGCAGAGACGGAGGACGAGGAAGAGCCTGAAGATCAAATAGCGCGTGTTGAGCGCGAAAAAATGGAGCTACAGGAGCTATTTAAGAGTAACCAGTCAGTATCTACTGTGTCAAGAGCGCGAAAGATGGGACTGCGAGACGATTGTAAGCACATACTCGACGTTAGATAACCACCCGACAGTGCTTCAAGAGCAGATCCCGACTCGACGCAAGCAGAAAAAGCAGCAGGTGGTTGCTACATCGAAGGACGCTCTACTAACCATAATAAGGGTGGAGTCTCAGATATTAAGATAATGAAGGGGAAATCCACTTGCCAAGATGCCACGTTACAATGCTTTTGGATGCAGCGCTTCTTGTTGCGAATCGGACACGTGACCTAGATGGAAAGAAATCTCCAACCTTCAGTGTTACTGATGCGCAATATAGACTACATTATACTCGTGCGCACACTGGGTTGCTAGAGCGAGAAACGTCCTTTTAAACGAGCACGTCATCGAAACTATAACGTCTTTGTTCGGAGTCTAACCACGTTATCACATTTCTTAATCAATATCTGCAAGCCAGCCACCACTTTCGAACTTAAATCATCTTCTTTGTCATCTATGGTGCCTTACTCTGGGCGCGGCGCAAACGATCAATACGTAGGAATGAACACGTCGTTAACTGACGAAATTGCATTCGAATCCACCATGCACGAAGGAATGGAGGAGCTGAAGTCAAAACCTTCGTCGATGCGAAAAATGCGGGACTTACTCACCGGTACGTGATTTCTTATGCAATAAGTATAAGCTAGCATAATTTAAAGGTTCATTTTTGGAGCCCAAAACTTACCCATATTTGACGCATTTGGACACAAAAGGGAGGGGTGTGTGGCCCGATCAACTTGGGGTGTGTGGCCCGATCAATTTCCAAAAAATAAAACCATTCCGCTCTCTCTCATTTCGTTCGTCCTACCCAGTGGGTATTTGGGGCCACAGTGCAGTGAAACAGGCGAAAGATTTGTATGCGCTTCTGGGAAAGAGGAGCAGGTGTTTGTTGAAAAGAGATTGAGCAAACGTATGAATGTAAAGCTGTTCGTGATGCGCGGGAACCCAGCGTCGACAGGATAGGCAAAAAATCGAAGAGCGCAAGAATGTGCGGACAGCGGATGAGAAGGCATTTGGGGAGATCAAGGCTGAGTTTAATGACATTACGCACAATATTGGAAACGCTTGGGGATGTACCAGGAAGAAAAGGTGGCGTTCTGCACGGCAAGGCGCAAGGAATGGGTCTGGAAGAACACGCTGCCCTCTTCGAAAGGCTTCAGCATCGCGCATCGTGACGTACGACACATACGAGCATTTACGCTGTGCAGCAGAAGGCTGGTCTTCAAGAATTTGCTGCTGGAGAAAAAGAAAAAGATGGGAGGCCTGACGTTGCAACTGGAACCGAGCTGCATGAGGTGCCAATAGCTCGAGCGAGCCGTCGACTATCGTGTCCAAAGCCACCTCGAAGACATCACGTCGAATAAAGCCAACGAGGTGCGTAAACTGGAAAATGGGATGGCTAGGGTCACCAACTGCAGCAGGAACTGGCTACAGCCATGCAGCTGAAGATGAGCGAGTACGGTCTTCCATTGGATGAACTTGGCATCGATCCCGTGGTCACTCGGTCAACTACGAACAAATTCCAACGCGAGCGTATCAAGTGGTGGTGTTTCATGCGACGCAAGGGGGCCGAGCTCAACTTGACTACGTCGTTACTTTTTTAAAACGTTTCCCTTAAGCTTGTATCGTCTTGGTCGCATTGCATCGCTTCTTTATGATTTAACAGGATCGACTCGTCCTTCGCTTAACCGCGCTGAGGGATGAAGAAAGTAGCACAGCTTGGCCACTCGTTCATCTAACTCGTCCAGCTTGAGCAGGATATCGCGCTGAGTTTGTGTCACCTGCTTGTTCAGCACTCGAATCAAGTCGATCGTAGCCTGTGTAGATGTCGTGGGCGCCTTCACCTTTAGTTGCACGGACCCTGTGGTCCCATCCGGTCGTGCGACGTACATTGCTGGTACAAATTGTTCGGGCAGCTGCTGTACTTCGTTTTCCGACACGACTTTCAGGCCAAAAACTTTCTTAAAATGCCGGAGCCAAGTGGTCATGGAGGCGAGCGACAGTGGAACGTTGTAGAGGAATACTGCATAAACAAGTCGGCGGTTTTGGTTGAGAGCGCGTGTGCAGACACATGGCGGCCCAGCTTGCGTTGCCGAATGATCCATCGATACAGTTCTTGCTCCACGCCTGGATGATGCTGTGGCACCGGCTTGAGCGTCTTGCGCTTGAGTATGGAGATACACTTGGCATCAGTGCAATAGGCTAAAATCCGCTCCTTATTCTTTTTAATATCGGATACTTGCTGGCGACTAATGCCAAACTCTTGTGCAATGGCAATGGGCTGCTCGCCACCTTCGAGACGCTGGAGCACCTGCTGTTTGTCATGAATCGATAGCACCACGCGCTTGCGTTTTGTCGAGCTGGAACGGATAAAACTGAATGCGCTAGATGCCGATGCACCACCTGCTTCCTCTCTGCTACTCATACACGGGGTATACTCGTGTCTTGCGTTTCTAAAGGGTGCATAAGGGACCCTTTAGAAACGAGATTAGACAGTGCGTGTCGTTTGTCTCAGTTGAAGTTGGCTTTGTATTAACTTATTAACACAACCTTATACCTTCTCGGCTATGACCAAGTTTCTACAAGCTTCTGAAATGCTGTTTTTCTTTCTTCGGTCCTTTCCGGATTAGCTGTTGCGTCGGTATTGGTTTCGTCCGTCGTATTGCTTTTGCCAGATCATTTTGTTCAGGAGGTTTGTCGCTCCATACTACCGGGGTCCCGTTTGGTAGTATGGAGAACCTGAACTTTGGTGGGTATCGAACCCGTGACCTATCGCTTGTAGATCGGTGCTCAAACGAGTGCACCAGGGGGGACCCCAATGCCGTTTGTCTCAGTGGTCTAGGTGCCAGTCAGAAGCAACGGATGTCGAGGGTTCGAGTCTTGAGAGGCGCACTAAATTAGCGGCACAACGCCCAGAAGAATAAAAGTTGTGAAAGTCAAACCCTCCGGTTTGAGAAGTTTTGAAATCGAAATGCGTTAAAAATGTATTTATTTTTGAACTCAAAACTAAACTCAAAACTTTTTCAAAACTTTTTTCAAAACTCGTTTATAAAGGGTGCCTTAGTGGCTAGGAGTAGTTATGCACTTAGTTCCATTCAATCGAACAAGTAGCACCCACTTCGAATATCTGACTGGTCAATATTTGCAAGATTCCAACTTTCCGTCTTTTTATGGACTCTACTCCCAAAACATTGACTCTGGTGATATATCCGGTACACCAGTTGACGCCAATGGGCACCAGCGTGATTAATATTGGTCCATGGCGACGCCCACGTCAGCTAAGCAGCACCTGATTACCCTCAAACTGACAGGGAATGGTTTCCCGTCAAGGGAAGGAGTTAATTGGTTTAATTCGATTAGTAATGGGCTACTATTTGTGCTGCTACGTAGAAAAAAAAGGGTTGCAAGACCTCGAAAGAACGAAGAAGCATGCTACTACTGATCAGGTGAAGTGTTTTCATTTGATATCCCCCCGCCTTATATAGGCGAAGATTTGCCGCTTGAGCGGCAAGTACAAGGTACCAACACTTCGCCAATACCAATTTGATCATCTTGTGTTCATCAGCAAGATCTAGGCCGTCGGGTAGCGAGTACAAACAAGACAGGCGTACGCACTGAAGAAGATCAACGGAGGACCCCCTTCGATAGTCGGCAGTCTAGTGTGATGCCTAAGTACGAAAAAGTTCTGATCAGCACTCCACAAGAATGGTGTGCGTGCCCACCCGGATTTCTTGGTGACCTTAGCTATCACTGCGAGCTGTTGGCGATGACACTAAGCCGGTTAAGTTGTGAATAATGATACATAGAGTTCATTGGGAAGGTGTTCGCCCCCAATGGCATTAAAGAAGAAAGGAAGTGATGATCAGCTTGAACCTGTGAGTTCGAAGTTGAGATTAACAATGATATTGATGATGAACGAACTACGCTCCATACGGAGCCTGTCCAAATGTATAATGATAATCATTATGCGGAAAAGAAATATGAATATGATCCCAAGCATTAACCGTGTGATTCATTTTGGAAACGAAAAAAAAGATACCGATGATGCCCGGGTAGTTTAAAGCCGCAGGCAGGTCAAAGCCGCGGGCAGGTCATAGTACTCAGTTTTCGAAGGAGGATAGGAACGAAAATGTGGTAGAAATAACGGGTATGATGAATCCTTATCATCTGAAGGAGTTGGAACACTTCCTGAAGACCGACATGTTATGGAATTGCCCGCCCTAAAATTATCGGTAAGCTGAAATGTACCGCTTAGCCTTCAGTTGCTTTGGATAACACGTTCAATTTGATCAGACATTTTTGTTCGGGCAGCTGAAGCAAGCCGAGATCAGATTCCGATGTGTTAATGAAGAACGCGACAACGCTTTTTAACCCTTTGATGTCTCTGGTGGGTCTAGCTGAAGATCGGACGACCCCATTTTCAACGCTATTAGCTCGTTGAAAGACAGAGAATTCATCAAAGGTATATGGAATGCACTATGGGTCTTTTTACGCGTTAAAGCGGAATTGTCAACTGAATCTTCATTGGAATAGCCCGCATGATTTTAGGACCCAATAGGGCGGTGCTCATTGCTGCCGCCAAGAAGGCGGATAATGCGGCATCAGTTGGATCTAAGTACGCCACCGGAAACCCAGCGATAGCAAACCAGATGTGAATAGATTGTATCGAGCAGGTCTGGGCACTCGTCCGTTAGTGGCCAGAAGCCTGTGGGAGCTGCCCGGAGCGCTATCGGATCGAGCCGAATTATAGGGCAACCTGCCACCATCATCCAGCAGACTAAGGCCGGTGAATAAAAAATTTTACCCTAGGGGTAACCAGTACCCAGCAGACCCGGTACCGATTCCGCCAGTCGTACGTCAGAGCCAGCAGGTTCCCGATCGGCTCCAAGAGATATTCTTCACAATCATGATGGAGGGAGGTTCCTGAGAACCACCGAAGGACGAAGACTGTCCAGAAGTCCAAAGCGATGCCCAAGAATGTAGAGATGGAGTCTGTAGCGTCTGAGTGATTTGCGCCTTGAAAGGGCTACCACGCGAGGTGCCCAACCCGGATTCCGAAGCGCGTAGCAATCGGTAAGTGATATTGTTATGGATTCAATCCAGTCAGTAGTCGATCACTATAACTTTGGAGTTAGCGACGTCAGCACGATATCTTCCCTCAAGCAGTCGATGGGAACTTGGTGTCAGGTCCAGTGACTCACGTGCATATCTCTGCAACGATGAAGTTGAACGATGTCAGGGCAGGGACACAGACCATGATCAAGTTGCCGATGGTTAAGTAAGACCAAGTCAGCCTTCCCGAGAGACCGTACGCAGGAGAGAGAGCGATGCTTGAACTTTGTTTACTTGATAGAGGGACGCGCAAAAAATGGATTCAGCAGGTCATAACTGTGGGTTGGGGATGTCGGCTGCGCGGCAATATTATCATATGAAGCAGCGGCCCGACGAGACGCACATTGAATACCTAACATAGGTTAAAAGTAGCTGGGGTGAGGGCGAACCGGCCCGTCAAAGAGCAAGACAATCGTTGAGATCGATCGAGAGAATATGTGGAGAACTTAGAATTACCTTGGAAGATTGTGACTTAGCTGACCAGCTAACGTTGCTACGTCAAAAGAACGTCGATAGTTTGAAGGGAACGCTTCGCACTCACCGGCGGGTGAAGAATCGAGGGCCTCAAATTGCCGTCGGTATCGGCCAACGTCAGCTCCAGAAAAGGGCAAATCGGCTTTGACCCACCAGAGCATTTCGAGCATTCGTTTTTGGATTGCGATGGCGCTAGATCCCACAACGGAGAGTGAAAAATCTGAAAAAGAACCCATTTCGCGGTGGAGACTCGGGAAGCGGTTCGCTCACAGCCGGTACAAGTGTTTGACCAGCTGAGAAGCTTCACGGTCCAGAGTGAACAGGATCGCCCAATGCGTAGGCCGGAGCTAGCACGCACGATGACGAAGACTTCTGGAAGAGGTTACCTGCAAGAAGTGGCCACTCCACCACTGCCTGTTTACATGCAAGATGTGTAGGGAGGTAGGTACATGATGAAGGACTGTGCCCCAAGAAGAATTTTTCAACATGATGAACAAGGGGTATGTCCCGGGCAAATATGCTCCCCTGGAGTGGAAAAAATGTTAGCTAGACCGCTCGCCAGTTTGGAATCTGGTTCGAGCCCGTCCGAAGTTAACAATTATGCATATGTCAGTGTAGGGGGTAAGCACGAAAATTAACTCGTTATATGAAGTTGCAGATCGAGTGTGTCAATGTTCGGGCAGCAGCTTTGGTAGCTGCCCGATCAATAGCTTACGTGTGGACGAGTTTTCCCGGTCGAGAGTTATTATGGAGTTAAATTTTGCTGACTGGGAAGTCTCGTGGATACTGGAAGTATCATTCCCGGATAAAGGGTTCAAACAGACCAAGGAAATGGAAAATTAATACATGATCTTGTTTGATTTTGGTGAGGAAGTTTCCATCGTTGACACCACCTTTGCTCGTAGGACGGGAATTGACGAAGCACAGAAGCAAAAAGCATGTAGCGGAATTGGGAAAAGTTTATAATTGACGGAAGGAAGAACACACCTTAGCAGGTATTAAATCAACGCTTGGTTGGCGGTTCGGTAAGAGACTATTCTCGGGATGGATTGTATGGTTCCCGCTGATATTTGGCTAGACCTGTCCAACGGCATGGTGACCGTATCGATACAATTGGCATACGACACCAGTCCCGACACAGTGGGGGTGCCCAGATTGATGGGGTGCCCGGTCGTGGTGCCCAGATTGATGGGGTGCCCGGTCGTGGTGCCCAGTATCGGGGGGGGTGCCCAGTATGGGGGGTGCCCAGTATGGGGGGTGCCCAGTATGGGGGGGTGCCCAGTATGGGGGGGGGGGCCCAGTATGGGGGTGCCCAGGAACGGGGGGGGCTAGGTAGGGGGGGTGCCCACCAGGGGTGGGTGCAGCAAGATGTGGGGGGGAAGCCCAACAAGGGGGGGGCACTAGACGAGCCCCACGGTGGGCGTCATGTCTGCAAGCCAACGAAAAGGTTATGCAGAAAATGAGACTTCATTCTTAACTTGATCGGCATTTCCAAGCCATTGTGTCTTTATCTTCGGGCGCTCTGTCGATTCAGTCGGCAGAAAAAAAGAGAAACGGCAGCCAAAGCAGCTTGGCGTAGTGTGACATCGCTTTCCAATCGTTCGCTAATCCTTTTCAATCTTGTCGAGAAATACTTGTTGTGCCTAAACTTTCAAAGAACTCAACATACTGGACGGAACACTCGTCCAGCTTGGAAGTGACAGTCTTCCACTGACACTTTGCGATCAACGCATCTAAATACAAGAGTTGGTGGGCAGAGACACCACCTTGTCCATTGAGTTCACCTTGTACATGCTTGGAGATAAACGGAGCTTCACAATGACGAGCGGCTACGGCTGAATTCAGGTAAGCTGGCGTTTCGGCGCCCGACTTGGCCTGTCGATTCCACCCTCGAGCTTTGGTCCATATGGAGCAGGCAGTCGTCTTGTCACCTTTTCTCCAAAGCAATAGCACGAGGTTGAACTTGATGGCGAGACAATCAGGATATGTTTCTAGACCATCGCGAAGCAGGGAGAGACCAGCGTCGATATCTGAGCAACACGCCAAGACGACTGCCAGATTATTCAGCAACTGGGAATGGCATGCTCCAATTTCTTCCGCTATTGCGTCAGGATCTGGACGCTGCTGTTCCCTCAAGCACAACAATTTCGGTTCTGCAACTTCTTTGAGGTACTTGTAGCATTCATCCACGCGTTCGAGGCAGAGCAAAGCGTCCGCTTTGTAGAAATGCAGCAAAAGCAGTACCATGTCCACCGTCTTTGGATTCCTACCAGTGTTTTCCTCGCATTGTAGCAGAAACTGCTCGCATTGTTGTAATGCCAACGACGGAAGATCGCACTGCACAATATCATTACAAATAAGTTTAGATTCCTTTCATCTTCAGAACGGATCTACCTGAAGAAGCACATAGACATAATCCGCAGCAGCCTGAAGAATCGTACGTTGAGATTGATGGAGCTGGCCGGGACCAAGCACGTGTTCAAAATGTTTCTTGGACGCGAACCAATCGCCTACACACCCACCAGAGACAGTTGGTTGTTGGTTTGGAACAAAAAGAATGTCTCTTGATCATTCGTGAACGATTCACTGACCATTTTCCACTGCCGCTAACGCGAGATGGTAGTGTACCATGGATAAATCAACCGTTTCCACTCGAGATGGAAAGCATGAACGCAACCGAACATCCTCGAAAAGCGTGTGAACGGAACTAGACGGCACGGGCTTCTTTTCTTCGCTCTTGCTAGTCGTACATGGCTCGACAATCCACTCGAGCACTTGCTGCTGGGCTTCGGCATTTTCCATTCGTTCCATCAAAAGCGCATAATCAAACAACGCGCTCGGTTGCGTCGGATCCATTTCCAATGCACGTTGAAGGTGCTCGTCCGCAGCATACAACTCCTGCGCGTGGACCTTCACCAGCGCTTGAAGCGACAAGCAAGCAACGGGTTCATAATTGATCCGAAGGCATTGGTCGAGCACCGCGACGGCATCGTCGAAACGCCCAGTGTGGATCAATCCAATCGCATGCCAGTAACAAAATGGACCCATGCCATCGACCAGGTCCCGACAGTTTTCCATACCCGTTTGAAAACAGTGCAAGGCTGCCCCACCGTCTTGATCTTCCACCATGTGGATCATTCCAAGTAAAAATTGGGGCCAGAGGACCAGCTTTTCGGTGGCTTTGTGCGCCAAACACCCTTCCGTGCACGAAAAAAGCACTTTTTTGATCGTTGCCAACTTCCCGTTTCGGTCGTACGATAACCACGCAAGTGCTAATAGTAGACCCAGTTTGGTCAAAATGGGCCCGGCAGTCCGGGCTTCATGGGGTGATGGCGACTGCAACAGTTGACGCCATAGTTTCGAGTACATGCTGCACACGTCGTTGGTATCTTTAGGTTGTAGTGCAACCTGTGCGTCTTCTATGGTTGTCAGACTTGCCCATGCGCTTGTGACGGCGGTTTCTAATAAAAACACGCGTCGGTGCCAGTGTCTACTTGCATTTTGTATGGACACAGGTCGGTGCTGGCATACCAGTCCCAAGACTTGACTGGTGACGTAACACACACCAAGCGCAAACGCTTCGGGACAGAGCGCCGGGCTTGTCCTACTCTGTAATTGCTTCCTGACGTCTTCGAAGCGAGTCAGCAGGTCGCGCTCGCTCATGCTCGAGCTCTGGACGTCGCTTTCGAGTTGGCGAAGCGTCGAGGCGAGCTCCATGGACAAAAACGGTAGTAGAAAAACAATGCACGACTAATTGGATTGAGTCACTCGTACTCGATTTACAATTCTCTCAACTACGCGTGAATAACGTACGACTACTACTAGAATCATCGAGGGAGCGATGGGCTACAGCTGCTTTGCTTTCTGGGCGCACCTCCCTCCCTCTTCTTCCACCGTGAGGGTATAAATCCCAATACACGTGTCGTGGATGCGGACTCGTTTCTTGAGCTGCTCCATTCGCACATACTGCATGAAAATCGGCCCATGATAGGTCGAAATCCCCATGAAGAAGTGCCACCTAGGTCCACACAGCATATCCCACATGTCATTCGTTAAACCAACTGAGAACCACCGACAAGAGACGTTTTACCATGCATGTCCTTGGGGGTTCACAGGTAGTTTTTGAAGCACATGGCAGTAGTGGTAATCCATGAGCCAGAACGCAAAGCCAATGAGGCTGGACGCGACGTAGGATCGCGCGATCGCACGCGCGCGCGGGTCTTGGACGTCTGCATAGTGCATACACAGTCGTCCAACGCCGAGAATGGCCAAGATGGCAAAGACGACCTGAAAGACCGTCGTGAAGCGGTAGACGGCATGGACAACGGTAAACACGACGCCGATCGTCGACAAGAAGGCAATCATATACGTGTTTGCATGCTTGAGTGGAAGGTACTCAATCTCCTTGTCGCACACAATGTAAAACCACGCCAACATGGACCAAATCATGGGCGTCTCATCGCATTGCTGATAGACATACTGGAGCGTGCCATGGAACATGGCACTCCCAAAGCCAGTCACCATGACGCCCACGAATTGTAAGTGAAAACGAGGCTCAAAGCCCATCTTGATACTACGATAAAGCCCATAGAGACCTAACACGACGAAGAGCAAGTTGCTAATGGTATTCCAGAATTCCGCAATGTAGTAGCTGTGCTCGTAGTTGAGCTCGCACCAGTCGATCGTGGACGTGGGCGGGCCCCAATAGCCTGAGGAGCGCACGTTGGTCGCGTGCTCCATCTAGACCAAAGCGCTTTAGAGAATGATGGGGACGCAGAAATAGACACTTCAACTTGTCACAAACAATCGATCGTTACGCTCTTTTTCCTGTGTGTAGGTAGTACTGTCTACGGTATCAGGTACTGTCTTATGTGAGGAATATGTGTGTGTGTGAACGTACTCTATTTAGCCTTAGACGCTATTAGTTACGATGAAATGTTTTAGTACTGTCGGTAAACTCCACTCTGGATGTGCTGCTGTGACCTCTGGTAGATCGTTGAATTGAATGAGCTGCATCCGTTGTGTCTTGAGCGTTCCTTCTAGCAGACATTCGAGGCATACCTGCAACTGTAAGCCTTGGATCCTCGATTGAGGCCTCTTCTTTTCGTATGTAAGCACGGCCCACAACTGAGTGACACATCTATTCCAGATTTCGTCAAAATGTTCGAACTGTGACCATTCTCGCTGGGTATGCACGACATGATTTCTCATCTGCCAAAGCCACGTCATCCCGATTGAGCAAAAAGCCCACCACATCCGCTGTAAGTGCTTCATACAGTCATCCGTCTGCTGACCGCACCGGCTATTGATGCGCTTCCTCATACTTTCCGTCTGTTCCGGCGCTTTTCTGGTCGCAATATTGCGTTGAAATGTATCTATCTGCTGCCTTACAGACTCAGGTCCATTCCAACTGCTTAAAAGACGTTCCCAAAACCTTTGAGTCCGCCGACACCCCCACATAATATGTGTGATACCTTTCCCTTCAAACTTACAGTTGTTATCCAGTGGGCATTGTCGCTCATCTCGGTACCCGCGTAGAAGACATTTAGATGGAACGTTGCAAGTCGATACATAACCCAGGTCTGGTAGTCCTCAAGATATGCCCATGGTCCCACAGCTGCTGCGGCGATTGTTCTTGTAGGAACCTGTTCCATCTGGTTTGAGCCTGCCGTTTATCCCAACGATCAATCATTCGCTGTACTTTCCCAGTAACTAAATGATTATACAGACCACAAAAGGTTCGCCTGATCCAAAAAGTAATCGATTTGCCTTTTCCCACTTTGGTGGTGTCCCACGGATACCCATGGAGTGTGGGATTGGCTTTAAACACCACACTCTTCAAGGCCGGAGTCGAATCGGGCTCCTTTTCTGTATCTTCTGCGTGCTCGAGTCGATCCCAATAAATACCATCCTCACGTTGAAAAAACTTATACGTAATTGATCCTGCTATACCGTGCACCTCTCTCTCGGTTACCTTGACCCACTTCACGTTCTCGTACTCTTTTGGCGCCAAACTAAGTCTAAAGCGGGAGGGTACCCTATAATCTGACCTATTGGTACCAATGGAGAATAGACAATAATTGCCGCCAACCACCGGATAGTTTTCGCTCTGGTGTGTCCTTTACATCCGCCAAACCTATTGGTCCACTGAAAGGTAGTAGTAGAGATCCGCCCTTTTCCCAGATCCTTTATCGACACATCAAGTTGTCGCAAGAACTTATGTCTCTCCAAAGGTGATGTGGACGCTTCAAGGATCCATGGATTTCCGTGCCATCTAAAGGTACCCCAAAATGCTTGTATCGCCTCCGGCATCCCCTCATGCCACTTGTCGTCCCCGATAGTGATTTGTATCGTGATCACCTCACCCTGTTGTACTCCTGTCGTTGGTTGAGACTCCTGTGCTATATTGTCCATAATTAGTCGAGGTAAGTATGTCGTGATGTGCCCTTTTATTTTGTCTTGCACCTGCTGTGAAGGCCCTAACGCCTGTTGCAACAACTTATACGTTTGTTCCGTTGGCTCTTTACGTACTGTAGTAGGTATCCTGTCCGAGTGGGGTCTGTCTAGGCGACACAAACAAATACCGCTTCGATAGCCACTGTACCCTCTCCAAGCTTGGCTATACCGGTCTCTTGGCTGTAATAGCCAGCGCGTTGCTTCCTTCACCATTAGGGTGTGGATCACTACCGGTATCGATATTAATCCTAGCCCACCTGCTCTTATCGGTATGTAGATCAGCGAGGGAGAGATCTTATGCCTTGTTTTTGTCCTCATTTGACTGGTTTCCCCAGATAAACTTCTTCTGTATATCCACTATTTGTTTTAATACTGCTGGTGACGGCGGAAACATTTTCGCTGTAAACAAGATGACCGGAATGATTACTGCGTTGAATACTTGTATCCTCTCTATTACTGATGTTCCACAGTTCGTCGCTATTATCACCCGTCTTTTAATCTCTCTGATTCTTACTGCCCAGTTTGTGTGTTCCAACGGCAGAACCCCCACCTGATGTCCAAGGTACCTGGTTGTCTCATTTTGTTCTAAAACAGGTATACCAAACCACTTTTTACGAAATTCCGTTCGTGTTAGAAAGATGTATTGACATTTGGAGGGTTGTACATACAATCCAGATATCGTTCCAAAGAACTTCACCATCTCCATGGCACGTCCAACTTGGTCTGACTTAGCGAAAAAGATTGTTGAATCGTCAACAAAGGCAGAAAATTTATGCTCCCGTGTGTTTTTTTCCCCATCGACAGATAATCCTGTGATTCCACGATTATGAAGTAGTGCTAATCCTAGTGGTTCCACGGCAAGAATAAAAAGCAGTGGTGCTAAGGGGAACCATTGACGTATTCCCGAGTTCACTTGCATAGGCCTGGATAACTCATTATTTACCAAAAACTGCGCGGTTGTCCCGGTATGAATCCTTTTGATCAAACTGATAGCCCTATCCGCAAACCCAAATTTTTCGAGTACTACAAAGAGGTAACACCTGTCAAGAGTGTCGTATGCTTTCGCGAAATCCATCAGCAAGATACCTCCACACTCTGCCAAAGACTGTGGTGTAGTTGTACTCTTTGTTCGTAGTAATTCCAGCATCATTACTACTGACTTGTCCATTTTTTGGCCATAGACAAATCCTTGTTGGGTGTACCCGACAGTCTGCCGAGGAACTTTTGTAGTCGCATCGCAAGCACTTTCGTGAAAATCTTATAACTTGTCTGTAGGAGCGATATTGGACGATAGTCCATAGCATTTGCCGAATCTCCTTTTTTTTCTCAATGGAATGATGAGTGCTTGTGAGAAGGATGCCGGAATTTCCCCCCCTTTCATTATGTCATTTACTGTCCTGAGTAGAGCCGGGGTGAGTTCAAGCTCAAAATCCTTACAAATCATTATTGATCCCATCAGAACCTATGTGAGGAATATGTACGTTGGATTATGGACGTGGTCTCCTTTGTCGCAAAAGGGGAAAATTGGACATCACGTGCGTTAGTCATCCTAGACGGCTTGGAGCAGGATGTGGTAGTAAACAGCAACTGCGACTAACTGCTTTGTCATCATTTGCTCGACTGGCTTCATGTAAACGCGCCATTCCGTATCGTAATGGAGAAGGTCGTGCTTGACATGCTTACGGTTGTGCATCCCGATCCCATTGAGGCACCAAGGTGGCGTGTGGGTGCAACAAAAGATCAAGTACACGGTGCACGGTCACAAGAAGATCTACTCCACCCTATAGGGGGGTCAGCTTTTGTCTGTATTGGGGGGGGGGTATTCTCCGCATGAGAGGAATCGGTGCGTATACAAACTGACTATATTAAACACACACACCATCCTATGAAACCATTTCATCGTGAGCTGACAGAGTCAGTCGCAGCCTCGCCTTCATCTCTCACCAGGTTTGTGTGCACTGTTGATGAGATGTCGCGTCGTTACGTCAAGTTCCACGGGATGTCCTGCGTGGAGATGCCACACCACCAGTCGCAAACATATCACCCTGCCAGATATCGTTATCGACATTGAAGACGCTCTCAACAAAACTAATGGAATCTCGTGCTGGGAAAGCCTGTTATGCTGCCGATGAGGTGTCTTCGATATGCAAGTGATATATGTAGGAACCATTTGAAGCGATTGTGTCTTTTGCGTCTCTCCAAGATATAGTGAAACCCCATTGGCTGAAATGGGTAGGTATATTTTCAGGGTACAGTTTATATATGACACAAGTGTATGTACCCGTCGTACCGACGGGGCAGGGCATAAAAACCGTCTGTCTATATATAAGAGTACCGTCTGTACGAATATTATAGTGAGCGGTGGGAGCTCGCGTGCGAGTGAGCGTGTTTGTGTGTAAGTCACCGAATCGAGGTCACATTGTTAAATTGAACCGAAATTCGGCCGCGCCGTGCGTCGCGCGTATACGGGCAGTTGCGACTCTCAGTGAAGAGTTTTTGGGTACATACTCTATTTTATGGGCTTTACTCAAATATGCATATACTTTTTATTAGATTATGTTTTTACTTAATTCTAATATACTTACTTTAGAATTCTCCAACTGTAGCATCTTAGTACGCAAGTACGCCAACTGACACGGTACGTTAGTGCCGGTAAGGCACATACAGGAACCGACAGTCAGCAGGAACGTGGAAGTGATTTCTTAGTAGATTGTTACCTTATCTAATTACTTTCGATTATATTACGTTTGGAATATTTCTCGTGGATTAAAGTGGTTAATTATTACGTGGAATTAGTACAAGTTTATCGCATATATTTTCATACGTAATCGGGAAGACGCGGTTTGGAATCACATTAGTAGGCAGAGGCAAGTGCAGACAGTACGACGCAGTAATTATGAGTGATAGTGACGATATAGAGCGCAAAGTTCAACATGTTACGAGCCCAAGGAAGGGTCAGACCGATAGGGATTGGAAACCGGAGGCAAGCGCGAAATAGACGGGTCCAACGCTGATGAAGATGCTTGTCTCGATAGTGGATCGACTTAGGAAGATATAGGTCAGCAGGATGGAGCAGCACCAGGTCAAGAATATTGTGCACGCGCCCAGGGCGGACACCAAGATGAGTATAGAGTCGTTGGGTGGAAGCAAAGATGACAGAAAGGGCTACATGACTGGTTTGCAAGACAAACAAAGTTTTGAAGACATTTGCCAAGCTGGCAAGGACGCTTTTTCAAGAGGCAGAAGACCAGATGCCGGAGTATATTATGATCAGCATGGAAATGGCAATTACCCCCCCCCCCAATATGCATGCGGGGCAGGGTAATGGTGCAGCGCAGGTGTTTGGGGCGGTAAGGACCCCTTCACCAAAGGAAAAGCGCTTGCAGATCAAACCTTTTGATGGTGGGGAAATTTATAAAGATCTTGGTTCGGGCTTTCAGGCATAGGGCCGATAGTTTCTAAGGCAAGTGAGCCTTGCCGAAGCCGCATGTGGCTATCAGTGGCCAGAGGATATAAAAGTGGATCTGCTGGGCCATTACTTGGCGGGCCCATCAGAGTCTTACTACAACCGTCAAGTGGAAGGGTGGTGGTGTGAGACATCCACCTTTTGTATATAATGGACAAGATGCTGTCTGTAATGTGCAAATAGCACCAGCGCAAGGCATGAAGCTTTTTACGGCGCGGAAGTTGGTCGGAAGGTCGTGGTCAGATCATTTCTTGTATCTGACCGCGATAGCTGACGCTGTTGGTTCAAATTGTGAGTCCTTAGTACTCAACAACGTTATTTACCATGCAGCGCCGAAGCTGATGCATATCCTCATCTCCAAATACGACCATACGCGGCCGGATTACTTGCGTCAGACAGAGGAGCTCTGCCAGTTCTCCAAGAAGTGGAGTTTAGCGAAAGGATGCCGAGAACGTATCATGATGGCGCAGTAAATGTGGTATCAGGCAACGGCAGAAGGTTGCCTACCAAGATTAAATGTTACGAGTGTGGCGAAGAGGGGCATAATCGTGCGAATTGCCCCAAAAAGAAGACCAAAAGAGAATGTTTCGCATTGATTGTTGAAAGTTCGAGTGTTGGTTCAAAAAAGGACACATGGATTTTAGATAGTGGAGCCAGCATGCATTTGACGCATGATTTAAGTTGCCTTACGGATGTGTAGAATGTTACGGGTGTATGCTACCAAACCGATGGACAGCAGTTTCAGATCAATAGGAAGACATCCGTGTACATATACGTGACGTGCGGACAGAAGGAGACCCTCCTCAAGATCACAAACGTTTTTTTCGTGGAAAGCCTTACGAGGAACATTTTATCGTATGGAGTACTGGAGAAAAGGGCTGTATGTTGTCTTATATCGATGGAAAAAGGACCATGGTGTGCAGAAACACTGGGCGGGGGATGGTGTGTGTGAAAATGAGTAATAAGGTGCTCACCATCGAAGGAAGAGTTAACAGAGCAATGTCAAGTTTTAGAAGTTCAGTGATGGCTATTGTAAATGGAATTTCGAGTGAAGGAAGTGATGGACCGTTAGAAGGGGCTAACGAATCACGAATGGATGTAAACGCAGTTGCAAGTACGCAGGAACGCGGAAGGACTGACGTGAAGCACACAGAAAAAGGGAAGGGCAAAAAAAGCCTGGTTACGCGTGAACGACGCGTGACGCGGAAGTACGCGGCAAAAAAGGCCGCGAAAACAAGGATCGAAGTTGAAGACAAAGAAAATCCAAGACAAGAAGTAAACTTAATAATGGATAGTGACTCAAAAAATTACAAGGAGGCAGTAAGCAGTGCGAACAAGAACAAGTGGTTGGAAGCGATCAAAACGGGAATTGATGAGCTTAAAGATACCCAAGTTTGGGAGGTGATTCGCAGGCCTGGAGATGCGAGGCCGTTACACACAAAATGGGTTTTCAAGACGAAGACCGATGTAGACGGAAATCTCGAGAGATTTAAAGCGAGATTAGTGGCGTGTGGCAACGAACAGTGATATGGAGTGGATTAAGAGTCAACGTTCGCGGCTGTTATGGAAATGTCTACGGTTAAGTTCATTTTAAGTCTCACAAGGAAGGGAATGTGCGTGCTTTACATGGAGATATACCAAACGCTTATGTAACGGGGTTACATTTAGTTACTTTGGTGTACGTAAATACACAACGCTTGAGGTCAAGTATTGACCGGTCCGAAAGGTTCGGACCTATTGGTTGTTTTAACCAATCAGGGCAGGAGCCCTTGGTGGAGGCGTGACAGCCAGCCACGTGTTAGTACACAGGTGATGTGCACTACATTTTGGCTAGGTACGAATTTAGTAAGTTCTACTTAGTATTACATATAGTTTACATTAGTTTAAATTAATTTAGGCTAACTACATATTAAATATACATTCAGTTTACATTTCACTCGAGAGACTGCTAGGCGCACGACCTCGACCGGTCGCGCGTGCAGTGAGTGTTGTAGTGTAAGGGAAGTCCTTCCCTTAGCTACCCCCTTATTAAGAGAGCCTTTTGTCAAGGCGTTAGCTTGTGCTAACATGTAAGCTCAAGGAAATCTTGGACCCGAGTAAGAGAGTACTCTATTACTAAGGCCTTTTATAAGGGCGTATCGGCTAAGTAGCGGTAGATACCGCTTTAATGAAGAGTCTTCCTCTGTGCGCTAGCCGCACCGTGCGTATACGCACCGGCTACATCTGGTAGCACTAGTAGTCAATCCAACACCTGTGTTGGTAGACTAGGCATCCTATGCAAAGGATGAATCAGGACGATTGGGATAGTTTGACCCTCGTCCAGCAGGAAGCCTTTAACAGGCTTTTATCCTTACTGGGTGACGAAGGCATGCAGCTCCTAGTGGAGCAGGTCATTGAGGCCGTAAGGGCAAGGGTTAATGCCCTCATCGCCCATGAGGCGAGGTAGTGGAAATCATTCCACGTCAACGGGGGTGCGTCCCCCGTTGTCATTTAAGATAAAGGAGTTCACCGGTAAAAAGGGTGATAACCTTTATGTATGGCTTTGAGAGGTCGAAACGGCCTTTGCCACAGCGAATGGGATCGCAGATCACTTGCAAGTGGAACTTGCATTGACCCATCTTACGGGTAAAGCCCGTGCATGGTCGTTTACGTGTTCGGACTCGGTCACGAACGTGTTTCCTACCTGGGAGGTCCTTAAGCAGAAGCTTATGGTCATGTATCCAACGCCTGATCTGGTTTTCCAGAATCAGCTGGAGTTTCTGAGGTGCCGTCAGGGCACTAGGGACTTGGAAACATATATCCAAGAACTTAAGACCCTGTTGGAAGGGATGTACGCGAAAGCGTATTCGGACGATGTGTCCACTCCCGTGTTCATGGGAGGCTCGAGAGAAGGGCCAGCACGTTAGCAGCTATTCCGAAGCCGACCGCAATCCCTGGGGGAGGCGTTTAAGATGACATTTAACGCCGAGAGGAACTTTCGTTCCTCTAAGGTTGGTCCCGAGCCCATGGACCTGAGTCAGGTCGAAGCGGAAGAGAAAGCTTCCGTTAAAAGTCACGCTGACTCTACTTCACTGGGTTCTGAAGCGGAACTCCAGGCAATGCTGCAGCGGAAGGGGCCGCTGAGAGGCTTCCTGTGTGGAAGTGCGGACCATCTGCGGAACAGATGTCCGCGAAACCCCCAGCGAGATATTCGCTTTAAGGGGCCGAGGGTAGGTAAAAGGACCTCGCGACACAAAAATAATTAAAAAAAAGTATTATCCGACATTAGGCGCTAAGGTCTTTTGTCAAGAGGGAAGTCGTCGGGAAACGACGGCTCCCAGTAGGATCGGGGCACCCTACTGGGGGATCCCTCAGTGCTGTTAAACCCCAGGGTAGGGGCCGACAGTACAAAGCTTAGAGGTAAACGGTGCTTTCTAGCACCGAGTTGGTGTACCAGCCAGGGTTGCTGGTCGTCCTTGCGGACGTGAAAGGATTGGATAAGCCTTGGAGAGTCTTGATAGAATCTGGAGCGTCTTACAATTATGTCATACGGGCTTCTGTAGAGAATAGTCGGCTGTATGCCGAGGCCCTAGAGGCAAGTTCTCGTGACGTTGTCACGGTCCGTCTTGCGACGGGCGTACAGGTTACTGTACCCAAGGTCTCGATTGACCTTAAGCTGAAGTTTGCAGACTTCGACAGCTTATAACGTTGCCTAGTCCTGGATTTGGACTCGAGGTATGACCTCATTCTGGGCATGAAGTGGATAGAACGCCACGAGCCATGGATAGACTAGAAGTCGAAGTCCATTGGCTCAACGCACCCGCGGTCGGGTGAAGCATTGGCGATTCATGAACCCACCTTTGCTCGATCGCAAAAGCGATTCTGGCGTGAGGCGCCAGAGATTGGGATGTCTGAAATGATCAGTCCCAATGAGGTTAACAAAGAGCTCCTTAGCGAGGGGGATTCGGTGGTTAATCCCCACGCCGTTAATGGTGAGACTGGTGAGTTGCCAGTGTTAGAGGTGGATTCCTCTGAGGTTAAGCGCGAGGCGCTTAGAGAAGAGACCTGAAGTTCGTCTCTTCAGCACGTCGGAAATGATTCCGACCACGCCGTTATAGGCGAGACTGGTGAGTCGCCATTGGCAGAGGAGGATTCCTCTGAGGCGACTCCAGTGATAGGGGTAGAGACCCCTGTGGTTAAGAGCGAGGCGCTCCAAGCGAAGAGACCCGTAGTTCGTCTCTTTCGCACGTCGGAATTGATTTCGACCACGCCGTATTAGGTGAGACCGGCGTTTCACCGGTGGTAGAGGTAAATACCTCTGTGGATAGGCGCGATGCGCTTCCAATAGATGGGGCAATCGACTCCCCCCATCTGGGTCCAGGGATGAGTCCCGAGGCTAGTAGTCAGCAGTCCTATCAGATTCTGAATAGTGTGACAGGTGTTTTCACGGAAGGCGTAAGACTAGAACGGTTGCCTGGGGTAGTCGAACTGTTGTCGTTGGAGGAGATGTCCTTCAACGAGTTTGAGACTGCTGTGAAAGCAAGTTAAATCGACGAGGCTGTCGTATTGCGTCCGGAAGAGGAGTTGAACTCCTCATCCACGATGGACGAGTCAGTTTTGGTGCAAACCAAACAGGCATTGAATGCCCAAAGCGGCCTCAAGATCCTTGCGGATCCTGAGGACCCTTACCATTCCTTATTGAAGGAATTCGAAGATGTCATTAATGACAGCCCGCCGATGGGGTTACCACCGGATCAGGGAGTCCAACATGAAATTGATTTGGTTCCTGGAATCAAATACTGCGTCACTAGGCAGTGGCCTCTCCCCAAGGAGCCATTGCGATGTTATCGACGCATTCTTCAAGGGGAAAGAAGAGGCAGGGATGCGAGAGAGTGCATCAAGATCGCGGATAGCTACGAAGTGGATGATAATGGATTATTGTATTACTGCCGCGATGCCGAACAAGATAGTGCAGACCGGGACCGACTGGCGAAATTAGTGATCCCCGAGTTGCTGCAGCCGGATGTCCTTCATCACTATCACGTGAGTCTAGAAGGGGGACATCCGGGCATAGGGAGGACCTATCACAAGATCAGGTCCCACTTCCACTGGAGAGGTCTTTTCCGCAGTGTGCAGAAATATGTGGGCTGTTGCACGGATTGCGAGACCGGAAAGGGTAGACCGGTAATCAAGGGGTGATCGCCCGGAAATATCGAAGCTACCTACCCTTTACAGGTCATAGCGACGGACCACATACCGTCACTGCCTAGATCGACGCGCGGCAACACTGATCTGCTGATCTGGGTAGACCTGTTCACTGGTCTAGTTATTGCAAAGGCAAGTGCATCTCGGTCTGCGGAGCAGATCGCCCAGAACTACGAAGAATGTGTGTTCCGAAGATTCGGCGCCAGTGAGGTCATCAGGCACGATCGGGAACCCGGTTTTATGGCCGAGGTGTTCCGGTCGTTCAATAACATGCTGGGCCAGAAACAGAGTGCGACGATGGCATATCGTCCGCAAGCAAATGGATCGGCGGAACGCATGGTGCAGACCATAACGAGGGCGATCAAGATGTACGTTGCTGATCCAGACCAGCGATATTGGTACGAGTATGCAGAAAGGCTGGTGTTTGCACTCAACTCGTCGACCGATCGGGTCCGAGGAGAAACGCCTTTTTATCTGGCATACGGATGGGACCCTCGGTCGACATTGGAAGCTGCGATACCTATCGGTTGCACCCGGACCCGTGATCGTGATGCTCGACGCTGGCGCATGCAGGTCCAGAAACACTACCAGCATGCAAAAGAAGTCGTCAACGAAAATCTGCGTCAGGCCACACAAGACCGGGCAGACCGGACCAATGACCAGGTTCAACCCCACGGTATAGAACCAGGGGCTAGGGTATGGCTATACCTGTCCGAGTGAAAGAGGGCTATGCGAAGAAGCTGGCTCACATGTGGCACGGTCCTTTCCGTGTTGCCGAGCTGATTGGTGAGCACGCTGCCCGTCTAGTAACAACTGGTACAGATTACAAGGTCTTCCCGATTGTGCATGTGTCCAAGTTGAAGCTGGTCCGAGAATTTCCTGATCGACCCAAAACTCTCTGTTTGGTAGACGAAGAAAAAAGATTTGATCTCGATGAAGCGTTACTGCCGGAGGACAGTTGGGAACGACCACTAGAGGAAGGCGAGTTTGAAGTGGAGAAGGTCTTAGATGTTCGGTCGACCAAGAAGACCAGGTTCGGTCGGACTCACCGAGAGTACCTGGTCCGATGGAAGGACCATGATGAATCAACTTGGGTCGACGAGCTCGACTTGAATTGTGGGGCTCTTCTACGAGAGTTCGAACGAGAACGAGTCAGTCGTAATCGCTTCGCAGTGATGCAGACTCATGAAGACCAAGACCAATACACGCAGTAGCATCGGTCGGTCTAGACCGGTATGAAGATGTGGAAGGTCCGGAGTTGATGTGAAATTGTGATGAACTGTGACGAATTGGAGTAGCGGAATGAAGAATGTGATGACTATTTTTCGTGATGGAGGTGGAACTGTTTACGATAACGTGTTCGGTGCAACTATGGAGAGAGTGGTAAAATTAGCTCAAGTGATTTGACGATTGGACATATGAAAAAGAAATGATGACATGTATTGCGAGCTATCTGGTCGACTACCTACGACTTCACTTGCTATCGCCCCACAGAAGGCCGATGACCATCGACGGATGATTTTGCACTTGATCCTGAAACTGGTTACGCCAGGGGTCCTTCCGGTCAAGCTGGACCAAAGCATCCTTGAGGTCCGCGACCGGCTCAGCGCAATCAAGACCGGGGTACGATATGCCGTCGTCGGCCGGCAGTCTGGTCTTCTCAACGCGACGCCTCGGCATGTGGAGGAACACCGGGTACAAGAACACGTCGACGTCACACTCGCGGGCTCGCATCCCGTCCAAAATGTACTGACACAGGGATTGCCAAGCCTCGCCCGCCCGAATTCGACGTCGCTTGCGCTTGCTCTGAAACGTCGCCAGGCCCGGATCTTGTCGCACCCGGTCGGGGGGAAGCACCAAGTAGTGGGACGCTTCCCAAATTGCTTGGCCGTGGATATTGTTGAAATTATTCACCCGGCCTAGCAAAGTGCCGATCGACGAGTCAAGTGGAACACAAGTCCTATCTTGGGGTGTTCGAAAATTTTCCATGGTTCATCGCCGTATAGGCGGGAGATCTGCGCCGACGTAATCAAGTCCTCCCTCCATGCAGACGCGGCAGGGGTTTTCTTGGCCGGTGAAAAGAGCCAGAGGTCCGAAAGAAAGACCGGGCCAGAAGCTGCTTGGTCAGGGTAGACCGGCGCAAACAGCCGATTTGCCCCGACGACCACGGCAAGGTGATTTCAAACGTCCGCGGCGGAAGGGAGCTGGTGTCAACTGCCATGTTCTTCAGTAGAGCGTACTTGTGAAGCTTGGATGTCCCGGGGAGAACCGAAGGCGCCGGCTTCGCTGGTGCTGACA
>CM047588.1:3516134-3542349 GCA_026184515.1 Peronosclerospora sorghi
GGATGTCCCGGGGAGAACCGAAGGCGCCGGCTTCGCTGGTGCTGACACTGGTGTGGCGTCACTTGGCAAACCGGTCTTCTGTTCTGACCCCAATGTCGACGCCACTTGGGTGAAACTTTCACGCAAATTCGTTCGTGACTTGGACTGGATGGCGACCATAAACTCGGAATCGCAAGACCCTTCGCTGGAGTCCTCCTCGGACGAGACCCCTGTGTGCTTGGTGCAAGTTGCAGTACGGCGCGAGGGCACTCGACTTTCCGAGGGGCTGTAGACCTCGCCCGTGTCCGAGTCCGAGTCCATAAGAAGCGCCTGTGTCTTGGCTCGCTTATGAGGCACTGCACGCTTTCCCTCGAGTCTGGGTTCGCGTGCAGTGCCCCGCGCCCTCGAGCTACCCGGCGAGTCCGCGCGCTTCTTTGATTTGTGTGCAATTTCGGGCTGCTGAATATCAGCCAATGAACGGTGTCGGTCTTGGTCCTGCTGCAAGCGGTCTTGGTCTTGCTCCGAGGCGACTAAGGTTGCCGACGCAGACCAATCTATGCTGGAGGAAGCAGTCGAACACGGATGCTGCAAGTTCATCAAGCGCTGGCGGCACTGGTCTAGTGCCACCTGACGACGACCCGACTCTAGCGTCCAAGCGTCTGAATTATCTTGATAAGACCGGACCTTCCCGGTCTGGTCTTGAATGGAAATTTGAAGCTTAGCAATGCGTCGCGCGAAGTCGTCGCCTTGCATGCGCAGTGACTTCGCGTCAAACTGTCCGTCCAGTTGCTGCCGGCGGACAAGTGCAAGTTGATCCCGGAGATGGGACTGATAAGCCTCCAGACGGTACAGCTCATGACGTGCACTTACCAGCTCCTCTAGAATTGGTCGGAGCTGGTAAACATGATCGTCGGACTGCCTATCAGCATCAAGCAAGGCACCTATTGCCTTGACGACGCTGGGAGGGATGAGAGCTGAAGACAAACGAGGGTCAAGACAAGTACAAGACGAAGACCAAAGATGCGCACCTCGTGTAGCCTAGTGGGCCACCTGGGTCCTGAGATGCATGTTTTCTGCAAGCATGTCCTGCATCCGCGTGTCGGCTTCAGTCTCACACCCTTCCGATATTTGAAGCGGAAGAGAGTTACATGGGCTGCCAGACCGAGCCGACCGGACAGGTGAAGCAATGTGGAGCGACTCGGCACATAGAGCTTCTACAAGAACAAGCGTCAAGAGGAAGCATAAGAGAATCGAGTGCAGTAAAGTAAGTACCTGGCGCAGGTGGCGAAGATGGCTGGTCCATGGTGAAGAAGTGTGAGTGACCAAGGTCCAGTTGGTCGAGCGATGGGTGAGTCAGACCGTTATCGTTGTGCGACACGGTCGGACTCAGGGGCGGCTGTGGTGAAGTGTACCACAAATTTGGTCACTTTTGGTCAAGGCAGTTGGTCGAGTTTCCGATTGGTCTAAACAAAGGGGGGCTTTTTAGCCTATCAGATTCAAGAACGCCGGTCTTGGGTGAGTCACCTGACATTGGGTATTTTACATAGTTTTGTGTGGGTACATTAGGGACCATAGGGAGGTAGTATTATTGGTTAGTTGCGGTTTTTCCAAGTAAGAGTCTTTTGGTTGTGGTTTTTCCAAGTAAGAGCCTTTTGGTTACGAATTTTTCCAGGTAAAGGTTTTTGGTCTAGGAATAAGTGGCAAAAACCTATTCTGGTCTTGGTCTACACCGCAGCAAGGGGTCGCCGTTCTTCTTTTCACGTACACTAGTCGCCTCCGCCCGCCGCGGAGTGTTTGGGGGCAGAGGGTTGAATTATCCCCTCTCGCCTATTATACCCGGTCTGGACGCTCCGCACGCGCACTTTGGCCACCGGAAGTCCCTCGACGGAACTACGATTTGGCGATCTCGACACTTTAATTCAAGTACGTTTGGAACGTGCTATTCACTGGATTGGTCTTTACGTGGAGATATCGTTTGTGGAGTTTCACGGGCATATTGGGTCTTCACGTGGACATATTGGCTTATTGTAACATTGGTTGGAGTTTAGACCGGTTTTGGTCTTCTCTCTTATTGGTCAGGGGCTAGACCGGTTGATTGGTCTACCCTCTGTTGTTCGTATTGGTCAGGTCTAGATCTTTTGGACGATCGACCTATTGTAATTTATCTTTGGAAGTGTTTCTGGTCTGTACGTACCTGGGGTGAAGAGTTCCGCCCTAGGTACACCTAGCCAGCACGGTTTCATATTCAAGACCGAATCAGATCGATCTGCGATCCCGATCCACCGAGTGTGTAACTAGCCCATTCCATCGGGTACACAAGGTGAGATGAACTTAAGTGAATCGGACCAAGTGTCTCTGGATGATGACCGGTCGTCTGCCAGCAGCGGACGATCGGACCAGGTTTCGAATGGAGGTCCGCGGGGTACCCCCCCCCGTATGTTGGAAGGCTGGGCACGATGGTGGTGGTCAGGTTGTCGAAACAAATGTATTCGTTTTTTAACTTTACTCCACCACACATATAAATCAGTGTACGCCCCTACTGAACTCTCTGCGGCTGCTACGCGGCGCCTACCTACTTGCATCTTCCGCTTATTCTTCCGTGCTGAAACTTTTTCATCAGGTGAGTACTGATCGCGGGAAGTGTCCTAACAGAAAATCCTTTGCTCAATGCATATTCCATTGCTGCTTTCTCCGCGTCTCCATGTGAGGGGTTGACCGTCTAGTTTGAGAGTCCTACCACAAGGCCAAGGAGCGTAAACAGCCCCAGAAGGCGAAGCAGTGCCAGAAGAAGCAGCGTCAAAAGAGGAAGCCGCATTGGAAGAAGCATTTCGAAAGATCCAGTCGTGTTAGAAGAAATACCACCAAAAGAAAGGGGAGCGTCCTGAGCCGCAGGAGCGTCCGAAGAAGCAGCGTTTCCAAACTTCGTATGCGAATATGTACCTCCAGCACCAAGCATGATGGCAACGTAATGACGAAGCGGTTTCACTAACGCGGCTTAACGATGCGGAATTGCGATTTTGGCAAACTGGCGGTGGAGAGGCTACGTATGACGTGACGACTGAACGACCGGCACCGTCGAAACTGGCAATTAAATGCTCCCAAATTGGCCAAGGATGATCACGTGATCAGTGGATTTTGGGTTTTATCAGTGATTTGTGGGTTCGTCGCCATCTGTCTGGTGCCACACATCACATTAGCTATCAGTGCCCCAAAAACATATGTACTCGAGTAGAGTACATGACATAGAGGGCACTAATTACTAATGACTATGAAATACAAATTGCTACCTAAAATAGCCCTACCTAGCTTTAAAAATTAAAGACTTGAAAATAAATCGATTATTTTAGTATTTACAATAGTACACTTTTTTCTTTTCCTTTCCGTTTTTTACATTCTTACGATTATTCCTTCTGGCGCCGGCCATAAAGCGACCAGCAAGCATCTACCTACACGTGTACTATCTGGTCTCACAATTGTCCATGAGACTGCGCTAAGTCTACGTTTCGTACACTTCGTGTTTATTCATATTCGCAGGATTTGCCCCCCTTCAACTTGCCTTTTCCTTGTGTGTCGACTGGGTTATTTATTGTCAACGGACGCCCCAATGCCCAATTTCGGGCTTTTACTCCCTTCACCCTAATCAGGTAGCTACATTCCGTTGATGTGCTGACTCCCGACTAGTGTTGAAAACGGCTCGGCTCGGCTTGGCTCGAGGGTGGAGCTGAGCCGATTGGAGTCGGCTTGGCTTGGCTTCGGCTCGGAGCCATGAAATGTGGCTCGGCTTCAGCTCCAAGCCAAGCCATGTGGCTCGGCTTGAGTATACTTATTATATTTAAAGTTGGTGATATGTATCGTAAGGACAGAATAGAGAGATAATGCATGTATTAATGCGTACAGTACAGGAAGATACAGCGGACGGGCTGCCTTTTTACACACATGCAAAGCTATCTAGAAGTTTCTATGAAATTCTCTACTCCGCCCATCACGTCATCCTCCGATTCTCATCAGTTGGGTAGAAACTTTTGAGATGCAACAAAGTGTGAGAAAAATCCATGTGCATATATATATCATAGTCAGAGTCTTCTGAATTCAATCTGTTTTTGCCAAAATGGCAAGAACATACTTTTGTATCCTTGATATTCAGAATATATTCATACAAGAGAAAATATTTGGAAAACGGCTCAAGCCACGGCTTGACCGGCTCGGCTCGAGCCACGGCTGAACCGGCTTCAGCCGAGCCGTTTTCAACATACTCCGCACGCACGCTCTCATCTACTATGAATTTTTCAAGAGGCTTCTGTCGGATTGCTCCTCTCTTGCTGAGCTTCGCATATGGAGAAAAATAGCACACCACACTAGCGGCGTATGCCTAACCCGGGATCTGCTGCTGCATTGGTGGTGGCAAAATCGGGACGTACGGTAGGATTTTGTACTCGTAGCCACTTGTTTTTGGCACTGAAGAAAAGACAAAATACCATGAACGATGTAGAGCAAGTGCGGGATATATCTGCTACCGTTACAACGTGTATATAAGGGAGAGGGACCACAGTGCATTATTACAAGGGTGCGGTCGCCCGCTAGCTGGGAGCAGTATGAATATCTGCGTGGTAGGGAGCGCACTCGTCCGCGCCGTGCTCGTAGCAGATGAAGGAGAAGATTCAGATGTACGTCTCTAGTTGTCAACCCAGCTTAGGGAAGAGAAGGGTACACAAGACTTGTTCACGAATGATACCTTGATGCCGACACGCCGGATTTCTTCTTATTACATTTGCTTAGCTCTCGCATTCCTTGATGGATCCCTTTCTTCGTAGTAGGCCGTCGAGATACAGTACATGAAGCGCATCCTCCTCACTGAATATTTCAGTTGGTCATACGGCTGATCGATGATGTATTTCTAGAAGCATATGAACCACGTGAAACGACCGCTAAATCGGATTCAAAGGATCGAACGGCGTTCTATGACGACGACACGCTCGAGTTCAGTAAGTACACCGTTCGACGAACCAATGACCTGCTCGTGGGAAAGCAATCGACGAGGCTCGCGTCGTGGCGCGCTTTTCCAATAGTCTAGCGTTCCAAACACAAGAGAATCCACAGACGCGTTGTTTTGCCGTTTTAGCCACGAAAAGATTCAGACGCACTCCACTCCTTCCCCTAGTATACGTATCCTTTTTTCCGACAGGGTTCTGGGGCAGGTAAAGTCTGAGGGTCGGTTCTCCGTCCCGTTTCTGGTCGCTTTACAAGCCGACGATGTCAACCGCATTGTATGCCGCATAGGACAACGAGAGTGAGAGTGAATGTTCCGTCAGAGCGTTTGTATGCCGGCTAGTCAGAGTGTAGGTTCCGTGTCCGAGAGAAGCAGTCGGCACCACGCACAATAGAGAAGCAGCTACGAAGAGAGAAGGCGAGTCTCAGCCAATCAGGAAGGAGACAACGGGCACGACGCACCCACATCTCGTCCCTTCTTCCGAAACGCGCAGGAACTTAGAGCAAGGAGAAGGAGAAAGGCGCAGACTCTAAAAGTTCGCGACACAGCCGTAGTCGAGTAAACCAGGTCCAACAGCCTCTCGTGTTTCTCTAGATACCACCCACCCACACACACACACACACGCACACACACACACGCATACCGAGAGAGAGAAAGCGTGAAAACGAGTGGAGAACGGATCAGAAGCGCCATGTGCTGGTGGTGCTGCATGCGCGTACTGGAAAAGTGTCTGCCCCGGAACGATATTGTGCGAGAACTTGCTCCGTATTTGCAACATGTCCATCAGGACGACACACTGGACGAGGAGGGAAGAAGAGGCGAGACAGGTGGGCCATGGGTTCGTTCGCAGTCCCCTCGCGGTGTCGACAAGGACTCGGCCACGTCGAGCGACTCGCTGCTTCATGTGAATGCGAATTACCCCTTACGTCACAGTCTCGACTGCGAACTGAGTCTTCAGACGGCGTGCACGACGAATCAGAGCAGACCATTGGTGAAAATGAGCGTCAAGAAGCTCGAAGCGGGGACTAACCAGGAAGAGGGAACGGGTCAGGATTACGCGCATGCTACTCTCCAGAAAGAGCAGCAAGTGACAGGCGAGGTCTTGGCAGAACAGGATGGAATCAAGTCCATCTCGTCGCAAGGAAGCTCACAGAATCAAAGCCAGGAGAGAGACAATGCATCGCTACTTCGTCTCACGAGAGTGGAGGCAGAAAGTGGAGGCAGCAGCACACATAGTGTCGACGTGTCAGGGTCTGAGCATTCAGGAGCTGGCTCGAGTAGCATGGCCATGACGAAGAAGAACGCGACGACCAAGATTAAGACGGATTTAGGAGACCTTCTTCCCGTGCGATGGGAAAAAGTCGTGATAGTACAGGTATCGGTGCAGGGATTCCGCGAGATGATGAGTCAAGCCAAGGAGTTGATGGAAGACGCGAAATTGCTGTATGAACACACGGTGCTATCTCGACTTGCGTCGGAGTATGGAGGCCAGGAGATTCTGAGCCACTCGCGATCGGGCCTTTTTGTGATTGCTTTTGCATCTGAGTTCCATGCTGCCAAGTGGTGTCTCTCGCTACAGCTCAGTCTTGTGTACGCTGCATGGAATGATAAGTTGCTGAAGCAATTTGACGATATGAAGGAAATGTTAGTGACAACGAACGGAAAAACAAAGAAAACTAAGTTGCTCTACCGCGGCTTTCGGGTTCGGATGGTCATTCACACGGCGGATACAGATACAGCTCCAGATTCATCGCTATGCGAAGCCGTCAAATGGACAAAGACTGTCAGCGAGTATGCTCACGGCGGTCAAATTATTTTAAGTGACAACGTATGGGATCGCTTAAAAGAACAGCTTGTCCAGCTGGGGAATCCGGTGGTAGAGGATCTGGGCTGCCACAATGTCTTGGGGGACGAAGTGCTGCTTATGCTATTACTACCGCGAGACTTGGAGTTAAGACGATTCCCAACCTTGAAAAGTCCCCATCAATTATCCCTAGGAATGCGAGATGCTCCATCCGCTCAAAAGCCGGTCACGATGGTATTTACGTTTATCGAAGGTGCTCGACCGCTAGTTCGCTGTCATGCAGAAAAGCTTGCAGACCGTATTAAAACATTGTGTATGGTTGCTCGTGAGCTACTGAGAGAACACAATGGTTATGAGTGCCAAGAGTTACAAGGTGATTTTATGCTGGCATTCTTCACGCCTGCCAGTGCTATTTTATGGTGCGGCGAGTATCAGATTCGTATTCGACAAAAGTTCCGCGAGTGGGATCGTGAAAATGAGAATCAGGAATTGCGGTTTTCAATGTCCATAGGTATTGAAACGGGTGTACCAGCTAGTGTGAGTCCTCACAAAACGAGTGGACGCGCTGATTACTTCGGAAATATTGTGAACCAGACCGCGCGCATTGCCAAGGCGGCACATGGTGGCCAGGTGCTGATCGGCGGTGACGCTTGGATCGCTTTTTGTGAAGCTCAAGCGATCTCCTCGAGCCAGCAGATAATTACAAAGACTGAAAAGATTAGTGACGTACCAGGCTCTACAGTGTTTCAGTTCAGATTTCACGGATACTACAGTTTCAAGGGCATTGTGAATCCCATTGGCCTTATTGAAGCGATTCCCGTTGACGTGCAATCTCCAGTACTGAGTAGCGACCTTGTCTCTCTCGTGCGTGGTCGTGTGCCGAAGGCCAAGAAAATTGAAGACGGAGCTTTGACGAATCAAACAAAGACGCCTGTACCCGATGTACCGGCAGACATAGTGCGGCTTAACCATGTTGGCGAGCAACCGAATAATTCTATCCGCGAGACAGAGTGTGACTTCAATTATTCATGGAACGATAGCATCTTTGTGTTTGAAGATATCGATGAAGAAAGTGGAGACATAGAAGGAACTGGACGTTCAGCGAACCAGATGGTGTGCGGAAGTGTGGCGCTCGCGATGCGAAGTACTCTAAACCATTCCAAGCTTATGACATTGCTTCGATCATCGGGCACAGAGGGCTCCACAACATCGTCCACACGTAGTTCCGCGACCCCTGCGCAGACTGAAGATATTCATAGAGTATAATCGCAGCAGCCTAAGTAGCTGTTTGTTTGTGATGATTTTCTGTGGTACAGTGTCGTGTCTTAATTCTGTGTGGTCGCGTTGGATATAAATTGCACAGAGGAGGGAAGGTCACTTGCATTCTGTTGTCGCCGCTAATAAATTGAATGCATGGTATTGGCTTCAAGTGTTAAGAGCAGTGGAAAGTTATAAATCATTAAATGGACTTCTCATCCTCGCGGCGACTTGAATGGGAGATCCGTGAAACTGACCGAAGATCGAGATGGCGATGGCGATGGCAGACTTGGGTCTTCCTGGGGCGATCAGCTCAAGATCCGCTTCTAATGTGTTTTCGACACCGCGACGCACGAGTGTCTCCATCGTTTTTCGAGTTGCAAAGAGCACAAAACATGGAGGTGGCCAGCTAGCATGAGTTTGTGTGATGTCCATCATGCTCTGTACAAATAATATCACGGGCGACTTCGAGCTTTAATTTACTATACTCCAGGGTCTTTTACAAGTTTGAGATGAACATGAGTGCACAAACCTCGCATGTTGCAAAATTTGCTTGTAGCTTGCTGTTTGCGCCTTGCGTTGGCCACGGGCTCCGTCAACAAGCGCAGCTCGGTGCTATCCAGGGGCAAGCATGAACTCCAGTCAATTGTCAAGCGATGGAGAAAGTACATCATGTAAGCAGCATGGACACACCTCGTGGGTATTTTCACGACTTGAGTGGAAATTTGATGAAAGCATCGGATTCCACTGGTGGAAGGAGCATTTGCCTCGTTGCTAGCTTCTCATCCCCATTGGTCATCGACACTTGTGGCGTTGCCAAGCGTTGACGTTCATGATCAACGCGATCCCAACCACATCGACGGTGCGTGCAGTCTAGCCCGATGGCAGAGAAATGATGAATCAAAGAGGCAATAAGGACACACCAGACCAAAACGAACGATGGTCAGTCTCACGAAAAATCTACTGTAAATCTTCAGTTCCAAACATGTAGACGTACAAGCCAATTTGTTTGCGCGCATGAGGCAGGCCTATCTGCGGCAAGTGGATACTGCCCGACATCTTCCATTTGTAGCTATTATGGGCTCACGGGGAGCTGTCGACGGCGAAAACTGTCTCCACCCTTTCGCCTTCGGTGGGTACCAACCGTTCCTTCATGCGTAACATGTGCTGGCGGCCGCTGATGCTCAAACATTCCTGTTTCCATCGCTCAGCGAAAGTGGCGGAAATGGGACTTGCTGCGTTAAAAACACACGGTTGGTGGCGAGTAGCTGTGGAATTCCTGTTAAAAGAGCGTTGTTGGCAGAAGTGCGTCGCGACAAGACCAGACGTGAAGCCGACGAGTACGATCGAAAGAAAGAAGCAATCAGTTATACGCTTGAGCTTCTACTGCAATACGTGATCAATACGTGATCAAGATAGAGACTGGTACGATGCGGATAACAAATAACGAACATTTTTGCTCTTTAGTAAACAGACATGATGAATATCAATTGTTCTGGTGTAGGATGGTATCGACATCACGGTACCAACCCATAAGCGTTAGCAACAGGGTAACATGAGCAAGTCGTTGCAACGCATCCCACCTGAAAGACTGTGGATCAGCACGGAACTACTCGGCCAGAAAGTACTTCATTCTGTATCATTCATATGTCTAGCAAAGGCAACCCTTGAGCTTCGTACCTATCATCTCGTCGGAATTTCATCCGTTGTGGTTGAGCTTCTCAACATCTCGAATGTTGCTTGAATGCGTCAAGGGTTCTGTAAAGGAGATAAAATCCGAAGAGAAAAAAGTGCTTTCTTTGGATTTGCCCGTTCTAGCGCGTTACTTGACGATTCGACGAGATATGTTGGCAATGTGTCGACAATAGGTGAAAAAATTGCTCAAAGTACTGTGGCGCTCTTCGCTGGACACATTCCGTTGCCAAGTCAGTATCCTCGATCATTATCCATGCTTCTAAACGGTTTGGTTGCATGCTTGTTGTCCCCATCCCCAGCGACTAAAACATGAAAAGAAACGCTCGTAAAGATATATCGTCACACTGGACGTGGGTAGTAGACTGGTCCCACAACGCAAGATAAAGAGACGAAGGTGCAACAGTTTGCCAACACTCAAAATTCAAAGTTGCAACCACAAACGGGTCGCAAACCTCTCTCGTTTTCTATCTAGTAAGCGACTATTAAACAGCAGCAGCTCGGAACGAGGGCCGCACAAATGATGGCTATCCTGCGTCGGGATCGTCTCTTGGAGGGAAGAAAAGAGGGTTGGTGGAAACATGGTGGCGACGGACGGTGGCATGGGGGCTATGTGATCGAATCCGATTCTTCTAGTAATATTGCTGACACGCTCTTTATTCGGTCAAGCCCATGTTTACTTCTCCGTTGAACATTGATGCAGCCGCGGCAAAGCGCTCTGCCTGTTGCTGCTGAAGCTCCGTCATGGCCATCAAGAAAGCTGGTTCCTGTTGGTATTTCATCATAGCTGCCTGGAGCACTTCGCGCGTAAGTCCGTGCTTGGCATGGATTTCAGCTGATAGATTGTCTGCGCGTTTAACATATTTTTGATTGATAGCCTCTTCCTTGTTGTCGGGGTTCAAGTCCTTCACCTCTAGACAAACTTCCTCCATGGCCACGTTAAGTGACTCCATGGTTTCCTGCATGATCTCAATAAACTTCGTAAGTGTGAGCTCTGCAGGGACGTCAACATCACTAAAGCCGCCACCCGTCATCACACGGTAGAGTTCCTGTAGCTTCGCGACGGCGTTGGCGACATCCTTGTCGTTTTCCTCTTCAAAATACTCGGTGGCGACTTTCACTTCAACCTCCGTGGTCTGAAATTTAGCATACACTTGTGACTCAATGGCCTTCATGGCCTCTTCAAATTGGCCCATCAGATACGACGCCAGCTGATCTTCAGGCAATGAACGTCCACTCTGCGATGATTCCTGACGAATCTTGGCTTCTAGTTTCGCCAGTTGCATCTGAAAAGCACACCAAAAATATCCTTTTAGCATCTTCTTGTTGCGCTATAAAGTTCACGGCTACACTACCGAGACGACAGAAGAAAAAAACGTACCACAACTTGACCCATCTGCGTGCAAATGGTCTCGAGAATACTAAGCAATTGTGCCTTCTCAAGGTTTGGAACTTCACGGACTTTATCCTCGTTTTTACTTTTCTTATCATCCTATAGAAAGGTAAAGCGTTTAGCATACAAGAACGTGTTTCGCATGTTAACGCTTTTGTGAACAAACAGACACGGCCGTCAGCGCAAGGACATTGCGAGGCACGTACACTGGAACAATCTTTATGTTTGAGTGTCAAGACGAGAATGGCGGCAGCTGCGACGGCAGAGACGCCAGCAATGACCAGGGGCTTGGACACTTGCATTATTATATACCAAGTGGGGAAAGAACGTTCTTGTTTGTGTGTGTGTGGTGGAGGCCAATCAAGTAGTGGCCGTTGTGAACACTTAAGCGTACAGAAAGCGACAGTAAAGTGCGCCAAAAAAAGGGACCATTACCGGTATATATATATATATACCTTTAAAGGTGAAAAAGTGTGGACTACTTCTGAGCACGGACTTCATACCGTCGAAATAGTATCAGGGTTGTACGTATTGGAATCGGAACGATTGATTCTAAATGCCAAATAGTAATCCGCTCAAACTACGACAGGTCTAAACCGATAGATATATTACACAACATATGTGTATTATCAGTGAAAATCGCAACTCTGAAAAAACGGAAACCACTGCACATCAGTTGACACCTCTGCAAAAGAGTCCTGAATACTCGCAACGCATGGTTCACTGTTGTCGTTCTTCTCCGAGTACAACGTCGTGGTTCACTACAAACCCGTAATGGACTACATTCTTGTGACGAACTATCACCACGTCCAGATTACGATCCACGGCGCGCACTATTCTCGGTCATCAATCGCTTGATGACTTTATCAAGTTGTGGTCCATTTTGAACTGGGCCTCAACGCGACAATTTCGCCACGTTGTCCCAAATCATTGCGTCTGAAAGCATGGACCTGTCTATGCTAGAACATCGACTTCTGACTCGGAATGGTCCAATATATCTTGGCAGTAATTAGGTTGCACCCAAAGTTTTTTTCGTAGCTGAGGGTGCTGGAATACATTAGACAATAATAAAACGCTTTTGCTCTGCCGGAAGACATACAATGTGCATTTTTTTTCTGTTTGGCAATGCCTGCTTGCAGCGCGCGTAGGGTCTAATGACTTGTCGGTTTAAGAAGTTTCTTAAAACAGCGGCGGAATCAATATGTGATCCAAAAGAAAACTTTGTGGCGGTATTATCTCGTGGATAATCGCCGAAAGAAGCACCGGCTCCGTAGCCGGTGCAGAGCTAGATTTGATAATTCAAAAATCCCCGGATCGTTTGCCAGTGCTGATAAAAAGGCACTTGAGCTATTATTGACAAGATGCAAAGTGAAAGTATATTTTAGGTCCTTAGTTCACAACTGGTTGCTACCTCTAAGCCACTTATTTTATATAAGACTAAGTATATCGGATTCACTCCAGCCAATCAGGGAATGTCACACCAGGTACATAAGATACTAAACCGGTATTGTATACTTATTCAGGACTGTCGTGAACGGTCATGTCGTGGAAAAGTATACAGATGTATACTTATCCAGGAATGTCGTGAACGGTCATGTCGTGAGCGGTCGTGCATCACGTGATTGGCCAAAAACGATATCATATCATACAGGTACTAAGTTGACCCCTTAATGGTGCCGTCAGTGCAAGGAATGTTTTGCAGCTGTACGAGACGTTTTCTTGTCAACACTCCCACTCGACTCGACAGCGCTTATTTCGTGTATGTCAAGCTTGTTGCGAAGAACACAAAATTGGGCTGCAGGAATGGCCTTGGTCAGGAATTCCGCAAGCATTTCAAGCGTCGGAATGTACTCGAGAACAACTTGGTCATCCAACACTTTTTCACGCATAAAGTGGTAGCGAATGTCAATGTGTTTCGTGCGCTTGTGTAATTCGGGAATCTTGGCCAGTGCTATCGAGCCTTGGTTGTCTTCGTAAATCTTGACCGCTTCGTCATGCTTCATCTCACCAAGCTCACACATGAATGCCTTGAGCCAAAACGCTTCTTGGGTAGCTTCTGAAAGCGCCATGTATTCTGCTTCAGTGGAAGACAAAGACACCGTGCGCTGTTTCTTGCTTCTCCAGATCATAACGCCGCCGATCATCATGAACGCGTATCCACTTGTGCTTCGTCTTGACTCTACATACCCGGCCCAGTCTGCATCAGAATAGCCTTGAAGGCTGTGCTTGCAACTTGCTTGAAACTTGATACCAAAATTCTTTGTGGTGGAGTCATGTTCGAAATCGAAAACATTTGTATCGACAACCTGACCACCACCATCGTGCCCAGCCTTCCAACTTAAGGGGGGGGTACCCCGCGGACCTCCATTCGAATCTAGTCCGATCGTCCGCTGCTGGCAGACGACCGGTCATCATCCAGAGACACTTGGTCCGATTCACTTAAGACCATCTCACCTTGTGTACCCATTGGACTGGGCTAGTTACACACTCGGTAGATCGGGATCGCATATCGATTTAATTCGGTCTTGAATATGAGACCGTGCTGGCTAAGTGTACTTAGGGCGGAACTCTTCACCCCAGGTACGTACAGACCAGAAACACTTCCAAAAGATAGATTCCAATAGGTCGATCGTCCAAACGATCTAGACCTGACCAATACGAAATAATAGAGGGTAGACCAATCAACCGGTCTAGCCCCTGACCAATATGAGAGAAGACCAAAAACCGGTCTAAACTCCAACCAATGTTAAAATGAGCCAATATGTCCACGTGAAAACCCAATATGCCCGTGAAACTCCACAAACGATATCTCCACGTAAAGACCAATCCAGTGAATAGCACGTTCCAAACGTACTTGACTTAAAGTGTCGAGATCGCCAAATCCTACTCCCGTCGAGGGACTTCCGGTGGCCAAAGTGCGCGTGCGGCGCGTCCAGACCGGGTATAATAGGCGAGAGGGGATAATTAAACCCTCTGCCCCCAAACACTCCGCGGTGGGCGGAGGCGACTAGTGTACGTGAAAAGAAAAACGGCGACCCCTTGCTGTGGTATAGACCAAGACCAAATGACTTCTACTTAGAAAAAGCCGCAACCAAAAGACTCTTACTTTGAAAAACCGCAACTAACCAATAATACTACCTCCCTATGGTGCCTAATATACCCACACAAAATTATGTAAAATACCCAAAGTCAGGTGACTCACCCAAGACCGGCGTTCTTGATACTCCTTGAATTTGATAGGCTAAAAAGCTCCCCTTGTTTGGACCAATCGGAAACTCGACCAACTTCCTTGACCAAAAGTGACCAAATTTGTGGTACACTTCACCACATCTACGTGCCTTGCATGTATCGGAAAACACGCTTAAGAGCTTTCCAATCCGTCGGACATGGATCCGCTGCAAATTGACTTAAAACTCCAACTGCTGCTGCCAGATCTGGACTTGTGCCGACCATTAGGTACATAATACACCCAACAGCATTGCGATATAGTACGCCAGCCATGGTCTCTTCGTGTTTTCATCCACCTTCACAGACTTAGTCAGCTTGAGGCCGGGATCTTGTGGCGTTCAGACTGGTTTGCAATGTGCCATCTTGAGCTTTTCCATAATGTCGTTCGCGAACTTGGTCTGCAGTATAAAAACCGTTCCAGCCGCCGTGTCTTGTTTAATCTCCATGCCGAGAAAGTACCTGAGCTCAACCATATCGGTCATCTCGAATCGCTGGATTAGTGCTTGTTTTGTTTCTTGAAGCATCTTTATACTGCTACTTGCGAGGATCAGGTCGTCAACGTAAAGCGCAACAAAAATCATAGCTTGAGCAGTACGCTTGGTGTATACGCAATGGTCCGATGCACACTTCGTGAACTCTAGTTGCAGCATAAAGTCATCCATTTTCTTGTTCCACATTCTTGGCGACTGCTTGAGCCCGTAAGCGACTTTTTCAACTTGCACACATGATCGAGATGACTTTCATCGACATAACCATCAGGCTGCACCATGAAAATGTCTTCTTCAAGAATTCCATTAAGAAAAGCCGTTTTACATCCATTGATGCACCGTAAGACCATACTTGGCACTGAGACTGAGCAATACTCGAATTGAAGTAAATTTTGCCACTGGTGCAAAGGTATCCTCCTAATCAATGCCATACTTTTGTGCGAATCCCTTGGCCACCAAACGCGCTTTGTAGCGTTCGACTTCACCGTACTGGTTCTTCTTGACTCTACAAACCCATCTGTTTCCAATCGCTTTTGCGTCCTTTCGGAAGCGGCACTAAATCCCACGTCTTGTTCTTGGTTAGTGACACCATTTCCGGGTCGCAAGCCTTGGTCCATTCAGTAGCGTCGCTGGTTTCCATCGCCGACTGGTATGTGGTCGGTATTTTTCCCACTGAATCCACGACATACGCAGCTTCGAAATCTTCTGTGGAAGCTGACATTTCGTCAGGTCCATGCTGCTCTTTGTACTGGGTCGAGCGATTGGCAGTGGGAAGCTCTGCTGACTCCTCAAGCGATTGCGTCCGTTGATGTAGTTTACTGACGGTTTCAGCGAGGCCTTTAAATCCTCTGCGCTGAGCATAGCGCTTTGCACGTGGAGTCTCCGTGGCGTCCTTGAGCGACTGTGTGCGAAAGTGTCGTTTGGTGCTTGAGTAATCCTTGTCCTCATCCATTTCAGTATCTTGATCTTGATCATCTCCTTGTGAATTTTCATCTGTGCTCCCACTGTCTCCATAATTATCTTCATCGCAGCAATCATCACCACTTCCACTATCGAACACATCTTCAAGAAATTTTGCGTCACGGCTAATAACCACACGACCACTCTTCATGCTCTTAAATCGGTATGCTTTTTCATGATCCGAATACCCAATAAAACGGCAGAGCTGGGCCCGAGCATCGAGCTTAGTACGTTTTTCTTTTGGGACCGTCACAAACGCATGGCAGCCAAGCACTTTTAAGTTGGCCAAAACAGGTTTTCTTCCAAACCACACTTCATAGGGTGACTGTTCCATCAAAATTCCACGCGTAGGAGACCGAATGCGTAAGAAGTTGGCAGTCATGACTGCTTCCCCCCAATACGCCTTGGGCAGTTTTGCATGCTCAAGCATACAACGCGCACATTCTGTGGTGAAGTGTACCACAAATTTGGTCACTTTTGGTCAAGGCAGTTGGTCGAATTACGGATTGGTCTAAACAAGGGGGGATTTTTAGCCTATCAAATTCAAGGAGTATCAAGAACGCTGGTCTTGGGTGAGTCACCTGACATTGGGTATTTTACATAATTTTGTGTGGGTACATTAGGGACCATAAGGAGGTAGTATTATTGGTTAGTTGCGGTTTTTCCAAATAAGAGTCTTTTGGTTACGGTTTTTCCAAGTAAGAGTCTTTTGGTTACGGATTTTCCGGTAAAGGTTTTTGGTCTAGGAATAAGTGGCAAAAACCTCTTCTGGTCTTGGTACACACCGCAGCAAGGGGTCGCCGTTCTTCTTTTCACGTACACTAGTCGCCTCCGCCCGCCGCGGAGTGTTTGGGGGCAGAGGGTTGAATAATCCCCTCTCGCCTATTATACCCGGTCTGGACGCGCCGCACGCGCACTTTGGCCACCGGAAGTCCCTCGACGGGAGTACGATTTGGCGATCTCGACACTTTAATTCAAGTACGTTTGGAACGTGCTATTCACTGGATTGGCCTTTACGTGGAGATATCGTTTGTGGAGTTTCACGGGCATATTGGTCTTCACGTGGACATATTGGCTCATTTTAACATTGGTTGGAGTTTAGACCGGTTTTGGTCTTCTCTCATATTGATCAGGGGCTAGACTGGTTGATTGGTCTACCCTCTATTATTTCGTATTGGTCAGGTCTAGATCGTTTGGACGATCGACCTATTGGAATCTATATTTCGGAAGTGTTTCTGGTCTGTACGTACCTGGGGTGAAGAGTTCCGCCCTAGGTACACTTAGCCAGCACGGGCTCATATTCAAGACTGAATCAAATCGATCTGCGATCCCGATCTACCGAGTGTGTAACTAGCCCAGTCCAATGGGTACACAAGGTGAGATGGTCTTAAGTGAATCGGACCAAGTGTATATGGATGATGACCGGTCGTCTGCCAGCAGCGGACAATCGGACCAGATTTTGAATGGAGGTCCACGGGGTACCCCCCCTTAAGTTGGAAGGCTGGGCACGATGATGGTGGTCAGGTTGTCGATACAAATGTATTCGATTTCGAACATGACTCCACCACAATGGTGCGCGTGCCCGGAGCACTTGGTGATCGTGGATATCACCGCGAGGTGTCATCAAAGATTGAATTTGAAGATTTGAATTTGGAATCGTTCTGGAGAGGGCGTAAGGAAAGGCTATCACCTTACGTCTTCGTTCTCGATAAAGATGGCGATGTCCGGTCTGGCCTGGTGGAGGACCAGATCGGGATTAATATTTTTTTCCTCCCCAAAAGGCTCCCACCGGAGCCGATCGGGACTATAGCAAGTCTTGCTATAGTCCCGGAAAGGATCAGGACTAAGGTCCTGATCCTATGTATGTGCATAAAAAAGTTGATGGAAAATCAAAAGACGAAAAATACTTGGAGGCTGATCAGAACGATCAGACCAACATCCCCAAGGTCCCCAAGATTCCCAAGAAAGGGTTGGGAATGCCGGCCGACGAAGACGACCTCGCAGAAAAGTCGCCAGTCGGAGATGGAGGCATCACTAAAGAAGACCTAAACAAGATGTATTACATTTTTGAGCTGAAACGATTTGTTCGCTTTGACGTGGTCTTTCGGGTGTTGAACCTCCAGATCCCCGACCATCTTCTCGGTCCCACTACCGAGCCGATCCAGAGTGATCGCCCATTACTGTTGGTTGAAGAACTTGGTGGCGATGTTGACGGAGGTTGGCATTAAAATGCAGAACCCCACCGATGTCCAAAAACTATTTGAATTTGAAACTTGGAGGCTGAAATCGACGATGTCGACATTCCACGACCATTTGGTCCCACTGGTGGGGGCGGTTTGCCGCCCAACTCCCACCGCAGCAGTGAAGGTCGCTGAAGCCTCCACGGCGCTTGTCGACATTGGTTCTGATGACGAATCGGTTTATCAGTCTCCACCGGCCTCTAACAGCTCATCAGAGTTGGAGACCGGTGTCGAGCGGATGACCATGGGGGTGGACCATGCCCAGCCGGAACAAAAAAAGGACATGCGGCAGCAAAGGGCTGCTTGCTAGTCGGGGCTCCAGCAGCCCCCACAGTCCTCAGTTCCGCAAAAGGAGGGTATCAACACGTTGCCCATGACTCCAGCTAACGTCCAAGCCATGTTTGAGACGATGATGGAACGTTTCATGGAAGAACGGGTTAGACCACATCTGCGCCCACATTCCCAAGACCGGTCTACCCAGCAAAGTGCCAATGTTTGCCGAGATGTGGATATGGAATCGGTAACATCTGTGGACAAGCCCACTCGAAGTGATACGCAAGGCGGCAAAGGGAAGCGCAAGCCGCAACCGTCCAGAACGCGTAGACCACGCAAGACAAGTGACTGTGACATGGAGTCTGTCGGCGGTCTTGACGACCATTGTGGGTCAGACGGTACGGGCGCTGGCAAGCCACGCAAGGCTAACCTAGACTCCACTATTGCTTACGACTTTGGATCTGCTGCGATTCCGCGCATCCGTATGGCCGCGACGACCGACCTCAAGGACTTCACCGGCAAGGATGCTGATGAGGACCAGGCCCGGTCTTGGTTCGGTCGGGTCAAGTCTGCGTTCCTGCGAGACCAGACCCCGAAAAGCGAAAGGTGTATGATTCTCCGGGATTTGTTGAAAGGACCGGCTGCCAACTGGATCCAACAGCTAGGTCGGGATGTCCGGTCTGACTGGGACCAGCTATGTGCAGAGTTTGAGGGGCAATATTGTAACTCCGGATTTTCGTGTGCCCTCAAGTATCACCATATGCAGAAGCGGAGCGACGAGACACCGATCGAATATTTGCATCAGTTGAACGTGGCTGCACTTCGTGCCGGCATAACAATTAAAGAGAATAACCCGCCGAACGGTGCTGCTCTGGAACATGTGGGTCACTACATTAGTACCCTGGACGATCAAGAACTGGAGGACCAGCTTACTCTGCTGCGTCTTAGGGACGCGGGTGAAGTTGAACAGACTCTACGGACGCTACAGCAGTCGCGTAGCATGAGGGCGAAGAGTGCTGGTGAATCAGGTCGCTACCGATACAAGACCCAGACCCAGACCGATCCGGTCAAGAGGCCCTGGACCAGACCGACCCGAGCGGTCAAGTCGATCGTAGCCGAAGACGGCACGGGATCGGAAGGGGAAAGTGGGAGTCAATCCAGCCAGGAGTCGTCGGATGAATACCAGTATCGTTACGTCTATGTTGCGGGACCTGCCCGAAGACCAGGTCGAAGTCCGACCAGGTAGACCGGAAGGGAAGGAACGGAAGCAAGTCCGATCCAGACCGACCTCTTCAGAAGTGCTCCCAGTGTGGGTCGAGTAAACATGATGTTCCAAACTGCTGGAAGAAGATGGTGTGCAAGAAGTGCGAGAGACGCGGCCACCCGACTGACCACTGCCTCTTCGTATGCAAGTCATGTGGAGAGATCCACGAGGCCGGACACTGCAAGATTGAAGAATTTTTTAACATGATACGCAAGTGGTACGTGCCGGGCAAGCACGCGGGGATGCTGCCGCCGGACGCAGAAAAGATGTTAAACGAGAACGCATGCCAGGTTGGAATCTGGATCGAGACGAGCGTTCTACGGTTCACATCTATGCATATGTCGGCAAGGAGGATAAGACCGAAAATACACGTTCTATTACAAATTGCGTCTACCCAGACCATCCGGGCTACAGTCTGAAGACCGATGAGTACTCCCGGACCAAGGTGATTATGAAGTTTGACTTGCTTCCTGGAGAATCCCGCGGATACTGGAAGTATCAAGCGCCTGATAAATGGTTCAAGCAGGCGAAAGCCTGTGTCAAGATTAATAACCAGAAGGCGACGATGTTGTTCGACTCTGGAGCTGAAGTATCGATAATCGACTCCGCCTTTGCTCGTAAGGTCGGATGTCGTATAGACGATACCCAGAGACAAGAATGCGTCGGGATCGGCGAAAACTCTTATATGACCGAAGGAAGAACGCGTGTGAAAATTACTTTGTCGGGATCGCTGGTCTACTTTTTCAGCGCTTGGGTTGGCAAGTTGGCTGGTCAAGACGCTTTACTAGGAATGGATTTCATCGTCCCAGCTGGTATTCGCCTAGACCTGTCACATAGAGTGCTTACGCTCCCGGATGAGGTCCAGGTCCAGTTGGCTGGTCGAAGACCTCTGCATGGTTCGTATACCAATCTGGTCCGGTGGGACCAAGACCTCACTATCCCAGTCGGTTGGTCTGCCGATACCCTGGTCGAGAAAGGTTTTCGTTCAAGGAAGTTATGGTTGACCAGGGGCGATCGGTGGGTCCCGACCTTCGTAAAGAGTGCTGGTCGACGTTATTTTGTCCGTGTTACCAATATCGGTGACAAGCCGCTGACACTGGACAATAACACTGTTGTCGGTATGTGGTTAGCAAAAGGGAAGGCAACAAGGAAGATGGGGCTCGTCTCGATTGGATCGAGGCGTTATGTCGAGTGGCAAAACCTGGCGTACCAATCGACCACCGATCTTATCAGTGATGATGGGTCGGTGGAAGAGGACACCTCACCTTTAGTGGAAAGACCAAGTTATGTCACCCCAAAAAAGATGTTGGTCCGAAGAAAGGCGCCGCAGTCACCAGGAACGGTGGACCATCAAATAGACGAGCCAAGGTTAGTCAACGTGGTGTCAGCACAAGACCAGGCGACAGCGGAGCAAGAAACGGAAGAAGGGGAACATGAAATTGCTAGGTCGGACCATGACGGTATTCCTAATCAGAACGATATCAGTGAAAGACAGCCCGTCGATCAAGACCAGTGGCGTTCAGCCGGTCCAGATGGTCTAGGTGATATCGCCCCAGAAGATGAACAAGTCTGTATACATGAAGGCGGGGAACAGTATATTCAGGAGCTGGAAAGCCAAATGGCAGTCCTCCCTGAAGTGTCTGCCGACTCGCCCGAAGTTACAATGGATGATTTACAAGTGGGTGATCAATACCTTAACAGTCCAGACCAGATCGAGCAGTTGAAGAGTATCATATGGAAGAAAAGACATCTGATGATCGGAAAGGGCAACGCCTTACCACCTTCAGCCCGTGGTGCGATTTGCGATATTGACGTGGGAGATGCCAATCCGATTGCCCAGCGATGTCGACGCGTGGCGCCACAGTACCGTGAAAAGCTTTCTGATCTTATTAAAGGACTGTTGGTCACCAAAATTATTAGACCGTCGACCTCGCCATGGGCCTCGCCGATCGTAATTGTTATCAAGAAGAACGGCGTTGACATTAGACTGTGCATCGACTATCGGCTGGTAAACCGGTTGACTAAACTCATGGTGTACCCGATGCCGCTGATTAATGATCTGATGGAAGACCTAGACAAGACCTTGTGGCATTGTTCGCTAGATATGGCAAGTGGATTTTGGGTGGTCTCGATGACTGATCGAGCCCGTGAGATTTCCGCATTTGTGACGCCGTTTGGTCTTTTCGAGTGGAAACATATGCCGTTCGGTCTGAAGAACGCGCCCCAGATCTATCAAAGGCTGATAGACAACGCAATGTACGGACACTCAAGACCGATCGGGGCCCTGTTGAAAATTATGATGTGTTTAGGGATGGTGAACCCGATCGGGAAAGAGGACCGTCCGTTCTAGGGAGGCGGTCGTACATCGACGACATTCTGATACCGGCCTCGTCATGGAACGATCTGTGCGAGAAGGTTAACCGATTGTTGGAGACATGCGACCGTTGGAACCTGTCTATCAGTGCCGTGAAAGTTTTTGGGTTATGTCCAAGGTCGCATATTTAGGCCATATGGTCTCGAACAATGGTCTAGAGGATAGTCCCAAGGACCTGGATTCGCTGAGTAACCTCCCCTTCCCCAGATCGCTGAAGGCAATGCAGTCCTTCCTGGGAAGCTTGAATTATTATAGCCGATTAATTGAAGACTTTGCTATCTACGCGGCTGTGCTGTACGAGCTCCGGGAAGTTGACTATCATATTTTGCGCGAAGGAGATCGGGCAACTTTACAGGAGGGCGCCGACTCTGGTCTGCAGTTTGTCCACAAGTGGAGGCCGAAGATCATATGAAGCGTGCACAGTTTGCCTTTGGTATGTTGAAGGATAAGATGACGACGGCACCGATTCTCAAGCATTTCGCTCCCGAAAAAGTGCCGACCATTATTGTATATGCCAGTAAGTGGGATATATCATCCACTTTAGTGCAAGATCACGATGGTGTGTATCATCCAGTCACGTTTACGAGCCGGACGCTAAAACCAAATGAAGTGAACTATGGAATTGTCGAGAAAGAAGTTCTGGCGTTGCTACGAATTCTGGATGTGTGTTACAACCTGCCGGTCGGCCGACCTATAAAGGTCCTGTCAAGACGGTCTACTTTGGCCTGGCTATTATCAGCCAATGGGATGGACGGACGTCTAGGCGGATGGTCGGCGGTCTTGTCGCAGTGGACCCTCGAGGTCGTTAAGTGCACCAGGGGCGAGGAAGAGATATTGGGCACATTAGCTGCCAGTATCACCCCTCGGTCTGAAGGGGACGAGGCATTGATAGCGATTGCCCCGAGGAAGCAACCTCGGCAGTACGTTTCGAGACCGCCACCGACCGTCGACCATGATGAAGAGCTCTTGGTCTTAAGTTTTGACGGATCGGCAAGCGTGAAGAAGAAGGTCGGCGCCTATAGTGCCATATTGTGGAAGTTGCCACAATGGTCTATAGTTGCAGCCGCTGCCGATTTCACGCCGGATATTACTGTGAACGAGGCGGAGTACCGAGGTCTACTTCTATGTCTGGACCTGCTGTCGTCGCAAGAGAAGGGGCGAGTCATCATATGTGATGACTCCAACCTAGTGATCAGGCAGATCACCGGAGAGATCGACTGCAAGGCTCCACGACTACGGACACTAAATGATCGAGTAATGAAGGCATTGAAGGACCACCCCAACCACGAGCTATTGCATGTGAAACGGGACTGGAACAGAAGCGCCGACTACCTCGCGACCAAGGCCATGCAATACCAGACCGGTGCTACGATCACCGAGAAGGCCGTTCTGGATGAATTGATGAATATAAACAGGCTCCCAGAGGTGATCGGACCCAAGAACGACCCAGTCCAGGTGCATGTGATGGTCGCGACTAGATCGAAAGCTCAGAAGTCTCGCCGACCGTTCCCGAAGGAAAATTTGAACGAATATGCAGTGCAACAGTTAAGGATGGAACGGATCCTCAAGGCGCAGGACGAAGAAGAATGGATTATGAACCTGAAGACCTACCTGCGTGGTGAACTGTCCAAGTTGACGAACGATCAAGCGAAAGAGTGCATCAAGATCGCGGATAGCTACGAAGTGGATGATAATGGATTATTGTATTACTGCCGCGATGCCGACCAAGGCAGTGCAGACCGGGACCGATTGGCGAAATTACTGATCCCCGAGTTGCTGCAGCCGGATGTTCTTCATCACTAACACGTGAGTCTAGAAGGGGGACATCCGGGCATAGGCAGGACCTATCACAAGATCAGGTCTCACTTCCACTGGAGAGGTCTTTTCCGCAGTGTGCAGAAATATGTGGGCTGTTGCACGGATTGCGAGACCGGAAAGGGTAGACCGGTAATCAAGGGGTGATCGCCCGGAAATATCGAAGCTACCTACCCTTTCCAGGTCATAGCGATGGACCACATACCGTCACTGCCTAGATCGACGCACGGCAACACTGAGCTGCTGATCTGGGTAGACCTGTTCACTGGTCTAGTTATTGCGAAGGCAAGTGCATCTCGGTCTGCGGAGCAGATCGCCCAGAGCTACGAAGAATGTGTGTTCCAAAGATTCGGCGCCAGTGAGGTCATCAGGCACGATAGGGAACCCGGTTTCATGGCCGAGGTGTTCCGGTCGTTCAATAACATGCTGGGCCAGAAACAGAGTGCGACGATGGCATATCGTCCGCAAGCAAATGGATCGGCGGAACGCATGGTGCAGACCATAACGAGGGCGATCAAGATGTATGTTTCTGATCCAGACCAGCGAGATTGGGACGAGTATGCAGAAAGGCTGGTGTTTGCACTCAACTCGTCGACCGATCGGGTCCGAGGAGAAATGCCTTTTTATCTGACATATGGATGGGACCCTCGGTCGACACTGGAAGCTGCGATACCTATCGGTTGCACCCGGACCCGCGATCGCGATGCTCGACGCTGGCGCATGCAGGTCCAGAAACACTACCAGCATGCAAAAGAAGTCGTCAACGAAAAGCTGCGTCAGGCAACACAAGACCGGGCAGACCGGACCAATGACCAGGTCCTACCCCACGGTATAGAACCAGGGGCGAGGTTATGGTATGGCTATACCTAGACCGAGTGAAAGAGGGCTATGAGAAGAAGCTGGATCACATGTGGCACGGCACTTTCCGTGTTGCCGAGCTGATTGGTGAGCACGCTGCCCGTCTAGTAACAACTGGTACAGATTACAAGGTCTTCCCGATTGTGCATGTGTCCAAGTTGAAGCTGGTCCGAGAATTTCCTGATCGACCCAAAACTCCCTGTCTGGTAGACGAAGAAAAACTATTTGATTTCGATGAAGCGTTACTGCCGGAGGACAGTTGGGAACGACCATTAGAGGAAGGCGAGTTTGAAGTGGAGAAGGTCTTGGATGTTCGGTCGACCAAGAAGACCAGGTTCGGTCGGACTCACCGAGAGTACCTGGTCCGATGGAAGGACCATGATGAATCAACTTGGGTCGATGAGCTCGATTTGAATTGTGGGGCTCTTCTACGAGAGTTCGAACGAGAACGAGTCAGTCGTAATCGCTTCGCAGTGATGCAGACCCATGAAGACCAAGACCAAGACACGCAGTAGCATCGGTCGGTCTAGACCGTTGTGAAGATGTGGAAGGTCCGGAGTTGATGTGAAATTGTGATGAACTGTGACGGATTGGAATAGCGGAATGATGAATGTGATGACTATTTTTCGTGATGGGAGTGGAACTGTTTACGATAACGTGTTCCGTGAAACTATGGAGAGAGTGGTAAAATTAGTTCAAGTGATTTGACGATCGGACATATGAAAAGAAATGATGACATGTATTACGAGTTATCTGGTCGACTACCTACGACTTCACTTGCTATCGCCCCACAGACGGCCGATGAACATTGACGGATGATGTTCCACTTGATCCTGAAACTGGTTACGCCAGGGGTCCTTCCGGTCAAGCTGGACCAAAGCATCCTTGAGGTCCGCGACCGGCTCAGCGCCATCAAGACCGGGGTACCATGTGCCGTCGTCAGCCAGCAGTCTGGTCTTCTCAACGCGACGCCTCGGCATGTGGAGGAACACCGGGTACAAGAACACGTCGACGTCACACTCGCGGGCTCGCATCCCGTCCAAAATGTACTGGCACAGGGACTGCCAAGCCTCGCCCGCTCGAATTCGACGTCGCTTGCGCTTGCTCTGGAACGTCGCCAGGCCCGGATCTTGTCGCACCCGGTAGGGAGGAAGCACCAAGTAGTAGGACACTTCCCAAATTGCTTGGCCGTGGATCCTGTTGAAATTCTTCACCCGGCCTAGCAAAGTGCCGATCCATGGAGTCAAGTGGAACACAAGTCCTATCTTGGAGTGTTCGAAGATTTTCCATGGTTCATCGCCGTACAGGCGGGAGATCTGCGCCGACGTAATCAGGTCCGCCCTCCATGCAGACGCGGCAGGGGTTTTCTTGGCCGGTGAAAAAAGTCAGGAGTCCGGACGAGAGAAATACCGGGCCAGAAGCTGCTTGGTCGGGGTAGACCGGCGTAAATAGCCGATTTGCCCCGACGACCACGGCCAAGTGACTTCAAACGTCCGCGGCGGAAGGGAGCTGGTGTCAACCGCCATGTTCTTTAATAGGGCGTACTTGTGAAGTCCGGATGTCCCGGGGAGAACCGAAGGCGCCGGCTTCGCTGGTGCTGACA
>CM047588.1:3542449-3567755 GCA_026184515.1 Peronosclerospora sorghi
GGTTATCGATGCTAATGTTTTCGATTTCGAACTTGACTCCACCACATCTTCAGTGACCGGAGCGTCCTCCGCATCATGCTGCTCCGCCAAAGTCTTCATTTTGTTGATGTGTGCAAGTACATCATCTCCATCTTCCATCTTGGCCGTGAAGAAACGACGATGAAGAAAGAGCTTGTTAGCTAAGCTCTTCTTCTCGAAGTGACCTTCAAGTCGTGACCATGCATCGTGCGCTCCAGTTGCCGACGAACCAATGGCAGCTGCGAGTCCTCTAGCGCCAGGCAGATAATTGCAAGTGCCTTCCTTGACTTGCGCTTGAACCCGGATATATCCAGCGAATTAGCCAAATTCTCCAGCTTGATTTCTCCACTTGTGACTTCCCACAGATCTCTTTCTTCGAGCACCATCTGCATTTTGAACTTCCACGTATGGAAGTTCGTTCCGTCGAACTTGTTGATGCGAGCGTTGGTGGCGTCCATGACGTAGGCGTAGTCGGAGTCGTTGCTGGCGGCATAGAAGGCGGGGCTTGGGCTCATAACCTGATAAAAAGGCACTTGATCTATTATTGACAAGATGCAAAGTGAAAGTATATTTTAGGTCCTTAGTTCACAACTGGTTGCTACCTCTATGCCACTTATTTTTTTATATAAACTAAGTATATCGGATTCCTGATTCACTCCAGTCAATCAGTGAATGTCACACCAGGTACATAAGATACTAAACCGGTATTTGTATACTTATCCAGGACTGTCGTGAACGGTCATGTCGTGAACGGTCATGTCGTGAACGGTCATGCATCACGTGATTGGCCAAAAACGATATCATATCATACAGGTACTAAGTTGACCCCTTAATGGTGCCGTCAGTGCTGAGGAATGTTTTGCAGCTGTACGAGACGTTTTCTTGTCAACAAGTGCCCCCACATAGAATGAAGTCCGCAGCAACCGCAAATTGAAATACAGTTCCAAGGCTGCCAGAGCGGTGGGAGGCGCAGTTCATGAAGAACGGTTGAGGCGTGAACAAACATATAGCGCAATTCGGGTTGGAATTATGTGAAGCCATTTTGTCTTCTACGTCCTTCCAAGATGGTGAAAACCCATTGGCTGAAATGGGTAGGTACATTTTCAGGTTAAACTTTAGAAATAACATTTTGTATGGGTATATTTGTTAGGTAACCTTATATAATACATTGTTCATTTTACTCTCATTTGACATTCAGACCGTAACGATTCCGCGTGGCGAACGTCACGCACAAGCCCTAACTAAGCGCCTAACACCAGTGCGTGTTTTTGTGTGTTGTTTTAAGTTTTTTCCTACAATTCGGTCATGGGAGAAACATTTATCATGATGCAAACAGAGTTGAATAGCTATGTATGTTTCGAGCACACGATCCACTCGCTCCGTTTGGTCCCAAATGTTGAAAAAAGAAACTTTCCTTTGAGCTAGTATGTAGGAAGCGTGTGTTACACGAGAAAAACGTATATAACGTAATTGTTACAAAATTTAAAAAACAAGTGTAGGTACCCGTCGTACCGACGGGGCAGGAACGTCTATCCGTTACAAAACTTTCCCCCATGTATTTCCAGGTTAGGGTAGCAAAAACATATACTCTAAATTATACTAATGTAGTCACAATAGTTGTGCAGATCATTGCAGCACCTCGTTATACACAACGTTCCGCATGACCTGATCATCCACGCGGTTGACGGATTTAGCTTCAAGCAAGACAAATATGTTTTCTGGAGCTGTTGCGCGGGAGAATACAACATACAACTGACCGTGGGAGAACACGTCCTTTGCAAGGCAAATGCCAACCTTTGGCAGTGTCTGACCTTGGGACTTGTTGATGGTAACTGCTTATGCAACACGGATCGAAAACTGCTTGCGTCGAAACGGGAGACCGGATGCTTCGGAGACCAATGGAATACGCGGGACCAGCGCAATCTGCCTTGATTGTTTGCCTGTCATTATTTCAGCTTCGATGACGCGATCCACACACCGTCGAACAATCAGGCGTGTCCCGTTGCAGAGGCCGCTGCTTGGGTTGAGGTACCGCAAAAGCATGACGGGCGTGACGATTTTGACCGTAAGCTTTTGCGGTGGCCAACCGTTGACGTCCAGATTGTTGAGGTACTCGACAGGTATGTGACCGGCGCCCGCTTCGCTGTCCACCTTGTCCGCACTGAAAAAGTTGAAAGCATTGCCAGGCACTATATCGAGCACCGCGGCGTTGATCTACGATACCTCTTCATTGCGTGCAGCAAGGATGGCACGGCCGCTGAAGTAGTCGCGCGCGTTCGCACTGGCAACGTGGCGATCTCTCCGTAAATTGAGTGAATGAGGCCGCTCATAGTGTGTTCACGCAGAATCATGCTGGGTGTACATTGTACGAAGTCATCCTTCGCCTTCTCAAGTTTGTCTTCGACCAATGCCAACAGCCACTCTGAAAACGTCCGGTCCCCGAGTTCGTCACGGCGATGGTCCGCAGCGGCGCGCATGTTTTGTCGCAGCTGGCACACGTGCACGTGATTCTACAGATACGACTCTTTGACCGATGCTTCGCAGATGTCAGGCCGCAGAACCTTTGGAATCACTGGGAGCACTTGCCGGAAGTCACCGCACATGACTAATGTTATTCCTCCAAACGGCGTGTCAGGCCATCCAGTAATGTCTCGAAGAGTGCGATCCAGAGCCTCGAATGCGAACTTGTTCATCATGGGGGCTTCATCCCATATAATCCGTGTTGAGCATCGAATCATGTGGGAAAGGTCACCTTGTTTACTGATCTGGCAGATGGATGTGGGCGTGAGCTCCATTGGCAGCTTAAACCGTGAATGAGCTGTACTCCCTTGGACCAACAGGAGGGCTGCGATGCGAGATGACGCGACAGCAAGAGAAATTTTGCCCTGACCTCGAACAGCCTTGAGGATGAGGTTTTCGAGGTACGACTTGCTCGTCCATCCCGGTCCGTCCACAAAGAAGACCTTGCTGATGGCATCGTCGTTGTTGTTGTCACAGGATGCCATGATGCGGCGGAAGATGTCATGCTGCTCGTCGTTGAGCGTTTCAACCTCGCGCTCAGCCTCATCTCTCAGCTGTCCGGCGTTGAATGACAGCTGCTCTGCCACAAACCGGTTCCTGTGCAGCTGATCCATTGCAAAGTCTGGTTCCGGCAGGTCAAAATCGCGCAACGTCTTTCCTCTGGTTTGAAGCATCTGCACGATAAGGTTGAGTGTAAGGCTGGTAATATGTTCCTCGCTTGGGTAGTGCGTCCCACCGTTCTGACGAAGTCGGTGGCAACAATCGTCAGACAGGTTGTCGCGGAACAGCTCCCAAAGGTGCCTGGGGTCTGACGGCAGACCGTGCGTAAGGATCGTAACAAAAAGCGATCTCAGCTGCGAACCTGTATGCATCAACGCTGCCTCACGCAAGCACTGCTCCCACTCGTCATCGCTCTCGTACAGTCCACGTGCCACGCACGCCTCCTTGAATGTCGGATACTCGATGACCTCGAAAGAACGTAGCGCTGCCGGGTTTGTTGCCCCTGTCACCGTTGTCAGAAGCGTGCGCATGAAGTACCGCTCCCCGGAATTCGGGTTCACAAAGTACAGTCGTCCGATGCACATTCCCTTCTTGCGTATCGTACAGGTCTTGCGGCTGTTGTTCCACACAAATCGCGTCGGGAAGTCAATGTATGTGGTGGCTTGTGCGCCTGGGATGTGTTCACGATTGGCCTCAAACCACTGCGTCAGCGTTGTCTTGCGTACCCTCTCTGCGTTCACCATCTCGGCCAGATCCCTATTGGCATTGAATATCACTTGCTGCTGGTTGGGCAGGTGCACTTGGAGTCGCTGAATCGGTGGCGCATGGTCTTGCATCTTGAACCCGTACAGCCACTATCCCTCTTCCAGAGATGAGATGTAGGGCGCGTCAATGTATTGCTGCACCTCGTTAACATCCTCAAGAAGCACAGTGGCGCGATGGTGTCCTTTGTACACATATTTGAAGAGGTACTTCACTGCTGAGTCGATGAGCACACCTGAACAGAAACAAAGTGGCGTCAGCACTACCATTGAGTCAAACATGGGACGTAGTATCGTAGCAACGTTCTCTCACCTCCACATTGATATGGGCGTCGTACTTTGTACTCAGGTAGAGATTGTGCGGAACAATCCAGCGATTGTCCACCCGCCGTTGTTTCAAATCGACAAACGATCGTCCATCATCTCGTCGCGTGTACATGGGATAGCCGTCGTGGTCTGCACTTGTCTCGTCGCATAACATCCTGGGATATCGCTTAGTGCATTTCCCGCTCTCCATGCATGGTGCATTTGGATACTCAGCTCCGCAAGGTCCGTGCACTAAGCATCGGGTAACCGTCTCGTACGCATCCGGATGGGTCTCGCGGTCTGGAATCTCGGCGGAGACAGCCGTGTCAATCCCGTCCGCAGCTGGAAGCTTGAATTCCGTTTCAAGGATCAATATGATGTGTGCGCGCGGGAGGCCTCGTTTCTGGAACTCGATCAACCAAGTGTACCCGGCCACGGTTCCAAACACTTTTCGGTCCTTGAGGTCGGTCATCCGCTCCTCGTACTTGATGTTGAACACGCGTGCCACCAAATCCGGCCGATCCTGCGAAGTCTGGCCCTCCTCCATCTCCTGTGTGATCTCCTTCCACTTGGGATTGCAGGTGAACGTGATGAAGAGATCAGGTTTCCCAAAGCACCGCACAATGGCCATTACATCCTGGTAGAGCTGGTTCATCTGCCGAGGGCCCCCTGAAAATGTTTCCGGCAGAATCATGCGTTTTCCAATTTGCGCCGCGTCATGATCTCCGGCATTCAAGGCATCGACGACTCCTGCTTAAATCTCACATCGGAGTTCCTGCTGATTTTCTTGGACCCAGTTCAGGCGATTCTGCTCGGTACAAGCCCACGCATCCAACATATACTCCTGTAGGAGTCGGCCAGCCAGGAAAATGTGGTCACGGCGTTGGAGGGGTGGAGCATGTACGCGTAATATTGCATTTGCGTGACACGCATCGCACCACCACGGCCACGCACCGCATTGGCATCGATGTTGTTGAACTGATAATTGTTGTCGTTGTATTCATAGCCGTGTAGTGGGATGGTTGGTGTCCAACCTTGCCGCCCGTGGGGAAAAAGCAAAATGTAATGCAGCGGGGTATAGGCCGAGTGGAGTGCAGAAATGCGCTGGAGCGGCCGTGCTTGCGGTTGTACAACAACGCCACGGTCGCTCACGCTGCTGTCGTGGCCATCTCCGACCATGATGCCGCCGATTTCATCCGCAGTTGGTGCATTGTAGTAGCGCTTGTCCTTACATGATAGCGAAACCAAGCGTAGGGTCGGCTCCACCGCAGGCTGATTGGCAACACGTTGCTGAACTTGCTTGTAGATGTGAAGGCAGGGATTGCATGCCTGCATCATCTCCTGCAGCTCTCCCATGATGCGTCTGTCCAGGCCCTCAAAAACATCCATCCGTTGATTGAGCGAAGATGTGCTATCAACAATGTAGAGTTGAGAGAACTTGGGTGCATTCCCTGCGTCGGGCAGCAAATTCCCCATGCGATGGTACAGGGCTCCCTGGAGCCGAAATGTGTAGATCCCGCCTTGAGTGAACCGTTCATCGATATTTGCCCCCAATGATATGAATGAAAGCGCGTTGTTGTACGCCCGGATGTTCCTGGGAAACGTCTTTGCAGATGACGTCTGCGCACTCAGTATTGTGGCAAGAGGCGCTGGTGGCGTCGTCAGAGCCTCGATGTTTGCAACTTTTGCTGCGTCACAACACATCGTAAACACTGCATTCATCCTTCTGGATCGCTTCACTCGCTCCTCCACCCAGTGTAACGCTTGGCATGATGCACATCAGACGTCCATCCGCTCCAGAATATGTCGAAGTGTACCCCGTGCTCCCTCCACCGGCTGCCGGGCCACTGTTTCTAGTTGGACTGCCCTCCGATCAGTGTGCGCTGCATTATCTGCCCTTGATTCTTTTAGAAGCATCCGTTCACGCTGAGCACGTCTTGCCCCTGCCTGAGCTTGGCGTCTTTGTTCTTCTTCTTCTGGCGTCTCAACAGCACGTTGTTGAGCACGCCGCTCCTGATCCAGTCGATTTCGACGTAAATGTTCTTCTGTCGTCTCAACAGCACGTTGTCGAGCACGCCGTTCCCGAGCAAGTCGGTTCCGCCGTGAACGCGGACTCTCATTTTGCGTTAGCATCGGGGGGGGGCAAATGTGGTAGTTGGCAGGGTATAGCTCAATTACTGTACTCGCTATAAGCCCGTACGGACAGATGCTTATTTCTATAAGCGCTATTTGTAATATTGCAATAGCCAATTATAAAATCAAATTCATTAAGGCCAGACTTATAGTATAGTTCGACTTCCATTAGGTACATTATCGCGTACTTAATTGAATCTTATACTTATATACTTAGATCAAATTATTCGCTTAGGTGCGGGAGCGCGCGTGCATGCACGTCGACATGGTATTATATATATATATATATATATATATTTATCCTTAGAAAGTTAGTCTTGAAAGGCAATTATAGTCAATGTTTGTCCTTTCGATTTTTTGGCATTTTAACCAAAAAAAATTGCAACAGTGCTCCAGAACTATAATATAATTAATATAAACCGATTTTTCCGCAGATCTTGTACTCGCTACGCATCGAAATTCTTCCTCAATCGATCAGTAATCATCTCCTACTCGACACAGGCATAGTCGTAGCAATACACTTTTTCGCGTATTCTTTTAAAAACTTCAGCTTGATGAGATATGCTTAGTGCTTCCAGCACTGTTCTCACTTTCCACATTCCGAATAGCGACTTGATTGTCAATTTCAATACAAGGGGTGTTTTACGCGTAAACTCCATTTTCCTTGATCAATTCTCTGGGTCCTAGTGCTTCCTTTCCACCCACAGATGCCATTATAAATTTAGCTTCCGCCGTCGATAATGCAACTGTGGTCTGTTCCTTGTATTGCCACACTGTTCGCATAGATAACCATAGGAACGAAACTTTATCTGTCCACTTTATCTGCCGAAAGTCGGCGTCAGTATGTAGCATGTGATTCGCACCGACAGAGACAATCCGTCATCATGTCTTAAAATCAGCTTTAATTCTTGGTACCTTGAGGTACATAACAATTCTTTTCACTGTTTTGTAATCTACCAATGTGGGAGCGTTGCCGTTGGGTAGTACGATGCACAGCGAATCCAATATCAGGGCGTGTTCATCGTCTAGAGTAAGCTTCCAACCAGCGACTGAAATTTTTATACGTGGCATGTTTTCGCGTGATTTTACTGGTAGCAATTTGCTGATTTCGTTCATGTCGTCCAGATCCAGAACAGGCGTTTTTGCCGGTTGGCCTTTTTCAGATTGTGTGCCCTTAGTACGTCATCTATTGTGGAGTCTTGGTATAAACGTAACCTCCCATGTGTCCTCCTCCGATTATGATACACACAAAGTTTTACATGCCACCTACATCCTTTAAATCCAGGATTTCCATGTCAACAAAATCTTCGTAACATTTTTTTCAGTCGTACCCGTTACCAAAAAATATCACCCACGTAACTCTAACAACTACTGTTTCTTAACGAAAATACTTGTGTCTTTGACACACTGCGAAAACTCGTGTTCTGCAGGGTTTCACATAGCAACTGGTGCCATAGCCTACCAGCTTTGTTCAGGAAATATAGATTCCACTTAAGTTGTAATGCTAACCCATCCTTGGACTCCACTCGAAAGTTTCCCGCTAATCATTGAAATTTTGATAGTTAGCTGTACTCTTGAGTGGATCGTACCCGTTCTCAGTTTTGGTCTTAGGCTAATGTCACCGTGCCGTGCAAGCACACCCCATATCTGATCTATTGTGAGGAATAACTTCAAGTTGTTTTTAACCGTCGCCGTTGAAAACGTAGAACAGTAATCTTTAAAGTACATATCTTTTTCTCCTGTCACAACCAACTGTGCCTCGTTACCTGTCAATGGTACCATCTGACTTCATATTTGTCTTATAGACCCATTTCGTGCGGAAAGGGTCCATGTCAGGTCGTCTCTTTACCCTTCTCACGTTCCAAGTCTTCGAGCGATTTCAGCTCGCTTCTTCCGCTAATTTCCCCACGTCCGAATTTCTGCTTTGATGTGCTTGTTTGTAGCTCTTCGGGTCTGTAATAGTCACTTCTAGTAGAAATTATTTGAGATACCAAAAAAAGTAAGGCGCTTTCTCATTGAAAAAATTGTCCAATATTTTATTGTACCTTACTGGTATCTGTTAGACGCAACTTTTTTTCGACTGGTTTTACGTCTTCTTTTCTTCCTTTCTGCAAGAAATAGTGACTTCGGATTTTTTTTGCTGACTTTTGCGCACTTTCTGTGAGTCCTTTTTTATTTTCCTTGTACTTGGCTTCTTTCACCTACTTAAGGCTCATCGCAGGAGATACCTCGGATGCTCTTCTACGGTTGATTTACATGTGTTCCATCTGTTGTTCTTCCGTATTTTCCAAATTTTTGTTATTTTCTCTCTGGCTCGCATATCTAAGGTCTCGATACCTGCTAACATATCTTATAATGGTTCTTCAATAGTAGTACGTTGCCGTTTTTTGTCTCATCACGTTTTCCCCGTATTTTAGGGCGTGCTCGGCATGTCATGCAAGAGCATTCCTCCATGGGTCCCTACAACCGTGCAAAGGGGCCCAAAAATAACAATATCCGTGAAGGAGTCTTTTTCTTGATAAGGATTCGAAAGGTTTTATTTTTGAGGAGCTAACAAGTGTTGATGTGCGGTTGAGTATATGAGGCGTACTCAACCGCCTTCGATCAGTGGATGACTACCAAAACCCGGATAAATTGATTTGACAAAAATAGTTTGTCCACCCAGGACAAAATAAATTTATCCGCGAGGTTAAATTTGTTGAGAGCAAATTTTCGTCTCAATAAATTTACCATGGACAAATTTATTTTCACGCGGCACCCGCGCACCACCGGCTAAATGAACCCAAACATGAGCGCAATGCCCACTCGACAGTTCAAGGCGAGGTCGTTGTAGAAGAAGGCACTCTTGGCTCCTATAATTGCACTTGTGAGAAGCACCATCGCGGTGCCATACAAGACACTGAGAATAATCACGATCGACTTGAGTTGGGGTCGCAATTCCGGCAAATGTATTTCCTGCCCTGTTTGGAAGGAGAAGAACGATAGTGCCAATGCAGTCACGTAGGTGGAAAAGGCATCGACGAGGTTTTGCGTGAGCAGGTTGGCGACGAAGGGGCCTGCGATGATACCGATGACGAGGTAGCCCATAATTAAGGGTAGCTTGAAGCTGTGGGGAAAGCATCGACCGAGCGGGTGAGAAGCTACAAGTAATACGATGAACGCTAGCGCGTATCGGAGTGTGTCAAGAGTATTGCGCCACGAGGTGAAGGGCACGGTATCATCCTTGTAGTCTCCACCTGCATCACTTAATTGACGGATCAAGTGATCGTACTTCTTGTCATTGTTTTGTACGGAGTGCCCCGACACGATGTGCACCGAGACAGTAGCCACGAAAAGCAATAGTTGCACGACCGAACTTGGGCGGGTGTGGTAGATTGAGTACAAACACGTGGAAGCACGACACGCACGGCTTGGGTGCATTGAATGGAAGCGAAATTGCCCAGCGTGCTGTTAAAATGCAAACGAAGAGAGTTTTCCTATGATGTGTATGCTGTTTACCTTTCGGCGTGTGGTCAGGAAGCCTACGTATCGCATGGGGACGACGCTGATAGCCACCGCGGCGACGTGCAGGGTTTCAGTTTCGGATGATACATTGTTACCACTATCGTACACGTATCACAATCAAGAGGAACCAATAAACTGCTCCAATTTAATGATATAACACCCCTCTGTCAGCAAAAGGGCGGGATAGCACGCCAGTTGAATACAGTGGACTACTGATATTTTGCGGTGAAAACTGAGAGTAAGTTTTCTCAACTTAAGGTTTTGGTGGTCAACCGACTTATTAATATTTATTTTTGTGGCGACAAATCAGATTTGTCAGGGGCGGACAAAAACTATTTGTTTTCCCCGTTTATCCGGGTTTTGGTAGTCATCCAGTACATTAATAGGATTTATGGTTGAAAAATCATACACCGGCTCAGAATAAAAATGGTCCGGTTAATCCTTTCCGCTTTCCATTTTTCCAGCCTCCGTGATTTTGTCTCCGTATTCCAACTTGTTTACAAAACAGGCTACATTTTTGTATTCTTTACCCCCATCTGTCCTTAGCACGTGAACTCTACAATTGACGTCGTTTACAAACCAGTTACAATATGTTTGAAGATTTTTGTTGGATCCTCAGTACGAGCGGCGAAACCTGTACGTAATTGGAGAAAAAATCTACAATTACCACTAGAAAATGATTTCCGTCTGTCACGCGTGCGATCGTACTTTTATGGTCACTGAAGATCATACCACCAACACGTTCTATTGGCGTGCTTCGCTTCGTATTTTTTAGCTGTCTTCTTTGCCCCCTTTTCCTACGCACAGGTCAGGCAATTTGGTCGTTATTTATCCCCTGAAAATGCCTGACCTGGGGTCTCTGACCTGTTCTTCAGCCGTATCGTAGGCCAGGTGGCCAAAGTAAATGGGAAAATGATAAATACTTCCGTTTTGCATTCTTTCGCGTCATGTTCTTCGACAGCGTTTAATACCATGCTTGAAACTCACGTACACAATCATTTTTTCCTGCCACCCGGTTCGCCACAAAATGGAAGCGAACTTCATCTTCCAAGTTAAACTCAGTTGATTACCAATATCAGCTGTAGTTCAGCCCTCTCACGCAACTTTCCATGTAAAATCGTTTTTGCGAGTTTCTGAGCAAAATACATCTCGGATATTCAACAATCGTTGAGTTATCTCCAGAAGCCCTTAACACGTTCTTTTTAACTTTGGATATTGACAACAACCCAATATCAGGAAGTGTGAAGTAGCATTAACGCCACACTCAACGGGTTCCTCCAATAATACTTCACTGCGTACAAGGGTCCGGCTTGCACCGCTACTAATTATCCATAATATTTTGTTGAGATATTGCGTTTTTCAGCTCTCCGGTAGGTGTTTTTAAGAACATAATTTTGGCTATTGACAGTGTAACTAGTTGTTGTCAATTTACTTTCCTAAGTTGTCAACTTGATTTTGACCAGTTTTTGCCTTTCTGGGAGGCTATTACCTATAATATTCCTTTGACGTGCACACTCGCTTCTTTTCGATCTCAACAACCGAATTGGCATGAAATGTGCTCCTTGGAAACGTCATTTTTAACTCCTGTGCCCGGGAAATTAGTTCATGTGCGTGACAGAGGTAGTCTTATTACATGGGGTCGTATCAAACCATGAGAGATGTGGAGCAGCAAATTTAATACTGTTTTCCACGACTAACGTTTCACTCAACTCACTTTCTCAGGTACAGATAATGTTTGCTTGATGTCTTTTTAGGACTCTTCTCACACGCAAACTAGATAGCTGGTTGACGGTGAGATGTGCAAACTTTAAAAGCGAGAAATTCGATGCAAAAGCGAGTGGAAATAAGGTGACATCAACCACCACTATCCTACATTTGAATGGAAATATTCAGCTGCAGTTCCCTCTAAATGCTCGCCAAACTTGTGGTCCTTCAATCTCTCTATGCAAGCAAAATCAGACTCAATTTCAGCAATATCGATGTCTTCCATTAATAAGTAGGCCCATTGCTTGAAATCCGCACCGATTCCCGGGTATATCCCGACACCGGAAGACTTATTGATACTTAACTTAGGTATCTTGGTGCATCCGGCTTGGAAACTGCACATATTTTCAGCCGACCGTTCATATCACACAAACATTCGTTTACTCCTTGAGCCCCCTGTGAAGTTCTGGTTGCATTTACACGCGCTTCACCACCGATTTCAATTCCACAATTTCCATTTAGATCGTTAAAATATTTTTAATTTTTTAGAAAACGTTTTTTTGTTTACTACATTTAGATCAAATAAAAATTAATTCTAAAAATAGAAATATTTCAAATTTTAATCTCTTATAGAAATAATATTATATCCAGATTATTTTTAGATCTGGAAAATTTTATCAATTATTTTAAATATATATGTATTTAATGTTCATGGTTAACGTCATCTGCTGACCAAATCGTACATAGTTCTTAAGCGTTTCGCGGATTATACTGTTTATTGTCGGTATTAGGGAGCTCCTTTAAACCCAGCTCACAACTGCGTTAGACCTTGTGCTTCTTAAACGGCTACAGTCGCGTCTGCTCTCTTTCAATTTTTTTACAATTGCCTTCAGCACCGCACTTTGATCTATTGCACTTCTTTCACTCTGTTTGTCCATAGACTAATCCATTTTGTAAGAAAAAAAAATATCCTGAACCAACCGAAAATCAGTACCACTAACCCGGGGACTTTTGTATTAGCTCCAAGAAATGAAAAAGTACCAGTTTAAACTTTAAAGCTAACACTAAGTGAAAAAAAATAATTTGCTTGCAGCACCTTGTTCCTTAGACTCATAACCTATTGGAACCGTTCCTTTGTGCTGATACTACCTGATCTGATTGCTTTGATCAGTATGGATATGCGTAATTAGGGGCTTTTTGGTCAGCAAGAATCGTCCATGGAAGTTATTTACACGAAGAATGAAATAAAGGAAAGTACATTATATAATGTTAAACTTCAGAACTTTAACAAAGTCCTGAGAAATTAGTCTTGAACTTCCAACTTATGTAATCATAGCCAATGTTTTTTCGTCCTTTCAAAACTGCATTTTAACTAAAACTTGCAACATGGATACAAGCAACTCCAACACGAAAAGCTGATCTGAAACGAGGGTTTTCATCGAAAAGGTAGCCCATGGTGCCGAAATACAAGGCCTAGGATAAATGCTATTCCTCTAAATCTGTGACCGGAGTAAAGTGATAGATCGATTGAAGAAGATCGTTAGGCCTTGGTTATCCGTTGGAAGACCAAAACTGAAGTTTATACTGACGGACTTATATGCGTCCGGTCCAATTGGAAAAGATCGCAACGGTACTATAACAATGGTGGCGGATTAACATGATGACACATTTTGCAGGGCCGTATCCACTTAAAAATCCGCTTGTGCACGAAAGTAGTTACGTAACACAGCCGTGAACGTCTCCAAGATGACCGCCGACGGTACTACCATGATAATCGTGGACTAATTCTGGAAAAATTACACTTAAAACATTTTAGTCTTTGTTTGGAAGAAGACTGCTTTGGATTTGAAGGTGCACAAGACCCGACAAATCTTTTGCAGCCCACAAAAAACACAAAGAAGTTATGCATTGAAAGAGATATACTGAATACTGGCAAAAAGAATTGCACGGTATCAAAGGAATCAAAAGTCTGAAAATAAATATGGATTTCAGAAACTCAGACAGAGGTTCAATTGAAGTTGTTGGATATAGAGATTCTGTTTACGCTGGATCTAAGAAGACGATCGAAAGTCGACTACTGTTATTATGATTACGATGGATGGTACCTATGATCCTTAACTGGAGCTGCAAAAAGCAAGGTGGTGTTTAATGTCAACGATTAAATCCGAATTTTACTGTTTCGATATTCAAGTGAAAATGCTAGGATCTCGTCAATTGCACAAAAAAGTGAAACCAAAGTGAAACATTTTATCGTATTAGTCATGGATAACCAAGCTGCTATCAATATTAATTTAAGGAATGGAAGGGTTATCGACAATGAAACATGTGTATGTACTACAAATAATTCTTGTTTCAAAGATTAAAGGAGACATCGATGTGAAGCATGTTTCAAGTCAAGATATGATGGCTGACATGTTGACAAAAGCTTTATCTTTTCCAAGGTTGGAGACTAGGCGGATTCTATTCGATCAAAGTGAATGAAATCACTTTAATAAGGATTGTTATAATTGTTGACTTAAATTTGTTGGTAAAATTCCAATATATATTTTCGGATAAAGTACCTATTTCTGGTCATGGGAGTATTCACAGATGTTGGAAATAAAGTAAATACCAAAACAACTTTGTTTTGGGCATATTTTCGATTCATGGAAAATGATGAAGCTATCAAAATTGACACAGACTTACACAAGGGATTACTTATGCATTTCCATGCCCGTTTAGGTTTGATGCAACTATAAAGCTAGTCAAAGACCCAAGTTCGGGTATAAACCTAATGGATACAAAACGCTTGTGTAACCTGTGCTCAAGAAAAAGAGTAAAAAAAAGCAAAGTTCATTGTTAATACTGCGCCAAACGATAAGATCGGTGCTGTTATATGTTCGGATTTCAAATGGCCTGTAATACAACCGAGACCTTCTTGAAAATCGCTATTGATCGATTTCCATGATTTTAAGCCAAGTTAATTCTATTCAAAAAGAGGAAAGGTGCTGTGAAAATGTTAGAACATTTTGTTGCATTTTTTGAAAGGCAATTAAACTGCCGGATTCATGTTATAACTACTGACAGCGGTTACGAAGTTAAAATTTAGGATTAGTTTTGAAGCAATACTGGTGTTGGACGTCAGATAACAGAAAGTAGTAACCAAGCCATTAACCGAAAAACAGAACGACTTCACCGTACGGCCATGTATATGGCAATGTCTATGTTATTTCTGGAACTGCTTTCGGAACATCTATTGAATTAGGTGCATTACACTACCTTAGAGTGTCCGGATAATTATTTATTAAGTCGATGCTGAGAACATCTATCACATGGTGCAACAATCTCGCCGTCTCGAAGCGGCAAATCACGACGCAGTCAAGAGGAGAGTCGGGGGTTCGAACAGAGCCATCTAGCGAAGTCAACATCACCATCACCTATGGGCTTCTTGAAACATCACAAGAAACGTTCAACTTGTTCTTTTTCACCAGTCCGGAAAGACCAAGGAATGGGCTCTTGGTCGGTTAGCCATTGACCCAAACGCGTGTTTCACTCTGGGAGTTATCCAGAATGATTATGGCTTGCTTCAAATTATCTCGGCACATGAGGACAGACGTTATTGCGGTTGGATGCTAGATTATTTCCATTTATGCAATAGTTTGTCGGTTGTCGGACTTTATCACGTAAACAACGTAATAAATGGGTATTTAGTTATACGCACTTGTATGCCCTAAAAAACAATCCAAGTTCTGGCAGTTTTCAAACCAAGCCGGCTGTAACACAGGTGTTGATTTTCAACGTAGCCATGTTTGGCTTTCGAGGTAAATCATATGCTGCAAACTGATTAGCTGATAATACTTTTATGTATGGTGAGCACAGGGTTTAAGTCTGTGGCGCTTAGGGAATTTAAGCGCGATTTATTGACTTAAAACTTATTATAATTAAATAATATATATTACTTTCGTTTTTTGGCAAACATCTAGCAATAGCATACAAACACTTCGGGCGACGGCTGTTGAAAGCCATCTCGTCTACTACGGCACGACTTTCAAGCTACAACATCTGCCTGTGTGACAACAGGTTATGAGCCCAAGTGGCCGCGTGTGTCTTCAAGGTGTTTTTTGATTGAATCCAAGTTTGCGTGCAAGTTTGTTCTTGCGATCTCTCGAGTGGTTTGTTTCTCGTGTGGATATAATTCCGGATACTAGTGGAAGTCCCATCACTTTCGGAGGGCTAGTGGAAGTGTTGTCGTTGGTTTTCGCCGGTATATTTTTGTTTTATTGCTACGTTTGAACATGGATGATAAGGGGAGTGGTGGCGAATCCGACTTCGAACCGGAAGTGGCTCTGCGCGCTATCCTTGACGGGATGGCGGGTATGAAGACTCGCATGAAGTCAATGGAGCAAGCTCAAGCACGCGCATCCGTCGCAAGCACGGTTACCGCGCCGAAGAAGGACCCTCCGCTTGCTGCCCGGAGCAGCGTGTTCGGGGAGTCGCGTAAGAACTGTGGACCATTTGGCAAGGAGATGACTCTCAATGATCTATCGGATGACATCGTAATAGAAGTCGGTAGAGCAGCGCGGCCGAACGCGGCTAGGTTGCCGACAAACGCTCAAGGAAATGCACAGAATGTTGCCAGGGCGAATGCACCGGCTGTGCAGACGCCTGGGATGCATTTCAGGCAAGCAGCACGTGCGCCTGCCCCGCAGCCTATGCAGGCGTCGTGCGCCAAGATCCCCAATCTCGGCATCGAGAAGTTCTCGGGGTTTGAGATATTCCCCGGAATCGGTGCCGGCTTAAAGCAGTGGACGTACCTCTTTATTGAGGCAGTCGAGATAGCTGAGATGACCTCAGGGTTTGCATGGAGAGAGCGCCTGAAGGTAAACAAGCTTAGGGAGTACCTTGAAGGGGTGGCAGCGGATTATTTTCGTGCGAATATCAGCACGTGGTGGCAAGCTGCCCCGGAATTGTTGGCGATTTTGGATTATATGCACATTGCATTTCGCGTGACAATCTCCCCCCACCAGGCTGCAGTGTGGTTCTCTTCAGAAAAGAGTCCCAAACGGACTTGGACTGAGCACTACCTGTACCTGGTAGCCCTGGCTCGTGAGAGCGGGATGGGCGAAAGGATGGTGGTCGAGAATATTGTCAAATTCGCCGCGCCACGTCTAAAAGTTGCGATCATGGCCAGGTATAATCCTATGCGAGAGGATTACCTGTGCCATGCGCAGGAACTTATATCATGGACGCAGGATATGGACGAGTATACGCTGAAAGCGAAGCCTCCCGCCCGACTACACGCGAATTCGGTGACTGAGGCCGGATACGTGAGGAAACGTTACGGCTGTGGGAAACCCGGGCATATAAAAAGATAATGTCCGCAGAAGGGAAGAAGGGTGCAAGGACTGGCAACCCAAAGGATCAAGCCAGTTCCAATAACCAGTGGAACCGAAAGGTTACGTTGTCCACCATTGGGGCGGGACAAGATTGTGCGATTGATGGAATGACTGATCCCGATCACGTGTCAGGAACTACGTGGATCGTTGATAGTGGCGCCAGCAGACACCTGGTAGTCGACGAAACGTTGTTGGAGGACGCTGTAACATGTGGTCCGGAAGACGGTTTTATGTTGCCTGACGGCGGAGAACTATCGGTCGCCAAGGTTGGGAAGATCAAGATAGTCACGCCTGGTGTTGACCCTGTTTCGATCGAGTTAAGTGAAGTGTATTTTGCACCCAAGCTTGCCAAGAACCTGATTTCACTTGGCAAGTTGCATGAAAAAGGGTGCAAACTAGTGGAAAACAGTGGAAAACTATCGATTCAGTGGAAGGGAAACATGCTGTTTCCAGTGGAAATATGTGGATCAATTTTCATGGCTAATTTGATACCGGAAAGGCTGAGCGGACGCGCGCATCAGTTCACGCATATGTTGCTGAACTCTGTCGCTTCTGAGACTGATAGTGATGTGCAGGAAGGCACGCTGCATCACTTTCATGTCCGCTTGGGTCACTTGGCTTACGATACAGTCGAAAGACTAGCCAAGGACCCCAGGTCAGGCATCAGGTTAACAGACAGCAGTCGACCGAACTGCTTGACCTGTGCCGAAGGAAAGGCATCAAGAAAGCAACAGCCGAGGACGGATTCAGGCGAGAATTCGCAGATCGAGCGTGTCGGCGGTGCGATATGTATTGACTTGAAGGGTCCAATCACACCGCGCGACAGACGCGGAAACCGATATCTAGTGGTGTCTGTAAACCACTACTCGAGTTACGTACGGGTTTTCGCCGCTCGAACTAAAGACAGAGCGGCGAAAATGTTCGAACATTTTCTGACTTGGTTCGAAAATGAGTTTAAGTGTCGCATCCATGTCCTGCGCACGGATGTAGGCGGTGAATATAAAACCGTGGAATTGTTTTGCAAGAGGACTGGTGTTCGTCGACAAGTTACGGAGGCTGGTAATCCAGCCTCAAATGGGAAATCCGAAAGGATGAACCGGACCATTTTTTAACATGGTCCGGTGTATGATTTTTGGGTCGGGGGTACCGTTGATGTACTGGTCTGAGGCGGCGGAATATGCCTCATACATCTTGAACCGTACCTCTACCCGTTCGAATCTTGGAAAACTTTCACCTTACGAAGTGTTGACGGGTAAAAAACCCTCATTGAAGGAAATTGTTGTGTTTGGTTCGCCGTGCATGGTGTGGAGGGACCCGCGTAAGAAGGCCCTAGCGAAACATGCCGAGCGAGCTTTGATTCTTGGTCGCAGTGATGAAACCAAGGGTTTCAAAGTACTACTGCTCAAAGGACAGGGTGGTAACGGTCACTCGCCATGTCAGTGCGATTGAGACACTAGACAAGGAGGCGAGTGACCAAATTACAAGGGCATTAGACATCGCAGCTGAAGAAGAGCTCGAGAGGCGAGCTGCAGAACGTGCAGAAGCAGGCTCGGACCAAGGAACCACCATATCAGGGCAGATTTCGGTTCAAGATACAAGTAATAAGTCGCGCAAGCACCCCAGGAAGTCTGGACGCGCGATCAAGAAGACTCCCAAGGCAGTTGCCTGAGAAAAAACAAGAAAGAAGAAGTCAAGAGATGAGGCAAGTGCGACTGAGGCGTCTACTGCTGGAGGACGCGTGACTGATAACGACGAGGAGGAAGTCTCGAGCGATGCGTCCGGCATTGGGTGACAGAACCCGGGAACACTGTTACAGAAGGCGCGATGTGTGTCTACGCTGTGTGAGAGACTGAATATGGCTGAAGTGCGTCACGGGTTGGCGTTCCCGACCTAAGGTCATACAAGGAGGCGCATGGCGGCGCAATCCCTGACCTATGGACAAAGGCAGAGCAGGAAGAGTTAAAGTCACTGGAAGATCTAGGTACCTGGAAGGTGATCAAGCGTCGGTCGGACAAGAAATTGTTGCCCACTAAGTGGGTATACAAGACCAAGTTGCGTGCAGATGGAACAGGCGAGCGCTATAAGGATCGGCTTGTAGCACGTGGCGATCGTCAAATTTACGGCCAGGATTACTATTTCACGTTTTCGACAGTCATGGAAGTCGATAACGTAAAAGTGATCCTGGCCATTTCGCAAATCTGGGGGGTACCGGCGCGGCACGGTGATGTGCCGAGCGCCACCCGAAAGCGAAGACGGAAGAAAATTATGAAACACATTTGAAGATTCCGCAAGGTATGCAGGTACCGAAGGAAGTGTGTGAAATTTTTGACGTGGAATCAAGTGATGAACTCTCGTTAAAGCTGGAGAGGAATCTATATGGCCTAAAGCAGGTCGGAAGGTTGTGGCACCAGTTACTGTGCCAGATATTGGAGGAGCTAAGTTTCTAACAGTGCGTCACGTATACCTGTGTTTTCGTTAGGCGCGGTGTGGATGGTATCGTTTTGGTTGGGGCGTACGTAGATGACCTCTTAGTTACCGGAAGCACGCCGGTGGCAGTTGACAAGGTTTTCGCTGAAATGGCCGTGCTAGAGCTCAAGGATCTAGGAATCGTGAGCAAGTTTTTAGGCATCCGGATTGAAGGAAATCCACAAGGTGGTTACAGATTGGATCAGGAGGCTGCTATTGATGAGCTCCTGATCACACATGATTTTGGAAAGATGAACACAACACGCACGCCGGTGCTGGACGTGGACGGTGTGAAAGATTTCAAGGAATTATTACCGATCAAATCAAGAGAAAAATATCCGAGTGTCAAGAGTTTCCAATCACTGGTGGGTAGCCTCTTGTGGATATCTCGCTGCACGCGCCCGGATATTGCTTTCGCGGTGCATCGCGTAACGCGCACGCATACACCCACGATGGGGCATTTCAAGGCCGCGAAGCGCATCGCAAGGTATTTGAAGGGTACCAAGGCTATGAAACTGCGATTGAATTATGATGACGAGCTGCCATTGCCGATGCGGATCACGTGTTATACGGATGCAGATTTTGCAGGCGACAAAGTGGACAGAAAAAGCGTGAGTGCAGTGGTGGTGCATCTAAATGGAATTATCGTGTCATGGAAATGCGAAAAGCAGACTACAGTGGCATTGTCCACAGCTGAAGCCGAATTTGTGGCTGAAGCTGTGGGTGGACGAGAGGCATTGGTACTGCGAGAGATGCTATTTGAAATTGGTATTTTTTCGAGGGCTCCGCTGTTGATGAAGATGGATAATCAGGCCGCCATCAAGCATGTGGAATCCGAAGCGAGTGCTGTCAATACAAAGAACATTGACATCAAGTTGAAGTTGTTGAATGATTTGAACAAGAATGGCGTGATTAAGGTAGCTCACGTGCCAAGTTTGTAAATGGTGGCGGACCTGTTGACGAAGGATTTTAACGCGCAGCAGATGCAAGATTACGAAAGAAAATTGGATCGTATTAAAAGTGCTACAGCGCGCGCCGTTTCCGGAGGAGTGTTGATTTTCGACGTAGCCATGTTTGGCTTTCGAGGTAAATCATATGTTGCAAACGGATTAGCTGATAATACTTTTATGTATGGTGTGTACAGGTTTTAGTCTGTAGCGCTTAGGGAATTTAAGCGCGATTTATTGACTTAAAAATTTGTATAATTACATAATATATATGACTTTTGTTTTTGGCAAACATCTAGCAATTGCATACAAACACTTCGGGCGACGGCTATTGAGAGCCATCTCGTCTACTATAGCACGCCTTTCAAGCTACAACATCTGCCTGTGCGACAACAACAGGGACATATTTTAATATAAAACGTGTTAAGAAGTGATTATATCCCTACTGTTAGAAGCGCGCGCTTTTTGCGCTGCAACTCGCGTCGCCATTTCGGTTTTTCAGCGACTTTACATTGAAAAGGTGATGTATTGTACATAACTTTAGTTTAGGTATTAAACATTGTGTGTTTGCATATTATTACTTTTAGGTATACACTTAACACTAATGAATTTGATTATTGACTCACGTGTGGATTTCACGAGTGGAGAACAGGCGCGCTACAGTGCGCGGCTTGTTTGGAGTTTATTACGTTGATTACTTGGTACACTTCAGTGGCAGTTAGATTTGATTTCGCGTATTGGATTCTCGTATCACGTGGTTGTTTGTTTGGGTCGCTGCTTTTACGTATAAGTTGCGCAAGGACTGTGGAACATAAGATTACGTTTGTTGTTTTATTTTTCGCTATCTCGCTACTTGCTCGGAGCATCTAAGTGGAGTGGAACTTGGCACGTCAGTACGTAACAACTGGAACAAGTGTCAAACTGAAACACGTGTCACGCAGTACGAACGTCTGGATGAAAGACAGCAAAGAGCAACTGGAACACGTGTCACGCAGTACGAACGTCTGGATGAAAGACAGCAAAGAACAGGTTATGAGCCCAATTAAGGCCAGTGACTCGTCGAATCAGACAGTCAACCCGGAGGATATGATGCGATTGTTTGCACATATGATGAATCTCTTTGATGATTTGGAATCATCGATAAACAAGGGGGCGTCGGCAAAAACTGCGGTGCCTAAGTCAAAGGGAAGACACCAAGATGGGCTTGGCCTCCCTGGATGGAAGCGAAGAGGAGAAAGACGGGGGCAACTTCGGAAGCGCCGTAAAATGTGCTTCAAGAATATTAGTGGATCCGGCAAGGATGTGTTCACTAGGGGCGGGGGCGCTAACCCCAGTAATGCCTACGTGCAACCGACGAACTTACATATGCAACAACAAGCCTCGAATCGGTACCAGCAGGCATACGTATCCCCTGGGAACTTTCAGCAGGCGTATGCAGCACCTGGAAATGTACAGCAGGCGTATGCAGCACCTGGAAATGTCCAGCAGCCATATGCAGCACCCGCGAACGTTCAGAGGGCATACGTAGCGCCTGGAAATGTTCATGTGCAGCCATACCTGATGCCAAGACCACCGACGGCCAAGGAGAAGAAACTCCAGATCCGGCCGTTCGATGGAACGAAGCGTATAAGGGTCTTGGGTCTGGATTTTGGGGATGGGGAACGAAGTTTTTTAGGCAGATATCGATCGCTGAAGAATGCTGCGGGTTTAGATGGACGGAAGACATCAAGGTCGAATTGCTGGGCCATTATCTGGCTGGCCCAGCAGAAGCATATTACGACCGGTTTGCGGAAACCTGGTGGAAAGAAGAACCAGGATTGTGGCGTATCATGAATAAGAGGTATGCAGCTTTCAGTGTGCGTATAACGCACGCGGAGGGGATGAAACTCCTAGGTGCCTGCAAGGCACCAGGAAGGAGTTGGCCAGACCATTTACTATACCTCACGGCAGTGGCGGATGCAGTCGGAGAGAACTGCGACGCAATGGTGTTAGACAAAATAATCTACCATGCCGTACAGTAGATGTCACACGTTCTTATGTCACGTTAGAATCACCTACGGATGGACCACCTGCATCAAGATGAAGAAATATGTCAGTTTGCGCAGGCTGTTGAGTTTAACAGCCGGCGGAAGAAAGTTCATGGCTCCGGATCAATAAATATGGTTGTGGAAAAGCCTAAAAAGTCTATGGCGGTGAAAAATCGCGGTTGCTACGCATGTGGCGAGCAGGAGAATTTCAAGAGGGAATGCCCTAAGAAGAAGAAGATGCCAAAATCCGATTTCGCGTTAATGTTCGCTGGCAATGATGTGCCCTCCGGTCGCGACACATGGATTCTGGACAGCGGTGCAAGTGTGCACCTGACGCCGGATCTTACGTGTTTGGCGGAGGTGAAGACTGTAGACCTTCCATGCCATCAAGTGGATGGAAAAACTTTCATTATCACCAATAAGGGCACGATGTACATTCGTTTTGTACATGGGAACGCGGAAACTTGCGTGAGAATCAAGGATGTTTTTTACGTAGAAGGAGCAGCCCGAAACATGTTTTCGTATGGTGTTTTCGAAAAGGGTGGTTTCGTCATTGATTACGTGGATTGAAAAAGGATGCTTGTAAGGCATGACACGCGCCTCCCGATCACTCATGTTCGCTCAGTGAATAATGTGTTCACCGTGGAAGGTGAAGTGGATCGTCCAAAAAAGGCGTACAAAGAAATGATCATGTCGGTGCAATACCCGACGGAAGAAAACTACACGCCGGACGACGACGTCCAAAGTGGATTGCTGATGAACTTCCATGTGCGGATGGGCCACCTCAATTATGATACAATTCTGTGGTTGACAAAGGAGCCGGAATATGGAATCCGGATCACGGACGAGACGCGCAGGCAGTGTGTTACCTGCGCGCAAGGGAATCAATCCAAGAACAACCAGTCGAAGAAATACAGCGGTGAAAACGCGCCCGTTGAGCGGATCAGTGGTGTGATTTGTTCCGACCTTAAAGGTCCAATCACACCGAAAGATCGTTTGGGCAATCGTTACTTGGTTAACTTTATTGAATTCAAGAGTAAATACACTAGGATTTTTTTGGCCAAGAACAAGGTTGCTGCGGCCAAGAAATTCGAGCATTTTTTTGGCATCTTCGAAAGAACATTTGGGTGCAAGATTCATGTCCTAAGTACTGATGGAGGAATGGAATACAGGAGTATCGGTTACTTTTGTCACAGTACCGGCATCGCTCGGCAGATAAGCGAGGCCGGAAATCAAGCCAGTAATGTAAAGGCCGAACGCATGCATCGGACTGTGATGAATATGGCCCGTGCATGCTGTTCGGAAGTGGATTAAATTTGTCATTTTGGTGGGATGCGGAGGAGTATGCAGCCTATGTTATGAACCGCGCCCCGACAAGCGCGAATTCCAAGCGGATGTCGCCGCTGGAAGTGCTCATCGGAGAAGCCGAAGAATGCAAGGCGGAAGCTCCACCAAGTGACCGAGGGTCAGAAGGAGCCGTGGTGACGCCAAGCGTGGAGCAAATCGCGAGAAAGCAGACAAAAAGAAAGCCGCGTTGGACGAGGGATAGCCATGTCACGCGCCAGTACTCCGAGCGCATGGCTCAGGCGGAAAGCAAAAAAGAGGACGACGGTGACGATGAAGAAAAGGAAGCGTCGATTAACATGGTAATGGAGGGTGACCCAAGAAATTATCGCGATGCGATGGGTCGCCAGGATGTTGATAAGTGGATTGATGCGATGGATCAAGAAATCAAGGCGTTGGAAGGCAACGATGTCTGGGAGATAGTCAAGAAGCCATACAATGCCAAACCATTGCATTCAAATGAATGGGTTTTCAAGATAAAAACCGATGCAAATGGACAAGTGGAGCGCTACAAGGCGAGTTTAGTGGCCTGCGGAAACGTTTCGGGGTCGATTATGAACCAATCTTTGCCGCGGTCATGGAGATGACCACTGTTCGGTTTATACTTATGCTTGATCGGAAATGGAGAGTACATCCCCAACGCTTATGTGAAAGCGTTGGAGGACGAACATGAAATATATTTGTTCACCCCTAGCGAAATGAAGGTCGAACAAGAAAAACTCAAGGAATTGCAAGTTGGAAGTTCAAGCGATGGGGTTTTAAAGTTAAAGAAAACGCTTTATGGTTTGAAGCAGGCAGAGAGGCAATGGAACCGCCTCTTGCACTCGAAGCTCCTAAGTCAAGGCTATAACAAAGTTTCACAGACGGTTGTCTGTATTTCAAGAAGGTTTGTGGCGAAACGGTCGTGGTAGGTGTATATGTGGATGACCTATTGGTCACGGCAACGAAGCAGGTACATGTGACGAATTTTTTCGAGGGGCTCAAGGATTTGGAAATAAAAAATTTGGGCGAAGTGTCAAAATTTCTCGGGATGCGGGTGGAATACTGTGGTGGAGTCAAGCTCGAAATCGAATACATTTGTATCGACAACCTGACCACCACCATCGTGCCCAGCCTTCCAACTTACGGGGGGGGTACCCCGCGGACCTCCACTCGAAATCTGGTCCGATCGTCCGCTGCTGGCAGACGACCGGTCATCATCCAAAGACACTTGGTCCAATTCACTTAAGACCATCTCACCTTGTGTACCCGATGGAATGGGCTAGTTACACACTCGGTAGATCGGGATCGCAGATCGATTTGATTCTGTCTTGAATATGAGCCCGTGCTGGCTAAGTGTACCTAGGGCGGAACTCTTCACCCCAGGTACGTACAGACCAGAAACACTTCCGAAATATAGATTCCAATAGGTAGATCGTCCAAACGATCTAGACCTGACAAATACGAAATAATAGAGGGTAGACCAATCAACCAGTCTAGCCCCTGACCAATATGATAGAAGACCAAAACCGGTCTAAGCTCCAACCAATGTTAAAATGAGCCAATATGTCCACGTAAAGACCCAATATGCCCGTGAAACTCCACAAACGATATCTCCACGTAAAGACCAATCCAGTGAATAGCACGTTCCAAACGTACTTGACTTAAAGTGTCGAGATCGCCAAATCGTACTCCCGTCGAGGGACTTCCGGTGGCCAAAG
>CM047588.1:3568155-3584112 GCA_026184515.1 Peronosclerospora sorghi
GACTCACCCATCACTCGACCAACTGGACCTTGGTCACTCACACTTCTTCACCATGGACCAGCCATCTTCGCCACCTGCGCCAGGTACTTACTTTACTGCACTCGATTCTCTTATGCTTCCTCTTGACGCTTGTTCTTGTAGAAGCTCTATGTGCCGAGTCGCTCCACATTGCTTCACCTGTCCGGTCGGCTCGGTCTGGCAGCCCATGTAACTCTCCTGCACTTCAAACATCGTAAGGGTGTCAGACTGAAGCCGACACGTGGATGCAGGACATGCTTGCAGAAAACATGCGTCTCAGGACCCAGGTGGCCCACCAGGCAACACGAGGTGCGCATCTTTGGTCTTCGTCTTGTACTTGTATTGACCCTCGTTTGCCTTCAGCTCTCATCCCTCCCAGCGTCGTCAAGGCAATAGGTGCCTTAGTTGATGCGATAGGCAGTCCGGCGATGATGTTGACCAGCTCCGACACATTTGGGAGGAGCTGATAAGCGCGCGCCATGAGCTGTCCCGTCTGGAGGCTCATCAGTCCCATCTCCGGGATCAACTTGCACTTGTTCGTCGGCAGCAGCTGTACGGACAGTTTGACGCGACTTCACTGCGCATGCAAGGCGACGACCTCGCGCGACGCATTGCCGAGTTGCAAATTGCGATTCAAGACCAGACCGGGAAGGTCCGGTCCTGTCAAGACAGGTCCGACGCTTGGACGCAAGAGTCGGGTCGTCGTCAGGTGGCACTAGACCAGTTCCGCCAGCGCTTGATGAACTTGCTACTTCCGTGTTCGACTGCTTCCTCCCGCGTAGATTGTTCCGCATCGGCAACCTTAGTCGCCTCGGGGCAAGACCAAGACCGCTTGAAGCAGGACCAAGACCGACGTCGCTCATTGGCTGATATTCAGCATCGCTAAATTACATCAAAATCAAGGAAGCGCGCGGACGCGCCAGGTAGCTCGAGGGCGCGGGGCACTGCGCGCGGACCCGGAATCGGGGGGAAGCGTGCAGTGTCCCATAAGCGAGCCAAGACACAGGCGCTTCTCATGGACTCGGACTCGGGCACGGACGACATCTACAGCCCCTCGGAAAGTCTAGCGCCCTTGCGCCGTACTGCAAGTCGCATCCAGCACACAGGGGTCTCGTCTGAGGAGGACTCCAGCGAAGGGTCCGGCGATTCCGAGTTCATGATCCCCATACAGTACAAATCACAAACGAATTTGCGTGACAGTTTCGTCCAAGTGGCGTCGACAGTGGGGTCAGAGCAGAATACCGGTCTGCCAAGTGACGCTGCACCAGTATCAACATCCGCGACGCCGGCGCCTTCGGTTCTCCCCGGGACATCCGGACTTCACAAGTACGCCCTATTAAAGAACATGGCGGTTGACACCAGCTCCCTTCCGCCGCGGACGTTTGAAGTCACTTGGCCGTGGTCGTCGGGGCAAATCGGCTATTTACGCCGGTCTACCCCGACCAAGCAGCTTCTGGCCCGGTCTTTCTCTCGTCCGGACTCCTGACTTTTTTCACCGGCCAAGAAAACCCCTGCCGCGTCTGCATGGAGGGCGGACCTGATTACGTCGGCGCAGATCTCCCGCCTGTACGGCGATGAACCATGGAAAATCTTCGAACACTCCAAGATAGGACTTGTGTTCCACTTGACTCCATGGATCGGCACTTTGCTAGGCCGGGTGAAGAATTTCAACAAGATCCACGGCCAAGCAATTTGGGAAGTGTCCTACTACTTGGTGCTTCCTCCCTACCGGGTGCGACAAGATCCGGGCCTGGCGACGTTCCAGAGCAAGCGCAAGCGACGTCGAATTCGAGCGGGCGAGGCTTGGCAGTCCCTGTGCCAGTACATTTTGGACGGGATGCGAGCCCGCGAGTGTCACGTCGACGTGTTCTTGTACCCGGTGTTCCTCCACATGCCGAGGCGTCGCGTTGAGAAGACCAGACTGCTGGCTGACGACGGCACATGGTACCCCGGTCTTGATGGCGCTGAGCCGGTCGCGGACCTCAAGGATGCTTTGGTCCAGCTTGACCGGAAGGACCCCTGGCGTAACCAGTTTCAGGATCAAGTGGAACATCATCCGTCAATGGTCATCGGCCGCTGTGGGGCGATAGCAAGTGATGTCGTAGGTAGTCGACCAGATAACTCGTAATACATGTCATCATTTCTTTTCATATGTCCGATCGTCAAATCACTTGAACTAATTTTACCACTCTCTCCATAGTTGCACCGAACACGTTATCGTAAACAGTTCCACTCCCATCACGAAAAATAGTCATCACATTCATCATTCCTCTATTCCAATCCGTCACCGTTCATCACAATTTCACATCAACTCCGGACCTTCCACATCTTCACACCGGTCTAGACCGACCGATGCTACTGCGTGTCTTGGTCTTGGTCTTCATGGGTCTGCATCACTGCTAAGCGATTACGACTGACTCGTTCTCGTTCGAACTCTCGTAGAAGAGCCCCACAATTCAAGTCAAGCTCGTCGACCCAAGTTGATTCATCATGGTCCTTCCATCGGACCAGGTACTCTCGGTGAGTCCGACCGAACCTGGTCTTCTTGGTCGACCGAACATCTAAGACCTTCTCCACTTCAAACTCGTCTTCCTCTAATGGTCGTTCCCAACTGTACTCCGGCAGTAACGCTTCATCGAAATCAAATCTTTTTTCTTCGTCTACTAGACAGGGCATTTTGGGTCGATCAGGAAATTCTCGGACCAGTTTTAACTTGGACACATGTACGATCGGGAAGACCTTGTAGTCCGTGCCGGTTGTTACTAGACGGGCAGCGTGCTCACCAATCAGCTCGGCAACACGGGAAGGACCGTGCCACATGTGAGCCAGCTTCTTCGCATAGCCCTCCTTCACTCGGTCTAGGTACAACCATACCCTCGCCCCTGGTTCTATACCGTGGGGTTGGACCTGGTCGTTGTTCCGGTCTGCCCGGTCTTGTGTTGCCTGATGCAGCTTTTCGTTGACGACTTCTTTTGCATGCTGGTAGTGTTTCTGGACCTGCATGCGCCAGCGTCGAGCATCGCGATCGCGGGTCCGGGTGCAACCGATAGGTATCGCAGCTTCCAGTGTCGACCGAGGGTCCCATCCATATGTCAGATAAAAAGGCGTTTCTCCTCGGAACCGATCGGTCGACGAGTTGAGTGCAAACACCAGCCTTTCTGCATACTCGTCCCAATCTCGCTGGTCTGGATCAGAAACGTAAATCTTGATCGCCCTCGTTATGGTCTGAACCATGCGTTCCGCCGATCCATTTGCTTGCGGACGATATACCATCGTCGCACTCTGTTTCTGGCCCAGCATATTGTTAAACGACCGGAACACCTCGGCCATGGAACCGGGTTCTCTGTCGTGTCTGATGACCTCGCTGGCGCCGAATCTTCGGAACACACATTCTTGTAGCTCTGGGCGATCTGCTCCGCAGACCGAGATGCACTTGCCTTCGCAATAACTGACCAGTGAACAGGTCTACCCAGATCAGCAGCTCAGTGTTGCCGTGCGTCGATCTAGGTAGTGACGGTATGTGGTCCATCGCTATGACCTGGAAAGGGTAGGTAGCCTCGATATTTCCGGGCGATCGCCCCTTGATTACCGGTCTACCCTTTCCGGTCTCGCAATCCGTGCAACAGCCCACATATTTCTGCACACTGCGGAAAAGACCTCTCCAGTGGAAGTGGGACCTGATCTTGTGATAGGTCCTGCCTATGCCCTGATGTCCCCCTTCTAGACTAACGTGATAGTGATGAAGTACATCCGGCTGCAGCAACTCGGGGATCACTAATTTCGCCAATCGGTCCCGGTCTGCACTGCCTTGGTCGACATCACGGCAGTAATACAATAATCCATTATCATCCACTTCGTAGCTATCCGCGATCTTGATGCACTCTTTCGCTTGATCGTTCGTCAACTTGGACAGTTCACCACGCAGGTAGGTCTTCAGGTTCATAATCCATTCTTCTTCGTCCTGCGCCTTGAGGATCCGTTCCATCCTTAACTGTTGCACTGCATATTCGTTCAAACTTTCTTTCGGGAACGGTCGGCGAGACTTCTGAGCTTTCGATCTAGTCGCGACCATCACATGCACCTGGAATGGGTCGTTCTTGGGTCCGATCACCTCTGGGAGCCTGTTTATATTCACCAATTCATCCAGAACGGCCTTCTCGGTGATCGTAGCCCCGGTCTGGTATTGCATGGCCTTGGTCACGAGGTAGTCGGCGCTTCTGTTCCAGTCCCGTTTCACATGCAATAGCTCGTGGTTGGGGTGGTCCTTCAATGCCTTCATTACTCGATCATTTAGTGTCCGTAGTCGTGGAGCCTTGCAGTCGATCTCTCCGGTGATCTGCCTGATCACTAGGTTGGAGTCATCACATATGATGACTCGCCCCTTCTCTTGCGACGACAGCAAGTCCAGACATAGAAGTAGACCTCGGTACTCCGCCTCGTTCACAGTAATATCCGGCGTGAAATCGGCAGCGGCTGCAACTATAGACCATTGTGGCAACTTCCACAATATGGCACTATAGGCGCCGACCTTCTTCTTCACGCTTGCCGATCCGTCAAAACTTAAGACCAAGAGCTCTTCATCATGGTCGACGGTCGGTGGCGGTCTCGAAACTGACTGCCGAGGTTGCTTCCTCGGTGCAATCGCTATCAATGCCTCGTCCACTTCAGACCGAGGGGTGATACTGGCAGATAATGTGCCCAATATCTCTTCCTCCCCCCTTGTGCACTTAACGACCTCGAGGGCCACTGCGACAAGACCGCCGACCATCTGCCTAGACGTCCGTCCATCCCATTATCTGATAATAGCCAGTCCAAAGTAGACCGTCTTGACAGGACCTTTATAGGTCGGCCGACCAGCAGGTTGTAACACACATCCAGAATTCGTAGCAACGCCAGAACTTCTTTCTCGACAATTCCATAGTTCACTTCATTTGGTTTTAGCGTCCGGCTCGTAAACGTGACTGGATGATACACACCATCGTGATCTTGCACTAAAGTGGATGAGATAGCCCACTTACTGGCATATACAATAATGGTCGGGAGCGAAATGCTTGAGAATCGGTGCCGTCGCCATCTTAACCTTCAACATACCAAAGGCAAACTGTGCACGCTTCATATGATCTTCGGCCTCCACTTGCGGACAAACTGCAGCAAGACCAGAGTCGGCGCCCTCCTGTAAAGTTGCCCGGTCTTCTTCGCGCAACATATGATAGTCAACTTCCCGGAGCTCGTACAGCACAGCCGCGTAGATAGCAAATTCTTCAATGAATCGGCTATAATAGTTCAAGCTTCCCAGGAAGGACTGCGTCGCCTTCAGCGATCTGTGGAACGGGAGGTTACTCAGCGAATCCAGGTCCTTGGGATTAGCCTCTAGACCATTGTTCGAAACCATATGACCTAAATAGGCGACCTTGGACATACCCCAAAAACTTTCACGGCACTGATAGACATGTTCCAGCGGTCGCATGTCTCCAACAATCGTTCAACCTTCTCGCACAGATCGTTCCATGACGAGGCCGGTATCAGAATGTCGTCGATGTACGACCGCCTCCCTAGAACGGACTGTCCTTTTTCCCGATAGGGCTCACCCTCCCTAAACACATCATAATTTTCAACAGGGTCCCGATCGGTCTTGATCTTGAAGTGTCCGTACAATGCGTTGTCTATCAGCCTTTGATAGATCTGGGGCGCGTTCTTCAGACCGAACGGCATATGATTCCACTCAAAAAGACCAAACGGCGTCACAAATGCGGAAATCTCACGGGCTCGATCAGTCATCGAGACCACCCAAAATCCACTTGCCATATCTAGCGAACAATACCACAAGGTCTTGTCTAGGTCTTCCATCAGATCATTAATCAGCGGCATCGGGTACACCATGAGTTTAGTTAACCGATTTACCAGCCGATAGTCGATGCACAACCTAATGTCAACGCCGTTCTTCTTGATAACAATTACGATCGGCGAGGCCCATGGCGAGGTCGACGGTCTAATAATTTTGGTGACCAACAGTCCTTTAATGAGATCAGAAAGCTTTTCACGGTACTCTGGCGCCACGCGTCGACATCGCTGGGCAATCGGATTGGCATCTCCCACGTCAATATCGCAAATCGCACCACGGGCTGAAGGTGGTAAGGCGTTGCCCTTTCCGATCATCAGATGTCTTTTCTTCCATATGATACTCTTCAACTGCTCGATCTGGTCTGGACTGTTAAGGTCTTGATCACCCACTTGTAAATCATCCATTGTAACTTCGGGCGAGTCGGCAGACACTTCAGGGAGGACTGCCATCTGGCTTTCCAGCTCCTGAATATACTGTTCCCCGCCTTCATGTATACAGACTTGTTCATCTTCTGGGGCGATATCACCTAGACCATCTGGACCGGCTGAACGCCCCTGGTCTTGATCGACGGGCTGTCCTTCACTGATATCGGTCTGATTAGGAATACCGTCATGGTCCGACCTAGCAATTTCATGTTCCCCTTCTTCCGTTTCTTGCTCCGCTGTCGCCTGGTCTTGTGCTGACACCACGTTGTCTAACCTTGGCTCGTCTACTTGATGGTCCACCGTTCCTGGTGACTGCGGCGCCTTTCTTCGGACCAACATCTTTTTTGGGGGGTGACATAACTTGGGCTTTCCACTAAAGGTGAGGTATCCTCTTCCACCGACCCATCATCGCTGATAAGATCGGTGATCGATTGGTACGCCAGGTTTTGCCACTCGACATACCGCCTCGACCCAATCGAGACGAACCCCATCTTCCTTGGTACCTTTCCTTCTGCTAACCACGTACCAACAATAGTGTTATTGTCCAGTGTCAGCGGCTTGTCACCGATATTGGTAACACGGACAAAATCACGTCGACCAGCACTCTTTACGAAGGTCGAGACCCACCGATCGCCCCTGGTCAACCATAACTTCCTCGAACGGAAACCTTTCTCGACCGGGGTATCGGCAGACCGACCAACTGGGATAGTGAGGTCTTGATCCCACCGGACCAGATCGGTATACGAACCATACAGAGGGATTCGACCAGCCAACTGGACCTGGACCTCATCTGGGAGCGTAAGCACTCCATGTGACAGGTCTAGGCGAATACCAGCTGGGACCATGAAATCCATGCCTAGTAAAGCGTCCTGTCCAGCCAACTTGCCAACCCAAGCGCTGAAAAAGTAGACCAGCGATCCAGACAAAGTAATTTTCACACGCGTTCTTCCTTCGGTCATATAAGAGTTTTCGCCGATCCCGACGCATTCTTGTCTCTGGGTATCGTCTATACGACATCCGACCTTACGAGCAAAGGCGGAGTCGATTATCGAGACTTGAGCACCAGAGTCGAACAACATCGTCGCTTTCTGGTTATTAATCTTGCCACAGGCTTTCGCCTGCTTGAACCATTTATCAGGCGCGTGATACTTCCAGTATCCGCGGGATTCTCCAGGCAGCAAGTCCAACTGCATAACCACCTTGGTTCGGGAGTACTCATCGGTCTTCAGACTGTAGAACGGATGATCTCGGTCGACGCAATTTGGAATAGAACGTGTATTGTCGGTCTTATCCTCCTTGCCGACATATGCATAGATGTGAACCGTAGAACGCTCGGCTCGATCCAGATTCCAACCTGGCATGCGTTCTCGTTTAACATCTTTTCTGCGTCCGGCGGCAGCATCCCCGCGTGCTTGCCCGGCACGTACCACTTGCGTATCATGTTAAAAAATTCTTCAATCTTGCAGTGGCCGGCCTCGTGGATCTCTCCACATGACTTGCATACGAAGAGGCAGTGGTCAGTCGGGTGGCCGCGTCTCTCGCACTTCTTGCACACCATCTTCTTCCAGCAGTTTGGACCATCATGTTTACTCGACCCAAAGTGGGAGCACTTCTGACGAGGTCGGTCTGGATCGGACTTGCTTCCGTTCCTTCCCTTCCGGTCTACCTGGTCGGACTTCGACCTGGTCTTCGGGGCAGGTCCCGCAACATAGACGTAACGATACTGGTATTCATCCGACGACTCCTGGCTGGATTGACTCCCACTTTCCCCTTCCGATCCCGTGCCGTCTTCGGCTACGATCGACTTGACCGCTCGGGTCGGTCTGGTCCAGGGCCTCTTGACCGGATCGGTCTGGGTCTGGGTCTTGTATCGGTAGCGACCTGATTCACCAGCACTCTTCGCCCTCATGCTACGCGACTGCTGTAGCGTCCGTAGAGTCTGTTCAACTTCACCCGCGTCCCTAAGACGCAGCAGAGTAATCTGGTCCGCCAGTTCTTGATCGTCCAGGGTACTAATGTAGTGACCCACATGTTCCAGAGCAGCACCGTTCGGCGGGTTATTCTCTTTAATTGTTATGCCGGCACGAAGTGCAGCCACGTTCAACCGATGCAAATATTCGATCGGTGTCTCGTCGCTCCGCTTCTGCATATGGTGATACTTGCGGGCACTCGAAAATCCGGAGTTACAATATTGCCCTTCAAACTCTGCACATAAGCTGGTCCCAGTCAGACCGGACATTCCGACCTAACTGTTGGATCCAGTTGGCAGCCGGTCCTTTCAACAAATCCCGTAGAATCATACACCTTTCACTTTTCGGGGTCTGGTCTCGCAGGAACGCAGACTTGACCCGACCGAACCAAGACCGGGCCTGGTCCTCATCAGCATCCTTGCCGGTGAAGTCCTTGATGTCGGTCGTCGCGGCCATACGGATGCGCGGAATCGCAGCAGATCCAAAGTCGTAAGCAATAGTGGAGTCTAGGTTAGCCTTGCGTGGCTTGCCAGCGCCCGTACCGTCTGACCCACAGTGGTCGTCAAGACCTCCGACCGACTCCATGTCATAGTCACTTGTCTTGCTTGGTCTACGCGGTATGGCCGGTTGCGGCTTGCGCTTCCCTTTGCCGACTTGCTTATCACTTCGAGTAGGCTTATCCATAGATGCTACCGATTCCATATCCACATCTTTGCAAAAATTGACACTTTGACGGGTAGACCGGTCTTGGACATGTGGGCACATAGGTGGTCTAACCCGTTCTTCCATGAAACGTTCCATCATCGTCTCAAACATGACTTGGACGTTAGCGGGAGTCATGGGCAACGTGTTGATACCCTCCTTTTGCGGAGGTGAGGTCTGTGGGGGCTGCTGAAGCCCCGACTGGCAAGCAGCCCTTTGCTGCCGCATGTCCCTTTTTTGTTCAGGCTGGGCATGGTCGACCCCCACGGTCATCCGCTCGACACCGGCCTCCAAATCTGATGAGCTGTTAGAGGCCGGTGGAGACTGATAAACCGATTCGTCATCAGAACCAATGCCGACAAGCGCTATGGAGGCTTCAGCGACCTTCACTGCTGCGGTGGGAGTTGGGCGGCGAACCGTCCCCACCAGTGGGACCAAATGGTCGTGGAAGGTCGACATCGACGATTTCAGCCTCCAAGTCTCAAATTCAAATAGTTTTTGGACATCGACGGGGTTCTGCATTTTAATGCCAACCTCCGCCAACATCACCACCAAGTTCTTCAACCAACAGTAATGGGCGATCACTCTGGATCGGCTCAGTAGTGGGACCGAGAAGACGGTCGGGGATCTGGAGAGTCAACACCCGAAAGACCACGTCAAAACGAACAAATCCTTTTAGCTCAAAAATGTAATACATCTTGTTTAGGTCTTCTTTAGTGATGCCTCCATCTCCGACCTGCGACTTTTCTGCGAGGTCGTCTTCGTCGGCCGGCATTCCCAACCCTTTCTTGGGTAGCTTGGGGACCTTGGAGAGGTTGGTCTGATCGTTCTGATCAGCCTCCAAGTGTTTTTCGACTTTTAATTTTCCATCAACTTTTTTATGCATATACATAGGATCAGGACCAAGGTCCTGATCCTTTCCGGGACTATAGCATGACTTGCTATAGTCCCGATCGGCTCCGGTGGGAGCCTTATGGGGAGGAAAAAAATTATTAATCCCGATCTGGTCCTCCACCAGGCCAGACCGGACATCGCCATCTTTATCGAGAACGAAGACGTAAGGTGATAGCCTTTCCTTACGCCCTCGCCAGAACGATTCCAAATTCAAATCTTCAAATTCAATCTTTGATGACACCTCGCGGTGATATCCACGATCACCAAGTGATCCGGGCACGCACACCATTGTGGTGGAGTCAAGTTCGAAATCGAATACATTTGTATCGACAACCTGACCACCACCATCGTGCCCAGCCTTCCATCTTACGGGGGGGGGTACCCCGCGGACCTCCATTCGAAATCTGGTCCGATCGTCCGCTGCTGGCAGACGACCGGTCATCATCCAGAGACACTTGATCCGATTCACTTAAGACCATCTCACCTTGTGTACCCATTGGAGTGGGATGGTTACACACTCGGTGGATCGGGATCGCAGATCGATTTGATTCGGTCTTGAATATGAGACCGTGCTGGCTAAGTGTACCTAGGGCGGAACTCTTCACCCCAGGTACGTACAGACCAAAAACACTTCCGAAAGATAGATTCCAATAGGTCTATCGTCCAAACGATCTAGACCTGACCAATACGAAATAATAGAGGGTAGACCAATCAACCAGTCTAGCCCCTGACCAATATGAGAGAAGACCAAAACCGGTCTAAACTCCAACCAATGTTAAAATGAGCCAATATGTACACGTGAAGACCCAATATGCCCGTGAAACTCCACCAACGATATCTCCACGTAAAGACCAATCCAGTGAATAGCACGTTCCAAACGTACTTGACTTAAAGTGTCGAGATCGCCAAATCGTACTCCCGTCGAGGGACTTCCGGTGTCCAAAGTGCGCGTGCGGCGCGTCCAGACCGGGTATAATAGGCGAGAGGGGATAATTCAACCCTCTTCCCCCAAACAGTCCGCGGCGGGCGGAGGCGACTACTGTACGTGAAAAGAAGAACGGTGACCCCTTGCTGCGGTGTGGACCAAGACCAGAAGAGGTTTTTGCCACTTATTCCTAGACCAAAAGACTTTTACTTGGAAAATCCGTAACCAAAAGACTCTTACTTGGTAAAACCGCAACTAACCAATAATACTACCTCCCTTTGGTCCCTAATGTACCCACACAAAATTATGTAAAATACCCAAAGTCAGGTGACTCACCCAAGACCAGCGTTCTTGATACTCCTTGACTTTAATAGGCTAAAAAGCCCCCCTTGTTTAGACCAATCCGAAATTCGACCAACTGCCTTGAACATAAGTGACCAAATTGGTGGTACACTTTACCACAATACCAAGAAAGTCATGGTTATTTTCTTGATCAAGAAGTCATGATTAAGGACCCCCTGAAGATGTATGGTATGGAGGAGGCGAACACAGTGAGGGCACCGATCGGGGATGAATTCGAAGATCAAAACCTCAAGGACCAAGATATGTTGAAAAATTGTGGAAATGATGGAGCGCCGACGATCAAGAACTTTCAGTTGTTGACGGGAAGTTTACTTTGGATCGCGCGCTGATGCAGGCCGGACATTGCGTATGCAGTGCACAAGGCCACGCGCAGAGCTCATGCGCCTTCCAAACTAGATTGGATGACGGCGAAGAGGATCTTAAGATTTCTCAAGGGGACGTCGAACATGAAGTTGCGTTTGGAGGTGAATGCAGACGCAAAACCCAAGGAAAAAGATGAAGTTAATATCGTGGGATTTTGCGATGCAGATTTCGCTGGTTCAAAAGAGGATCGGAAGTCCACAAGTGGTGGTGTGTTTTTTGTGGAAGTGTGCATTGTGCACTGGGTGTGCAAGAGACAGTCTTGGGTTTCACTTTCGACGATAGAGGCCGAGATTTATGCAGCGTCAGTGGCTCTGTGTGAGCTGACCGGTTACAAGGAGATGTCAAGTGAAGTCGAATTGAAGGTTGCTCTGCCGATGACGTTGTTTTGCGACAACCAGGCGGCAATAAAAAATGTTGGAAGGTGATGGTAAAACATCAAAGACAAAACACATGGATATTCGTGTGAAGTTTTTACTATCGAAGTCTAAGGATGGAGTCGTCAAGGCAAGCTACCGACCTACGGATGAGAACTTGGCCTATGTTTTCACAAAGCCGTTAAATCCTGAGAAGCTGAAACGTGCGCAGGATGGTCTTGGACTAGCGGCGGTTGGGATGGAGTAGCTGGTTTTCACGGAAAAGTCGAGAAGGAGTGTTAGAAGCGCGCGCTTTTTGCGCTGCAGCTCGCGTCGCCATTTCGGTTTTTCAGTGACTTACTCTAACCAACTGAGCTACTTTTTCTTTATTATATTATTAATGTAAATTTAAGGCAACATTTATATACATACAAAATTTAAAAAAACCTTTTCTTAATAAAAAAAATATTTTTCTCCTAAAAAAAGATATTTGTTTTTTTAGGTACAAAAAACCAAATTATTATTAGTATAGTAGTGCTATTACTCTAACCAACTGAGCTAATTTTCCTTTATTGTAGTGTAGTAGTGCTATTACTCTAACCAACTGAGCTACTTTTCCTTTATTATATTATTTATGTAAATTTAAGGCATCATTTATATACATACAAGTTAAAATTGTCAATACATAAGCTTGAATTAAAGCAACTGAAATTTCTAAACCAATTGATAAAACTATAATAATTAACGGTATAAAATGCATAAAAAATTACGCTTTCTACATTCAACATTGTCTCTTATTTGAAAATTCAATTTCGATAAAATTGATTTTGGTATGTATATATCTTTAATTCTTCGAACAATAGTATAATTAATTTAAAAAACTGTTTCTTTTTTTTAAAACGTATTTATAAATTAGTAAAGCATATAATACAAAGAAATGAAAAAAAAATAATTATTGGAAATTCAGATGAAATTAAATTTTTATTTACAACTACATTTAAAAAAACATCCATAATATATTTTGTTTTTACTAATGAATGGATAAATGGATTATTTACAAATAAAATTTTGAATACAACATTTAATAAAATAATTCATTATTTAATTAAAGAAAAAAAATAAAATTAAAGAGAAATATAGGATATGTTTGGTATTTTTTAAAAAAATCATCCGGATTTGAGAAGAATTCCAACTGATCATGGGCCATACCTTCATTAGGAATTAAATTAGATGCTTGTCCAGGTAGATTAAACCAAACATCAATGTTTATTAAAAGAGAAGGCGTTTTTTATAAACATAAAAATAGATGTTGCTTGTCTTTTAATCTTTGTTGGTGCTAAGGGTAAATCGGCTCAATTTTTTTTACATTTATGGTTACCTGATGCTATGGAAGGTCCTACTCCTGTTTCTGCTTTATTCATGCAAAGTTTCTTTTTGTATCTTTCATTAATTCTTATATATTATTCCATCATTGTAGCCGGTGCGTATACGCACGGTGCAGCTAGCTCACAGAGGAAGACGTTCGCCGCTACTTAACCGATACGCCCTTATTAAGGGCTTAGTAGGAGTGATCTCTCCTACTCGGGGCCAAGATTCCCGGTTTGGTTTACTAGTAGCTTTCGCTACTGCATTAACGGCAAAGCTCCCTTACTAAGGGTGTATCTAAGGGGAGCCCCCCCCTTACGCTACGGCAGTCACTACATGCACGACCGGTCGAGGTCGTGCGTCTGTAAGATAGAGTGAAATGTAAACTGAATACTAATTTAAACTAATGTAAACTATATGTAATACTAAGTAGAACATACCAAATTCGTACCTAGCTAAAATGTAGTGTACACCACCTGTGTACCGACACGTGGATGGCTGACACGCCACCCCCAAGGGCTCCTGCCCTGATTGGTTAAAATAACCAGTGGTTCAAAACCTTTCGAACCGGTCTATACTGACCCCAACCGTAGTGTAATTACATACACCACCTACTAAATGTGACTCGAATGTAACCCTGTTACATCCACCCCCATCAAGACTACTGCTTACGCAATAATCAAAATCTTGTTGGAGAACTCCAACGCCAGTACCTCTGGCTATCCATGAACACCTTCAGTGGTGCTATGGAGTCTCCTCTAGAGGAGGCAGATTATTCCGTGAACTCGGAGGTGGATGCCCTTGGGGATATCTCCCCAACGGTTGACCGCTCCGACAACGCCGAACGGCGATGTCGGCAGCCTAATCCGTTCCCCACACGTGGGGGAAATGCACTAACTAGTGCGCCACCCCTGCTAATGTTGGATGATACATCCGGATCGCCGAAGGCGATCGTCACCAATGCGCTGGACGCAGCTCACGAAAGCCAGCTTGCCGCACAGGCACTAAGGGTTGCGTTACGCGCCCCCAAACGCCTGCCAAAGGCGGCATATAATTTTGACGGTCCTCGTGACCTTCCAAAGTGAGCTAGGCGTGTGGTAAGGAATGGTTTAGCATCCTATACCCCATCCCCCGCGACTGAACAGCCGTATCAATGCGAACGCCGTGAGAAACTCCGACAATAACTGCTTACGCAAAAGCAGTTCACTAGCGTCTCATACCGAGAACGCCTCGACAGACAGGCACAGAGTGCCCCTGTTGAGAACCTTCGCGAGGTTCCTATCGTTCTTTCTACGGGAGAGAGTGTTGATGATGCGGAGAAGAAGTTCCACGCTTGGGCGGAAGGAGAGAAGTTTCTCCCCATCTTCAATGAGCTGCACAACAGCTATTCTCGTCGTGACATTTGGGTGGAGAGGGCGTTGCGTCTGGCATTGGCTAGAGCCAAAGCGATGGAGCTATTAGGTACCCCATATCGCACGCGCTACGCCATCGCCCCTGTCCCTACCACGGTGCCAGAGGACAGTGTGAGCGCCACACCTGCCTCCGGCGAGCTCCCAATTACTGGTATTGAAGGGGCTTCTCGTTCCCCTTTGGTCGTTGACCTGCAGCGGAATCCTCCCGCTCGAAATCGTCAACGACGTCGCGGCAATCCTGCCGTAGAGGAGTCTCGAACTCCCACGAACTCTGTGAGTGTGGGTAACACTTCCACTTCATCAGATACTGGGTTTGACCCCGATGATGGCGTCGCGCCATCAGACGCTCCACATGATAGTGTGGAGTACCTTCCGCATCGAGCATTGGAGGAGGAGTTCGCGCCATTGCAACGTGAGATTCGCGAGCGCTGTGATCGACACAGCAATCGCATCCATGATATCCAGGAGGGACTCCGTGATGAGTGGGATGCCACTAATCGCTTCGAGAAGCGGCTTTCCTATCTCGAGACGACCGTTGCGGAGCTTCGTGGTCGCATTTTAGCCCTCTCGGGCTTCCTCCGCCTGCCGTATCTTACGGCTCTTACGGCTCTTACGGCTATCCGCCTTTCCAACCTCCTCCAGGAGGGGCCCGCCTCCGGGTCCTGGTATAGATTAAGCATACCCACATAGAAGGTTGGATGCGTACGCATCACCTTCGGGATGTCCAAGGTATACGATAAGCCCTTTCGGGCTAGTACTTTAAAGGGTCCCACAAACCTGTGGCGCAGTTTATTACGTAACACATTTGAAACTGCATGTGTAGGAAGATTTTTAGCTTTTAATAAAACACTTTCTCCCACTTTGTACACCCTTTTGTTACGCCGCCCCTTTCGGTCAGCTTTCTCCTTCTGCTTGTCTTGGCTTTCCGCCATGGCATCGCAGACGTGTCATAAGACACTAAGGCACATCGATAAAAACTTATCGATGTGCTTTCGCACAGATGCAGGACTGACATCAGAGAATGCTCCCCCCTCAAGCCCTGGGCCACACACATGTGGCGTCAACGGAACCCTCGGATTCACCAATCCGTTCACGTAAAACGGGGTAAACCCCGTAGATGCAGGACCGAATTGTTATAGCAAATTCGGCCATAGGAAGCATCTCACTCCAACCCTTTGGAGAATCTGGACATAAACTCCGGAGAATATCCTCCACAACGCGATTAACGCGTTCCGTCCGACCGTCCGTCTGCGGATGACCCGCAGTGGACATGAGGATCTTGGTGCCTAGCACCTTAAACAACGCTCCCCAGAATTGTCCCGTAA
>CM047588.1:3598030-3610728 GCA_026184515.1 Peronosclerospora sorghi
CGATCACATCACTAGTACGGTCATGTGGGATGGAACACGGTGTGAAACTGTCGATGATCACCAACTGGACAAATTAGCCGATCTCAACCGATTGTCTGAGGTTATCACTTGGAAGGAAGATCCCACTGTCCCGCAAGTGCTGGTGACGACGCGATAACGTAATCTTCGTCAAAGTACGCGGCCATCAACGGCCATCAACGTGGCACGAAGTACCCATAGAAGGGTAAGGGCGGAACGTGTCAAAAAGGCGCAAGACGAAGAGAAGTGGATTTGTGATCTGCGATGTTATTTTCATGGTAACGTTTCGCAATTGAGCCTAAACGAGGTGAAATATTGCGCGAAAATAGTCGACAACTATGATGTGGATGATCAAGGATTGTTGATCTACTGTGGAAATACGGCTAAGAAAAAAAAAGCTGTGATCAAGATGATCAAGATGATCAAGATGATCAAGATGGTCGACACTCTTTGTTCACGCTGGTTTTACCTGAGACCCTACATGGGGATGTCCTCCTCCATTATCATGTGAGTTTAGAAGGAGGACACCAGGGTATATGGCGTACATATCAGCGGATCAGGCGACATTTTCATTGGCGTAGTTTATTTCGCAGCGTGCAACGATTTGTTGGGCAATGCGTAGATTGTGAAACGGGGAAAGGCCAACCTACGATCAAGGGTATGTCGCCTGGAAATATTGAAGCTACGTACTCATTTCAAGTGATAGCAATGGATCATATACCGTCGTTGCCCCGATCCACTGATGGTCATACGGAACTTCTGATCTGGACTGATCTCTTCACCGGTATGGTGATCGCAAAGCTGGATCATCTCGCACAGCGCAGAAAGTCGCCGAAAATTACGAAGAGTGTGTATTCCGTTGATTTGGAGATAGTGTGGTGATCCGGCATGATCGAGAACCTGGTTTTTATGTCCAAAGTATTTCGTGCGTTCAAAATGATCATGGGACAACGACAGAGTGCCACTATGGCGTACCATCCACAAGCGAATGACAAGGCGGAAAGAATGGTGCAAACGATCACACGAGCGATCAAGATGTATGTATCAGACGTCGGTCAGAAGTATTGGAGATCGTATGCAGAACGATCGGTATTTGCACTAAATTCAACTCCTGATCGGATCCGTGGCGATACACCATTTTAATTGGCATATGGGTGGGATACGCGTTCATCGTTGGAATCAACGCTGCAACTTGGTGGAATTCGGCGCAAAGATCGTGATGCTCGTAGGTGGAGATATAGGCTGCAGAAAAACTACCGTTACACCCGTGATCAAGTGAGTGCTCGATTGCACCAAGACATGGCTGATCGAGCTGAAAAGCATAATGATCAAGTGTCACCACACAAGATCGAAGCCGGATCGAGGGTTTGGTTGTACCTATATCGGGTTAAAGAACGGCTCGCGAAGAAAATGGCGCATATGTGGCATGTACCTTTCAGAGTCGATGAGGAGATCGGTGATCATGCTGCAAGATTGATTACAGCCGGCACCGACTATCGCATATTTCCAGTGGTATACCTGTCCAAGTTGAAATTGGTCAAAAAAATTCCAGATCGACCTACTACTATGCTAGCAGCTGGGGTACAAGTTTTTTTTATTTCGATGAAGCGTTACTACCTGAAGACAGCTGGGAAAGGACCCTAGAGCCGGACGAATTTGAAGTTGATCGTATCACCATGTCCAATCTGGTCAAAAGACTAGATATGGCAGAACGTTACGCGAATCAAGGTAACTAGAAGGGGTACAATGAGCCATCATGGGTAGAAGAGGAAGATCTAAATTGTGATGCTCTGATCAAGGATTTTGAAAGGAAGATGATTAACAGACATCGGTTCGATGTGATCCAAGAGGACGAAGAGTCCAAACTAGCGCATTATCGAAGAACTGACCATGAGATAATGACTGACGAACCCTCGATTGGATAAGATCGATTGATGAACTCACGATTAATGGAGAAGTGACTATTGACCTGAAGTGGTGAATTTAAGATGGATATTGCGATATATGGTGATGGAACAACGGCAGATGATCCGGTGGAAGATCGATTTATGTGTATGCATGAAAGTGACGAAGCAACAATTGGAATTGGTATGATCAAGAGTGTTTACTGATTGAGGAAGAAGTGATCAACTAGCTAGCCTGGTCCATAAAACTTACGGCGAAGGCGAGGGATGTGACGGCCAGATTAATCATCAAGGGAAAGACGATACTGGATCCGCCAGGGTTCATCAGCGTCGACTTCACGTAGCGCATCCTGCAAGGTCCTAGGTGGTGGATCTGATAGGTACCCTGGGTACCACGATCCATCATCCGCGGGAGCATACTCCAGGGGACGGTTCCGGGCGCAGTGCGAGATCGACGGGTCCAAGAAAATGTCACGATCGCACATACCGTCGACCATACCCTGCAAGACGAACTCAACGATATTTCTCCACAAGGCCCCGGCGCGACATCTACGCTGACGTCGACCCTCGTAGTAATCGCGGAAGAAGACTTCACGCTCCCTGAGGTCCCGACCTATCGGGAGATGATGTGTCGACTCCCATATCGCTTGGGCGTGATGGTCCAGGAATGTCTGGTGCCTCGCTTCGAAGTCAGCAAACTAGCCGACTGAGCTATAAGAGATGGGTGACAGCATACGTTTGAAGAACTCCCAGGGGCGTCGCGCATATAGCAGCTCCACTTCCAACTGGGTGATCAGATGACTACACCACCGATCAGTCGAAGGGTCGTCCGTGGCAGCTGGAAACAACCATCCCACGGGGCGTGTCAAATAATCACAGACCACGCGTACTGAGACGTTGCCCAGATCGAAACCGTCAAGTTGATATGGGGTCCACGGCAAGATGTCCGCATCTTGTGCACCATCAGGCACCAAGATCAGGGACTTGTATGAACTTGTGCGAGGGAAGAGAAAACCAGCAGAGTCTTGATAGAGCGAACCTTCACTCTCTATATCGCTGATCGTGGGACTGGATAAAATCTGTGTGCTATGCAGAAGAACCACCTTAATCGTCATTCGGCTGATCGGGACTCAGCGAACGATCATCATCCAACTTCTCCTCTGGAGTAGGCGGAACTTGACGTTGCCGCTTGGACCGAGGTGTGGACCGCTAACGCTGAGCACGTCTCTTGAGAGAAGAGGCGGGGCGAATGAAGGCATATGTTGGTGAATCACCCTGAGGGTCAGTAGACGAGTTTGCGGCCTGATCAGGATCGGCACAAAGGGCGCCGGCAATCGGGTCCATTGCATCTGTAACGCCGCACCGGCCAACACGGATTGGATGTGTGAGTGTGCGAACGCAATTGCATTGTTGATTCTTGCACATGTTGCAACTCGTCACGCAGTGCGTCACGATTTGCTAATATTGACTGAAGATCACGCATCTGGGAAGCTTGGCGACTGAGGCGGCGCCGTGCCGTCAAAAGATCCGTCTGCAACTTGGAATTATGGGCACGCAGATTCTCCAGCTCGGCCTTTCTGGTCGACATCCCATCGAGGCGCGCATGTAGCTCATTAACCTGGGCTAGGGCAGCAACGAATTCATCTATCTTCAAAAGATTGACTTCATTCTCTGCCCGGATGCGATCACGTTGGCTCTTGCGTTTCTAGGCCTTGGAGGTGAGCTTGATCACCTTCTCGATCAAGGGTTTGTTCTTGGAGATGGCCTGATCATGCTCTTTTTGTAGCATGTCCAAGCGTCGTCGGAGTTGATCAAGCGTCGTTTGATCTGAAAGCGCCTCAAGGCGCGAGATCTCCTGCGCCTGATCAGCGACTGTCTCTTCCTTGACCGATATCAGATAACGATCTCGATCACGACTAACATCCAGATAGCGGATCTGGTCGCGTTGTTCTGATACGGTTGCCTCGGCAGTCCTCAGTCTGGATTGGAGATCATTGACCGTCGCACGGACATGTCGCGTAGGGGCACAATATGTTCCCGGAACTGTTTAATCTGCTCCTCGAGATCAGCAAGTTTACGGACAGCGCGTGCGCGTGACTTCCGAAGCATCGTGACGGAGTCCTCGATCACCGATAGCGAGTCAGTCAACACGATGACCTCCTCCTCTCGCGTGCGGAGCACCTCTTGCTGTGTGCATGCGTGATTGATCACCAAGATCAAGGCGTCTGCCGTAGACCGATCAAGAGATGAGGCGCTGTCCATGATAGTCCGCATGTTCATCTTGTCGAAGGAAATGTGGAAATGCATGATCGACGATGTCCTGATCGATAGGTGGTAACGGCGTGATCGATTGTGACTTGATCGATGGGAGAAAAGGCAGATCATTGGGTGGAAACGACATGATCGATGATGTCACGATTGATGGGTGGTAACAGCATTATCGACGATGTCATGATTGATGGGTAGCGACGGCATGATCGACCCACGCCCAAACCGATGTACGGCTGGGACGAGACTCAGGGGCGGCTGCGGAGAAGTGTACCTAAATTTTGGGTACAACTTGTGGGTACAACTGTAGTGAACATGGACGGGCCATCGGATTAGAAGCGGCACAAGGTACAGGTACCTAACGGTAAGCGACGGAAGACTGAGATATCAGGTTGATTGGTCGATGGAGCACAGCAGAATGGGTAGCTCTGATTGGGTGATATTAGGTAATTGGTTGATTTTAGGATATAAGCAGTAATAGAGTTCTCCTTTTGCTTCCGATCACTAAGATAATCGATTGGGACGGCGTGATAACTTCGCGCCTCCCTTTAATTGCATACGCACCCTTACACGTCCCGGGCGGGAGCATGTAGTGCATTTTTTTTTGGCCCACCGGCAGACGTAAGGGTATTCAGGACTAACCCTCAGTTCCACCCGCTGTGTCAGCGGCTTCGTTTGGAATGGCTATTGGAAACGTGATCGAGCATAGTGCTCTCACCTCTTCCCCATTGGTTTGCATCTATCTCCTGGAAGTTCGGCTGCTTTAAGCGCCCCTTGGGAACACTAGGTAGATTTTTGTGAAATTGGTCGATCTACACATAGAAAGTGCAGATCGACCCCGTGCTCTTGAGTTTAGGCTAGGAATACATAACATATTGGGTATTTCCTTAGCGATCTAGGCTTAAGAGGCTCGGCGGTCAAGAGGTGAAGACTTTCTGCCACGTGATCAAGTACCCTTTCGCTGATTACCACTAGATCGACCCCGTCGATCTGCGATCATTAAGCCGTAATCTCGCCAATTCGTACAAGACCAACTATATCGATCTGCGATCTGTGATCATCGATCATCGACCCGTGATCATCCGATATCTCGTCGATTCAAGCCAAGACCAACTAGATCGATCTGCGATCTTCGATCATCGATCATCGATCTTGATCATCGATTTGCAATCATCTGTAATCTCTCCGAATTAGCAACTAGATAGATCTGCCATCAGCAATCTCTAATCTCCAGTTTATCCCCGCAAACTCCAATCAACGATATTTTGCACCTGATCACACCCGTCTATCTGCTACAAATTCACCTCGATCTGCATCGGAACCCAGCGGATCTACGTCCCAGTCACCTGGTAAATTAAAAATTCATTAATTTTAAACGTCCCAATCTTTTTTTGGAGAGCGACTCACGCCCAAGCCGTCGGGTACACAAGGTGAGCAAGACATAGGCCTGTCACAGGACAACCGGAGGACCCCTTTCGCTAGTCGGTAGTCCGGGCGATGTGGTAACGCCTGATCGAACGTCAAAATATTAGCCGCTCCACCACACTAGCATCCAACCGCAACAACGTCTGCCCTCACGTGCCGAGCTAATTCGAAGCAAGCCATAATCATTCTGGATAACTCCCAGAGTGAAACACGCGCTCGGGTCAATGACGAACCGACTAAGAGCCCATTCCTTGGTCTTTCCAGACAGGTGTATAAGAACGAGTTCACCGTTTCTTGTGATGTTTCAAGAAGCCCATAGGTGATGGTGATTTTAACTTCGCAAGCTGGCTCTGTTCGAACCCCCGATTCTTCTCTTGACTGCGTCGTGACTTATTCGAAAGAATGACTTAGTAACAATCGTACTTTTCCGGAAGAATGACTTAGTAATATTCGTATTATGTCGAAAGAATTCCTTAGTGAATTTCTTTCTTATTCGGAATAATGACTAGGTGTCATTCGTACTCTTCCGAAATAATGACCTAGTATCATTCGATCCTAATTGAAAGAATGCCTTAGTAATATTCGTACTTTGTCGTACGAAATCGTACATAAGGGAAATTGCCATTTGCACGTGCGGACCAAGTCTGTCTAGAGAGTAAATTCCAACGGAGCTAAGATAACAGCAATAGTATCTAGCTCCCCTCCTATGAAACGACGGTTTTCAGATTCAAGCTGTGGTGGAGCGGCTGGCCAAATATTGAGGCTTGAACAGTCGTTACCACAGTACCCAGACTACCGACTAACGAAGGGGGTCCTCCGGTTGTCCTGTGACAGGCCTATGTCTTCCTCACCTTGTGTACCCGACGGTTTGGGCGTGGGTCGCTCTCCAGGTGAGTGGGACGTAGATCCGTGCAATTCCTATGCAGATCGAGGTGAATTCGTAGTAGATCGACGGGTTTCGATCAGGTGCAAAATATCGTTGATTGGAGTTCGCGGGGATAAAATGGAGATTAGAGATCGTAAATCGATGATCAAGATCGATGGTCGATGATAGCAGATCGACCTAGTTGATCTTGTGCAGATTGACGAGATTGCAGATAGCAGATCGCAGATCGCAGATCGATCTAGTTGATCTTGCGTTGAATCGACGAGATTTCGAATGATCACAGATCGATGATCAAGATCAATGATCGATGATCGAAGATCACAGATTGATCTAGTTGATATTGTGCTAATTCGGCGAGATCACACATGGTCGCAGATCGATGATCAATATCGATGATCGATGATCGCAGATCGCAGATCGATCTAGTTGATCTTGTGCTAATTCGGCGAGATTACAGATGATCGCAAATCTATGATCGCAGATCGCAGATCGACTTGGTTGATCTTGCACGAATTGGCGAGATTACGGCTTGATGATCGCAGATCGCAGGTCGCAGATCGATGATATCAGGTCGACGGGTCGATCTAGTGGTAATCAGCGAAAGGGTACTTGATCACGTGACGGAAGTCTTCACCACTTGATCGCCGAGCCTCTTAAGCCTAGATCGCTAAGGAAATACCTAATATATTATGTATTCCTAGCCTAAACCCAAGAGGAAGGGGGTCGATCTACACTTTCTATGTGTAGATCAACCAATTTCACAAAAATCTACATAGTGTTCCCAAGGGGCGCTTAAAGCAGCCGAACTTCTAGGAGATAGATGCAAACCAATGGGGAAGAGGTGAGAGCACTCTGCTCGATCACGTATCCAATAGTCATTCCAAACGAAGCCGCTGACACAGCGGGTGGAGTTGAGGGTGAGTCCTGAAGACCCTTACGTCTGCCGGTGGGCCAAAAGTGCACTACGTGCTCCCGCCCGGGACGTGTAAGGGTGCGTATGCAATGAAAGGGAGGCGCGAAGTTATCACGCCGTCACATCGGTGATCTAGCTGATCGGACGCAAAAAGAGAACTTTATTACTGCTTATATCCTAAAATCAACCAATTTCCTAATATCAACCAATCAACGCTAGCCATCCTAGTATGCTCCATCGACCAACCAACCTGATATATCATCCGCCTGTCGCTTGTAATCGTGTACTTGTACCTTGCCTCGCTTCTGATCCGGATGTCACGTCCATGTCCGCGACAGTTGGCCTCAAAAATATTCGATACGCTTCCCCACAGCCGCCCCTGAGCCTCTTCCCAGCCTCACAGCGGATGGGGAGTGGGAGGATGATGCCGTCGCCACCCATCAATCGTTACATCATCGATCATGCCGTTACCACCTACCGATCAGGTCCTCATAGATCTGGTTGTCTTGATCATCCACTTCCAAATTTTCGACAGGCTGATCATGCAGTCGATAACGGATGGTAACTTCTCCTTCGATCGGTCCAAGGCCGATAAGCTGATCGCCGTGATCAACCACGCATACGCGCAGCAAGAAGAGGTCCACAGGCAGGAAGAGGAGATTGTCGTGTTGACTGACTCGCTGTCAGTGCTCGAAGACTCTGTACAGATGCTGCAGAGGTCCAACGCACGCCTTGCTCGAAAACTCGCTGATCGTGACCAGCAGATCAAGTGGTTCTGTGAACAAGCCGCTCCCTTTCGCGATTACGTTCGTGTTACTGCCAACGATCTTAATACCAGTCTTAATACCGCCGAAGGAACCATATCCGAGCAAAACAGTCGGATCCGCGATTTGGAGGGTAGTCATGATCGAGATCGTTATCTTCTATATGTCCAGGTGGAGACCATCGCTCATCAGCCTGCGGAGATCTCGCGCTTTGAGGCTTTCAAAGATCGGGCGATGATCAATCAACTCCGTCAACGCTTGAGCTCGATGCAAGAACAGCGCGATCAAGCCTTATCGAATAACAAACGCTTGTCCGAGCGGCTAATCAAGTTCTCGTCCAAGGTCAATAAGCGAAAGACCCAACGTGATCGCATCCAGACAGAGAATGAATCTGATCTAATGAAGATGGAGGAATTCGTCGCCGACCTAGCCCAGGTTGACGAGCTATCTGCGCGCCTCAGTGAGGTGTCGATCAGCAATCCCAAGCTGGAGGATCTACGCGCCCAGAATTCCAAGTTTCAGGCGGAACTTTCGACGGCGCGGCGCCGCCCTAGTCATCAAGCTTCCCAGATACGTGATCTCCAGTCAATATCAGCAGATCGTGACGTACTGCGCGACGAGTTGCAACGCGCTCAGGACGAATATGCGCAATTGCGTTGCAACCTTCACATATCCAATCCATTTTGGCTGGTGCGGCATTACACATGCAGATCCACCCGAGTACAGGCGCCCCTGGAGAAGGTCTTGATCAGGCTGCAAGCTCGTCTGCTGATCTCCAGGGCGATTCGTCAGGAAATTACTTTATTCGGCCAGCCTTTTCGCTACTGAAACGCGCTCGGCGTTTACAATCTACCCCTCGGTCCAAGCGGCAACGTCGAGCTCCTCCTATTCCAAAGGAGAAGGGTCATCGGATGATGATCGTCCGTTTAGTCCCGATCAGCTGGATGATAGTCAAGGCGGTTCTTCTCAATCGATCAGAACACAGGATTTATCCAAACCCACCATCAGCGAGCTCGAGAGTGAAGATTTGCTCGATCAAGACTCTGCTAGGTTTCTCTTCCCTTGCACGGGCGCATCCAAGTCGCTGATCTTGGTGCCTGATGGTGCGCAAGATATAGACACCTTGCCACGGACCCCACATCAGCTTGGAGGCTTCGATCTGGATAACATCTCTACACGCGTGATCTGTGATTATTTGTCACGCCCCGTGGGATGGTTGTTTCGAGTTTCTACGGACGCCCCTGTGGCTGATCGGTGGTGCAATAACCTGATCACTCGATTTGAGGTGGAGTCGCTGTATGCGCGACGCCCCTGGGAGTTCTTCAAGCAGATGCTGTCACCCTTCTCTTTCCGCTCGGTCGGCTGGTTTGCTAACTTCGAAGCGAGGTAACAGACATTCCTGGATCATCATGCCCAAGAGATCTGGGAGCCGACTAATCATGTCCCAATAGATCTAGAACTCAGGGAGTGTGACGACTTCTTCCGCGAATATTACGAGGGACGACTTCAGCGTAGAAGTCGAGCCGGGGCATTTTGGAAGAAGCTGGTGAAATTTGTACTGCAGGGTATGATCGACGGGGTATGCGATCTTGACATTTTCCTGGACCCGTCGATCTCGCACTGCGCCCGGAACCGCCCCTTGAAGTATGCCCCAGATGAATATGGATCATGTTACCCGGGGTACCTATCAGATCCACCACCTCCGACCTTGCAGGATGCGCTACGTGAAGTCGACGCTGATGAACCCTGGCGGATACAGTATCGTCTTTCCCTTGATGACCATCCTGTCCGTCAATCCCTCACCTTCACCGTAATTTTTATGGACCAGGCTAGCTAGTTGATCACTTCTTCCTCAATCAGTAAACACTCTTGATCATACCAATTCCAATTGTTGCTTCGTCACTTTCATGCATACACATAAATCGATCTTCAATCCGCTCATCTGCCGTTGTTACATCACCATATCTCGCATTATCCATCGTAAATTCACCACTTCAAGTCAATCGTCACTTCTCCATTAATCGTGAGTTCATCAATCGATCTTATCCAATTGTGTAACGGGGTTACATTCGGGTAAAACTGAGTGTTGGTGTACATGAGTACACTACGGTTGAGGTCAGTATTGACCGAGTTGAAAGGTCTCGAACATTTGGTTATTTTAACCAATCAGGCCAGGGGCCCTTGGTGTGGTGGTGTGTCAGCCATCCACGTGTCAGTACACAGGTGTGTACACTAAATTTTAGCTAGGTACTAATTAGGAATATTCTACTTAGTATTACATATAGTTTATATTAGTTTAAATTAATTTGGGCTAATTACATATTAAATATATTCAGTTTACAAAAATACTTAAGACTGCCTGGCGCGCGACCACGCCCGGTCGCGCGCGCAGTGAGTATTGTAGCCTAAAGGAGTTCTTCCTTACGCTACCTCCCTTTATAAGGGAAGTCTTGTTACAAGGGGTTAGCGAAAGCTATCTGTAAACCACCCCGGGGATCTTGGCCCCGAGTAGGAGAGGTCTCTCCTACTAAGCCCTTTTATAAGGGCGTATCGGCTAGGTAGCGGCGAACGTCGATTAAAGGAAAGTCTTCCTCTGTGCGCTAGCCGCACCGTGCGTGTACGCACCCGGCTACAAATCAAGGGTTCGTCAGTCATAATTTCATGGTCAATTCTTCGATAATGCGCTAGTTTGGACTCTTCGTCCTCTTGGATCACATCGAACCGATGTCTGTTAATCATCTTCCTTTCAAAATCCTTGATAAGAGCATCACAATTTAGATCTTCCTCGTCTACCCACGATGGCTCATCGTACCCCTTCTAGTTACCTTGATTCGCGTAACGTTCTGCCATATCTAGTCTTTTGACCAGATCGGACATGGTGATACGATCAACTTCAAATTCGTCCGGCTCTAGGGTCCTTTCCCAGCTGTCTTCAGGTAGTAACGCTTCATCGAAATAAAAAAAACTTGTACCCCAGCTGCTAGCACAGTAGTAGGTCAATCTGGAATTTCTTTGACCAATTTCAACTTGGACAGGTATACCACTGGATATATGCGATAGTCGGTGCCGGCTGTAATCAATCTTGCAGCATGATCACCGATCTCCTCATCGACTCTGAAAGGTACATGCCACATATGCGCCATTTTCTTCGCGAGCCGTTCTTTAACCCGATATAGGTACAACCAAACCCTCGATCCGGCTTCGAACTTGTGTGGTGACACTTGATCATTATGCTTTTCAGCTCGATCAGCCATGTCTTGGTGCAATCGAGCACTCACTTGATCACGGGTGTAACGGTAGTTTTTCTGCAGCCTATATCTCCACCTACGAGCATCACGATCTTTGCGCCGAATTCCACCAAGTTGCAGCGTTGATTCCAACGATGAACGCGTATCCCACCCATATGCCAATTAAAATGGTGTATCTCCACGGATCCGATCAGGAGTTGAATTTAGTGCAAATACCAATCGTTCTGTATACGATCTCCAATACTTCTGACCGACGTCTGATACATACATCTTGATCGCTCGTGTGATCGTTTGCACCATTCTTTCCGCCTTGTCATTCGCTTGTGGATGGTACGCCATAGTGGCACTCTGTAGTTGTCCCATGATCATTTTGAACGCACGAAATACTTTGGACATAAAAACCAGGTTTTCGATCATGCCTGATCACTTCACTAGCTCCAAATCGACGGAATATACACTCTTCGTAATTTTCGGCGACTTTCTGCGCTGTGCGAGATGATCCAGCTTTCGCGATCACCATACCGGTGAACAGATCAGTCCAGATCAGTAGTTCCGTATGACCATCAGTGGATCGGGGCAACGACGGGATATGATCCATTGCTATCACTTGAAATGAGTACGTAGCTTCAATATTTCCAGGCGACATACCCTTGATCGTAGGTTGGCCTTTCCCCGTTTCACAATCTACGCATTGCCCAACAAATCGTTGCACGCTGCGAAATAAACTACGCCAATGAAAATGTCGCCTGATCCGCTGATATGTACGCCATATACCCTGGTGTCCTCCTTCCAAACTCACATGATAATGGTGGAGGACATCCGCATGTAGGGTATCGGGTTGATCAAAGAGTGGCGATCATCTTGATCACAGTTTGTTTTTCCTTTAGCCATATTTCAACAGTAGATCAAGAGCCGTTGACCATCAACATCATAGTGGTCGGCGGTTTTCTCGCAATCTTTCACATCGTCTGTGCTCAATTGTAACACGTTACCATGCAAGTAACTTCACAAATCACAAATCCACTTCTCTTCGTCTTGCGCCTTTTTAACAAGTTCCGCCCTTATCCCTTCTATGGACACTTCGGGCCATGCCGACGGCCGCGTTCGACGAAGGTTACGTGATCGCGTTGTCATCAGCACTTGCGGGAAAGTGTGATCCTTCCAAGTGATCACCTCAGACAATCGGTTTAGATCACCTAATTCGTCCAATTGTGATCATCGACAATTTCACACCGTGTTCCATCCCACATGACCGTACTAGTGATGTGATCG
>CM047588.1:3619771-3648607 GCA_026184515.1 Peronosclerospora sorghi
CCTCTCGCCCATTATACCCGGTCTGGACGCGCCGCACGCGCACTTTGGCCCACCGGAAGTCCCTCGACGGGGGTACGATTTGGCGATCTCAACACCTCAACTCAAGTACGTTTGGAACGTGCTATTCACTGCATTGGTATTGGCGTGGAGATATCGTTTGTGGAGTTTCACGAGCATATTGGGTCTTTACGCGGACATATTGGCTTGTTTTAATATTGGTTGGAAACTAGACCGGTTTTGGTCTTATTTCGTATTGGTCAGGGGCTAGACCGGAACGGTCGGTCTACCCTCTATTATTTCGTATTGGTCAGCGGCTAGACCGGAACGGTCGGTCTACCCTCTATTCTTTCGTATTGGTCAGGTCTTGATCGTTTGGACGATCGACCTATTGGAAGTTATCTCTTGGAAGTGTTTTTGGTCTGTTTGTGTCTGGGGTGAAGAGTTCCGCACCAGAGATACCTACCCAGATCGGTCTTCTATATTCAAGACCGGTTCGATCCAATCTGCAATCCGATACACCGAGTGTGTAACTAGCCCATTCCATCGGGTACACAAGGTGAGATGGACACTAAACAATCGGAACAAGTGGGTTCTGATGACGACCGGTCGTCTGCTTGCAGCGGACGATCGGACCAGATCTCGAGTGGTGGTCCGCGGAATACCCCCTCCGAAAGTTGGAAGGCTGGGCGCGATGGTGGTAGTCAGGTTATCGATGCTAATGTTTTCGATTTTTAACTTGACTCCACCACATCAGCATCGTAGGCGCCTGTCGTCAGACCAACTTGCTTGATCACTCGCGTCAGCCCTGACATCATCTGAAGCTTTTCCTTTCCATCCGTCACTGGTTGATCGACTGGTCCGTTCAGCTTTCCTCTGATCGTGACCCTGAGTAGGTTCATAATCGAATCCATCAATAAGAAATCCTCCAGTTCCTTCCTATAAAATGTCCTCACCAGATCAGATTCTGATGGCGCCATACTTAATCGAATTTCGTCGCTCTCCGACCCCGGTGCCTTCAGCAAAGCCTTCGGTTGGTCAGACTTGTAGTATTCCACCACCGGCTTCCAATTCAGATTATTATATCCATATGCAATTGGCGGATCACATCTTGCGTTTTGATCCGCAGGGGCTCCCGAAGGAGCCTTGGGAGGTTATCGAGGCTTTTCCTCCTTTATGTCATCAGGGTACCTCCCCAGGTCCTGATGATCAGCATTTCCTTTCTTCTTCAGGAGTGACGACGGCGAACTGCCTTCCATCGTCACAACCACCTCCTCATTTTCCACTTTAATCTTCATTTCTGCTTGCGCTTCCGTCTTCACTTACGCGTCAGCGCCATCTAACAGGGAATCGCGGTGATATCCCGAGTCGCCCAAAGATCCGAGCACGCGCAACATTGTGGTGGAGCGTCTGATCAGAATTTTTGAGGCTTAAACAGTCGTTCCCACAGCGCCCAGACTACCGACTAACGAAGGGGGTCCTCCGGTTGTCCTGTGACAGGCCTATGTCTTCCTCACCTTGTGTACCCGACGGTTTGGGCGTGGGTCGCTCTTCAGGTGAGTGGGACGTAGATCCGTGAAATTCCTATGCAGATCGAGGTGAATTTGTAGTAGATCGACGGGTGTCGATCAGGTGCAAAATATCGTTGATTGGAGTTCGCGGGGATAAAATGGAGATTAGAGATCGTAAATAGATGATCAAGATCGATGATCGATGATAGCAGATCGACCTAGTTGATCTTGTGCAGATTGACGAGATTGCAGATGATAGCAGATCGCAGATCGCAGATCGATGATCAATATCGATGATCGATGATCGCAGATCGCAGATCGATCTAGTTGATCTTGTGCTAATTCGGCGAGATTACAGATGATCGCAAATCAATGATCAAGATCGATGGTCGAAATTCGCAGATCGATCTAGTTGGTCTTTAGCGAATTCGGCGAGATCACAGATGATCGCAGATCGATGATCGATGATCTATGATCGATGATCGATGATCGCAGATCGATCTAGTTGATATTGTGCTAATTCGGCGAGATTACAGATGATCGCAAATCTATGATCGCAGATCGCAGATCGACTTGGTTGATCTTGCACGAATTGGCGAGATTACGGCTTGATGATCGCAGATCGCAGGTCACAGATCGATGATATCAGATCGACGGGTCGATCTAGTGGTAATCAGCGAAAGGGTACTTGATCACGTGACGGAAGCCTTCACCACTTGATCGCCGGGCCTCTTAAGCCTAGATCGCTAAGTAAATACCTAATATATTATGTATTCCTAGCCTAAACCCAAGAGGAAGGGGGTCGATCTACACTTTCTATGTGTAGATCAACCAATTTCACAAAAATCTACATAGTGTTCCCAAGGGGCGCTTAAAGCAGCCGAACTTCTAGGAGATAGATGAAAACCAATGGGGAAGAGGTGAGAGCACTCTGCTCGATCACGTTCCCAATATCATTTCCAAACGAAGTCGCTGACACAGCGGGTGGAGTTGAGGGTGAGTCCTGAAGACCCTTACGTCTGCCGGTGGGCCAAAAGTGCACTACGTGCTCCCGCCCGGGACGTGTAAGGGTGCGTATGCAATGAAAGGGAGGCGCGAAGTTATCACGCCGTCCCATCGGTGATCTAGCAGATCGGACGCAAAAGGAGAACTTTATTACTGCTTTTATCCTAAAATCAACCAATTACCTAATATCAACTAATCAACGCTACCCATACTGGTATGCTCCATCGACCAACCAACCAGATATATCATCCGCCTGTCGCTTGTCATCATGTACTTGTACTTTGTGTCACTTCTGATCCGGATGGCCCGTCCATGTGCGCGACAGTTGGCCTCAAAAATATTCGATACACTTCCCCACAGTTACTAAGTCATTCTTCCGGAAAAGTACGATTGTTACTAAGTCATTCTTTCGAATAAGTCACGACGCAGTCAAGAGGAGAGTCGGGGGTTCGAACAGAGCCAGCTAGCAAAGTCAACATCACCATCACCTATGGGCTTCTTGAAACATCACAAGAAACGTTCAACTGGTTCTTTTTCGCCAGTCCGGAAAGACCAAGGAATGGGCTCTTGGTTGGTTCGTCATTGACCCAAATGCGTGTTTCACTCTGGGAGTTACCCAGAATGATTATGGCTTGCTTCGAATTAGCTTGACACATGAAGGCAGACTTATTGATGTTGGATGCAAGATCATTCCATCTATGCAATAGTTTGTATGTTGTAGGACTTTATCACGTAACGGAATAAATTAGTATTTAGTTATACGCACTTGTATGTCCTTGAGAAAACTAATCCAAGTACTGGCAGTGTCAACCCAAGCTGGTTGCAACACAGGGACATATTTTAATATAAATGTGTTAAGAAGTGGTTATCTCCCTACTTATGCAACATGCACTAAAAGTGTTTCAATGAAGGCTACTATATTTGTGACGAGTGAGGATAGTCCCAGGACCGAAATAAGGTGACCAAATTAAATTCATCTTATCTGCAGTCGTAAATTTAAATTCGAAATATAGCCAGAACAAATGCTAATCGATATTTTTTTTACAATTGCACTCAACCAAGAAGAGTATTTGGTGCGCGACAAATAATTTTCAGAAGATGTGACACCACTTGTTGTTCGTCAGGACGAGGCCAATTGAGATGGGCACTCAAGTCAATTTCTTTATATATGGCATACGCGAAGGTCAGACACGCCGTTTTTTATGAATTCAGACTCTTTCGAGGCATTCGCTCTAGCTTCTCGACGAATATACAAATATTATGAAAATGGGAATGGTATCTAGTGTGCGTTCTTAAGACGAAGGTAGGCCCAAATGATTTATGGTGTATGTCACGTGGCACTACCGTCGTTTCATATGGAATTTGATACAAAGCACGCCGGAATCTTATTTGGCACGCCGTAATCTGTCTCGTTTAGGACAAATTGCGGGCACAGTCATGGTCGGACATTCAAACGCCGCACCAAACTCCAGTCAAACTTCGGCAAATCCGGCAAACGCTTTGAGGAATCTTGCCATATATTCTTTCTTTGCCTGACCTTCTTTGCCAACCCTCAACACTAAAGTGCATTTTAAGAGACAGATATCATTTCTTAGTCCAAATATGTTCAATAGAAATGATCTGTCTCGTTTGCGAGGTTTGTTTATTGTTTATCTTCAGATCGCAAACCATTCTCTCAAAGTTGCATGCATGATTTAGAGCCTATGGGGACTTCTACGTCTACTGAGGACGCTGAGCCCGGCGCCAACAATAACGAGATGATTATATTAAAGGGCCACCTGGAGCCTCGATTGAGGAAGGCAGTACCAGCGAAGTTGGCGCGCCCCAAGATGATATTGAACCGGGTGCGTTTTGTCAGAACCATGTTCATTCAACGAGCATATAGTCATCTATTTCAGAAAAACCTCTGCTTGTGAGCGATAACTATGGATTAACTGCCGAAAATCTTTCAGGAAAAGCGTTTTGAGATCCAAAAAGAAGCATTTGACTATTTGACAGATTTATTCAATAACACCTTCTCCTTCGGGATCGCTAAATGTAGAGACAACAAGCACAAAACAAAGGACAAAACACCAGCAGTTTTTGACTGCGGATGTTGCCGCGGATGTCACAATCCATCTCAATTGGACGAGAACAATCGCCACAGAGACAAACCAAGCTTTCTCAACAACTGCCCTTTCAAATGCAGCGTTGGGAAATCCCCTGAGGAAGGATTTTGGTTCATTCAAGTCTACAACTGTCTCCACAATCACCGTCGTGAAGATGACGTGAGAACTCTCGCATCAGTGCGACGAAATATTCCTTCAGAGAAGACCGAGTGCTTGCAAGATTTGATCAAGTCTGGCATTTGTGGAACGAAGGCGATCCGTAACCTTAAGCGAGCGAACCCGGACACGAAAGTGACCATTCAAGATTTTACAATACCAAAGCGGACATTCGATACGAGCAACTAGACGGCAGCAAGAGTGTCATGGACGCATTGGTGAATGATTTTGAAAATAACGAAATTGACTATATGATTTTGAGGGTGCCGATGATGTCGTTACACACGTGTACGCGGTTTTGCCCCATACCCACATCTTGTTGAACGAGGGCCATAAAGACGTCATTGATATTATCGACATGGACTGTACTTACAAGACCAATGTGTACCGTCTGCTCCTCTTTCACATCGTTGGCACGACTAGAACACGAAACTATTACTCCCTCGCTATGTCTAATGTCAAAAGAAGCATAATTTGATTATCAGTGGGTTCTTGAGCAATTGAAGAACACATTGGAACCAAAAGGTCTAATACCATCCTCACGGACGCTTAACCAGCGCTTTTCAGTGCGGTCTATAATGTCTTCAGCACCTGAAAACATATTCTTTGTACATGGCACATCAAGCAAACATCCGCAAGAATATCTCCAAGACTCTTGCGAAGAAAAACGATCCCATTGATGACCCCAGGTACCGGTGGTAAACGTTCCAAAAGGATTGGCAAGCTCTGGTGTACAACTCCCAATATTTTGCTGATTACCATGTCCTATGGGGGAGAATATGCCCTAAACTTGATGGCGTCAGCGTAGCGTATATCGCAGAGCAGTGGTTAAGCAAGAAGGAGGTATTCTTATATTGCTTTTTGAAGAACGTGCGCTATAAAGGTGTTACCACAACATCGCGTGGAGAAGGTGCGCATTTCCAACTCAAAGACTTCAATGGATCCTGTAACATTGACCTATTCCAATTATGGTTGAGCGTCAAAGAGTTTGGACTCGAACAATTCGATTCTTACTTATTGCGGCTTGCAAAGGAAAAAGGCGGACCGTACTCATCTGTCAAGAAAATGGACATTTTCAACAGAGTACATGGCATTCCACACTGGGCTGTGAAGGAGACATTGAGGGAGCATCGAAAGGCTAGTGCATATGTCGCTGCCATAGATCGAGGTAGTGCAAGCGAAATTCGCACTTGCCGAAAAGATCATCGAAACTGTATTGGGGTTCTTTGTCGACATGAGCTTGCTAACATGATTATATATGGAAAGCAGCTCTCGATGAGGGAATCTGATATCCGATTTCACCTGACACGTGGAGAGTTTTCCACAACAATGCGCGAAAGACTTCTGGAGCCAATGCGTCAAAAACGCCAAAAGAAGAAACGCATCTTGACTGTACCCGAAGCTGCCCTACTGGAAAAAATGCGTGCTAAATGACAAGCCATGGCGAGTTCCTCAACTTCCACCCCACAGCAACAAGAAAGGCCACGCGCACCTCCGACCTGCAGTGTATGTGATACAGTGGGACATGCGAAAACAAGCTAATCTTGTCCCATGCGTGGTCAGCCGTACATAGCGCAAGCTACAGCGTTAGCGACCAATCCCCCTGCAGCAGACCACACTTCTTAGTTTAGCTTCTACTAATGAATTATTTCCTTCAAAATATGTCTTTCTTTTTCCTCTTTTTTCACGTATTCTTTGTCCTAGTTGCTTTGCTTCATGTTATCAAATTTGATACCATGCGACCGGAATCTTATTTGGCGTGCCAAATAAATCTTATTTGGCGTCCAAGTAAGATTCCGGCGTGCTTGGTATAAAATTCCGTTTCATAGGAAGGGAGCTAGATACTATTCCTGTTATCTTCGCTCCAGTGGACTTTTCTCTATATACAGACTTGGTCCGCACGTGCAAATGGCAAATTCTCTTATGTACGATTTCCTACGACAAAGTACGAATATCACTAAGGCATTCTTTCAATTAGGATCGAATGATACTAGGTCATTATTTCGGAAGAGTACGAATGACACCTAGTCATTATTCCGAATAAGAAAGAATTTCACTAAGTCATTCTTTCGACATAGTACAAATGTTACTAAGTCATTCTTCCGGGAAAATACGATTGTCACTAAGTCATTCTTTCGTATTAGTACGAATGTCACAAATTCTTTATTTCGAATAAGTACGAATGTCTCCAAGCCATTATTCCGAAAAAGTACGAATTCCTCTGATTCTTTTAACAAAGTAAAAATGCCCATAGTAATTATTCCAAATAGTATGGAAGTCACTAAGTCAGTCTTTTTAATAAGTACAATTGTCACGGAGTCATTCTATCGAATAAGTACGAATGTCACAAAGTCACTCTTTCTATAAAGTACGAATGTCACGATGTCATTATTTCGACAAATAATCTTTAGTATCTATGAAAGTGGTCTAAGATTTGCGGTCGCTGCCCCTTCTCGTAGTCCTATCGTTTAACATGCGTGCTTTAATTTCGTCATGACAAATGGCTACGCCAGACTGATTCTGCTTATGCCCCGCCACCGGCAGATGCGTGGCGTCGTGTCTTTCGTTATTATCGTCTACCTCCCGGTTTGCCTAGAGCTTGTCGTAAATTTGTTGACGGTAACTCACTACGCGTCCCGTGGCGAGGCCTCTCCCTTTCGATGAATTCTTCGTGTTCGATATGAGCTATGCGCTTGACGCTACGGCGATACTGTGGTTTAGAATGGTAAAAGCTGTAAACAATCAGCTGTAGCGAAGCGTCAGGACAATTATGACATAAAAAAACAATGACAATGATGAAGGATGCCAGTCTGCAGAGTTTCTGAATCACCATTTTATTATGCGGTGTTGATGCGCTTACCAGTAGCCTTAACGGACTGGACAAACATCCGTGATGCGGAGCGATCCGCCACAACACACTCAGTTGGGTCGAATTTAAGGCTCCCATACAACACGGAGACGGTCAAACATCCGGCAATATCAACCATTTCTAAGTCTTCCGAAAGCGGATGGACAAGGTGCTCTATGATAACTCTGGCATAGAGACTGACAAATATAGCTGTGGTGAAGTGACCTTTCAATTATGGAAAACAGATGTGGGTCATGTATTGAAATGGTATAATGTATTCCAGTCGGTGAAGAAGTAATTATGGAGTATTGAAGCCAGCACTGAAGTAACCAAGAAGTAGTTGGCGAATAAGTGTTTGACTTAGATATAGGGTTTATTAATACTTAATATATTCTAATTTCCCCCTTATCCCAACTGTCGTTTGCAACCTTACAGCAATCACAGTAGTATAGTGAAACCAATTTTAATACAGGAAGGTCGTTAAGTAAGCACCTAAGTGAGAGGGGTGACAGTAATCTGGGACTACTAGAGTTGGGAGCAGCCTAAGACTCTTTGGGAAGTGTGTCGTAAAATGTTTGGCGACGGTTCGGACATTAATACTATGAACCTGGCAAGTTCAAGCAGGAAGAATAGATTTATTTCCTTCTTGTGTTGTATTTTTGTGTGGAAACACTGAATTTTAAGTTCCTTCACGACATAGCGATGGCGAGCAGAAGATGTATTCTTCTGTCGATGACGATATTCGGCTCTTGAAAGTCTTTAAGATCTCTTCTTGATAAGATCGTGACTTGTTAAAGTTGAATCTAGTTTTTCAGGCCTGAGTTTATTGTCAGCAGACCGACTCGATCACCTCCCACTGTTTTCACAAGTTTTTATCCCTGGACGCGGAACGCATCTGAGTGTTTAAGGCAGCTTCTCGTGACAGCTGATACACTCAGCTGGTCAGGGTCCAGTTCCTTGGGCCTGATAAACTCAGGAATACGATTAAGTAAAGTAAGCTGATCAAGATGGTCGGGTGGGAATACGATCTAAGCTTGTTTCATACATCAAAGCGGCTCTCTCCAAGAGATAGGATTTTTGTTCGACCTCTTATGTCCAAAAACGCATAAGGTCAATCCAGGAGTTTGGGAATTGCTTGGTTCTGCAAGAATTGCAACTTGGTTGCTTGCATTCGATATTACCCCGCATCTACTGATCACTTGAAATTGATAATGACCCGGTCTCGGTCTGGCTTAAACTTGAGGATAAGGTCGATACACTTGATCACCTATAATAATCGGCCTCATTCACAGTTAGGTCTGGCTCATTATCAGCCACTGCAGCTGTAACAGGGCGACATTCTGGTTACATTTAGTTATGTTGTGCACATAAGTACACTACAGTTGGGGTCAGTATTGACCGGTCCGAAAAGTTTGGACCTATTGGTTATTTTAACCAATCAGGTCAGAAGCCCTTGGTGGAGGTGTGGCAGCCAGCCACGTGTTAGTACAGAGGTGGTGTACACTACATTTTGGCTAGGTACGAATTTAGTAAGTTCTACTTAGTATTACATATAGTTTACATTAGTTTAAATTAATTTAGGCTAATAAAATATTAAATATACATTCAGTTTACAAAACACGCCTATCCAGATAGAGGCACGACCTCGACCGGTCGCGCGTGCTGTTAGTGTTTGTGGCCAAAAGGAATACCTCCTTTAGCCACTCCCTTTCTAAGGGAAGCCTTGTATAAAGGCGTTAGTTAAGTCTAACAAGTGAACCAAGGGAAATCTTGGACCCGACTAGAGAGAACTCTCCTACTAAGCCCTTTTAAAAAGGGCGTATCGGCTCAGTACCGGCACTTCGCCGCTTAAGGAAAGTCTTCCTCTGTGTGCTAGCCGCACCGTTCGTGTTCGCACGGGCTACATCTGATAGCACTTGTAGTCAATCCAACACCTGTGTTGGTAGGATACGGCATCCTCTGCAAAGGATGAATCAGGACGATTGGGAAAGTTTAACCCTCGTCCAGCAGGAATCCTTTAACAGGCTGTTATCCTTACTGGGTGACGAAGGCATGCAGCTCCTAGTGGAGAAGGGCCTTGAGGCCGTAAAGGCGAGGGTCAATGCCCTGATGCCCATGAGGCAAGTTGTCGTGGAAGTCATTCCACGTCCACGAGGGTGCGCCCCCCCCGTTGTCCTTTAAGATAAAGTAATTCACCGGTGAAAAAGGTGATAACCTTTATGTGTGGCTTCGAGAGGTCGAAACGGCATTCGCCACAGCGAATATGACCGCTGATCACCTGCAAGTGGACTTTCACTGACCCATATCACGGGTAAAGCCCGTGCATGGGCGTTCACGTGTTCAGAGTCAGTCACGGACGTGTTCCCAACCTGGGAAGTCCTTAAGCAGAAGCTTATGGACATGTATGCAACGCCTGATCTGGTTTTCCAGAATCAGATGGCGTTTTTGAGGTGCCGTCAGGGCACTAGGGACCTGGAAACATATATCCAGGAACTGAAGACCCTGTTGGCAGGGATGTACGCGAAAGCGTACTCGGACGATGTGTCCATTCCCGTGTTCATGGGAGGCCTGAGAGAAGGGCCAGCACGTTCGGAGCTATTCCGAAGCCGACCCCCAATCCATGGGGGAGGCGTTTAAGATGGCGTTCAACGCCGAGAGGAACTTTCGTTCCTCTAAGGTGGGTCCCGAACCCATGGACCTGATTCCGGTCGAAGTGGAGGAGAAACCTTCCGCTAAGAGTCACGCTGAATCTTCTTCGTTAGGTTCTGAGGCGGGGCTCCTGGCCATGCTGCAGCGGCAGGGGCCGCTGAGATGCTTCCTGTGTGGAAGTGCGGACCATCTGCGGAACAGATGTCCGCGGAACCCCCAGCGAGATATTCGCTTTAAGGGACCAAGGGTGGGGAAAAGCCCTTGCCCAAGCCGTCGGGAAACGACGGCTCCCAGTAGGTGCGGGGCGCCCTACTGGGGGATCCCTCAGTGCTGTTAAACCCCAGGGTAGGGGCCGACAGCACGAAGCCCCGAGGGAACGGTGCTTTCTAGCACCGAGTTGGTGTACCAGCCAGGTTTGCTGGTTGTCCTTGCGGACGTGAAAGGCTTTGATAAGCCTTGGAGAGTCTTGATAGAATCTGGATCGTCTGACAATTATGTCAGACGAGCTTCTGTTGAGAAGAGTCGGCTGTATGCCGAGGCCCTAGAGGCACGTTCTCGTGACGTTGTCACGGTCCGTCTAGCGACGGGCGTACATGTTTCTGTAGCCAAGGTCTCGATTGACCTTAAGCTGAAGTTTGCAGACTTCGACAGCTTAGAACGTTTCCTAGTCTTGGTTTGGACTCGAGGTATGACCTCATTCTGGGCATGAAGTGGCTGGAATGCCACGAGCCATGGATAGACCGGAAGTCTAAGTCCATTGGCTCAACGCACCCGCGATCGGGTGAATCATTGGAGAGTCATGAACCCACCTTTTCTCAATCGCAAAAGCGATTCTGGCGTGAGATGCCAGAGATTACGATGTCTGAGATGATCAGTCCCAATGAGGTCAAGGAAGCGTTCCTTGAAGAGGGGGATTCGGCGGTTAATCCCCACGCCGATATAGGCGAGACTGGTGAGTCGCCGTGATAGAGGTGGATTCTTCTGAGGTTAAGCGCGAGGCGCTTAGAGAAGAGACCCGAAGTTCGTCTCTTCTGCAGGTCGGAACTGATTCCGACCACGCCGTCTTCGGCGAACAAGTTGCGACTCCAGTGGTAGGGGTAGAGACCCCTGTGGTTAAGCGCGAGGCGCTTCCAAGCGAAGAGACCCGTAGTTCGTCTCTTTCGCACGTCGGAAATGATTCTGACCTCGCCTTATTAGGTGAGAACGGTGAGTCACCGGTGGTAGAGGTAGAGACCTCTTTGGATAGGCGCATGGCGCTTCCAATAGATGGGGCGATTGACTCACCCCATCTGGGTCTCGGGATGAGTCCCGAGGCCAGTAGTCAGCAGTCCTACAGGATGCTGAGTAGCGTGAAAGGTGTTGTCACGGAAGGTGTAAGCCTGGTACGGTTGCCTGGGGTAGGCGAACTGTTGTCGTTGGAGGAGATGTCCTTCAACGAGTTTGAGACTGCTGTGAAAGCAGGTGAAATCGACGAGGTTGTCGTATTGCGTCCGGAAGAGGAGTTGAACTCCTCATCCACGATGGACGAGTCAGTTTTGGTGCAAACCAAACAGGCATTGAATGCCCGAAGCGGTCTCAAGATCCTCGCGGATCCTTAGGACCCTTACCATTCCTTATTGAAGGAATTCGGAGATGTCATTAGTGACAACCCGCCGATGGGGTTACCACCGGATCGGGGAGTCCGACATGAAATTGATTTGGTTCCTGGAACCCAATACTGCGTCACTAGGCAGTGGCCTCTTCCCAAGGAGCAATGCGACGTCATCGACGCATTCTTCAAGGCGAAAGAAGAGGCAGGGATGGTACGGGAGAGTAAGTCTCCCCATTCTTCTCCCACTTTTTGTCTTCGTTACCCGAACGGAAAGTGGCTCATTGTGCATGCGTACAACAAGCTGAATGCAGATACTGTACCCATGCAGACTCCGATTCCTCGGAAGGATGTCCTCCAGAACAATATGGCGGGCTGTACTGTGTACAGTGCCTTAGATCTGGTGGACGGGTATTATCAGGTGCTCATGCGAGCGTCCGATATTCCGCTTACAGTGGTCAGCACGCCTAGCGTCATGTTGTGGGAGTGGCTGGTTATGCCACAGGGGCTTTCTAATGCGCCAGCGAATTTTAATCGCTTGGTGACTCAACTCTTCCGCCCTCATAGAAAGTACGCTCAGACGTACTTTGACGATATATTCGTTCATAGTCGCGCGGAAGACGACTAGTCTGATGTTCAGACGCACCTGATAAACCTTCGAGCGGTGCTCGAATGTATGCGAGAGAATAAGTTATATGCAAACGCATCTAAATGTATCTTTGGTGCTGAGGAAATTCCTTTCCTCCGATGCTTCATCGGTAAGGATGGAGTGCGGGCGGATCCCGCGAAGGTGAAAGCCATTGTGGAGTGGCCTTCGCCTGTGAATCTTAGATATTTACGGAAGTGGCTTGGATTAGCCAATTATCTCCACAAGTACGGCGAGAACTACCCTGGAATGGCGAAGCCATTAACTGACCTTCTTAAGAAGGACGATGATTGGTGTTGGGAAACCAAACACCAAAACGCTTTTGAAGCGGTTAAGGGGGGCTTGTTGAAAGCTCCCGTTCGTGCTCTCCCAGATTCTGGGAAACCATTTAGTTTCGTCTGTGACGCCTCCGATTTCACAATCGGATGTGCTTTGTTACAAGCAGACGACGCGGGACGAGAACGCGTTATCGCGTTTGAGTCGAGGCAGCTTAATGCTGCGGAACGGAATTTTTTTCATGACAAGGAGCTACTTGCAATGAAGTATGCCCTTGTCAAATTTAGGCTTCACCTACTCGGCTCAAAGCCGTTCGTGGTTTATACTGACCACGCGTCCCTACGGATAGCGACAAAGTCGACTCATCTCTCGCAACGGATGGTCCGTTGGCTCTCCTTCTTTGCGGAGTACAACTTTGAGGTTAAGTATAAAAGTGGCAAGCAGAACGTGCTTGCAGACGCGTTGTCGCGGCGTCCCGATTACGAGCTCGCTCACGCGACATTCGTCACCTCGTCTGTGGTGGATCTTATACTCCAGGCGTATGAGAAAGACCCACAATGTACGGCGCTTATTAGCGCGTTGGGTGGAAAGTGCCTTAACTCGTCTGATCCTACCCTGTCAAGTCGAGCTAGAGCTCGGTTACACCGTTAAAGGTACTGTGACGGTTTGCTATATTATAGCACGAGTGCGTAGTACACTCCACGGGTGGTTGCTCCTCATGATGAGAAACTGAAGCATAGAGTCCTCTTTGAGGCACATGACGCCCCTACCGGGGATCATTTAGGTCGGGATAAGACCTACAGCGCTTTAAGCGCTTTGTATTGGTGGTCCAAGATGTATACGTGGGTCGGTGTGTATATACGCACCTGTGAGACGTGTCAGAGGGTCAAGCCCTCTGCAGATGAAAATGTAAAACCAGGCGGAGATAAGGCACGTCGATAATGAAGTGATTGCTGGCAATACTAAATATATCGACATCAAGATGAAATTTCTGAAGGATATTTCGAAGAAGGACATTGTTTCGCCAATACACGTTCCGAGTGTGGACATGGTGGCAGATTTGTCGACAAATGGCTTGAGTGCTCCAAGGATGAAAGAGTTGCGATCGAAAATTGGATTGAATTGATGATGCTACAGCCTCCGGTGTTTCAGGAGGAGTGTTGGAATTATTTGAAGCCATTTGTCTTCTACGTCTCTCCAAGATGATGAAGCCCCATTGGCTGAAATGGGTGGGTACATTTGCGGTTACCTCTTGGTAGGTAACCAAAAATGAAACGGCAAAGCGCATATTTTATATAAAAGTACCAATTAAAATAAAACTAAATTTCCTTGCTCGGATTTTATGCTGATGGTCCCGGGTTCAATCCCCGCTGTTGCATTAAAAATAGAATTCCAATTGTGATAAAAATCCATGCAGCGATATTCGAAGATATGGGCTCATTTCGAAATTTGCCACGTGGCGCTCAGGTGGAATAGAACTTAAGAAGGTAAGTACAGTACTCAGTCAGTGTATAGTGAATTCAGCTGCGACTTTGGCGAGCTTATCCGTTCCGACGGAGTGTTGGAAATCCATTAGTATGAATTTTATCTCCGGTTTTGCGAAGGATAAGGCCGGTAACACCGGCATATTGGTCTTTGTAGACCGTTTGAGCAAGATGGCTCACCTGGAGGCGGTGTCAGAGTCCATTGGTGGACAAGAAACACCAGAAGTGTTCCTAGACTGTGTCTTTCGACAGCATGATCTACCCGATTCCGTTGTGTCGGATCGGGATCCCCGTTTTACGGGACAATTTTGGGGGGCGTTGTTTAAGGTGATAGACACCAAGCTCCTCATGTCCACTGCGGATCATCCGCAGACGGACGGTCATACCGAACGCGTAATCGCGTTGTAGAGGATATTGTCCGGAGTTTATGTCCGTATTCTCCAACGAGTCGGAGTGAGATTATTCCTATGGCCGAATTTGCAATAAACAATTCGGTCCATGCATCTACGGGGATTACCCCGTTTTACTTTAACGGATTAGTGAATCCGAGATTTTCGTTAACGCCACGTGTGTGTGGACCAGGGCTTAAGGGGGGGGGGTCCCTGATGTCATCCCTGCATCTGTGCGAAAGCACATCGATAAGTTTTTATCGACGCGCCTTAGTGTCTTACGACACGCTTGCGATGTTATGGCGGAAAGCCAAGACAAGCAAAAGCAACATGCCGACCGCAAGGGGCGGCGTAACAAAAGGTCGTACAAAGTAGGAGAAAGTGTTTTATTAAACGCTAAAAATCTTCCTACACATGCAGTTTCCAACGTGTTACGGAACAAACTGCGCCCCAGGTTTGTGCGGACTTTCAAGGTGCTAGCCCGAAATGGCCTGGCGTATACCTTGGATATCCGGAAAGTGATGCGTCCTACCTTCTATGTGGGTTTGCTCAAGCCATACCAGAACCCGGAGGCGGGTCCCCTCTTGGAGGAGGTTGGGAAGTCGGGTAGCCGAAAGGCACGACAGGTCGGAATAGCGCCGACAGGGTCGAAATGCGACCATGAAATTCCGCAACGGCGGATTCGAGAGAGGCAAGCCGCTTCTCGATGCGTTCATTCGCACTCCCCTCGTCGTGGAGGCCCTCCTGGAATTCCTGGATGCGACGGATGTTTCGGTCACAGCACTCTTGGAACTCACGTCGCAATAGTGCGACCTCCTCCGCCAGTTCTCGATACGGAGGGTATTCCACATTACCATGTAGATCGTCTGATGGCACGACACCATCATCGGGGTGAGACCCAGTACCTGGTAAAGTGGAAAGGCTATCCACATTCAAAGAGTTCTTGGGAGTCAGAGACTCCCCTGCGGCAGGATTGCCGTGACGAAGTTGACGCTTTCGAGCAGGGGAATGCCGCTGCGAGTCAGCGGCCAAAAGGGCGGAAGAAGCCCCTTCACTCCCAGTAGCTGGGAGTTTTCCGGAGGCAGATGCAGAGTTTGCATTTCTCTCCGGCACCACACCGAGAGCAGGGCGCGTATAGCCAGAGGTCGGTAATTTCCCCAGCGCTTTGGCCTGAGCATACATAAAGCGCAACGCCCTCTCTATACGAACGTCGCGTTCGGAATAGCTGTTGTACAGCTCGTCGAAGCTAGGAGTTGCTTCTCCTCTTCCTCCCAAGCGCGGAATGCCCGCTCGGCCTCCTCGACATCCTCGTCTTGCAGAAGGACGAAGGGAACCTCGTGGAGGGGCTCATCGACGGCACCCCGTGCGTGTTTCCAGAGGCGTGCTCGGTATGATTTCACAGTGAACTGCTTTGGTGTGAGCAGTCTTGCCCGGAGTTGTTACCGGCGCGCGAGCTCACGCAGCAATTCAACCGCCTGGCCGGTGATATGGGAGGCTAAACATCTCTTCACATCGTTTTTGGCCTTCTTTTGAGGGTCACGAGGACCCTTCCGTGCCGATAAGGCACGTCGGGCTTCCTGAGCCGTGTCTGGCTCATCGATGATGGTCACCTTCGGCGACCCGGATGCATCATCCGCAGTTGGTTTAGAGGTGGCTCATGTGTTAGTGCGTTTTCCCCACGTGTGGGGAACGGTTTGGACTGCCGACATCGCCGTTCGGCGTGTCGGAGCGGTCAGCCTTTGGGGAGATATCCCCAAGGGCACCCGCTTCCGAGTTATCGGAATAGTTTCCATCCTCTTCCCGAGGTGAATCCTCAGCACCACTAAAGGTGTTCATGTTTAGCCAGAATTTCCGGCAGTTGGAGTTCTTTAACTAAAATTGATTTATTGCGTAAGCAATAGTCTTGATGGGGAAGGATGTACCATGGTTCCATTCCTGTTACATTTAGTTATGTTGTATACGTAAGTACACTACGGTTGGGGTCAGTATTGACCGGTCTGAAAGGTTTGGACCTATTGGTTATTTTAAACAATCAGGGCAGGAGCCCTTGGTGGAGGCGTGGCAGCCAGACACGTGTTAGTACACAGGTGGTGTACACTACATTTAGCTAGGTACGAATCTGGTAAGTTCTACTTAGTATTACATATAGTTTACATTAGTTTAAATTAATTTAGGCTAATAACATATTAAATATACATTCAGTTTACAAAACACGCCTATCCAGCTAGACGCACGACCTCGACAGAACTCTCCTACTAATCCCTTTTACAAAGGGCGTATCGGCTAAGTAACGGCACTTTTCCACTTAGGCAAAGTCTTCCTCTGTGCGCTATCCGCACCGTGCCTGTTCGCACCGGCTACAGCAGCGGCCACTTCACCCAGTGATAGCCTCCAGATCTTCCCACTAGCCAACCCACAGAAGCTGGCTACGATCAACTTCTCGTCAAACTCGATAGTTGTCGAGCTCATCGTGATCATTTTGCTAGGTTGCTTCCTGGACGCGATAAGGGTCACAGCTTCATGTAATTCTTTTAGGGACGTTATGCTGGCGGCAAGTGTCCCCAGTATCTCTCCTTGCTATTAGGTCACTTTATCACCTAGGATGCTAGTAAGACCACAGTCTTCCATCGAAACCAGAAGAGCTAAGTAGACATGTCATAGTAGATCACCTATCCAGCACATGGATAGATCAGCGCACTAACATGGTCTAGCAGCGATCCAATTCACGCAATAATGTCAAAACATCCTTGTCAGCCTTTCCATAATTCACTTCAATTGGCTTCAACGCTAAGATCACAGGGTGATAAATGTCATCATGTTCTTGCATCGACGCTACCAAAATAGCCCACTTGCGAGCGTAGAGTCACTTCGCTTGATCAAAGTGGCGAAAGATCGGGATTGGTCCACCTTCACTATCAGCGTACTGAACGCCACCCTCGCACATTTTAAATATCCAGTCTGTCGATCAACGCGTCTTTGGTGAAATGGCACGGACGTCGATGTCTTAGAGCTCGTACCGCGTGATTGAAAAGTCCTTGATGGAGCGGATATACTTCCTAAGATTGCCTTCATTCCTCTAGACGTGTCTGGAACGATAGATCAACGAGAAACTTCTGTTGAAATTTTGGTGTATAACGACGTCACGTTGGTTCAGAGGTCGGTCAAAGTGCTTTACCATTGCAATGGCAACGCAAAACGTGACATATTTGACCACAGGCGAAAAGGTTGCCTTGTAATCAATGCCGTATTTCTAACGGAAACACTTCGCCACGAGGACACGAGTCTTTCTTGTACTTTTCAATTGAACCGTCTGCATAGCGCTTTATTTTGAAGACTCATTGCGTGTCAAATGTATGCTGCCCATTAGGGATTTTGGCTGCACAAAACACCTCACGAAGCTTCATTGACGCAAGCTCCACATCAACAGCTTTACGCCAGTGAACGTTGTTGAGGATTGCTCATACAAACCGAACTTTAAGATTTACTATTTACGGGTCTTTTTACGGTAATTACTTAGTTGATTGGACAAGTAAGTTGATTAAACGCTTGACTTGATTTGTATGTGTACCACATATAAATCAGGTAGTAGGAAGTAAGCTGAGATAAACCAATAACTCTCGAATCTTCCTTCAGGTACGAAGTGTTCTTCGCTCCCTCCGGTATCTTCGCTCCCTCTTCTCTTCTACTATACCCTCCATAATTAACAACGATAAAAACACAATACAATCGAGTTTTACCATATCCGTGATGAAGTGAAGTATGGCAAGGTGCAGTGGAATACTGTGAAACAGCTTCAATGGTAATAGATATCACGACAAACGCGATGCCTAGCCAACGTCGCACGGCCTTGATTCAAGCAGGTGGCGTGAACGTTAAGGAGGCGTGTTAAAGATCATTTCAATGCCCACCAGGGTGAATGGTTCTGGTACTGTGTACCGCTTGTATCCATTAACCGATCAGCCCGAACAGGTCTACTATGATCCTTCGATGATAACGGTGTTGTCAAGATCGCGCCTCGAGATGTACCTGTAAATCAGTAAGATGGCCGGTTGAAGGATGAAGACGGTATAACCGGTAGGTATTGGTAATACTAATCCAATGACAATTGTCCCATGGTGGCTATGACGTCATTGCGTGACGTCATAGTAGATAGGCTTAGAGGTAGCAGCTGTGGTGAACTAAGGACCAAAATATGTACACTTTGCATTTTGCATCCAAACAATCAAGTTCATTTTCTTCCCGAATTGCTTCAGTACACCGGAATAAACCTGTGTCGATGGTGTACCGATATATACTGGTACACAGAGCAGCTTGTGATGTGTTGTCAAGAAGACGCCTCGACCCTACCACGACGTATTTTATTTACGAAACTGATATAAGTACCTCAATTAGATTCAACACTTAGTCACTTCTTAATACACATCCATTGAGCAAGTACCTGATGTGGTTATCTTGATCTACTCTCTATGAGCTATCTTGAGGTGTTGTTGTGGTGAAGTGCAAGATAAAACTATTGACCAATTTGTACCAGTGTACCCGTTTTCAAGGCAGATCGATCGGGTTGGCTGAAAGGACGGTGTTTTTTTAGCCAATCGTGTGCTTGGAGTGTTTTGTACGCAGATTTGAGGTAAGGCACACGGTTTACATATATTTTACATATTGGATTTTAATTGGATATTAAATACAGTGTTCATATTACATCGGGTTGCGTAAGTCGCCAGTGGCTCCGATCAGAGTCATTGGGAGCAGAGGGCTAACAGAGTCCTCTCTCGCTCATCAAGCCCGCCTAGGACAGAGCTCCACCGGAAGGTCCACGACTGGGAGCACTCATCACGTTTACTCACCCCTCAAGTTCGGCCACGTTCAAGAGATACGTGTTATTTGGCTGGGTTACTCATCGCGATCTGCTGCGATCAAGTCCCAGGAATTGGCTGGATTACTCATCGCAATCTGCGGTTAAATGCCACAATCTATCATTGACTGGATTACTCATTGCTTTTGCAATTAAGTCCCAGGATTTACTATTGGTTGGATTACGCACTACCACGGGCGGTCAAGTGCCAGATTTAATTGCATTCGGAGTGAAGATTTCCGCTTCGTTTGCCGATCGGCCATTTTCAATTACCTTTTTCGTTGGAATTTTGGATCGGTACCCCAGAATTGGTACATCCATATTGATCCTCACTAAAATCTCTACCAATCAACGGCCCACCGAGTGTGTAGCCACCCATACCAATGGTTACACAAGGTGAGACACGAGACGAATCGGACTCGGCGTCCTGTAATGCCGATCGGTCACCCGATCGGCACCCAGGCGAAGGTTCGCGGAGTACCCCCTTCGCTAGTTGGTCGGCTGGGTGCCGCGATGGTGGTTTAGTTCCGGACACTTCGGTATTCGATTTTGAACTGGACTCCACCACATTGTTTTTGTAGAAAATCCGTAGAGCGGGCTACCACTTTAGGTCAACTTGCAGAGTAACATTGCAGTTCCTCCTACGGGCTGACTACACGTGGCGATCCACAGCCAGCGGCTGAGGGCCACACATGGCGTGCTCCGAGTGGGTCACCCACACCGCGGTTCATGACTACGAGTAAACCGGTCCGTGACCGATGTCACCGGACCCGTGTAACCCATATTGGTTACGGCGGGATACTCCACAACTGATATCCCACTGCACCTTGAGGTGGATCTCCAACACTACCCCTCACCGAACAGGTGCAAAAGCAACACACGCAGTATTCTGGCCAAGGCCATCGACCTTAGGCGCCTTGGTCTTCTTCGCAGGAGAGTCTTTAACTCCTCCTCACGCGCTGGTGATTTCATCACCACGCAGCCGTGTCACGTTATTCGACTGGCTCCTGTTCTGCGCTTGAACAGCCGCAGATACCGCTTCTGCAGGGTGCCGCGATCACGAACCTCTGGCTCCCCCTGTTCGTCGTCCGCCGGAGCTGCGCTAGTTCGCCTCAGGCTCCTTCTTCTGGCATTCTTGGAGCTTCAACGATGCTCCCCCTTGTTCAGGGACACGGGACGCTGCTCTCAGGCAGTCCCACCAGGCTCGCGCGTCGACGCTGCATCCGCTGCACGTGCGCGAGTCTTCTTCCACTTGCACAGTTGCCACGGACGCCCACTGGCGCTGTCTCCTTCAAGCCATTCAGGAATAGGAGTTGCGCTTCACCAATCCACTAATGCCACAGCACCACCTGTGCTGTACTATGTCCAGCCAATCGACAAGAGGGGCTTCCTGCTTCGGATCTTGGTCGTCGCCCTGCCGGTGACGAATCACCACCCGGGAGCTGCCGCTGCTCGATCCCCTTGATCACTACTCATCGTGGTGTATTTCTGGCGACCGATCCCCAATCGTCACTGCAACTGTCTCCTCGACGATGGAATCCCGCCATCCTTGCGTCGCTTGCCCTGCTACGGCTTCACGCTCTCGCAGCGCGTCTTTCCGTGGTGTCGGCCAGATAAATCCGGCTCCACCGGCACACCACGACGACTCACGGGCCGTCTCCTTGCTCCCCGCCGGTGCGGACCCACGCAACAGCTCGAGCATTCACAGCATCACCTTAGCACAGCAGTCGCTGGCATCCCGCAGCTCTTCAAACCGATTACCTCACGGTGGCCTCACTGTAGAGGGCTTTCCTTGTCAGAACCGTGTCGCTTACGTTGAACTTGCACCAAGCACCAAAGCACGATCTTTACTATGCCGAAACAGTCGTCGTGTCTTCATCACCAGCGCCACCACATAGATCCCAGCTCGTCGCCCATGCGTCCACACATCCCGTGGCGTCTTACTGGCGTCTCCCCCTTCGTAGAGAGTCTCCGGCATCTGCTCAAATCACCAACACTCACTCGTCCGCCAGAGTCTCACGACGATACGCTATCGCCACGTATCGTCCTACTCCAGCCTGGGGTCTTCACGGCAAATGCTCTCAAGAGCCACTGCCTTCAAATTTGAGCTGGTTTCGCGCGCACAGATCATGACGGCTACCACACACTGTAGCACACAGACTTGCCGGCCGAACCACCGTACGACCATCCTTCTTGATTTCGAGCGGCACGCACTTCACCGTCCTTCACGCCGACAAACGGTTCGCACTTGTTAAACCCACTACTACTCGTGGTCTGCGGCTGCCGCCCAATCTTCTTTTGAATATCTTTGAGCGCGGGATGCGCTCGAGCGTATCTTGCTCCCATTCATCTCCTTGCCCTTGCCCTTGAGCGTTTCAAACTCTTTGCGCTCCTCTCGACTCGCGTCCAACCACTTTTTCATGCACTTGATATCGACCTCAATCACCGACTTGAGCCACTCAAACACATCGCGCACTTCGAGCATCGCTTGGTCCAGCTTGAAACGCTTGGCAAACTCACTGCAGGCTTTCCGGTCATAGTAATTGCGGTTCTTAATCAAGGTTTGGCAGCCTTGAGCTCGGCCTCGCGCGGTAACAGGACCTTTTCCCGATCGGCCCGACGACTCTTGACTTTGCCCAGCTCAATCGGGTACTTCATGTGCACGGCTTGCATCTGCTTGTAACTATCAACCAACGCCCGCGCGCGCTGCTCGATCAAATCGGCCTCGGAACTACGCACTTGCGACTCTTTCGCCAGGGACGTCTTTTCCGTCGTACACAGCGCACTCTCTTCGCTCTCCATTTATGTGTTCCATAAAGGCATGAATCGAGTTGATCTCGTCCTCGAGCTGCGTCGAGGCGTGATGGAGACTCTCTTCCTCTTCTAACAAGCAGTTCGTCAACATCTCAAACGCCTCGTCCAATTGCTGCAAGATACTCCTAATCTGCGACGTCATCGTCATGTATTCGTCCTTCTCTTGCGGCTTCGAGACGCTATAGACGTCCTCGACCTGTGCCCAGATCGCGCGCTTGGTCTCCTCTTCCGTCAAGAGCTTTGTCTCGGTCTCGATCAATTCGTTAAACTGACGAATCTTTTGCTCCTCCACGGCCGCATTCTGTACCTCGTCTTCGAGGTTCTTGATGTGCTAGTTCATGCGCTCGAGCAACGACGTACAGAGCTTGTTCTCGGCTTCGAGCTGCGCCGACTGGTCGTCCAATTCTTTCTGGAACTGCGCACGTCGACGACGCACGTCGTTCATAAATTCATCGCGCTCGTCCACTTCGTCATCGCCACCTTCTTGCGGTGTGCGCTTGTTGCTGTCCCTAACGGCCTGCAACTCGCTCGCGCGCACCTTCATGTCCGCTTCGAGTCGCGCCACGTACTCGGGCGTGATGGTCAACTTATTCCGCGCTTCATCGAGCGTGTTCTTGAAATATTCGCGGTGCTCGCTAAACAATTGATAGTCCGCCTTGCGCTCGTCCGTGAGCGCCGCTTGATTGAACATGAGCATCCGCTTCGACTTGGTCTCTCTAGCTGGTCACTAAAGATCTCGTTCCGCTTTGTGCCACGCGTAATGCGCGCCGTGTGTTCTTCCAGACGCGCATTGGTCGTGTTAATGCGATGCGTCTGGACAACGCGCCACTCTTATTCGTACTCGACGTCGATCAATTGATGCCGCGAGCGACGCTGCGCGATCGAGCGCGTACGCGCGTGAATCTTCGTATTGATTGCGAAGAGATCGGCATCGATCGGCTTGTCCTTTTTCTGACGCGCCTCGGCTTCCAGCCGCACGTACTCGCGCTCCTGTTTGTACCACACATCCTCATCCAAGCACATTTCATCTTCGCGCTTCATATTAGCGCGACTGCTCGTCCAGTGCTCACGCTCCTTGGCCAGTTTCATCCACTCTTTGTCCACTAAATTTCTTTCTTGCTCCAACAGCTCGGGCTCCTTCTCTTGAATATTGACAAACTCGGCGTGCAAGTCAATGAGCTCGCGCGGCACTTTGTCCTTTTGATTCTTCAACGAGTGGAACACGCCGTACGATTTCACAACTAAATTGTTGGCAATGTCTTTGGACACGGCCGGATTATGCACTTCGGACCAATCCGCGCAGTGTTTCGACCAGAGCGCCATGTCATTGTTCCACTGCGTCGTTTCTTGCTTTAAACTGTCCTTGGACTTGGTAAACTCCACCTTCTCCTTTGCCAGCGTCTCTTCCTAGGTATTCCGCACCGCGCATGACGTCAAAGAACAGAATGTGCGTCGTATTCACTTGCTTTTCATACCGCTCCTTCTCGCGTTTCTGCAATGCCGCGCATCCGGACGAGGTCGACGGCGACGGAGTAACGTCCGCCTCCGGACTCATGCAAAGCTACCAGGGAGCCCAACAGGTGTTTGGCTCATAACCTGTAGAAAATCCGCAGAGCGGGCTCCCACTTTAGGTCAACTTGCAGAGTAACATTACATTTCCTAGCCTACTGGATGACTACACGCGGCGATCCACATCCAGCGGCTGAGGGCCACACGTGGCGTGCTCCGAGTGGAGTACCCACACCGCGGTTCACGAACAAACCGGTCCGTGACCGATGTCACCGGGCCCGTGTAACCCGTATTGGTTACGGCGGGATAACCCAACTGATATCCCACTGCACCTTGAGGTGGATCTCCAACGGTTTTCGTCACTAACGGATACTAGGTTGCGTCAAAATTCAAGTAAGACAAACTCAGTATATTCAAGGTTAAAATTGACATATATGACTCAAGTTTCTTGAGATCTTACGAAAAATAGGAGTGAGCTGAAATGAGATGAAAATAGATAGCAAAGTGAACCGGCGAGAATATTACCTGTCCCTGCCCCTGCCGTGTCGATAAGACGGGTACCTACACTTGTCTTCATTAATAATAAAATTGTCTATCGCGATTCGTACCTAAGTGAATTAGAGCTATAAATCGCTCCTAATTGAATTCGACTTTATTATTGGTTATAATAGCGCTTTGCACCTCTGTACTTATCGATATTGTATCTATATAAATAATTGAATGTTGTCCGCCTTTCGTCGCGATCGGTGCTACAGTAGCCCCCCCCCCCCCCCCCCCCCCCCCTTAGTTCCCCGCCCCCCCCCCCTCAAAGCCACCGTTAGCAAATCACGGCGAAACCGACCGGCGTGCTAGACAACGTGATCTTAATACTCCAGAACAACAAGAACAACGGCATCAATATCAGGCAGCGGTAAGACGTGCTCAGCGTTCACGGCAGCTTCTGGAAGACCGCTTGCGCGACGCTGACCATAGTTCCCCTTGAACGTCAGGAGATAGCCGCAAATCCCGCCTCGCTGTGCTTTGTGCTCAACCGAGCTAAAGTATGCTGCCACAACTTCGGGGCGCTCCATTAGATTGAGGAACGCATGAAAGGTCCTGGATCAACCTTTGCACCCCCGCTTTTCTCCATGTGCTGCAACCGTGGAAAGGTGGCCAACGTCCCACCATTGGCACAGCCACCAGAGTCGTTTCGGAGTCTGCGAGGGGATCCAACGCCTTTTTACCGGCGTTCCGCTCCAACATCAACAGTTACAACAGTTCGCTGCCGTTCACGTCTCTGGGTGCGAAGTTGGATAACGGTTATGCAGGGAGGAGTGCACGCCTTTCGACTCCAAGTTGCCTTGTACAGCCGAATGGGATCGATATTGCCGTAGCCCGGTCATCCGAGGAAGTTCTCTCAGTTGTATATCAACGACAACAGCATGGTGCTTGCTGGCCGCATGAATTTCTATCCGCGTCTGCATTGGCGCATCATGGAGGAACTTCAATCCATGCTCCAACAACACAACCTATACATTTAGTTGTACAAGATTGTGCGGCAGCGGATGGAAGGGGATCAGGTGGTGGATCCGGGATTCCGTCTACTTTGCCTGCAATCGAACGACCGAAGGAGGTACAACACCCCGTCCCAACGTGGTCGACACCATTAAGGTGGGAGATGGTTACGACGTCAATATCTATGATCGCGACATTAATCTGAAATGTCACGACGGACGCTTCCAGCGCATTTCAGCATGCACTAAGCGAATACCCCGCTTCACTGTGTGCTTCTTTTCCCTGAAGGTCGACAGGAGTGGACTCCCACGATACTGCTAAGGGGTTTGGGTATGACGCTGTGGAGAGAGGGTTCATTGACAACGAGGATGATATCCGTGCAAAAGGTGGAAGAAACGTGTTCCAAATATGCAGTACTATTCCTACATGCTTCAACCTCGCGCACCTGGCGAGCGGTTCTTTCTGTCTGGATGCCTTCTGCTGCAATATATCGGGTATGCGTGGAGCAGAATCGGCTGCAGTATTTTGTCGACCACCAAGTCGATCTGCGGTGTGAGTTGTACTCCGGAGTCATGGATGCGATCAACGATGGTGACCATGACGCAGCGCAAGTTGGTCGCAAAATGATTTTTCCGTCCACGTTTGCTGAAAGAGACCGACAGATGAGACAGCTCTATCAGGATTCCATGGTAATTGGTGGCTTCCGGACCTTCAGCACAATTAAAAGCGGTCCGAGATCACGGCTGAGCTTGAACAGGGACAGACTTTGCAAGATCGACCGGATTTGGTTGCGCGGGTATTTTTCATCAATTCCCGGAGGTCATGCGTGACCGCACACACGGGAAGATTTTTGGGACTATGATCGGAAAAGATGGGTGATCGAATCCAAAATCAAGGGCACCCCGATAGACACATCCTCCTCATCGTGGACGAGGATTTCAAACTCAACACCCCTGGAGACATTGACTACGCAGTTTCTGCGGATATCCCTGATCTAGCGACACATGTGTTGAGTTTTTTTATACAATCTGAGCTTCAAGGTATTGAAAGTTATTGAAGTTGGGTTGGTTTGGGTGCAATGTACCCACTAACCGGTTCAATAAGATCCCACGATCACAGCGGTACGATGCACACGCAACTGACGATTAGATGAAAACTACACATGGTTTATGTTTACGCAACCGACGATTAGACGCGTAGGTATATTAGGACTAGATATGATTTATATGTGGACCATATATAAATCAGGTTGTGGTGAAGTGGAGTCTTTATTTACAGCATGAAGGTGATCTGCGGCATTTATTAATTATTGGTATATTTTTATCTCGACAAACTCTACTGTGGTAAAGTGGAATCTATATTTACAGTATATAAAAGATGGATTATAGTAGTTATCAATGCTTGATATGTTTTATTGACGTACGCGTTCATGACGGAGAAAGAGTACAAGGATAAAAACAACCAGCAAGAAGCGTTGGTTTTTGTCAAGAAAGCCTTTGCAGAATGTCCAATCTACAACGCACTGATTGCAGCGTTTTACGAAGTGCAGAAAGACGTGCGTTCAGATCCATTTCTCCGCGTGAAAGACTTTGCACTGGTTGCGAACAAGTGTGTACTGACTCCTGGTACACCCGTGTCTCCCATGCTAGCTCGACCAACCAAAGCATAGGCAGCTGTGTTTGATCGTTTTGAAGGGAAACCATTCACGTGCGAATACAATTATGATGGTGAGCGCGCCCAGATCCACATCTTTCCAAATGGAGCAATTGTCGTCTTCTCGCGCAACTTTGAGAACTCGACGGAGCGATTTCCTGACGTCAAGATGGCCATCGCTGACGCTGCAAAAAAGGGCGCTGTCCAAAGCTGTATCGTTGATGCAGAGGTCGTTGCTGTTGATCGTGCTACGAACAAGCGTATGCCATTCCAGATTCTCAGTACGCGCTCTCGAAAGAACGTAAAAGTTGAAGAGATTAAGGTTCCTGTATGTATCTGCTCTTCCTGAATGGCCAATCGTTTCTTATCACGCCGATAGTGACACGCCATCAAAAACTGCGCGAGTTTTTTTACGTACATTCTGGAAAGTTCGAGTTTGCGACGTCGATGATCTTGAGAATGCCGTAGATGAAAAAGATAATTCCGAAGCGATGGAAGAAGCGGTGGACAAGGTCCGCAGATTTTTGGAGGAAGCTGTGCGTGAAAATTGTGAAGGTTTGATAGTGAAATCGCTCGAGAAAGAAGCGACGTATGAGCCAGCGAATCGCTCGCACAAGTGGTTAAAGCTCAAGAAAGATTACATTGATGGTATTGGCGACTTGGTAGATCTCGTGCCGATTGGTGCGTTTTATGGACGGGGGAAGCGCACTGGAGTGTACGGAGCCTACCTGCTCGCATGCTACGATCCGGACACTGAAATGTACCAACCGATCACAAGCTGAGTACGGGTTTGTCGGATGACGTGCTGAAGAAATTCTACGACCAACTGAAGGAGAAAATCTTCGACAAGCTTCCGAATGAGTATGCTATTAGTGATGGCGTGAAGCCTGACGTTTGGTTCGAAGCGAGTTGCGTGTGGGAAATTCTTGGTGCCGATCTGTCGATCTCGCCAAAATACACGGCAGCGATTGGTCTTGTCGCGAAAGACAAAGGCATTTCTCTGCGCTTTCCTCGCTTTCTTCGTATCCGTGATGACAAGGAAACGATCCACGCAACCACTTCTTCTCATATTGCCGATCTGTACAGAGCGCAGGGTCTCACTTCCGTAAACAATGAGGATGAAGACGATGATGACGAGATACTTATCTAGATGTTTATGGGGATCATGCGGTCGACTGTGAGAATCTGCCTGCGGTTCCAAGAATGCAGCGTAGTGACTGTGGCGCTACGCATTTCTTCATATGTATCATGCGGCGACGCTATATGTTGTTTCGGTAAGAACCGTAGCGTTTAGACCGAAATTGCTACTTACCCAGATACGAAGCAACAGAGCATCGAAACTTTGGTGTACCCAATTCTAGCAGCAACAATGCTTTCGACACTGCAACAAGATGTATCAATCTTTGTGCACTGTACTCCAAGTTGACGTTTGTCACGTCATAGACGTAGTGCTATGTAGGAGCTGCATACGTCTCTGTGCACCCAAGTCCACATTGCGCACGAAATTAATACCCACATTAATCACCGTTTGATCCATCAAATGGCGCTAGGGCACATGATATAACGAGGCAAACAGACTGTGAAGATGAACTGTTAGCATTACATAAGGGAGTCAAGACATAGGCGCAACTTAACAGCACAACGGCGGGTCCGTACTGAGCGGCAGAGCCAACGAAAAGTTATGCGCCCTCTGCTGCTTGGGTCGATCGCCTGGATGTTCCTGAATGTTCTCAAGTGGTTAAGTATTTTGATTTTGGATGAGCGATTTTGACCAATCATCAGCAACTTGCGACGGACAGATCGCGACGAACAGATCGCGATGTCAAAACTGATCAATCAAGTTTCAGAGGGTGCGAC
>CM047588.1:3648617-3660608 GCA_026184515.1 Peronosclerospora sorghi
AAAACTGATCAATCAAGTTTCAGAGGGTGCGACGGCCAGATCGCGACGGCCAGATCGTGATGTCAAATTTGATCTATCAAGTTCCAGAGGGTGCGACGGCCAGATCGCGATGTCAAAACTGATCAATCAGGTTCCAGAGGGTGCGGCGGCCAGATCGCAACGGCAAATCTGATCAATCAAATTACAGAGGATTGCGACGGCCCCAGAGTCCAGTATTGAAGTAAGCGCTGAAGTAACCAAGAAGTAGTGGGTGAGAAAAGTGATTGACTTTGATGTAGGAGTTGGTAACACTTAATAGAATGAAATTTACCCTGAACTACGAAGATCTCTGGCGGCCCTACAAAAACTTTCTTTTTTTACTCTATACAAAAACCAAGTGTAACACAAGGAAGTCGGTGAGCGCAAGCCATAGTGAGTGGAGATGCAGCCATTTGAAGTGCGCTAGTGTTGGGGGCATCCCGGGAGAGCCTTTTGAAGTGTACCCCAAGTGTGTTTGACTGATTTGTTGGTTCGGACGGAAGTATTAAGTACCCGGGAAGTAAAAAAAGGAGGACTGGCTTATTACCTCTTTGTGTTGTTAATTAAGTGGAATTATAATAATTTTCAACCCCTTCACGACAAGGTAGTAATACAGTCACATTATTCAAAACCATTTCGGAAAGACTGCTAGTTGTTCCATTCTCTTCGACACCGGATAAATTGGCTACAAACACACCGACAAAAATTTCAACTAGAAACAGTATTTTTTTCTTCAAGAATACGTTCTTGTGGTGACCATTATCACCAATGGTGCACCCTTTTTAGCGTAATTTACCAAGCGAAATTTAGTTCTTGGCTAGAAATGATGTATTATAATACCTCGGTCAACTCGATGACCGTTGATCCGTGACAATTCGACTTCAGAAGAAATTTACCGACCTTGGTGGATTTAGTATGCCACCTTCCGGTAGCTAGAATGTGTCATTGGACCACACTCTCTGACATCATGTAGTAGATTTTCGTTCGACACCAAGTGCCTACTTGCGCCACTATTGAAAACCCAAAGATTTTCTTCAGGTATTCCACCGAAACATCCTTCGTTTCTTCATTCAATTGCGTGTCAAGAGTTGACAGCACCATCCATTTTGAACACCCTTCACTTGAATTCTTCGTTAGGTTTTCGCTGTGATTGCTTGCTCTTCTGCTGCGCTTTCCTGGCAATATCTTTTGAATACCCTTTTGCATCCACAGGTACAGCACCCCCGCTTATTTTCATTTGGTACCACCGAATTTGATTGGGGGGCCTGTTCTTGAGTGTATCGTCCTCAAGTTCTTGGGCATGGCACAGGTAGTGTCGTGTAGCGGCTGGCCAAATTTTGAAGCTTGGACAGTCGTTCCCACAGCTCCCGGACTACCGACTAACGAAGGGGGTCTTCCGGTTGTCCTGTGACAGGTCTATGTTTTGCTCACCATTTGTACCCGACGGTGTGGGCGTGGGTCGCTCTCCAGGTGACTGACTGGGGACGTAGAACAGTGCAATTCCGATGCAGATCGAGCGAATTCGTAGCAGATCGACAGGGGTAGATCTGGTGGAAAACCGCAGATTTGAGATCCCGGGGAAAAACTGGGGGTCGAAGATCGCAGATCAATGATCGATGATCGATGATCGATGATCCCAGATCGATCTAGTTGATCACAGGTCGACCCAGTTGATCTAGTGCGAATTGGCGAGATTGCGGATCCGTAGATAGCAGATCGCGGATCGCAGATCGACGCTGTCGATCTAGTGAAATCAGCGAAGGGGTACTTGATCACGTGGCGGAAGTCTGCAACACTTGATCGTCGAGCCTCTTAAGCCTAGATCTCTAAGGAAATAACCAATCTAGTTGTATACCTAGCCTAAACTTAAGAGGAAGGGGTCGATATGCACTTTCTATGTGCAGATCGACGGATTTCACAAAAATCCACCTAAAGTTCCCAAGGGGCGCTTAAAGCAGCCGAACTTCTAGAGGATAGGTGTAAAACAATGAGGGAAGAGGTGAGAACACTTGGCCCGATCACCCTCCCAGTAGCTTTTGCAAAAAGGGGACGCTGACACAGCGGGAGGAGTTGAGGACGAGTTCTCCGGAACTTTACGTCTGCCGGTGGGCCGAAAGGTGCACTACGTGCTCCCGCCCGGGACGTGTAAAGGTTCGTATGCAATGAAAGGGAGGTGCTAAGTTATCACGTCGTCTCAATCGATGATCTAGTTATCGGACGCAAAAGAGAACTTTATTATTCCTTATATCTTAAAATCAACCAATTACCTAATATCGACCAATCAACTCTACCCATCCTGATATGCATCCTCGACCAATCATCCTGATATATCATTTTTCTGTCGCTTACCATCATGTACCTGTACCCTGCGTCGCTTTTGCTCCGGATGCACCGTCTATGTTTACAACAGTTGACCTCAAAATCTTCTATGCGCTTCTCCACAGCCGCCCCTGAGCCTCGTCCCAGCCGTACAGCGGTTGGGGCGTGGTTCGATCTGTTCGTTTCCAACCATCGATCATCCCTTTCACTCATCAGGTCATCATCGATCACGTCCGTCGTGATCATCCATTGTCATTAGTACATTTTCAACAAGTCGATCATGAAGTCGATCATGGACGCCAAATCATCCTTTGATTGATCTAAGGCTTACGATATGATCTCGATTATCAACCGATCCTGCACGCAACAAGAGGAGATCGACATGCTGAACAACTCGCTGTCGATGCTTGAAGACTCTGTCAAGATGATTAAGAGGTCAAACGCACGCGTTGCCAGAAAACTCGCTGATCGTGAGCAGCAGATCAAGTGGCTCTGCGAAAAAGCTGCGCCTATAAGCGATCAAATTCTTGCGACTGTCAACAAGCTTCAGGCCAGTGAGTATAAACTGAAGAAACAACTGAAGACCGCCGAGGAAACCATATTAGAGCAACACGATCGGATCCGCGATCTGGAGTGTGGTCATGATCAATATCGATATCAGCTATCAGTACAAGCGGAGACCATCGATCATCAAGCTCAGGAGATCTCGCGCCTTGAGGAAGAGCTCTGCGAGGCCAATATCAAGATCGCACGGGCGCCGGCACTCCAAGATCGAGAAACGATCGATCAACTCCGCAAACGCTGGGGAATGATGCAAAAAGAGAGTGATCATGTCATCTCAAAAAACAAGCACTTTACCAAGAAGGTGATGAGATTAATTTCTATTTCCTAAAATTTTTAATTCAGAATTTTCTGGTAATTTAATTGATTTATGTCCAGTAGGAGCTTTAACTTCAAAACCTTATAGTTTTAAAGCTCGTTCTTGGGAATTAAAAAAAAAGAATCAAGCTGTCATCTAAGTCAAGTAAGCGCAAGGACCAACGAGATCGCGTCCTGGAGGACAGTGAAGCTAACCTTGTCATGATGAATGAATTCGTCGCTGCCAAAGCCACGGTTGAAGAGCTATCTGCACGCCTCGATGAGGTATCGATCAGCAATGTCGAGCTGGAGAATCTAAGTGCCCATAATTTAAAGTTGCAGTCGGAACTTTTGAAGGCACGGCGCCGCCTCAGTCACCGAGCTTCTCAGTTACGTGATCTTCAGTCAGTATCATCAGATGATGACACACTACGCGACGAGTTGCAACGCTCTCAGAACGAAGATACGCGATTGCGATCACAACATTCTTACGTCCAATCCGTTCCGGCTGGTGCGGCGTTACACATGCAGATCGACCCGAGTACAGGCGCCCCTTATGCAGATCCTGATCAGGCCGCAAGCTCGCCTGATGATCTTTAGGGTGATTCACCTAAAATTCCTTCATCCAGCCAACTTCTTCGCTCAAGAAACGTGCTCGGCAATCACGATCTACTCCTCTGTCCAAGCGGCAATGTCGAGTGTCTCCTATTACAGAGGAGAAGAGACCGTCGGATGATGATCGTCCGTTTAGAGCTTCTCCCATTCAGTCAGTCCAAGGTACGGGGCGTGATCTTTCCAGTCCCGATCAGACGGATGATGATCAATGCGGTTGTAACACTTCTCCATCGGTCAGCACGCAAAATTTTTCCAGACCTGCAATCCGCGAGCTCGAGAGTGAAGATTCGCCCGATCAAGACTCTGCTGGTTTTCTCTTCCCTCGCACGGGTGCATCCAGATCGCTGATATTGGTACCTGATGGTGCGCAAGATGCGGACATCTTGCCGTGGACCCCAGATCAACTCAACGACTTCGATCTGGATAACATCTCAGCACGCGTGATCTGCGATTACTTGACACGCCCCGTGGGATAGTTGTTTCCGGTTGCTATGGACGCCCCGTGGGATGGTTGTTTCCAGTTGCTATGGACGCACCTGCGACTGATCGGTGGTGTAGTCACCTGATCACCCGGTCTGAAGTGGAGTTACTGTATGCACGACGCCCCTTGGAGTTCTGCAAACAGATGCTGCCACCCATCTCTTTCCACTCGGTTGGTTGGTTTGCTGACTTCGAAGCGAGGTACCAGACATTCCTGGATCATCATGCACAAGCGATCTGGGAGTCGACTCATCCTCTCTCGATAGATCGAGACATCAGGGATCGTGACACCTTCTTCCATGATTACTACGATAGTGGACGTCAGCGTAAAAGTCGTGACGGATCATTGTGGAAGAAGCCGGTGGAGTTCGTGTTGCGGGACATGATCGACGGAGTATGCGATCTTGACATTTTCCTGGACCCGTCGATCTCGCACTTCGCCCGGAACCGCTCCTTGAAGTACACTCCAGCCGATGGTGGATCATGGTACCCAGGTTACCTATCAGATCCACAACCTCGGACCTTAAAAGATGCGCTACGTGGAGTTGACGCCGAGGAACCTTGGCGGATCCAGTATCGCCTTTCCCTTGATGATCATCGGCCATAACATCCCTCGCCTTCGCCGTAAGTGTTATGGATCAGGATAGCTGGTTGATCACTTATTCCTCAATCAATAAACATTCTTTATCATACCATTCCCAATTGTTGCTTCGTCACTTTTCACGCATATACATAAATTGATCTTCCATCGGCTCATCTGCCGTTTCTCCATTACCATATCCAGCAATATCCATCGTACATTCACCACTTCAAGTCAATCGTCACTTCTCCATTAATCGTGATTTCATCAATCGATTTTCTCTAATCGAGTGTTCGTCAGTCACAACTTCAATATTCGATTCGTCGATCTAGCGTTAGTTGGACTCTTCGTCCACTTGCATCACGTCAAACCGATGTCGGTTGATTATCTTCATTTCGAAATCCTTTATCAGAGCATCACAATTTAGATCTGCCTCGTCTACCCATGACGGCTCATCGTAACCCTTCGTGTAAACTTGATACTCGCGTAACGTTCTGCCATACCTAGTCTTTCGACCAGATCGGACATCGGTGATGAGATCGACTTCAAATTCGTCCGGCTCTAGGGTCCTTTCCCAGCTGTCTTCAGGTAGTAAAGCTTCATTAAAATCAGAACGATTTTCTACCCCAGCTGCCAGCACAGCAGTAGGTCGATCTGGGAATTCTTTGACCAATTTCAACTTGGATAGGTGTACCACTGGGAATATGCGATAGTCGGTGCCGGCCGTAATCAATCTTTCAGAATGATCACCGATCACTTCATCAAGTTTGAAAGGTCCGTGCTACATATGCGCCAGTATCTTCGCGAACCCTTCTTTCACCCGATCTAGTTATAACCAAACCCTCGATCCGGCTTTGATCTTTTGCTATGACACTTGATCATTATACTTTTCAGCTCGATCAGTCATGGCTTGGTGCAATCGAGCACTCACTTGATCACGGGCGTAACGGTAGTCTTTCTGAAGCCTATATCTCCACCGACGAGCATCACGATCTTTGCGCCGAATTCAACCAAATTGCAGCGTTGTTTCCAACGATGATCGCGGATCCCACCCATATGTCAAGTAAAATGGTCTATCTACACGGATCCGATCAGGAGTTGAATTTAGTGCAAATACCAATCCTTATGCATACGAGCTCCAATTCATCTGACCGACGTCTGAGACATACATCTTGATCGCTCGTGTGATTGTTTGTACCATTCTTTCCGCCTTGCCGTTCGCTTGTGGACGGCAATTTGTCGTTGTCCCACAATCTTGTTGAACGCACGAAATACTTCGGACATAAAACCGGGTTCTCGATCATGCCTGATCGCCTCACTAGCTCCAAAACGGCTAAATACACACTCTTCGTAATCTTCGGCGACTTTCTGTGCTGTAGAATATGATCCAGCTCTCGCGATCACCATACCCGTAAACCGATCAGTCCAGATCAGCAATTCCGTATGCCCATCGGTTGATCGGGACACGACGGGATATGATCCATAGCTATCACTTGAAATGGGTACGTAGCTTCAATGTTTCCCGGCGACATACCCTTGATCGTAGGTTGGCCTTTCCCCGTTTCACAATCTACGCATTGCCTAACAAATCGTTGCACGCTGCGAAATAAACTACGCCAATGAAAATGTCGCCTGATCCGCTGATATGTACGCCCTATACCCTGGTTTACTCCTTCTAAACTCACATGATAATGGCGGAGGACATCCGCATGTAGGGTCTCAGGTAAAACCAGCTTGATCAAAGAGTGTCGACCATCTTGATCATCTTGATCATCTTGATCATCTTCATCATCTTGATCATCTTGATCATCTTGATCATCTTCATCATCTTCATCATCTTGATCATCTTGATCATCTTCATCATCTTGATCATCTTGATCATCTTGATCACAGCTTTTTTTCCTTAGCCGTATTTCCACAGTAGATCAACAACCCTTGATCATCCACATCATAGTTGTCGGCTATTTTCGCGCAATCTTTCACCTCTTTTATGATCAATTGCGAAACGTCACCATGCAAGTAACATCGCAGATCACAAATCCACTTCTCTTCGTCTTGCGCCTTTTTGACACGTTCCGCTATTACCCTTCTATGGGTACTTCGTGCCACGTTGATGGCCGTTTATGGCCGCGTACATTGACGAAGATTACGTTATCGCGTCGTCACCAGCACTTGCGGGACAGTGGGATCTTCCTTCCAAGTGATAACCTCAGACAATCGGTTGAGATCGGCTAATTTGTCCAGTTGGTGATCATCGACAGTTTCACACCGTGTTCTATCCCACATGACCGTACTAGTGATGTGATCGGCACTCTTGTTCCACTACCTTTTTACGTTAATCCGATCGTGATTAGGCCATTCGCGAAGGAGTTTTAAGGCAAGCTGCTGAAATACTTGTAGCCGCGGTGCTATGCACTCTATTTCGCCACGCATTTGCCTGATCACCAAATTCGAGTCTCCACACACGATCACCCTTCCTTTGGGATATAGCGACAGTAGATACAAACTTAGACGCAATCCATGATACTTTGCTTCATTCACCGTGATGTTAGGAGCATGATCAGCAACCGCGATCATGATCTTCCACTCCGGCAATTTCCACGCAATAGCACCAAACGCACCAACACATCGCTTAACACTAGCAGATCCATCGAAACTGATCACGTATAGATCTTCGCCTTTCTCAACCGTGGGAGGTGTCACTTCGATCATCTGCCGAGGTTGCTTTTTCAGTGCGATCCCAATCAGGGCTTCAGCAATTTCGGTGCGAGGGGTGATACTTGCGGCTAGCGCCCTTAGTACCTCCTCTTCTCCATGCACACATTTCTTGATCTCCAAGTCCCATTGTGACAAGATCGCAGCCCATTTCCCCAATCGTCCGTCTAGCCCGTTGGATGTTAACAACCACTTCCACGCAGACCGAAGTGACAGGACGGTAATCGCCTTTTCGACCAACATCGTAAAATAGACGTCCAGGATTTGCAGAAGAGCCAAAACTTCCTTTTCGATCTTGCTGTAATTCAGCTCACCGCTCTTCAGTGTCCGGCTAGCAAGTGCGACGGGGCAATATACTTGATCATGGTCTTGCACTAGCGCGGCAGACACTGCCCACTTGCTAGCATAAACCACGATCACCGGTGTTTTGGCTTAATAGAAATGGCGTAGGGAGGGGGTTGAATCGATCTGCTCCTTCAGCATACTGAACGCCACTTGCGCCCTGATCAATCGATCATCTTCGAGATCCGGACTCTCATTGATCGATGATTGACCCTTTTATTCTTGATAGTCTGTTTCTCGTAACTCATATAGTACAGCAGCATAGATCGCAAGGTCTTCAATAAATCTACGATAGTAATTCAGACTCTCCAAAAACGATTGCATAGCACGCAAAGTACCAGGAAAAGGCAAATCGATAAGACCATCCAATTTCTTCGGATTTGTTTCTAAGCCACGGCTAGAGACGTGATCTCCTAAATAGGGAACTCCAATTCGCCCCAGTACGATTAAGCCACGCTGATCAACAAGTTCCACTGATCGCACTTTTCCAATATTTTTCGAACATTATCACACAAGATCGTCCATGTAGGTGCAGGGATCAAAATATCATCGATATATGATCGTCGTTGCAACACAGACGGGACTTGTGCTTGATCAGGCTCTTCCGTAGTAAATACATCAGTTGACTTGGTTATATCGGCACCGTCCTTAACCTTGAGATACCCATACAATGCATTATCGATCAACGGCTGGTAGATCTGCGGAGCATTCTTTAGGCCAAAGGGGATCCGATTCCATTCAAACAATCCAAACAGGGTAACGAAATCTGAAATCTGACGTGATCGATCGGTCATAGACACGACCCAAAAACCACTTGCCATATCCAAAGAGCGAAACCACAACGCCTTATCCAAATATTCGATCAGATCAGAGATCAAAGGCATTGGGTACACCATCAGGCGCGTGAGTTGATTCACCGCGCGATAATCGATACGTAATCGAATATCAACCTCATTCGTCTTCACGATGATCGCTATAGATGACGCCCAGGGTGAAGTAGACGGTTGTATGATCTTCGTTGCCAATAGCCCCTTTATCAAGGCTGATAACTTCTCGCGAAATTGTGGAGCGACCTTCCGACACTTTTGAGCGATCGGGCTTGCATTGCCTACGTCAATGTCACAAACAACTCCACGTACAGCAGGAGGCAACGCGTTCCCTTTCCCGATCAACATATGTTACTTCGCCCAGATTATATCGCGAAGCTGATCAATTTCCTCTGCTGTTTTGATCAATGGATCACCAACTTGCAGATCGTCCTTGATCACTTCTTCGGTACTTGCTGACACCTCAGGCAGCGTGGCAAGCTGTTTCTCCAGCTCTTCCACGAACAAATTTCCACCTTCATGGTAGCACACTTGATCATCGGTAGGAATCACACCAAATTCACTATGATAGACTGAGACGGGGTTATGACGCATATCTTGATCAGGCTCATCTCTTACAACAGATCGTTCAACTTCATGATCAAGAAACGGTCTCTTCACACTCGGTTCAAGATCGCAATTCTCTTGCACTTCTTTCACCTTCTGCGATCTTCCGGTTAGTAATGCCACAGGTGCCGTGATCGAGTTCGTAAGTCGTACCAAAATTCCTTGAGGAATAGTATACTCCTTTTTCTCAACCAAGGGACTTTGATCGACACTTTCTTGATCGTCATGCACAGAACCGGTAGAAGCTTGATACGCGAGATTCTGCCACTCCTTATAACGATTATACCCCACCGAAATAAATCCAGGGCGACGGGTCACGTCGTCTTTGCTCATCCAGATACCTAAAATCGTATCGTCTTGTAGGATGATCGGATGATCGGCAGCGTTCGTAATGCGCAAATACCGTAGATTACCCACGCCCCCAGTCACAGTGGGGACCCAATTCTTTCCGCGAGTAATCCATAATTTACGAGATCGTTGATCACGAATCCGAACCCTCAGCAGATCGACCATTGGGATCTGCTCATACCGATCAAGTTTCATAAAGTTTCCACTTGACCCGTACAACTGCCGACTCCCTTCCAATGGGATGATCACTTCGTCAGGCAAACTAAGTGCGCCGTGGGCGACGTCCAATCCAAAACCAGCTGGGATCATAAAATCCATACCCAATATAACATCTTGACCAACGGGTTTTCCCACCCATGCGTGGAAGTAGTAAACCAAAGAGCCCGTTAACGTCACCTTGATTCTAGTACGCCCTTCTATGAGGTATGTACTTTCTCCGATACCAACACATTCTTGATCTTTGCTCGTGTCGATCTGACAACCCACCTTACGAGCAAAGGTTGAGTCGATGATCGACACTTCGGCACCAGAATCAACTAACAACGTGGCACGTTCGTTATTAATTTTACCACTCGCCTTGGTTTGTTTAAACCATTTCTTGGGCGAGTGGTACTTCCAATATCCACGTGATTCCCCCGGAAGTAGATCAACTTCCATGATCACCGGGGACCGAGAAAACTCATTAATACGGAAATTAGCCAAACGTGGTAAATCAGTCTGATCACATTTTTCATTATTCTTTTCTTCTGCTCGATCATCCTTCTTATCCACATATTCAAAAATAACAAACTAGAACGCTCGTCTCGTACCAGATTCCAAACTGGCGAGCGTCCTAGTTTAACATGTCCTCTGCTTCCTTGGGAAACATTCCGGCATGCTTGGTAGGGTTGTACCACTGGCGAATGCGATTGTAAAATTCCTCCATAGGGCACTTGCCCACACCATGAATTTCGCCACATGCTCGGTAGACATACAAACAGTGATCAGTCGGGTGACCCTTCTTGCCACACTTCAGACAGGCAAGGCGCTTCCAGCAACGTAAATTGTCGTGCTTGATCGATCCACAATGACTGCACTTCTTCGTTAACCCTTGATCAACTGCACTTGGCTGACTTCGTTTGCCAGATCGAGGCTCACTAGGTTGATCTTGCGTCACAGATTGATCACGCATAGCAGCAAGCATGTAACGACGCTGATCACCATCACTCCCACTGTCATCTGAACTTGATTCATCACTCTCAGAGATCATTTTGATCGCGCGCACTGCTTTAGGCTTCCGCGCTGGGGCAGATGATAGAGCATCGCCAAATTTATGACGGAATAGGCTAGTGCCTACTGCCGCCTTTGGCTGGCACGACTTATTGCGCTCGTAAGCCCGCAGCGTCTCTTCCAACTCCGTAACATTCTACAAACGCAAAAGTGCCAGTTGATCAGCGAATTCGCGATCAGTCAACGTGTCCAGAAAATGCTGCACATTTTCACGTAAGATCGTAGGCGGGCCTTCCCTTATCGACAACTTGGCCCGAATTCCTGCCACCTTCAACCGGTGAAGATATTCGATAGGAGTTTCATCCGATTGCTGCTTTGTATAGTAATATTGGCGAGATGCCGATTGACCACTTCCACAGTACTGAGTTTCAAACTCTTCAACAAGACTTTTCCAGTTTCCACAAGTCGATCTGCTCAGCTGGAGATGCCAATTGCGCGCCGGTCCTTTAATCAGATCACCCATGATCAAACACTTCTCATCATCAGAGGCTTGATCACGCATAAATTCCGATTTAAGACGACTGATCCAATTTCGCGCTTGATCTTCATCCACTTCTTTCCCTGAGAATTCTTATAGATCACTGATCGCAGACATCCTGATACTGGGAATCAAGTATTGATCAGGCACTCCAGTGTACGCCGCCGCAATCCTAGCTGATCGAGGCGGAGTGATCGGCTCATCTGGATCGTGATAGTCCAGCTGGATTGTTGATCATGGAGCGAATACACAGACTCCATGCCAACATCCTTAACCGTCACCGCTCTTCCTGGCTTTGGCTGGTAACTTTTCATGCGTACAACTTCAGGTGTCGCCTTGCCTCTTTCCTCCGCCAAGAACCGCCCCATAGCCGCATTACAAAAGGCTTGCAGCCGTGGGTCTTGTTGTGACTGATCATCTTCCGCCTTGGCTGATCGAGGTTCCTTATTCTCGGCTTAGAACTTGGCTTCATCCTTCTGGTAGATCGTCATCCGGGTGATCTTGGGTTCCACATTTCCGGCACTGCTTGACTCCAC
>CM047588.1:3667410-3705029 GCA_026184515.1 Peronosclerospora sorghi
AATTATAACAATGCCATGGCGTCGGATGGTTGTGAACCCTTTTACGTGAATTACGTGCTTGTTGGGTACGTTCGATCACGCATTAATTGCAATGGCTGTTTCGTCAACTTGAGTCACTTTGACTTCGATTTACCGCCGTATATATGTCAAAACAAACTCTCTACATCGAAGCGATTGCTCCAGAAGTAAGATACCTTTCTTTGCCTTAGTACTCAGCCTTGGGTCTGGTGCTGTTGTAGCAAAAAAGTTATAATCATGTACTAGTTGAAAATTAAATATGTATTTTTTAGGCAAAACTGGAGTACCTCTAGCCCTCCGATGGCGGCTGGATTCGATGCTGCCTAATGTGATACGCTCAATACCGTAGAAGTCATCGTTAAAGAAAAATCGGCAAGACTCTCACAATTCAAACACAAATTACTCAAATGTACTCCGTCGTCGTCTGCTTCTTTATTGACCGATAAAAAAAGGAAAGAGCCATAAAACAAGAAGAAAACACGGCAGCAGCGAATGTCGCAAGTGCCTCTTTGTACCGTATTCCAAGACATAAGCTCACTGTAGTAAGACACGTTCCACGTTACACAGCGCTCGTCATACACTCCTTTAAGCGCTTGAGGAAGTTGAAAGTACCAGTGTCGCGAGGCTAAGACAAGAAGATCAGGATTAATCGTAGAAATGAAGAAGACCAAGAATACGTGGGTTTTTACCTCGTTTAAGCCATTGTCTTTACGTGTTTGCATGACTTCGATGAACTCCTTGGTGGACAAATAACCATCCCCTAGTATTAGATAGATATAATACCCGCTGTGAGACAAGCGTAGTCTAGACGAGGACAATACGAGTGAGGGTTACGAGTGTACCATCAAGATCAAACAATGCAAAAACTATGTCGATCTGCAAAGGAGTAACCGGTTTACTGTGTTTGCTTCCATGCACGGCTGCCTTAGTCGCGCGCTGAAATTCATCTGCAAGCACAGGATTAGAGCTTTCCCTCAAGTGTCCATGTATCAAGACGTACCTTTGTTCACACCTTGCGCTTGCATCACGAGATCCATCGCGACTTTGAGTTCATCCAGATGCTCGAGAAGCACGTTAAAATCCATAAACTCGTTTTCCGTGATTGTTCCCTGTATTTAGAAGGGAAAAGCATTATGTTGGCGAGCTCCTAAACACGAACGAAGCATTTTACAAGCAAAGGCACCTTTAGTTCTTGCAGTTTGTCGACACGTTCAATCCATTTGTCAATGTGACGCTGTTTCGATGATTCACATCAAACAAGCACGACGCTGTTAGATTTTTACTACGTTCTCATCATGGGCCAATGTCAAAAACTCAACCTGAGGAACGTGGGAGACTAGAAACATGCCAAATTCACGTGGTGATAACGTCTTGTCGCCATCTACATCATACTGCTCAAAGTACAGACAGGTTAAGGAAACTCAAGCGTCTACTTTAACACACGCTTCTAGGGCAAACGTTAACGTTAGAAAGGATATCTGAATGCGCAAAATTTCTTGCTTGAGGCCACGACGAAAGGCACAGAATTCTTCAAACGAGAGCGACTTCGTTCCCAATTCACCAAATAAATGCTTGAAAATAGGCACGTCGTCGTCATGTGGGGAACGATCTTGGCGACCGGTGGGTGTCCGTAATCGCATCAAGTTCATAATCTAACATTACAATCAACCCATTCGTCGAAATGTCAGCAATATTTCGACATCATGGTTCACAACCTGCTATGGTCGCTACCTGCTTAAATTCCCGATGATCCAGCTGTCCATTCTCGTCTGTATCAAACATTTTAAAGGCCAACTCAAACTGTCGCTCCGGAACTACAGACGCAATCAAAGAGACACCAACATCCACATGCATTAGGAATCATGAGCTCCCCATGGACTCCCCTTTGGCTGCAATTTTTCACTCACTTGCAAGCAGCGTACAGAAGAAAATATACTCGGAGTAGGAAATGAGACCATCTCCATCCGCATCCACAAGATCAAAAAACGTTTTCGGACGTTTGGGCCCACCATGTAATGCGATTAAGTCTTCAAACTCGCTATTCGTAACGTTTAGGGCCTTGAGGATTCGAACATGTGTCTGAAAATCCACCTTGTGTTCGTCTCGAAACGCGAGGAGCTCGTCCACGTCTTGTTTTCGTACCTTCTTTTTGTTATTGACAAGGTCGTGCACACGTTGCCGATACTCGTCGACGACTTGCGTCGCAATCTTGTCCTTACTCGCTTTGGGATTAAATTTGGGATTCTTGGACAAGATGGGCGCCCCATGACGATAGGTAAACGGTGTCACGGCTCGTGCTAGATCGTCTCGTGTCATGAAAAATTGCTTGTCGAGTTCCACGCTCGAGAAGTACTCAAATACACGCTCTGGCGAACTGAACTTGCGTAAACGGTTCTCATAATTCCCCACCGTACGTTCCGTAAACGTTGGCTTATCGAACGGGACAGATTCAGAGTTGGAGAGAGGGTGAGCGGACACGGCCAAGGACGCCACGGCGGGCACAAGGTGAGACGAGCGCGCGGAACGCAAAAGCAAGCGAGACATTGCGCACTGCGATGTTTCGGTTGTGGAATATTTGACAAATTGCGGCAAAATTACTAGATTTAGAGTTTTGGATTCAAGAATTTATGTGCTCACCAACATCAAAAACAATGCGTCATTCGATTGGCTTGCGCTACTATTGATACGGCGCACTAAATACCGGCTGTGTGCGCTTAGTCCTGGGCGTTTCATGGAAGCTTCGAGCTGTCGTCTTGTGGCGGCGCCCACCGCCTTCATGACGAGTTTCGTGGTTCACTCTCGCTTGACTTTACCTACGCTTCAGTCAATGTCCATGTCCACTGGTTCATCGTTGTCCGAAGGCAATTCTTCGAATCGCACAGACTGCTCTTCTTCACTCTCCGATACTGACGTTGTGTCAAAATCGGATCGATTGTCCTGCTCTACAATCTCAACCCGAGGAATAGGTGATACGGACATGGAGCTGTAGGGATTAAATACCACCATGGCTCGACACGAGTCGTCAGTCGAGACTTCCAGACTTTCGTGTTGGTACTTTAATTTCCACGGTCCTGGTGTAGTCGGGGTGATGAATTGCAGCGGTCGCTTGTTGCACGTCGATGGAACGATGGCTTGACTCGAGCGGTACGTGAATCTGGGAGTCGTAGTAACCTTTTCGTCTGCCATATCACAATCTCTGTCCGCGTCGCTCTGACTTGACTCAATGGGCGAAGAAACGCGCATCCGTTTGATGCCATCCAGCACCGCCCGGCGGTCTGGTCGCCAGCCTGGATACCGTCGAGCGTCTTCGTCACTGTCACTTTCTTGATCCCGAGGCCTTTTTAGCGGGGTGCTAATGGTCCCTTGGGCGTGTCCAAGGTTGAATTGATACATCGAGTGCTGACTGGGCTCGAAGAGAGATCCCGGCTGGTTGTGGTTTAGGCCATAGGTGCACACACCTCCACCATTGAAGGTTCTCATAGTTTTTGAATGGTTAGAAATAATCCTCCTGGTCGTTACGCGCTAGTTCAGGTTGGTCTGAACGTAGACAATTACGTTATGGCAACCACAAATGACCAGCATCGTGATTATGTAACAAGGGTGGGATAGTAGGCAGGGCGACGTTGTCTTACTATTTCCTTCTGAGAGCTTTAATAGCGTAATCAGAAGGGTATGCCCTCCTGTCTCGCTTTGATTTGCTCGCACCAAACTATACACTACCTTGAAGAATGTCAACTGGATTCGAGACAATACAAAAGACACGATTAAACCTTCTGGAATAATCGCGAAAGCCCCAGGATTTAACAAATCACTTGTATTCCTACGTGTACCAGCATAAACTAACGCTAAAAAACGACAATACGTCCTAAATATACGAAAAATGGCTTCTCCTCTGGTTCCGCCGTCAGCTCCAGCGACTGCGTTGCAGCAATGGCGTGAGCGTCTCATAGCTGCCAAGGTATTTATGCGCTACGATTATGCATGGTACGTGCTTTGCGCATCTCTAGTTCTATACGTTGCGTGTCATGTTCATGTCTCTAAACCGCCTTGTCTCTCTTCGTAGGAAAGAACGGGAGTTTTCACGAGCAGAAACGCGCATTACAGGTGTCGGTTGTCGTCTTTTATATCTACATGCAATCTGGATAGAAACGTATAATCACAGTCAATCCTTTGCTATCTCGTCACCACGACTCAAGACATTTATTGAAGCGAATGGTGTCTCAGAATTCCATGAAAGAGTATGCAAGTCGTGTGAATTGATGGGATACGACGTTGTAGCTGATCCACTCGCTGCAGACTTGATATTTGTATACGTACCTCCTCCTGAAGCGCAGCACTGTGCGACTAGTCCCTACAAAACGTTCCAGACGGTGGTGGAACATGCGAAACCTCTCGAACCCAATGAAAAGCCCATGTTCTGCTTCTTACTCGGTGACGCCGAGTTTTTGCCGCGCCCAAAGACGGAAGAAGAGGAGCAGATGAGAAGTCTCAGTGACTTTGCCATCTCGCAGCAGTTTGCTCCCATTGCCTGTGAAGCGCAGTATGGATCAGTCGCGCACTTTGCCGTCGAGTTTGTCCCGACGAGTGCCGAGAATTTAAGTGACGAGTTCCAACAAAACAAGACGCACAAGTTGGACTCGTTGATGGGAAAGTTTGGATGTGTGGGGCAGAATCTCATGCATTACGCTGAAAAGTGGGAGTTTTACGCTTCGTGTGAAAGTGTCTTTTGTCATGAAGAAGACGATCCAACGGGTGTGACGCATCCAAGCGAAGAAGACACAGTGTTTTGGTTCAAGGAGACAAAGGGCAAGACATGTGATCAGTGTCACGCGCCCTGTGAGAAATTATCACGCTGTGCAAAGTGCCGTGATGCAGAGTATTGTTCGCGGGAATGTCAGAAAGCGGCGTGGAGCTTGCATAAACGATTGTGTGGGAAAACACCCGAGCAGATTAGCGCAAGTTAAGCTGAGATTCACATCCAATCGAGCAAAAGCCGTGGATAATGCGCTGTGCTGTTAGCGCTTTTTTTGCTTCTGTAACTTGGAGAGCAAGACTAAGTTTCCAGTTCTCGTTCTTGACACGATTCAGGTGCTGAAGCATGTCTTCGTATTGGATCAGTTCACGTTGCCGTCGTGCTCCGGATTCTTCGACCTGTTGCTTAGTAATGTTTCCTGTTCATTAGCCACAGCCAATGCAATCAAAAGTTGCTGCTAGCTTCATCGCCATTTTGTCCTTGGATGCCAGCGCTCTTCTAGCGACGGAGTTGTCTTGGTTGATGGTGACAAAGAGGCTGAGCGTGATGAGTTACCAGCTTTTCGCCGAGGTTTTGTCCGCTTACATCGGCGCGCGTTTAATTCAAGAAGAAGATGAGCGTCAAGGTCGTTAATACTCCACTGGTCGAAAGATTCTGATTGCGATTCATCGTCTTCACTTAACTGCTGTCGTACGAACTGGCTTAACATCACCAATAATGCTTCTTGCCCCCTCCGTAAGTTGCTGATCTCTTGATCATACTGCTCTCTCTACGCTCTTGCTATGCATCTCTCACTCCTCATGCACTCGTGCCTCTGCTGCTCGTACTTGTTGAGCTACTGATTCCTCCATGACACGTAAAAGGATCTGGAGCTGCTCCTGGTCTATCTTGAGGTCGCTGCAATGCGCTATCATAGCTTTGTGTTCCTCCTTTAAGACAGCAATCACCGCCTGCTGCTGCTGCCTCTCATTCTGCAACTTTTCAACGGTTGCTTCACTTTTCTCGGCGCGTCTTGACGTACACTGTTCTCGCTCGAAAATCACTCAAGTCGGCGTTCTGCTGCTGAAGGGTCATGTTTTCAGCCTGTACTCTCGACAATCCTTCCCTTTTACGTCGCTATTGCTGTTCTTTTGCTTTCTCTGCTGCAACTGAATCACAAGATCAGACTTTTCAAGCTTCACTGCACTCTCTCTTTTCAAGCAACAACAGTGCATCGGCCCCCGCTTGCAGGCAAGCGCAAGTCGCTTCTTTAACGACTGTATCGTTCCATCTTTGAACGTCATGACGTCCTGGGCTTATGTTGACTTTCGACGTAGCCATGTTGGGCTTTCGAGGTAAATCATATGGTGGAAACGGATTGGCTGATAATACTTTCATGTATGGTCTGTACAGGTTTTAAGTCAGTAGCGCTTAGTGGAATTAAGCCTGATTTAGTGACTTAAAACTTTTTATATTTACATAATATATATGACTTTTACTTTTGGCAAACCTCGAGCAATCGAACAAGCTTTCGGGCTACGGCTATTGAGACCGCTACAGCCCATCCAAGCACGCACTTCAAGCTACCAAGACTACCTGCACCAACCGGTTATGAGCCCAAGTGGCCGTGTGTTTTAACGAAGTGTTCCCTATTGAATTCAAGTTTGCGAGCAAGTGGTTTCTTGCGATTTTCGAGTGGTTTGATTCTCTTGTGGATACGATTCCTGATACTAGTGGAAGTCTTCTCACTTTCGGAGGTCTAGTGGAATTGTTGGTGTTGTTTTTCGCCGGTATACTTTTTGATTTTGTTACTGGTTTTAATATGGAGAGTGGTGGTGAGTCCGACTTCGAACCGGAAGTGGCTCTGCGCGCCATATTTGACGGGATGGCGGATATGAAGACTCGTATGAAGCCGATGGAGCAAGCGCAGGCACGCGCATCCGTCGCAAGCACGGTTATGTGGTGGAGTCAAGTTCGAAATCGAATACATTTGTATCGACAACCTGACCACCCCCATCGTGCCCAGCCTTCCAACTTACGGGGGGGGGAACCCCGCGGACCTCCATTCGAAATCTGGTCCGATCGTCCGCTGATGGCAGACGACCGGTCATCATCCAGAGACACTTGGTCCGATTCACTTAAGACTATCTCACCTTGTGTACCCATTGGAGTGGGCTAGTTACACACTCGGTGGATCGGGATCGCAGATCGATTTGATTCGGTCTTGAATATGAGACCGTGCTGGCTAAGTGTATCTAGGGCGGAACTCTTCACCCCATGTACGTACAGACCAGAAACACTTCCGAAAGATAGATTCCAATAGGTCGATCGTCCAAACGATCTAGACCTGACCAATACGAAATAATAGAGGGTAGACCAATCAACCGGTCTATCCCCTGACCAATATGAGAGAAGACCAAAACCGGTCTAAACTCCAACCAATGTTAAAATGAGCCAATATGTCCACGTGAAGACCCAATATGCCCGTGAAACTCCACAAACGATATCTCCACGTAAAGCCCAATCCAGTGAATAGCACGTTCCAAACGTACTTGACTTAAAGTGTCGAGATCGCCAAATCGTACTCCCGTCGAGGGACTTCCGGTGGCCAAAGTGCGCGTGCGGCGCGTCCAGACCGGGTATAATAGGCGAGAGGGGATAATTCAACCCTCTGCCCCAAACACTCCGCGGCGGGCGGAGGCGACTAGTGTACGTGCAAAGAAAAAACGGTGACCCCTTGCTGTGGTATAGATCAAGACCAAAGGACTTCTACTTAGAAAAAGCCGCAACCAAAAGACTCTTGCTTGGAAAAAACGCAACTAACCAATAATACTACCTCCCTATGGTCCCTAATGTACCCACACAAAATTATGTAAAATACACAAAGTCAGGTGACTCACCCAAGACCAGCGTTCTTGATACTCCTTGAATTTGATAGGCTAAAAGCCCCACTTGTTTGGACCAATCGGAAACTCGACCAACTGCCTTGACCAAAAGTGACCAAATTTGTGGTACACTTCACCACAGCCGCCCCTGAGTCCGACCGTGTCGCACAACGATAACGGTCTGACTCACCCATCACTTGACCAACTGTACCTTGGTCACTCACACTTCTTCACCATGGACCAAACATCTTCGACAATTGCGTCAGGTACTGCCTTCACTGCACTCGGTCCTCGTATGCTTCCTCTTGACGCTTGTTCTTGTAGAAACTCTATGTGCCGAGTCGCCCCACATTGCTTCACCTGTTCAGTCGGCCCGGTCTGACAGCCCACATAATTCTCCTGCACTTCAAACATCGGAAGGGTGTCAGACTAAAGCTGACACGCGGATGCAGGACATGCTTGCAGAGAACACGCGTCTCGGGACCCAGGTGGCCCACCAGGCAACACGAGGTACGCATCTGTGGTCTTCATCTTGTACTCTTCTTGACCCTCGTTTGTCTTCAGCTCTCATCTCTCCCAACATAGTCCAGGCAATAGGTGCCTTGGTCGATGCTGATAGGCAGTCTGACGATCACGATGACCAGCTTCGACACATTTTGGAGGAGCTGATAAGCGCGCGCCATGAGCTGTCCCGTCTGGAGGATCATCAGTCCCATCCCCGGGATCAACTTGCACTTGTTCGACGGCAGCAGCTGTACGGACAGCTTGATGCGACTTCACTGTGCATGCAAGGCGACGACCTCGCGCGACGAATTGCCGAGTTGCAAATTGCGATTCAAGACCAGACCGGGAAGGTCCGGTCCTGTCAAGACAGGTCCGACGCTTGGACGCAAGAGTCGGGTCGTCGTCGGGTGGCACTAGACCAGTGCCGCCAGCGCTTGATGAACTTTCTACCTCCGTGTTCGACTGCTTCCTCCAGAGTAGATTGGTCCGCATCGGCAACCTTAGTCGCCTCGGGGCAAGACCAAGACCGCTTGAAACAGGACCAAGACCGACGTCTCTCATTGGCCGATATTCAGCATCCCGAAATTACATTAAAATCAAAGAAGCGCGTGGACGCGCCGAGTAGCTCGAGGGCGCGGGGCACTGCGCGCGGACCCGGAATCGGGGGGAAGCGTGCAGTGTCCCATAAGAGAGCCAAGACACAGGCGTTTCTCATGGACTCGGACTCGGACATGGACGACATCTACAACCCCTCGGAAAGTCGAGCGCCCTCGCGCCGTACTGCAAGTCGCATTCAGCACACAGGGGTCTCGTCTGAGGAGGACTCTGTCGTAAAGCGGACTTTTTATTAGGCTAAAATAGGGCCTAATGTTGGATATTTTATTAGGCCCATAGGGGGCCTAATATTATGACTAATATTAGGAGCTAAATTAGGGGCCTGATAGTGGACGCAGATATAGGATACAGTAGTACATAATTAGGTACCGCCATGTTACCACGGTGGGTACAGTAGTACGTACCACCGTGGTGTACATAGACAGGATATAGAAGGGACACGGAAGATGTGCTGATTACTTACAGGTACGCGGCGAACACCAGCGAACAAACAAGGAACAAGCGGAAAAATCAGGTCGACTGATGGACGGAAGGCGTTCCGAATGGACGATGCGGATTGGTTGAAAGTAGGAACATGGTAGATCTAAGGGTTTAATTGCTAATAAAGTTCTCCTTTTGCGTACGATCGCGCTGATCGTTTTTTTGGGAAGGCACTTTTGCGCCCCCACCTTATTGAAACCTCTACGTCCCGGGCGGGAGCACTAAGTGCGTTTTGGCCCACCGGTTGGCGTAGAGTGTGAGAACTCACCCCGCAACTCCGCCCGCAGTGTCTGCCGTTCTTCGTTTAAAGGTTTTTTTGGTTTTGGGAACGTGATCGAGCAGTGCTCTCACCTCTTCCCCGTGAAATTAACTTTGGCCCCTAGAGTTCGGCTGCTTTAAGCGCCCCACGGGAACTCTATGTGGATTTTAATATAAATACCCTTTCCTCATATAGTCTAGGCTAGGAGCGCATTGATTTGGGTGTTCCTTAGCTGTTTGACGGCTTAGAGTCTCCGCAATCAGGCAGTGAAGACTTCCGCTGCCTGATCAAGTACCCCCCCCCTACCGATCAACATCTTCGACACTTTTTGCAAATCGTGATCGTGATCAACCATCGCAAATCGCGCCAACTGCTACTTGAACGACTTCCGGTGCTTGATCAAGTCTGATGAAGGTATATTACGACTGGGCAGCAATTTTTAGCCCCTGATCGAGCCTTTCAGTACCTGATCGCACTTGCGATCAAGACAGAATATTGTTGATCGACGGTTATTAACGTCAGCCAAAGCCTTATCAAGCCTGATTACCACTGATATACATCGTTTCAGCGCCTGATCGCGTCGGACTGCCGCCTGATCGCACTTGCGATCAAGACGGAATATTGCTGATCGTCGGTTATTAGCATCAGCCCAAACGTGATCAAGCCTGATCGCGGCTAATTGACGTGGTTTAAGCACCTGATCGCACGTGATCACGCCTGATCGCATCGGTTGTATCGTCACAAGTTAGTCAATTCAATCTTGCACCAAAATTCGCTGTGCGCTGTCCCCGCCACCTGAGGAGAGACCCACGCCTAGCCGTCGGGTACACAAGGTGAGCAAGAACACTAGCATTCGAAGACATCCGAGGACCCCTTTCGTTAGTCGGCAGTCTGGGCGCCGTGGTACCGCCTGATCAAGTCTCAAAAACTTCGATCAGCCGCTCCACCACAACTCCAGCGAAGGGTCCGGCGATTCCGAGTTCATGCTCCCCATCCAGTCGAAATCACAAACGAATTTGCGTGCCAGTTTCGTCCAAGTGGAGTCGACAGTGGGGTCAGAGCAAAAGACCGGTATGCCAAGTGACCCTGCACCAGTATCAACATCCGTTATGCCGGCGCCTTCGGTTCTCCCCGGGACATCCGGACTTCACAAGTACGCCCTATTAAAGAACATGGCTGTTGACACCAGCTCCCTTCCGCCACGGACGTTTGAAGTCACTTGGTCGTGGTCGTCGGGGCAAATCGGCTGTTTGCGCCGGTCTACCCTGACCAAGCAGCTTCTGGCCCGGTCTTTCTCTCGTCCGGACTCCTGGCTTTTTCCACCGGCCAAGAAAACCCCTGCCGCGTCTGCATGGAGGGCGGACCTGATTACGTCGGCGCAGATCTCCCGCCTGTACGGCGATGAACCATGGAAAGTCTTCGAACACTCCAAGATAGGACTTGTGTTCCACTTGACTCCATGGATCGGCACTTTGCTAGGCCGGGTGAAGAATTTCAACAGGATCCACGGCCAAGCAATTTGGGAAGCGTCCCACTACTTGGTGCTTCCTCCCGACCGGGTGCGACAAGATCCGGGCCTGGCGACGTTCCAGAGCAAGCGCAAGCGACGTCGAATTCGAGCGGGCGAAGCTTGGCAATCCCTGTGCCAGTACATTTTGGACGGGATGCGAGCTCGCGAGTGTGACGTCGACGTGTTCTTGTACCCGGTGTTCCTCCACATGCCAAGGAGTCGCGTCGAGAAGACCAGACTGCTGGCCTACGACGGCACATGGTACCCCGGTCTTGATTGCGCTGAGCCGGTCGCGGACCTCAAGCATGCTTTGGTCCAGCTTGACCGGAAGGACCCCTGGCGTAACCAGTTTCAGGATCAAGTGGAACATCATCCGTCAATGGTCATCGTCCGTCTGTGGGGCGATAGCAAGTGAAGTCGTAGGTAGTCGACCAGATAACTCGTAATCCATGTCATCATTTCTTTTCATATGTCCGATCGTCAAATCAATTGAACTAATTTTACCACTCTCTCCATAGTTGCACCGAACACGTTATCGTAAACAGTTCCACTCCCATCACGAAAAATAGTCATCACATTCATCATTCCGCTATTCCAATCCGTCACAGTTCATCACAATTTCACATCAACTCCGGACCTTCCACATCTTTACACCGGTCTAGACCGACCGATGCTACTGCGTGTCTTGGTCTTGGTCTTCATGGGTCTGCATCACTGGGAAGCGATTACGACTGACTCGTTCTCTTTCGAACTCTAGTAGAAGAGCCCCACAATTCAAATCGAGCTCGTCGACCCAAGTAGATTCATCATGGTCCTTCCATCGGACCAGGTACTCTCGATGAGTCCGACCGAACCTGGTCTTCTTGGTCGACCGAACATCCAAGACCTTCTCCACTTCGAACTCGTCTTCCTCTAATGGTCGTTCCCAACTGTCCTCGGGCAGTAACTCCTCATCTAAATCAAATCTTTTTTCTTCGTCTACCAGACAGGGAGTTTTGGGTCGATCCGGAAATTTTCGGACCAGCTTCAACTTGGACACATGCACAATCGGGAAGACCTTGTAATCTGTACCAGTTGTTACTAGACGGGCAGCGTGCTCACCAATCAGCTCGGCAACACGAAAGGGGCCGTGCCACATGTGAGCCAGCTTCTTTGCATAGCCCTCTTTCACTCGGTCTAGGTATAGCCATACCCTCGCCCCTGGTTCTATACCGTGGGGTCGGACCTGGTCGTTGGTCCGGTCTGCCCGGTCTTGTGTGGCCTGACGCAAATTTTCGTTGACGACTTCTTTTGCATGCTGGTAGTGTTTCTGGACCTGCATGCGCCAGCGTCTAGCATCGCGATCACGGGTCCGGGTACAACCGATAGGTATCGCAGCTTCCAATGTCGACCGAGGGTACCATCCATATTCCAGATAAAAAGGCGTTTCTCCTCGGACCCGATCAGTCGACGAGTTGAGTGCAAACACCAGGCTTTCTGCATACTCGTCCCAATCTCGCTGGTCTGGGTCAGCAACGTACATCTTGATCGCCCTCGTTATGGTCTGCACCATGCGTTCCGCCGATCCATTTGATTGCGGACGATATGCCATCGTCGCACTCTGTTTCTGCCCAGCATGTTATTGAACGACCGGAACACCTCGGCCATAAAACCGTGTTCTCGATCGTTCCTGATGACCTCGCGGGCGCCGAATCTTTGGAACACACATTCTTCATAGCTCTGGGCGATCTGCTCCGCAGACCGAGATGCACTTGCCTTCGCAATAACTAGACCGGTGAACAGGTCTACCCAGATCAGCAGCTCAGTGTTGCCGCGCGTCGATCTAGGCAGTGACGGTATGTGGTCCATCGCTATGACCTGGAAAGGGTAGGTAGCTTCGATATTTCCGGGCGATCGCCCCTTGATTACCGGTCTACCCTTTCCGGTCTCGCAATCCGTGCAACAGCCCACATATTTCTGCACACTGCGGAAAAGACCTCTCCAGTGGAAGTGGGACCTGATATTGTGATAGGTCCTGCCTGTGCCCTGATGTCCCCCTTCTAGACTCACGTAATAGTGATGAAGGACATCCGGCTGCAGCAACTCGGGGATCACTAATTTCGCCAGTCGGTCCCGGTCTGCATTGTCTTGGTCGGCATCGCTACAGTAATACAATAATCCATTATCATCCACTTCGTAGCTATCCACGATCTTGATGCACTTTTTCGCTTGATCGTTCGTCAACTTGGACAGTTCACCACGCAGGTAGGTCTTCAGGTTCATAATCCATTCTTCTTCGTCCTGCGCCTTGAGGATCCGTTCCATCCTTAACTGTTGCACTGCATATTCGTTTAAACTTTCCTTCTGGAACGGTCGGCGAGACTTCTGAGCTTTCGATCTAGTCGCGACCATCACATGCACCTGGACTGGGGCGTTGTTGGGTCCGATCACTTCTGGGGGCCTGTTTATATTCATCAATTCATCCAGAACGGCCTTCTCGGTGATGGTAGCCCCGGTCTGGTATTTCATGGCCTTGGTCGCGAGGTAGTCGGCGCTTCTGTTCCAGTCCCGTTTCACGTGCAATAGCTCGTGGTTGGGGTGGTCCTTCAATGCCTTTATTACTCGATAATTTAGTGTCCGTAGTCGTGGAGCCTTGCAGTCGATCTCTCCGGTGATCTGCCTGATCACTAGGTTGGAGTCACCACATATGATGACTCGCCCCTTCTCTTGCGACGACAGCAGGTCCAGACATAGAAGTAGACCTCGGTACTCCGCCTCCTTAACAGTAATGTCCGGCGTGAAATCGGCAGCCACAATATGGCACTATAGGCGCCGACCTTCTTCTTTACGCTTGCCGATCCGTCAAAACTTAAGACCAAGAGCTCTTCGTCATGGTCGACGGTCGGTGGCGGTCTCGAAACTGACTGCCGAGGTTGCTTCCTCGGGGCAATCGCTATCAATGCCTCGTCCACTTCAGACCGAGGGGTGATGCTGGCAGCTAATGTGCCCAATATCTCTTCCTCGCCCCTGGTGCACTTAACGACCTCGAGGGTCCACTGCGACAAGACCGCCGACCATCTGCCTAGACGTCCGTCCATCCCATTGGCTGATAATAGCCAGGCCAAAGTAGACCGTCTTGACAGGACCTTTATAGTTCGGCCGACCAGCAGGTTGTAACACACATCCAGAATTCGTAGCAACGCCAGAACTTCTTTCTCGACAATTCCATAGTTCACTTCATTTGGTTTTAGCGTCCGGCTCGTAAACGTGACTGGATGATACACACCATCGTGATCTTGCACTAAAGTGGCCGAGATATCCCACTTACTGGCATATACGATAATGGTCGGCGCTTTTTCGGGAGCGAAATGCTTGAGAATCGGTGCCGTCGCCATCTTAACCTTCAACATACCAAAGGCAAACTGTGCACGCTTCATATGATCTTCGGCCTCCACTTGCGGACAAACTGCAGCAAGACCAGAGTCGGCGCCCTCCTGTAAAGTTGCCCGGTCTTCTTCGCGCAACATATGATAGTCAACTTCCCGGATCTCGTACAGCACAGCCGCGTAGATAGCAAAATCTTCAATGCATCGGCTATAATAATCCAAGCTTCCCAGGAAGGACTGCATTGCCTTCAGCGATCTGGGGAACGGGAGGTTACTCAGCGATTCCAGGTCCTTGGTATTAGCCTCTAGACCATTGTTCGAGACCATATGGCCTAAATAAGCGACCTTGGACATACCCCAAAAACTTTTCACGGCACTGATAGATAGTTTCCAGCGGTCACATGTCTCCAACAATCGTTCAACCTTCTCGCACAGATCATTCCATGACGAGGAAGGTATCAGAATGTCGTCGATGTACGACCGCCTCCCTAGAACGGACGGTCTTCTTTTCCGATCGGGTTCAACCTCTCTAAACACATCATAATTTTCAACGGGGTCCCGATCGGTCTTGATCTTGAAGTGTCCGTACAATGCGTTATCTATAAGCCTTTGATAGATTTGGGGCGCGTTCTTCAGACCGAACGGCATACGATTCCACTCGAAAAAACCAAACGGTGTCACAAATGCGGAAATCTCACGGGCTCGATCAGTCATCGAGACCACCCAAAATCCACTTGCCATATCTAGCGAACAATACCACAAGGTGTTGTCGAGGTCTTCCAACAGATCATTAATCAGCGGCATCGGGTAAACCATGAGTTTAGTCAACCGATTTACCAGCCGATAGTCGATGCACAGTCTAATGTCAACGCCGTTCTTCTTGATAATAATTACGATCGGCGAGGCCCATGGCGAGGTCGACGGTCTAATAATCTTGGTGACCAACAGTCCTTTAATGAGATCAGAAAGCTTTTCACGGTACTGTGGCGCCACGCGTCGACATCGCTGGGCAATTGGCTTGGCATCTCCAACATCACTATCAAAAATCGCACCACGGGCTGCAGGTGGTAAGGCGTTGCCCTTTCCGATCAGCAGATGTCTTTTCTTCCATATGATATTCTTCAACTGCTCGATCTGGTCTGGACTGTTAAGGTCTTGATCACCCACTTGTAAATCATCCATTGTAACTTCGGGCGAGTCGGCAGACACTTCAGGGAGGACTTCCATTTGGCTTTCCAGCTCCTGAATGTACTGTTCCCCGCCTTCATGTATACAGACTTGTTCATCTTCTGGGGCGATATCACCTAGACCATCTGGACCGGCTGAACGCCCCTGGTCTTGATCGACGGGCTGTCCTTCACTGATATCGTCTGATTAGGAATACCGTCATGGTCCGACCTAGCAATTTCATGTTACCCTTCTTCCGTTTCTTGCTCCGCTGTCGCCTGGTCTTGTGCTGACACCACGTTGACTAACCTTGGCTCGTCTACTTGATGGTCCACCGTTCCTGGTGACTGCGGCGCCTTTCTTCGGACCAACATCTTTCTTGGGGTGACATAACTTGGTCTTTCCACTAAAGGTGAGGTATCCTCTTCCACCTACCCATCATCGATGATAAGATCGGTGGTCGATTGGTACGCCAGGTTTTGCTACTCGACATACCGCCTCGACCCAATCGAGACGAACCCCATCTTCCTTGGTACCTTTCCTTCTGCTAACCACATACCAACAATAGTGTTATTGTCCAGTGTCAGCGGCTTGTCACCGATATTGGTAACACGGACAAAATCACGTCGACCAGAACTCTTTACGAAGGTCGAGATCCACCGATGGCCCCTGGTCAACCATAACTTCCTCGAACGGAAACCTTTCTCGACCGGGGTATCGGCAGATCGACCGACTGGGATAGTGAGGTCTTGATCCCACCGTACCAGATCGGTATACGAACCATACAGAGGTCTTCGACCAGCCAACTGGACCTGGACCTCATCCGGGAGTGTAAGCACTCCATGTGACAGGTCTAGGCGAATACCAGCTGGGACCATGAAATCCATGCCTAGTAAAGCGTCCTGTCCATCCAACTTGCCAACCCAAGCGCTGAAAAAGTAGACCAGCGATCCCGACAAAGTAATTTTCACACGCGTTCTTCCTTCGGTCATATAAGAGTTTTCACCGATCCCGACGCATTCTTGTCTCTGGTTATCGTCTATACGACATCCGACCTTACGAGCAAAGGCGGAGTCGATTATCGAGACTTCAGCTCCAGAGTCGAACAACATCGTCGCTTTCTGGTTATTAATCTTGCCACAGGCTTTCGCCTGCTTGAACCATTTATCAGGCGCGTGATACTTCCAGTATCCGCGGGATTCTCCAGGCAGAAAGTACAACTTCATAACCACCTTAGTCCGGGAGTACTCATCGGTCTTTAGACTGTAGACCGGATGGTCTCGGTCGACGCAATTTGGAATAGAACGTGTATTGTCGGTCTTATCCTCCTTGCCGACATATGCATAGATGTGAACCGTAGAACGCTCGGCTCGATCCAGATTCCAACCTGGCGAGCGTTCTAGTTTAACATCTTCTCTGCGTCCGGCGGCAGCATCCCCGCGTGCTTGTCCGGCACGTACCACTTGCGTATCATGTTAAAAATTTCTTCAATCTTGCATTGGCCGGCCTCGTGGATCTCTCCACATGACTTGCATACGAAGAGGCAGTGGTCAGTCGGGTGGCCGCGTCTCTCGCACTTCTTGCACACCATCTTCTTCCAGCAGTTTGGACCATCATGTTTGCTCGACCCACAGTGGGAGCACTTCTGACGAGGTCGGTCTGGATCGGACTTGCTTCCGTTCCTTCCCTTCCGGTCTACCTGGTCGGATTTCGACCTGGTATTCGGGGCAGATCCCGCAACATAGACGTAATGATACTGTTCTTCATACGACGACTCCTGGCTGGATTGACTCCCACTTTTCCCTTCCGATCCCGTGCTGTCTTCGGCTACGATCGCCTTGACCGCTCGGGTAGGTCTGGTCCAGGGCTTCTTGACCGGATCGGTCTGGGTCTGAGTCTTGGATCGGTAGCGACCTGATCCACCAGCACTCTTCGCCCTCATGCTACGCGACTGCTGTAGCGTCCGTAGAGTCTGTTAAACTTCACCCGCGTCCCTAAGACGCAGCAGAGTAAGCTGGTCCGCCAGTTCTTGATCGTCCAGGGTACTAATGTAGTGACCCACATGTTCCATAGCAGCACCGTTCGGCGGGTTATTCTCTTTAATTGTTATGTCGGCACAAAGTGCAGCCACGTTCAAACGATGCAATAATCGATCGGTGTCTCGTCGCTCCGCTTCTGCATATGGTGTTACTTGCGGGCACTCGAAAATCCGGAGTTACAATATTGCCCTTCAAACTCTGCACATAGCTGGTCCCAGTCAGACCGGACATCCCGACCTAACTGTTGGATCCAGTTGGCAGCCGGTCCTTTCAACAAATCCCGGAGAATCAGACACCTTTCACTTTTCGGGGTCTGGTCTCGCAGTAACGCAGACTTGACCCGACCGAACCAAGACCGGGCCTGGTCTTCATCCGTATCCTTGCCAGTGAAGTCCTTGAGGTCGGTCGTCGCGGCCATACGGATGCGCGGAATCGCAGCAGATCCAAAATCGTAAGCAATAGTGGAGGCTAGGTTAGCCTTGCGTGGCTTGTCAGCGCCCGTACCGTCTGACCCACAGTGGTCGTCAAGACCGCCGACCGACTCCATGTCACAGTCACTTGTCTTACTTGGTCTACGCGGTCTGGCCGGTTGCGGCTTGCGCTTCCCTTTGCCGACTTGCTTACCACTTCGAGTGGGCTTGTCCACAGATGTTACCGATTCCATATCCACATCTCGGCAAACATTGGCACTTTGCTGGGTAGACCGGTCTTGGGAATGTGGCCGCAGAGGTGGTCTAACCCGGTATTCCATGAAACGCTCCATCATCGTCTCAAACAAGGTTTGGACGTTAGCTGGAGTCATGGGCAACGTGTTGATACCCTCCTTTTGCGGAACTGAGACCTGTGGGGGTCGCTGGATCCCCGACTGGCAAGCAGCCCTTTGCTGCCGCACGTCCCTTTTTTGTTCGGGATGGGCATGGTCCACCCCCATGGTCATCCGCTCGACACCGGTCTCCAACTCTGATGAGCTGTTAGAGGCCGGTGGAGACTGATAAACCGATTCGTCATCAGAACCAATGTCGACAAGCGCTGTGGATGCTTCAGCGACCTTCACTTCTGCGGTGGGAATTGGGCGGCGAACCACCCCCACCAGTGGGACCAAATGGTCGTGGAAGGTCGACATCGACGATTTCAGCCTCCAAGTCTCAAATTCGAATAGTTTTTGGACATCGGCGGGGTTCTGCATTTTAATGCCAACCTCCGCCAACATCGCCACCAATTTTTCACCAACAGTAATGGGCGATCACTCTGGACCGGCTCGGTAGTGGGACCGAGAAGACGGTCGGGGATCTGGAGGTTCAACACCCAAAAGACCACGTCAAAACGAACAAATCTTTTTAGCTCAAAAATGTAGTACATCTTGTTTAGGTCTTCTTCAGTGATGCCTCCATCTCCGACCTGCGACTTTTCTTCGAGGTCGTCTTCGTCGGCCGGCATTCCCAACCCTTTCTTAGGAAACTTGGGTAGCTTGGGGACCTTGGGTAGGTTGGTCTGATCGTTCTGATCAGCTTCCAAGTATTTTTCGTCTTTTGATTTTCCATCAACTTTTCTATGCATATACATAGGATCAGTACAAAGGTCCTGATACTTTCCGGGACTATAGCAAGACTTGCTATAGTCCCGATCGGCTCCGGTGGGAGCCTTTTGGGGAGAAAAAAATTATTATTCCCGATCTGGTCCTCCACCAGGCCAGACCGGAAATCGCCATCTTTATCGAGAACGAAGACGTAAGGTGATAGCTTTTCCTTACGCCCTCTCCAGAACGATTCCAAATTCAAATCTTCAAATTCAATCTTTGATGACACCTCGCGGTGATATCCACGATCATCAAGTGATCCAGGCACGCGCACCATTGTGTTGGAGTCAAGTTTGAAATCGAATACATTTGTATCGACAACCTGACCACCCCCATCGTGCCCAGCCTTCCAACTTACGGGGGGGGGGACCCCGCGGACCTCCATTCGAAATCTGGTCCGATCGTCCGCTGCTGGCAGACGACCGGTCATCATCCAAAGACACTTGGTCCGATTCACTTAAGTTCATCTCACCTTGTGTACCCGATGGAATGGGCTAGTTACACACTCGGTGGATCCGGATCGCAGATTGATCTGATTCGGTCTTGAATATGAAACCGTGCTGGCTAGGTGTACCTAGGGCGGAACTCTTCACCCCAGGTACGTAAAGACCAGAAACACTTCCGAAAGATAGATTCCAATAGGTCGATCGTCCAAACGATCTAGACCTGACCAATACGAAATAATAGAGGGTAGACCAATCAACCGGTCTATCCCCTGACCAATATGAGAGAAGACCAAAACCGGTCTAAACTCCAACCAATGTTACAAAGAGCCAATATGTCCACCTAAAGACCCAATATGCCCGTGAAACTCCACAAACGATATCTCAACGTAAAGACCAATCCAGTGAATAGCACGTTCCAAACGTACTTGACTTAAAGTGTCGAGATCGCCAAATCGTACTCCCGTCGAGGGACTTCCGGTGGCCAAAGTGCGCGTGCGTCGCGTCCAGACCGGGTATAATAGGCGAGAGGGGATAATTCAACCCTCTTCCCCCAAACACTCCGCGGCGGGCGGAGGCGACTAGTGTACGTGCAAAGAAAAACGGCGACCCCTTGCTGTGGTATAGACCAAGACCAAAGGACTTCTACTTAGAAAAAGCCGCAACCAAAAGACTCTTACTTCGAAAAACCGCAACTAACCAATAATACTACCTCCCTATGGTCCCTAATGTACCCACACAAAATTATGTAAAATACCCAAAGTCAGGTGACTCACCCAAGACCAGCGTTCTTGATACTCCTTGAATTTGATAGGCTAAAAATCCCCCTTGTTTGGACCAATCGGAAACTCGACCAACTGCCTTGACCAAAAGTGACCAAATTTGTGGTACACTTCACCACAGTTACCGCGCCTGCCGCGCCAAAAAAGGACCCCCCGCTTGCTGCCCGGAACAGTGTGTTCCGGGAATCACTTAGGAACTGTGGGCCATTTGGCAAAGAAATGACGATTAATGATCTGGCGGACGACATCGGTATTGAAGTCGGTAGAGCAGCCCGGCCGAGCGCGGCCAAGCTCCCGACGAATAACCAAGGAAACGTACAAAACGCTGGCAGAGTAAATGCACCGGCGGTGCAGACGCCTGGAATGCAGTTCAGGCGAGCAGCTCCCGCTCCTGCACCACAGCCTGTGCAGCCGTCGTGTGCCAAGATCCTCAAGCTTGGCATCGAGGAGTTCTCGGGGGTTAAAATATTCCCCGGACTCGGTGCCGGCTTCAAGCAGTGGGCGTACCTCTTTATCGAGGCCGTCGAGATAGCTGAGATGACCTCAGGCTTTGTGTGGAAGGAGCGCCTGAAGGTAAACAAGCTTGGGGAGTACCTTGAAGGGGTGGCAGCGGATTATTTTCGTGCAAATATTAGCACGTGGTGGCAAGCTGCCCCGGAATTGTTGGCGATTTTGGATTATACGTACATTGCATTTCGCGTGACAATCTCCCCCCACCATGCTGCAGTATGGTTTGCTTCAGAAAAGAGTCCAAACGGAATTGGACTGAGCACTACCTGTACCTGGTAGCCCTGGCTCGTGAGAGCGGAATGGGCGAAAGGATGGTGGTCGAGAATATTGTTAAATTCGCCGCGCCCCGCCTGAAAGTTGCGATCATGGCCAGGTATAATCCTATGAGAGAGGATAATCTGTGCCATGCGCAGGAACTGATATCATGGGCGCAGGAATTGGACGAAGACATGCCAAAAACAAGACCGCCTGCCCGAATGCACGCGAATTTGGTGACTGAGACCGGATTCGTGAGGAAATTCTACGGCTGCGGGAAGCCAGGGCATATAAAGAGGGAATGCCCGCAAAAAGGCAGAAGGACGCAAAGGGTCGTTAACTCGAAGGATCAAGGAGGTTCAAGCGGTCAGTGGATCCGGAAAGTCGCGCTATCCACCATTTGTAACGGGGTTACCTTCGAGTTACATTTAGTGTTGGTGTACATGAGTACACTACGGTTGAGGTCAGTATTGACCGGTTTGAAAGGTTTCGAACCTCTGGTTATTTTAACCAATTAGGGCAGGAGCCCTTGTGGGTGGCGTGTCAGCCATCCACGTGTTAGTACACAGGTGGTGTAAACTACATTTTAGCTAGGTACGAATTTAGTACGTTCTACTTAGTATTACATATAGTTTACATTAGTTTAATTAATTTAGGCTAATTACATATATTAAATATATATCCGCTTACAAAAATACTTAAGAATGCTAGGCGCGCGACCACGCCCGGTCGTGCGCGCAGTGAGTATTGTAGCCTAAGGGAGTTCTCCCTTACGCTACCTCCCTTTATGAGGGAAGCCTTGTTGAAAGGGATTAGCGAAAGTTATCTGTAAACCACCCCGGGAATATTGGCCCCGATTAGGAGAGCTCTCTCCTACTAAGCTCTTTATAAGGGCTTATCGGCTAAGTAGCGACGAAAGCCGCTTAAAGGAAAGTCTTCCTCTGTGCGCTAGCCGCACGTGTGTGTACGCACCCGGCTACAGTCTGCGGATGATCCGCAGTGGACATGAGGAGCTTGGTGCCCAGCACCCTAAACAACCCTCCCCAAAACTGTCCCGTAAAACGGGGATCCCGATAGGACACAACGGAATAGGGTAGACTATGCTGTCGAAAGACACGGTCTAGGAACACTTTTGCTGTTCCTTGTCCATCAATGGGGGGCACCGCCGCCAGGTGAGCCATCTTGCTCAAACGGTCTACAAAGACCAATATGCCGATGTTCCCGGCCTTATCCTTCGGAAAACCGAAGATAAAATCCATGCTAATGGATTTCCAACACTCCGTTGGAACCGATAATCTCGCCAAAGGCGCAGCTGAGCTTGCAGAGGGTTTAACCCTCTGACACTTCTCACAGGTGCGTACATACGCACCTACCCACTTATACATATTGGTCCACCAATACAAAGCGCTTAAAGCGCTGTAGGTCTTATCCCGACCTAAATGACCCCCGGTAGGGGCGTCATGTGCCTCAAAGAGGACTCTACACTTCAGTTCCTCATCATGAATAACTACCACCCGCGGAGTGTCCTCCACGCTCGTGCTATAAAATAGCAGACCGTCACAGTACCTGTAACGGTGTAAACGAGCTTTAGCTCGAGTTGAAAGGGTTGGCTCAGACGAGCCAAGACCCTTTTCACCTAACGCACTGATTAGCACCGTACAATGTGGGTCTTTCTCATACGCCTGGCGTATGAGATCGACCACAGATGTGGTGACGAATGTCGCGTGAGCGAGCACGTAATCGGGACGACGCGACAACGCGTCTGCAATCACGTTCTGCTTGCCAGGTTTATACTTAACCTCAAAGTTATACTCCGCAAAGAAGGAGAGCCAACGGGCCATCCGTTGCGAGAGATGAGGCGACTTTGTCGCTGTCCGTAAGGACGCGTGGTCAGTATAAACCACGAACGGCTTTGAGCCGAGTAGGTGAACCCTAAACTTGACAAGGGCATACTTCATTGCAAGTAGCTCCTTGTCATGAACGGGATAATTTAGTTCCGCAGCTTTAAGCTGCCTCGACTCAAACGCAATTACGCGTTCCCTTCCTGCATCGTCTGATTGTAACAAAGCACATCCGATTGCGAAATCGGAGGCGTCGCAGACGACACTAAATGGTTTCCCAGAATATGGGAGAGCAAGAACGGGAGCTTTCAACAAGCTCCCCTTTACCTCTTCAAAAGCGTTTTGGTGTTTGGTTTCCCAACACCAATCAACATCCTTCTTAAGAAGTTCGGTTAATGGCTTCGCCATTTCAGCGTAGTTCTCGCTGTACTTGTGGAGATAATTGGCTAATCCAAGCCACTTCCGTAAATCTCTAAGATTTACAGGCGAAGGCCACTCCAATGGCTTTCACCTTCGCGGGATCCGCCCGCACTCCATCCTTACTGATGAAGCATCCGAGGAAAGGAATTTCCTCAGCACCAAAGATACATTTGGATGCGTTCGCATATAACTTATGCTCTCGCATGCATTTGAGCACAGCTCGAAGGTGTATCAGATGCGTCTGAACATCAGACGAGTCGCCTTCCGCACGACTATGAACGAATATATCGTCGAAGTACGTTTGAGCGTACTTTCTATGAGGGCGGAAGAGTTGCGTCACTAAGCAATTCAAAGTCGCTGGTGCATTCGTAAGCCCTTATGGCATAACAAGCCACTCCCACAGAATGCCACTAGGCGTGCTAACCGCTGTGAGCGGAATATCGGACGCTCGCATGAGCACCTGATAATACCCGTTCACCAGATCTAAGGCACTGTACACAGTACAGCCCGCCATATTGTTCTGGAGGACATCCTTCCGAGGAATCGGAGTCTGCATGAGCACAGTAGCTGCATTCAGCTTGTTGTACGCATGTACAATGCGCCACTTTCCGTTCGGTTTACGAACACAAAAAGTGGGAGAGTGGGGAGACTTGCTCTCCCGTACCATCCCTGCCTCTTCTTTTCCCTTAAAGAATGCGTCGATGACGTCGCATTGCTCCTTGGGGAGAGGCCACTGCCTAGTGACGCAGTATTTAGTTCCAGGAACCAAATCAATTTCATTTCGGAATCCCCGATCCGGTGGTAACCCCATCGTCGGGTTGTCACTAATGACATTTCCAAATTCCTTCAGTAAGGAATGGTAAGGGTCCTCAGGATCCGCAAGGATCTTGAGGCCGCTTCGGGCATTCAATGCCTCTTTGGTTTTCACCAAAAGTGACTCGTCCATCGTGGATGAGAAGTTCAACTCCTCTTCCGGACGCAACACGATGACCTCGTCGATTTCATCTGCTTTCAAAGCAGTCTCAAACTCGTTGAAGGACATCTCCTCCAACGACAACAGTTCGCCTACCCCATGACAATACCTGTCACACTATTCAGCATCCGATAGGACTGCTGACTACTGGCCTCGGGACTCATCCCGAGACCCAGATGGGGGGAGTCAATTGCCCCATCTATTGGAAGCGCATCGCTCCTATCCACAGAGGTCTCTACCTCTACCACCGGTGACTCGCCGGTCTCACCTATAACGGCGTAGTCGGAATCATTTCCGACGTGCGAAAGAGACAAACTTCGGGTCTCTTCGCTTGGAAGCGCCTCGCGCTTAACCACAGGGGTCTATACCCCTACCAGTGGAGTTGCAACTTGTTCGCCGGACCCGGCGTGGTCGGAATCAATTCCGACCTGTAGAAGAGACGAACTTCGGGTCTCTTCTCTAAGCGCCTCGCGCTTACCCTCAGAGGAATCCACCTCTACCACTGGCGACTCACCAGTCTCGTCTATCTCGGCGTGGGGATTAACCGCTGAATCCACCTCGTTTAGGAACTCTTCCTTAACGCCATTGGGAATGATCATTTCAGACATCCCAATCTCTGGCATCTCACGCCAGAATCGCTTTTGCGATCGAGAAAAAGTGGGTTCATGACTCGCCAATGCTTCACCCGTCCGCGAGTGCGTTGAGCCAATTAACTTAGACTTCCAGTCTATCCATGGCTCGTGGCGTTCTAGCCACTTCATGTCGAGAATGAGGTCATACGTCGAGTCCAAATCCAGTACTAGGCAACGTTATAAGCTGTAGAAGTCTGCAAACTACAGCTTAAGGTCAATCGAGACCTTGGGTACATAAACCTGTACGCCCGTCGCAATACGGACCGTGACAACGTCACGAGAACGTGCCTTTATGGCCTCGGCATACAGCCGACTCTTCTCTACAGAAGCCCGTCTGACATAATTGTCAGGCGCTCCAGAGTCTATCAAGACTCCCCAAGGCTTATCAAATCCTTTCACGTCCGCAAGGACTACCAGCAAACCTGGCTGGTACACCAACTTGGTGCTAGAAAGCACCGTTTCCCTCGGGACTTTGTGCTGTCGTCCCCTACCCTGGGGATTAATAGCACTGAGGGATCCGCCAGTAGGGCGCCCCGCACCTACTGGGAGCCGTCGTTTCCCGACGGCTTGGACAAGGGCTTTTTCACCACCCTTTGTCTCTTGTAGCGAGTGTCTCGCTGGGGATTTTTCGGACATCTGTTCCTCAGATGATCCGTGCTTCCACACAGGAAGCATCTCAGCGGCCCATGCCGCTGCAACATAGCTAAGAGCTCTGCCTCGAAGCTCTGTGAAAAAGAGTCTGTGTGACTCTTTGCGGAAGGTTTCTCTTCCGCTTCGACCTGACTAAGGTCCATGGGTTCAGGACCCACCTTAGAGGAACGAAAGTTCCTCTCGGCGTTAAACGCCATCTTAGACGCCTCCCCCAGGGATTGGGGTCGGCATCGGAACAGTTCCGTACGTGCTGGCCCTTCTCTCAGGCCTCCCATGAAGACGGGGATGGACACATCGTCCGAATACGCTTTCGCGTACATCCCTGCCGACAGGGTTTTAAGCTCCTGGATATAAATCTCCAGGTCCTTAGTGCCTTGACAACACCTCACGAACGCCAGTTGATTCTGGAAAACCAGATCATGCGTGGCGTACATATCCATAAGCTTTTTTAAGGACTTCCCAGGTTGGGACGCCCATGTATGGACTTTGCCCGTTAGATGGGTCAGTGCAAGTCCCACTTGCAGGTCAGCGATCACATTCGCTGTGGCGAAGGCCGTTTCGACCTCTCGTAACCACACATAAAGGTTATCACCTTTTTCACCGGTGAATTCCTTTATCTTAAAGGAAAATGGGGGACGCACCCCCGTGTAACGACCTCCACCTAAACTAGCCTCATGGGCGATGAGGGCATTTACCCTTGCCTTCACAGTCTCAAGGCCCTGCTCCACTAGGAGCTTCATGCCTTCTTCCCCCGTTAAGGGTAACAGCCTTTTAAAGGCTTCCTGCTGGACGAGGGTTAGCATATCCCAATCTTCCCGATTCATCCTTTGCAGAGGATGCCGTAGCCTACCAACACAGGTGTTGGATTGACTACAAGTGCTACCAGAAGTAGCCGGTGCGTATACGCACGGTGCGGCTAGCGCACAGAGGAAGACTTTCCTTTAAGCGGCGTTCGCCGCTACTTAGCCGATACGCCCTTATAAAAGGGCTTAGTAATAGAGAACTCTCTTACTCGGGGCCAAGATTCCACGTTGGTTTACCAGTTAGCACAAGCTAACGCCTTAACACAAGGCTCCCTCAATAAGGGGGTAGCTAAGGGAAGAACTTCCCTTGGGCTACTGCACTCACTACGCGCGTGACCGGTCGAGGTCGAGCGTCCAGTAGCCGTTGAGTGAAATGTAAACTGAATGTATATTTAATACGTAATTAGCCTAAATTAATTTAAACTAATGTAAACTATATGTAATACTAAGTAGAACTTACCAAATTCGTACCTAGCCTAGTTAGTACACCACCTGTGTACTAACACGTGGCTGGCTGCCACGCCTTCACCAAGGGCTCCTGCCCTGATTGGTTAAAATAACCAATGGGCCAAAATCTTTCGGACCGGTCAATACTGACCCCAACCGTAGTGTACTCACGTACACCACATACTAAATGTAACCAGAATGTAACCCTGTTACACTATTACTCCTCGCGATCGTCGCGGAAATCGGTTTTTGGTTGTTTTCGTGGACCACTTTACGAACTATGTACGCGTGTTCGCCGCCCCAATAAAAGACAGGGCGGCTAAAATGTTCGTGCATTTCTTGGCGTGGTTCTAAAATGAGTTTTCGTGCCGGGTGCATGTGTTACGCACTGGAGGCGGCGGCGGCGAATACCAGAATATAGAGGTGTTCTGCAAACAAACTGGTATTCGTCGACAGTACTGAAGCCTGCAATAACACTTCTAATTGAAAATCTGAACGGATGAACGGACCGTTTTTAATATGGTCTGGTGTATGATTTTTGGTTCCGGTGTCCCTTTGATGTTTGGTCGGAGGCTTAGTATGCTGCTTATATACTCAACCGTATTTCGACAAGGGAGAGTCAAGGGCGTTTATCGCCAATTGAATTGCTTACTGGAAAGCGTCCAGTGCTTACGGACATTGTGGTTTTTGGGCCGCCATCTATGGTCTGGATAGACTAAGAAGAAGGCTCTGGCGCGCCATGCGGAGTGCGCGCTAATCATTGGCAAGAACGATGAACCAAGGGTTACAAGGTGCTGCTCCTCAAGGACCGAGTGGTCACGGTGAAGAGGAATGTCACCGCGATTGAGACACTCATTGAGGACGCAAGCAAGAAGATCTCGAAAATTTGGAGATCGATGTGTAAAATGAGCGTGCGACTCTGGAAAAGTCTCGCTCTAGATCAAATGAACACAAATTTTCAGATCTTAACGCTGAAACGGATGAGCCACGTGATGAAGCTGCCCATGGTCAAAAGAAAAAAAGCTGTTGGCTCAAGAGAAAGAATATCTGCTAGGAAGCGGAAGAAAACTCCGAAGGAAAAGGCGCTTGAAGATTTGCTGAAGCCTAGGTCAAGTCAAAATGAAGTGTTTCTAGCAACATTGGATGACAGGTGCAACCTTCGACCGTTTTAACGGTCCGGTTGACGGAAGCGCGCTATGCGTGTTCGTCGTGTCGGAGGTGAATGAAGGAAATTTTGTGACGGCACCCGACCCTAAGCGTTACAGGATCATGCCGGAGAAAATAGTGCGATGTGGAGCACTGACGAGCAGGCTGAATTGCAGTCACTTAAAGATTGGGAACCTGGACTGTTGTTTGTCACCCGCCTGGAAAAGTGCCTCTCCCGACCAAATGGGTCTATAAGACCAAGATGAATTTGGATGGGTCAGTAGAGAGGTACAAGTCAAGACTTGTAGCAAGAGGCGACAAAAAAGTCTACGGGACAACATTTTTTTACGTTCTCAACAGTGATGGAATTAAACAATGTCAAGGTAATTTTGACGCTGGCAGGGTGGCCGCACGCCATGGAGATGTGTCAAGTGCCTACCCCAAGGCTAAGTAAGATAGTGACGTGGAAATTTTTCTGCAGATTCCGCATGGAATGGAGATTACACAGGAACAGCTGGAAAAATTCGGTGTAGATTCCAAGAACAAGTTAGCGTTGAAGCTCAAGAGAATTTGTACGCACAGAAAGGCCGTCTATGGCACGAGTGCCTCTTCAAGACGCTTGAAGATTTGGGATCGCAGTGCGTGACCAACACGTGTATTTTCGTCAAAATACAAGAAGCTGGAACTGTCATGATTGGTGCCTATGGGGATGACCTCTGGGTCACAGGAACCAACAATAAAATTGTTTCGACTTTTTTCGTGGAGATGAGGGGCCTAGATCTGGAAGGACCTCGGCAACTTTACGAAATTTTTGGGTGTGCGGATCCGAGGATATGCACAGCACCGATACGTCCTCTATCAAGAGGCAACGATATACGAGGTGCTGACTACCCACAAGTTGTCCAAGATGAATCCTGCTAAGACTCCGGTGCTGGATCTGGAAGACAACATAAACTTTTGTGAATTGCTACCGGTGAAGTCCAAGCCGGACATGCCTAGCCTTAAAAGTTTTCATTCTCTTGTGGGAAGCTTGCTCTGGATTTCGTGATGAACGCGCCCGGACATTTTGTTTGCCGTGTATCGTGCCACAAGAAGAACACATGCGCCGACCGTGGGCGACTACAAGGTCGCAAAACGGGTGTTGAGATATTTCAAGTGAATTAGCGGTCTCACGTTAAGTTTGAAACATGATGACGAGCTACCGCAGCCTTTAAGGATTATTTGCTTTAGTGATGCGGATTTTGCGGTAGACCGTGTGGATCGCAAAGTGTTTCAGCGATGGTGGTTTTCATTAATGGTGTTGTGGTTAACTGGGGATGTAAAAAGCAGACGGCGGTGGCCCTCTCGACGGCGGAAGACGAATTCGTGGCAGCTTCGATGGGCGGTAGAGAGGCGCTCGGATTGAAAGAACATCTAATTGAGATTGGATTGCGTGTCAAGACTCCCCTGGTTTCTAATATAGTCAACCAGGCGGCGATCAAGCAAGTCGGCAGTGAAGTCAATGCGGCAAGCGCGAGACACATTGATGTCAAGATAAAGTTTTTGAAGGATTTTTCGAAGAAGGGTATTGTTTCGCCATCTCACGTTCCAAGTGTGGACATATTAGCTGACTTACTGATGAAGGAGTTGAGCGCGCCAAGGATTCAAGAATTGCGTTTGAAAATGGGATTGTTCTGACGATGATGTTAAAGCCTCCGGTATTTCAGGAGGAGTGCTGGGATTTTTTGAATCCACTTTGTCTTCTGAGATGGTGAAACCCCATTGGCTGAAATGGATAAGTACATTTTCAGGTTACACTTTATATATGACATTTTATATGGTTATATTTGTTTAGGTAACCTTATATAATACACTTTTCTTTTCTATCCCTTATTTAACTCCCAAGCTTGAGACGATTCCGCGTGGCGCGGGTCACGCACAAGCCCTACCTTCGCGCAACTAACGCTAGTGTGTGTTTGTGCGCCCTATATAGGTGACATTATGCCCACATTGCAAGCCCTGGTCGATCCTTGCGGTTGGCCTTGGACTACCTGCGCACCCTTTTCTATGGTTTGCGTTGCTGTACGTCCTCGGGGCTTTTGAAGGCGCGGGGCTGCAGTCCATCAGCAACCAGCGCAGTCATGACCACCATCAGCATAAGTCGCTTTGTAAGTGTCAGTGATGTAGCAAGATTGAACCAAAGGGATCGGTTGTCTTTTGATGCACGTCGCCAATGCACAGGCGTGGGGGTCGGGAATTAGGGTATTCTAGTACTGCTTACAAGTGCATTCGCCGCCTCGCGTACCATCGTTAGCGGTGAGAGTGACAACAATTTGTTTGGTGACTTTGATGAGTACCCCCGCTGTTTCATCTGCAGGAGTCACTTGCCACTCAAGCATGCCCTGCAGATTCTTCGTGAATATCTCAAGTGGTTTGGGAGGAAGAGGTCTGTTAATTTCCTCAGCAGCAGTTTTCCTACTGTAATATTTCTTCATCTGGCTTCCGCCGTCGATACAACTGTGGTCTCTTCCTTGCATTGTTACACTGTTCCCATAGATAATCATAGGATCGACACTTTATCTATCCAATTTATCCAGCGTTAGTACAAAATATGCGATTCGCACCTCGCACCGACAGAGACAATCTGTCATCATTTCTTAAATCATCTTTAATTCTTGGTACCTCGAGGTACATCACAATTTTTTCACTGTTTTGTAATCTCCCAATATGGGAGCGTTGCCGTAGGGTATCACGGTGCACAGAGAGTCCAATATAAGAGCGTGTGCATCTTGATATCTAGAGAGCTTCCAACCAGCGGCTGAAATTTTTATACATGGCATGCTTTCACGTGAATTCACGGGTAGCAATTTGCTGATTTTGTTCATGTCGTCCAGATCCAAAACAGGAGTTTTTGCCGGTTGGCCTTTTCCATATTGTGTGTCCTTAGTACGTCATCGATTGTGGAGTCTTGGTATAAAACGTAACCTCCCGTGTGTCCTCCTCCGATTATAATCTCTACAAAGTTTTCCATGCCACCTACATACTTTAATTCCATGATTTCCATGTCAACAAAATCTTCGTAACATTTTTTTCATTCGTACTCGTTACCAACGATCATCCACGTAACTCTAACAAGTACTGTTTCATTTTCACTTTTCTTAATGAAAACACTTGTGTCTGTGACACACTGCTAAAACTCGTGTTCTGCAGGGTTTAACATAGCAACTGGTGCCATAGACTACCAGCCTGGTTCAGGTCATATAGATTCCACTTAAGTTGTAATGCTAATCCATCCTTGGACTCCACTCGAAAAGTTCCCGCTAATCAATGAAATTTTGATAGTTCGCTGTACTCTTAAGAGGATCGTACCCGTTCTCAGTTTTGGTCTCAGGCTAATGTCGCCGTGCCGTGCAGACACACCCCATATCTGAGCTATTGTGAGGAATACCTTCACGTTGTTTTTACCCGTCACCGTTGAAAACGTGGATCAGTAATCTTTAAAGTACATATCTTTCTCTTCTGTCACCACCAATTGTGCCTGGTTAACTTTCAATGGTACCATCTGACTTCATATTTGTCTTATAGACCCATTTCGTGCGGAAAGGGTCCATGTCAGGTCGTCTCCTTACCCTTCTCACGTTCCAAGTCTTCGAGCGGTTTCATCTCGCTTCTTCCGCTAATTTCCCCACGTCCGAATTTCTGCTTTGATGTGCTTGTTTGTAGCTTATCGGGTCTGTAATAGTCACTTCCAGTTGAAATTATTTGAGATACCAAAAAAAGTAAGGCGCTTTCTCATTGAAAAAATTGTCCAGTATTTTATTGTACCTTACTGGTATTTGTTGGACTCAATTTTCGTTTCGATTGGTTTTACGTCTTCTTTTCTTCATTTCTGCAAGAAATAGTGACTTCGAACTTTCTTTTTTTTGATGAATTTTGCGCACTTTCTGTAAATCCTTTTTTATTTCCCTTGTACTTGGCTTCTTTCACCTACTTAAGGCTCATCGCAGGAGATACCTCGGATGCTCTTCTACGGTTGATCTACATGTTTTCCATCTGTTGTTCTTCCGTATTTTCCAAAAATATTGTTCTTTTCGCTCTGGCTCGTATAAGGTCTCGATACCTGTAACATGTCTTGTAATGGTCCTTCAATAGTAGTATCTTGCCGTTTTTGTCTCATCACGTTTTCCCCGTATTTTGGCGTGCTCAGCATGTCGCGCAAGAGTATTCCTCTATGGGTCCCTCCAAACAGTGCAAAGGGGCCCAAAAATCACAATATCCGTGAAGGAGTCTTTTTATTGATAAGAATTCGAATGGTTTTAGCTTTGAGGAGTTAAAGTGTCGAAGTTCGGTTGCGTATATAAGGCGTACCCAACCGCCTTCAATCAGTACATTAATCGTATTTATGGTTGAAAAATCATACACCGGCTCAGACTAAAAGTGGTCCGGTTAATCCTTCCGCTTTCCATTGTTCCAGACTCCGTGTTTTTTTCTCCGTATTCCAACTTGTTTACAAAACAGGTCCACATTTTGCATTCTTTACCCTCATCTGTCCTTAGCGCGAGGACTATATAGTTGACGTCGCTTACGAACCAGTTACAATATGTTTGAAGACTTTTGTTAGATCCTCAGTACGAGCGGCAAAACCTGTACGTAATTGGATAAATCCACATATAACACTGGTAAATGATTTCCACGTCTGCCTCGCGGTGCGATCGGACTTTTATGGTCTCTGAAGATCATACCACTAACACTTTCTATTGGCGAGCTCCGCCCCGTCCTTTTTAGGCTGTCTTTTTTTTCCTCCTTGTCCTCCGCGCAGGTCAGGCAATTTGGTGGTTAGTTATCCCTTGAAAATGCCTGACCTGGGGTCTATGACTAGTTCTTCAGCCGTATCATTGGCCAGGTGGCCAAAGTAAACGGTAAAATGATAAATAATTCCTTTTCGAATTCTGTCTCGTCATCTTCTTTGACAGCATTTAATACCATGCTTGAAACTCACGTACACAATCATTTTTTCTGGCATCAGGTTCGCCACAAAATGGAAGAGAACTTCACCTTCCAAGTTAAACTCAGTTGATTACCAATATCATCTGTAGTTCGGCCCTCTCACGCAACTTTCCATGTGAAATCATTTTTGCGAGTTTCGGAGCAAAATACATCTCCGATAACTCAATAATCGTTGAATTATCTCCAGAAGCCCTTAACGCGTTTTTTAACTTTCGCCATTGAGAACAACCCAACAGCAGGAAGTGAGAAGCAGCATTAACACCGCAGTAAACGAGTTCCTCCAATAATACTTCACTGGGTACAATGGTCCTACTTGCACCGCTACTAATTATACATAATATTTTGTTGAGGTAATGTGTTTTTCAGATCTCCAGTAGGTGTTTTTTAAAACCTTATTCGGCTGTTAACAGTGTGACTAGTTGTTGTCAATTTACTTTCCTAAGTTATCAACTTAATTTTGACCTGTTTTTGCCATTCTGGGATGCTATTACCTATAATATTCCTTTGACGTGTGCACACTCGCTTCTTTTCGATCTCAACAACAGAATTGGCACTAAATTTACTCCTTGAAAATTTCATTTTTAACTTCTGTGCCTGGGCAATTAGTTCATGTGCGGTACAGAGGTAGTAGTATTATTGCATGGGGTCGTATCGAACCATGAGACACGTGGAGCAGCAAATTTGATACTGTTTTCCACGACTTTGTTTCACTCAGCTCACTTTCTCAAGTACAGATAATGTCCACTTCATTTAAGACTCTTCTCACACGCAAACCAGATAGCTGGTTGATGGTGAGATGTGCAAACTTTAAAAGCAGGAAAGATTTCATCCAAAAGTGAGTGAGAATATATGAAATCAGCCACCACTATCCTACATTTTAATGGAAAGATTCAGTTGCAGTTCCCTCTAAATAGTCGCCTATCTTGTGATCCTTCTATCTCTCTATCCAAGAAAAATCAGACGCAACTTCAGCGATATCGATGTCTTCCATTAATAAGTAGTCCCATTGCTTGAAATCCGCACCGATTTCCAGGTATATTCCGACACCGGAAAAATTCTTGATACTCAACGTATGTATCTTGGTGCATCTGGCTTGTCATAAAAATGTAATATTTTGTAATAATTAACTATTTAATAAAAAAAAGTTTTTAAAAATTTAATTAAAAAAAGATTGAATTTTAATTAATTAATATTTTTATAATATTGTTTTTAGTATTAATTGTCTTACTTTTATTTTTTACAGCACATATATTCAGCCGACCGTTCATATCACACAAACATTCGTTTACGCCTTGAGCCCCCTGTGAGGTTCTAGTTGTATTTATTTACACGCGCTTCACCACCGATTTCAATTCCGAAATTTCCATTTAGATCGTTAAAATGTTTTTAATTTTTTAGAAAACATTTTTTTGCTTACTAAATTTAGATTAAAAAAAATTAATTCTAAAATAGAAATATTTTAATTTTAATCTCTTATAGAAAAAATATTATATCCAAAATATTTTTAGATCTAGAAAATGTTATCAATTATTTTTAATAAATATGTATTTAATGTTTCTGGCTAAGGTCATCTGCTTACCAAATCGTACATAGTTTTTAAGCGTTTCACGGATTATACTGTTTATTTTCGCTTTTGGGGAGGTCCTTTTAACCCAAAGGTCGTTCTCATAACTGAATTCAACCTTGTGGTTCTTCAACGGCCACAAGTTGCGTCTGCTCTTCTTTCAATTTTTTCACAATTGCCTTTAGCACCGTACTTTGATCTATTGAACTTCCATCACTCTGTTTGTCCATAGATTCATCCATTTTGTAAGAAAAAAATTATCCTGAACCAACCGAAAAACAATACCACTAGCCTGAGGACTTTTGTACTAGCTCCAAGAAATGAAAAAGGTACCAGTTTAAACTTGAAAGTTAATACTAAGTGAAAAAAATAACTTTCTTGCAGCACATTGTTCCTTAGACTCATAACATATTGGAAACATTTCTTTGTGCTGGTACTACCTGATCCGATTGCTTTGATCACTTAGGATATGCGTAAGTAGGGGCGTTTTGCTTAGCAACAATCGGCCATGGAAGTTATTTACACGAAGAATGAAACAAAGGAAAGTGCATTATATAATGTTAAGAACTTCAGAACTTCAAAAAAAGGCCTGAGGAAGTTAGTCTAGAGCTTCCAACTTATGTAATCATATCCAATGTTGTTTCGTCCTTTCAAAACTGTATTTTAACTAAAACTTATCGAAAAGGTAGCCTATGGTGCCGAAATACGAGGCTTAGGAAAATGCTATTTCTCTAAATCTGTGACCGGAGTAAAGTGATAGATCGATTGACGAAGATCGTGAGGCCTTGGTTATCCGTGGGAAGACCAAGCTGAAGTTTATACTGACGGAATTATATTCGTCGATCCAATTGGAAAAGATCTCAACGGTACTTTAGACAATGGTGCCGGATTAACATGATGGCTAATTTTGCAGGGCCGTAACCCGTTACAAACCCGCTTGTGCACTAACGTAGTTACACAGCCGTGAACGTCTCCAAGATGACCGCCGACGGGACTATCATGACAACCGTGGACTAATTCTGGAGAAACTGCACTTATAACATTTTAGTCTTTGGTTGGATGACTGCTTTGGATTTGAAGGTGCACAAGACCCGACAAATCGTTTGCAGCCCACAAAGCAGCATGACGAAGTTATGCATTGAAAGAGATAGATTAAATCCTGGCAAAACGAATTGCACGATATCTCAAAGGAATCAAAAGTCTGAAACTAAATATCGATTTCAGTAAATCAGACAAAGCTTCAATTGAAATTGTTGGATATATAGATTCTGATTACGCTGGATCTAAAAAGACGAAAGTCAACTACTGGTATTGGGATTACGATGGATGGTATGATCCTTAACTGGAGCTTCAAAAAAGCAAGGTGTTGTTTAATGTCAACGATTAAATCCGAATTTTATGCTCCTTCGATACTCAAGTGAAATTGCTAGGATTTCGTGAGTTGCTACAAAAATTGAAACCAAACTGAAAGGTCCTATCGTATTGTTCATGGACCAAGTAACCAAGATGCTATCAAAATTAATTTAAGGCATGGAAGGGTTATCGACAATGAAACATGTGGATGTACAACAAATAATTATTGTTTCAAAGATTAAAGAAGGAGATATCAATGTGAAGCATGTTTCAAGTCAAGATATGATTGCTGACATGTTGACAAAAGCTTTAACTTTTCCAAAGTTGGAGACAAGGCGGATGCTATTCACTCAAAGTAAATAAAACCACTTTAATAAGGAGTGTTATAATTGTTTATTTAAATTTGTTTGGTGAAATTCCAAAATATATTTTCGGAAAAGGAACCTATTTCTGGATTTGGGACTATTCTCAGATGTTGAAAAAAACTTCGTTTGGCCAAATTTTCGACTATCATGGAAAATGATAAATCTATCAAAAGTGACCCAGACTTACGAAAAAACTTACTAATGCATTTCCATGCCCGTTTAGGTATGATGCAACTATAAAGCTAGTCATAGACCCAAGTTCAGGTATAAAACTAACGGACACAAAACGATTGTGTAACCTGAGCTCAAGAAAAAGAGTAAAAAAGCAAAGTTCATTGTAGTTAATGCGCCAAACGATAAGATCGCTGGTGTGTATATGTTTGGATTTCAATGGTCTGTAATACAACGGATACCTTCTTGAAAATCGCTATTTGATCGATTTCCATGATTTCAATCTAAGTTATATCTAACCAAAACGAGGGACGGTGCTGTGAAAATGTTCGAACATTTTGTTTCATTTTTTGAAAGGCAATTCAACTGCCGGATTCATGTTATAAGGACTGACTGCTGTTACGAAGTAAAATTTTTGATTAGTTTTGGAGAAATACTGATGTTGGACATCAACTAAGTGAACGTTGTAACCAAGCCATTAACGGAAAAACAGAACGACTTCACCATACGGTCATGTATATGGCGAGGTGTATGTTATTTCTGGACCTGCTTTCGGAACATCTGTTGAATTAGATGCATTACACTGCCATAAATTGTCCGGATAAGTTTTCATTACGTCGATGCTGAGAACATCTATCACATGGTGGACAATCTCGCCGTCTCGAAGCGGCACATCACGACGCAGTCAAGAGGAGAGTCGGGGGTTCGAACATAGCCAGCTAGCGAAGTCAACATCACGATCACCTATGGCTTCTTAACACATCACAAAAAACGGTGAACTTCTGTTTTTCGACAGTCCGGAAAGACCAAGGAATGGTCTCTTGGTCGGTTCGTCATTGACCCAAACGCGTGTTTCACTCTGGGAGTTATCCAGAATGATTATGGCTTGCTTCGAATTAGCTCGGCACAGGAGGGAAGACGTTATTGCTCTTGGATGCTAGATCCTTCCATCTATGCAATAGTTTGTATGTTGTCGGACTTTATCACGTAAATAACGTAATAAATGGGTATTTAGTTATACGAACTTGTATGTCCTTGAGAAAACTAATCCAAGTACTGAAAGTGTCAATCCAAGCTGGATGTAACACAGGGACATATTTTAATATAAAATGTGTTAAGAAGTGGTT
>CM047588.1:3705129-3719303 GCA_026184515.1 Peronosclerospora sorghi
CCTAACGGATATAAAAATATTGTGTAACCTGTGCTCAAGAAAAAGAGTAAAAACGCAAAGTTCATTGTAGTTAATGCGCCAAACGATAAGATCGGTGGTGTTTATATGTTAGGATTTCAATGGTCTGTAATACAACCGATAACTTCTTGAAAATCGATATTTGATCGATTTCCATGATTTCAATCCAAGTTATTTCTAACCAAAACGAGGGACGGTGCTGTGAAAATGTTCGAACATTTTGTTTCATTTTTTTGAAAGGCAATTCAACTGCCGGATTCATGTTATAAGGACTGACTGCGGTTACGAAGTTAAAAATTTGGATTAGTTTTGGAGAAATGCTGGTGTTGGAAGTCAGCTAAGTGAACGTTGTAACCAAGTCATTAACGGAAAAACAGAACGACTTCACCGTACTGTGGTGGAGCGGCTGATCGAAGTTTTTGAGACTTGATCAGGCGGTACCACGGCGCCCAGACTACCGACTAACGAAGGGGGTCCTCCGGATGTCTTCGACTGCTTGTGTTCTTGCTCACTTTGTGTACCCGACGGCTAGACGTGGGTCGCTCCCCAGGTGGCGGGGACAGCGCACAGCGAATTCTTGGTGCAAGATTAAATTAACTAACTTGTGAAGATACAACCGATGAGATCAGGCGTGATCACGTGCGATCAGGTGCTTAAACCACGTCAATTATCCGCGATCAGGCTTGATCAAGTTTGGGCCGATGCTAATAACCGACGATCAGAAATATTCCGTCTTGATCGCAAGTGCGATCAGGCGGCAGTCCGACGCGATCAGGCGCTGAAACGATGTAGACCAGAGGTATAATCAGGCTTGATCAGGCTTTGGCTGACGTTAATAACCGTCGATCAACAATATTCTGTCTTAATCGCAGATGCGATCAGGTGTCTTGATCGCAAGTGCGATCAGGTACTGAAAGGCTCGATCAGGGGCTAAAAACTGCTGCCCAGTCGTAATATACCTTGATCAGACTTGATCAAGCACCGGAAAAGTCGTTCAAGTAGCAGTTGGAGCGATTTGCGATCAGCGATCACGATCACGATTCGCAAAAAGTGTCGATCAGGTGTTTATCGGTAGGGGGGGGGTACTTGATCATGCAGCGGAAGTCTTCACTGCCTGATCGCGGAGCCTCTAAGCCGTGAAACAGCTAAGGAACGCCCAAATCAATGCGCTCCTAGCCTAGACTATATGAGGAAAAGGTATTTATATTAAACCCACCTAGAGTTCCCGTGGGGCGCTTAAAGCAGCCGAACTCTAGGGGCCAAACGTTAATTTCACGGGGAAGAGGTGAGAGCACTGCTCGATCACGTTCCCAAAATCAAAAACCTTTAAGCGAAGAACCTCAGACACTGCGGGCGGAGTTGTAGGGTGAGTTCTCACACTCTACGCCAACCGTGGGCCAAAAACGCACTTAGTGCTCCCGCCCGGGACGTAGAGGTTTCAATAAGGTGGGGGCGCAAAGGTGCCTTCCCAAAAAACGATCAGCGCGATCGTACGCAAAAGGAAAACTATATTAGCAATTAAACCCTTAGATCTACCCTGTTCCTACTTTCAACCAATCCGCATCGTAAATTCGAAACGCCTTCCGTCCATCAGTCGACCTGATTTTTCCGCTTGTTCCTTGTTTGTTCGATGGTGTCCGCCGCGTACCTGTAAGTAACCAGCACATCTTCCGTGTCCGTAATAAATATTGACTAAACTTTTTTAATAGTTTCATAAATAAAAATATTTATTTTTTATTTATGAAACTATTAAAAAAGTTTAGTCAATATTTATTACAAATTTTACCTATAATAAATTATACAATATATAAGAATGAATTATGTATTAATATTTCGTTTAAAAAATTATTTCCAATTTTATTTTTTTTCTATATCCTGTCTATGTACACCACGGTGGTATGTACTACTGTACCCACCGTGGTACACATGGCGGTACCTAATTATGTACTACTGTATCCACTATCTGCGTCCACTTCAGGCCCCTAATTTAGGTCCTAATATTAGTCACAATATTAGGCCCCCTATGGGCCTAAGAAAATGTCCAACATTAGGCCCTATTTTAGCCTAATAAAAAAGTACGCTTTACGACAACCGCCCCTGAGTCTCGTCCCAGCCGTACAGCGGTTGTGCGAGGGTCGATCATGCCGTTGATTCTGGGAATCATACGGCCGTTGGAGAATTTGTCGTTGCACATCGATCAGGTCACCATCCAACTGTCGATCATCACCCATCATCTGCCCCTTCTCCCATCAATCAAGCCCAATTCCATCAGGAGGTTACCGTTGGGTCTGTCCACTGCGATCTAACACTCGACTCTGGCCAACCGTGACGACTGCGATCAGGCTGTCTCGATCAGGCATTCACAGTCTGCTATGCCATCTTCAACGGACAGCTTGTCACCCCACATCACCAACGTTCCTAAGCAGGCCTGCGATCTGCAAGAGACTCTCCGTGCGTGCCAGCAACGAGCAGGTCGCCTTGTTGTCTGGCTCACTCGCCATGAGTGAAGACACGGTTGCGATGCTTCGTCGGCGGCTCACTCGTACCCAACGTGACGCGGCGGACCGGAAAAAGGAAATCGATGGAAGCCTTAATAACTGGAGCCGCTGCGCGATTTTACCAACGCTGCGGTCAAGAAGCTCGAAACCCAGTTAAAAGACGCCAAAGCACTATCGCCGATCAAGAGCAGACCATATACGATCAGGGTGTCCAGATCCGGGAGCTGGAGTGTCGCAACGACCGTGAACGCTACCTGCGATCCACGCTTGACGACACAATTGCATACCGAAAGAAGGAATTGGAGCAACTAGAGCAGCGTGTATCCACGTTGCAGCACGAGAGCGATCAGGTTACTTCCCGCAATGTGCGCTTGGTCCAACGGGCGGTAAGTCTCACTACCGAGGTGGACAAGTACAAGGATCAATGCGACCGCCTCCAGAAGGAGAACGAGTCTACTCGCGCATTGATGGACGATTACACTGCCATTATGGCCCAAGCACAGGAGATATCGGATCGGGTTGAAGCGGAACTCACTACCGCTCGACGTCACCTCGATCAAGTTTCCGCGGACCGGGACACATTGCGTGATTGGCTACGACAGGCCCAAGGCGAGGTTGCGCGGTGGCGCTCTCATCAATCGAATATTCAGTCCGCACTGACGGGCATATCTCTGCAGCTTCTGGCCGGCCCTGATCAGGTCCCATTGCCTGCTAGTCCCTCTGCTGCTTCGACGACCAACTCGGTAGGCAGTACCTCTCCATCGTCCGGAAAGCGTATTCGGCGTTCCCGATCTTCTTCTCCGTCTAAGCGGCCACGCCTTCTCTCTACCTCTTCGGAGGCGAAGACTGCGGATGATGATCCCCCTACTTGCGATCAAGACGTTGAAGATGAGGACACTGGCCCGATCGCCTCCATTCCTTCTACTCCAACCATTAGCGAGCTCGGGAGCGAGGGCCAGCCTGATCATGACCCGACCGTGTCTCTTTTTTCTCGCACGGGTGACTTCCAGACCTTGATCGCGGTTCCTGATGGTACCACTGACGCCGATATCCTGCCTTGGACTCCGGATCAACTCGGCATGTACAATTTACACAATGTCATGGCCCAAGTGGTTTTCGACTACTTGACCCGCCCTGCTGGATGGTTGTTCCCGCCTGCTGCGTTGGCCCTCCTACTAGTGCGTGGTCCGGTCATTTGATCACCCAGGCAGAGATTGAACATTTATACTCCCAGCGCCCCTGGGATATTTTTTCGACCATGTTGCCGCCTCTTTCTTTTCGCTCGGCTGGCTGGTTCGCTGACCTGGAGACCAAGTATCTCACGTTCCTCTATCATCACGCATTGGCGATTTGGGAATCAACCCGTTATCTCCCTATCTCGAAGAATCTTCGTGATATTGATGACTTCTTCCGCGATTATTACATCAAACGTCGCCAACGCAGAAGCCGGGCTGAGGCTACCTGGAAACGTATCTTGGAGCTCATCTTGCGGGGTATGATCGACGGGAAATGTGATCTCGACATCTTCTTGGACCCTTCGATCACCCATTTTGCCCGCAATCGCCCGCTGAAGTTTGCCCCGGCCGATGATGGAACGTGGTACCCTGGGTTTCTATCGGACCCGCCACCTCAGAGCCTACAAGAAGCGCTGGCAGATGTCGACGACCTTGAACCTTGGCGGGTTCAATATCGTTCCTGCCCCGAAGATCCCCTGGTCGTAAGATTCCTCGCCTTCGCCGTAAGTTCTATGGGTCTGAATAGTCGGTCGATCACGTTTCTTCAATCAGTACATTCTTTCGATCATGTCATTTCACTGTTGTCCTTTGTCCTTAAATGCATAATATAAATTGGTAGTCCGTCGGCTCATCTGCCGTATCCAATCACAATACCTCGCAACATCCATCGTAATCACACCACTACAAGTCGTTCATTGTACGTCCATTAATCGTGAGTTTCATCAACCGTTTCTGCCATCAGAGATTTTTTCGATCGTGATTCCTGATCGGTACGTCGATCGCTCGCTATTTGGACTCTTCATCCACTTGCATGACGTCGAAACGATGTCTGTTCACCATCTTCCTTTCGAAATCCTTGATCAAGGCATCGCAATTCAAATCTGCCTCGTCTACCCACGACGGCTCGGAATACCCCTTTCAGTAGACTTGATATTCTCGTAACGTCCCTTCATATCTAGTCTTTCGACCCGATCGCACATCGGTAATACGATCAATTTCAAATTCATCGGGATCTAGCGTCCTTTCCCAGCTATCTTCAGGTAGCAAAGCTTCGTCGAAGTCGAAACGATCTTCTATTCCATCTGCTAGCACAGTAGTGGGACGATCAGGAAATTCCTTGACTAATTTCAACTTGGACAGATGTACCACTGGGAACATACGATAATCGGTGCCGGCGGTGACCAATCTCGCTGCATGATCGCCGATCACCTCCTCAACTCAGAAGGGTCCATGCCACATATGCGCCAGTTTCTTCGCGAACCCTTCTTTCACCCGATCAAGGTACAACCAGACCTTTGAGCCAGCCTCGATCTTGTGCGGCGTCACCTGATCGTTGTGTTTCTCAGCCCGATCAACCATCGCTTGGTGCAATCGAGTGCTCACTTGATCGCGGGCATATCGGTAGTCTTCTTGCAACATATATCTCCACCGACGAGCGTCTCGATCTTTACGTCGAATCCCGCCCAGTTGTAACATTAATTCCAACGACGATCGTGGGTCCCACCCATACGCTAAATAGAATGGGGTTTCCCCGCGGATGCGATCAGGGGTTGAGTTTAGTGCGAATACCAGGAGTTCTGCATACAAACTCCAATCTTTTTGTCCAATATCCGACACATACATCTTGATCGCTCGCGTAATCGTCTGCACCGTCCTTTCCGCCTTGCCGTTCGCCTGTGGTCGATATGCCATAGTGGCACTCTGACGTTGTCCCACGATTTTGTTGAACGCGTGAAATACTTCCGACATAAAACCAGGTTCTCGATCATGCCTGATCACCTCACTATCCCCAAACCATCGGAACACGCATTGTTCATAATTTTCGGCGATTGCTTGCGCGGTACGGGACGATCCAGCTTTCGCGATCACTATACCCGTGAACAAATCTGTCAAAATCAGCAGTTCCGTATGTCCATCCGTTGATCGGGGCAGCGATGGGATATGATCCATGGCTATCACTTGGAATGGGTACGTCGCCTCGATATTTCCCGGCGACATGCCCTTGATCGTAGGCTGGCCCTTCCCTTTTTCGCAATCCACGCATTGCCCGACAAATCTTTGTACGCTTCGGAATAGACCACGCCAATGGAAATACCGTCGGATCCGCTGATATGTACGCCCTATGCCTTGGTGTCCTCCTTCCAAACTCACGTGATAGTGGTGGAGGACATCTGCGTGCAAGGTCTCGGGTAGTACCAGCTTAATTGACGATCGGCGATCATCTTGATCATCCTGATCATCCACGGTTTTCCTTTTAGCCGCATTTCCACAGTAAATCAGTAATCCTTGTTCGTCAACATCATAGTTGTCAGCAATTTTCGCACACTCCTTCACTTCGTCTGCGCTCAATTGGATAACTTCACCGTACAGATAACACCGCAAATCGTGGATCCATTTCTCTTCATCCTGTGTCTTTTTCACCCGTTCCATTCTTATTCCGGCTACTGGTACATCGGTCCATGTTGACGGTCGTGGTTGCCGGTGGTTACGTGATCGGGTCGTCACTAGCACGTGCGGGGCGGAATGATCTTCGTTCCATGTGATTACTTCGGGTAGACGGTTGAGATCAACTAATCCTTCCAGCTGTTTCTCATCTTCGATCTCAACTCTTGTTCCACCCTGCATAGCCATGGTGGTAATGTGATCTGCACTCCTATTCCACTCTCTCTTGACATGTACCAAATCATGATCACTCCACTCGCGTAGGAGGTTAAATTAACGCTGCTGTAGCACGTGTAATCGCGGAGCTTTGCACTCCATTTCTCCTCGCATTTGCCGGATCACCAAATTAGAGTCCCCACACACGATCACCCTTCCTTTGGGATATCGTGCCAACAAGTCCAGACTTAAAAGCAACCCGTGGTATTCTGCTTCATTCACCGTGATATCCGGTGCATGATCGGCGATCGCGATCATAATCTTCCATTCCGGTAACTTCCACACAATGGCACCAAATGCACCCACACGTCGCTTGACACTTGCCGATCCATCAAAACTGATCACGAAAGTTCTTCACCTTTTTTAACCGTGGGAGGTGGTACTTCGATCATCTGCCGCGGTTGATTTTTCGGTGCGATCGCAATCAATGCTTCATCAATTTCGGTGCGGGGGGTGATTCTTGCGGCTAACGCCCCTAGCACCTCCTCTTCTCCATGTACACATTTCTTGATCTCGAGGTCCCACTGTGATAAGATCGCAGCCCATCTACCTAATCGACCGTCCAACCCATTGGATGTTAGTAACCACTTCAATGTAGATAGACGTGATAAAACGGTGATCGTCTTTCCGACCAGCATCGTGAAATAAACATCCAAAATTTGTAAAAGCGCCAGAACTTCCTTTTCGACGGGGCTGTAATTCAGCTCACCGCTTTTCAACGTTAGGCTAGCGAATGCGACGGGATGATACACTTGATCGTATTCTTTTACTAGAGCGGCGGATACTGCCCATTTGCTAGCGTAAACCACGATCACCTGCGTCTTGTCCTGGTCAAAGTGTCGCAGGGTTGGAGCTGATGCAATCTTCGCCTTCAGCATGATGGATGCCACTTTTGTTCTAATTAGTTGATCATCCTCGTGATTTGATTCCGCCTCACTATGTGATCGTTTCTTCAACGCTTGATAATCTATCTCCCTCAATTCGTAAAGCACGGCGGCATAAATTGCGAAATCTTCAATAAATCGACGGTAGTAATTTAGGCTTCCCAAGAACGATTGCATAGCACGTAAGGTGCCAGGGTAAGGCAAATTAATCAGATCGTCCACTTTGGATTTGTTTCTAACCCGCGGCAAGAGACGTGATGTCCTAAATAGGGCACTTCGCTTCGCCCCCAGTACGATTTAGCCACGCTGATCGACAAATTCCATTGATCGCACTTTTCCAGCAAGTTCCGCACCTTATCGCATAGGGTGGACCAAGTAGGTGCAGGATTAATATATCATCGATATATGATCGCCGTTGCAGCACAGGCGGGCCCGGCGCTTGGTCCGGTTCTCCTGCTGTAAATACGTCAGCTGATTCATCTGCACCGTCTTTGACCCTAAGATATCCATATAGTGCATTGTCGATCAACCGCTGATAAATTTGCGGAGCATTCTTGAGGCCAAAGGGCATCCTATTCCACTCAAACAATCCAAATGGAGTGACAAACGCCGAAATTTGACGTGCTCGATCGGTCATAGACACGACCCAGAAACCACTCGCCATATCCAAAGAGCAAAACCACAACGCTTTATCCAAATCTTCGAGTAGATCGGTGATCAGTGGCATTGGGTACACCATCAAACGCGTGAGTTGATTCACCGCGCGATAATCGATGCATAGACGTATATCGGCCCCATTCTTTTTCACGATGATCACTATAGGCGATGCCCAGGGTGACGTTGACGGCTGAATGATCTTAGTTGCTAGCAACCCCTTGATCAGGGCCGACAACTTCTCGCGAAATTGTGGGGCCACTTTCCGGCACATTTGGGCGATCGGGCGCGCATTACCCACATCGATATCACAAACAACTCCTCGTGAAGCGGTGGGTAGCGCGTTTCCCTTCCCGATTAACAGATGTTTTTTCGCCCAAATTATTTCGCGAAGTTGATCTATCTCCTCCACTGTGTTGACTGTGGGATCTCCGACTAGCAAATCATCTTTGGTTACTTCTTCGGTGCTTGCAGACACTTCGGGTAACGTAGCAAGCTGCTTCTCCAATTCTTCCACATACAAATCTCCATCTTCGTGATAACAAACCTGATCGTCAATAGGTGTCACGTCGAATTCGCTGGGGCTAACTGAGACAGGGTGATTACACGCATCTTGAGTAGGTGTATCGCTTAAAACAGGCTGTTCAACTCCATGATTGAGGGTCGGACCTTTCACTTCCGGCCCCTGATCGCACCGCTCTTGCACCCCTTCCACCTTTTGCGCCCCTTCGGTTACCGACGCTACAGATGCGACGATCGTGTCCGTGGGACGTACTAAGATACTTCGAGGAGTTGGATACTCCTTCTTCTCGACTAATGGACCCTGATCGACAATTTCTTGATCGTCAGATACCAGATCGGTGGAGGCTTGATATGCCAGATTTTGCCACTCTTTGTAACGGTTGGACCCGATCGAAACAAATCCGGGGCGGCGGGTCACATCATCTTTGTTCATCCAAATACCTAAAATAGTCTCTTCTTGAACAATGATGGGGTGATCGACGATGTTCGTAACACGTAAATACCTCAAATTGCCCGCACCCCTAGCGATAGTGGGTACCCAATCCCTTCCACGAGTAATCCACACTTTGCGAGATCGCTGATAGTAAATTCGTACTTCGGCTGATCGACCTACTGGGATCTGTTCATACTGATCGAGCTTCATATAATTACCGCTCGACCCATACAACTGTCGACGTCCCTCCAGTGGGATGATCACTTCGTCAGGTAAACTTAATGCGCCATGAGCGATATCTAATCGAAAACCAGCTGGTATCATGAAATCCATACCCAATATGGCATACTGACCAACAAGTTTGCCCACCCATGCCTGGAAATAATAAACCAATGATCCCGCTAGCGTGATCTTGATTTTTGCACGTCCTTCTGTTTGGTATGCACTTTCTCCAATGCCGACACATTCTTGTGTTTGACTCGTGTCAATCCGACAACCCACCTTACGAGCAAGTTTGAGTCGATGATCGACACTTCGGCACCAGAATCAAATAATATCATAGCTCGCTCGTTATTGATTTTTCCACTCGCCTTGGCTTGCTTGAACCATTTCTTTGGCCAGTGATATTTCCAATATCCACGTGATTCGCCTGGAAGTAATTCGACTTCCATGATCACAGGTGATCGAGAAAACTCATTAATATGGAAATTAGCCAAACGTGGTAAATCAAGCTGATCGAGTTTTTCCTTATCTCTTGTTGCTACTCGATCAGCCTTCTTCTTATCCACAAATGCAAAAATACATAAACTAAAACGCTCGTCTCGTACCAGATTCCAACCTGGCGAGCGTCCTAGTTTAACAAATCTTCGGCTTCCTTGGGCAACAGTCCTGCATGCTTGGTAGGGTTATACCACTGGCGGATGCGGTTGTAAAATTCTTCCATAGGGCACTTCCCCGCATCGTGAATCTCGCCGCATGCTCGGCAGACGTACAGGCATTGATCGGTGGGGTTTCCTTTCTTGCCACACTTCAGGCAAGTCAGGCGCTTCCAACAACGTAAGTTGTCGTCTCTGATCGATCCACAATGACTGCACTTCTTTATCTCCCCTTGATCGACTGCGTTGGAGTCGCTTCGTTTGCCTGATCGTGACTCGCCAGGCTGATCGTGCGCCCCTGGTTAATCGCGCATAGTAGCAATCATACAGCGGTGCTGATCTCCATCACTTCCACTATCATCAGCACTTGATTCTTCGCTCCCAGACGTTACCTTGATCGCACGTACGCCCCTAGGATTTCGCGTCGCGGCCGGTGCTCGATCGTCGCCGGATTTTTGGCGGAATCTGCTGGTGCCTACTGCCGCTGTTGGATGATACCACTTGTTGCGTGCGTATGCCCGCAAAGTTTCTTCCAAGTCCGAAGCACGATCCAAGCGTAGGAGAGCCAGCTGATTGGCGAGCATGCGATTGGCCAGAGTGTCCAGAAAATGTTGGACATGTTCGCGCAGATTTTCGGGCGGTCCATCTCTGATCGGTAACTTAGCTCGCAGTCCCGACACATTCAGTCGGTGCAAATATTCGATAGGACTTTCGTCTGATAGCTGCTTCATATAATAATACTGGCGGGATAACGATTGACCAGTTCCACAGTATTGTACTTCGAATTCATCCAAGATACTTTTCCAACTTGATCGGGTGGTTCTACTTAACTGTTGATGCCAGTTGCGCGCAGGTCCCTTCAGCAAATCGCCCAGGATTAGACACTTTTCAGGATCAGAAGCTTGAACGCGCATAAATGCTGACTTGAGACGACTGATCCAGTTCCTCGCTTGATCTTCATCCCCTCCTTCTTTTCCCGCAAATTCTTTCAAATCGCTGATCGCAGACATCCGAATTCTGGCAATTGGCTGCTGATCAGGTGTCCCAGTATACGCGGATGCCACTGTGGCTCGCCGTGGCAGTGTGATCGGTTCATCAGGGTCGACGTAGTCAATTTGAGACCGTTGATCGTGAAACGAGTGCACTGATTCCATATCCAGATCTTTTACCGTCGTCGACCTATCTGGTTTCGACTGCTGACGACGCAACGAGTGTACGGACTCCATATCGACATCCTTGATCGAAGCAGCTCTTCCTTGATTTGGCTGGCGGATTTTGGCGCCAAAGACTCCAGGTGCCCACTTACTGCTCTCTTCAGCTAGAAACTTCTTCATGGCTTTGTCAAAAAACATCTGCCACTGTGGACCTTGATCGTTTTCTGTCTTGATCGACTGATGTTCCGTCTTGACAACCGGCAATTTGGAGCTGTCCTTTTGGCAAACTTCCATTCTGGTTATCTTGGGCTCCATACTCCCAGCGCTACTTGACTCAATTCCCTGATCGTCACATTCTGAAGGGGCAGATTCGTAGCACGATGACCCGAATGTCCCGCTACGTTGATTGACGGACTTGCCTCAATCTTCAACGGGGATTGTGGTGGTGAACTGGGGAAATCTTTATCGTCTGCTTCGCCCACGATGGGTATCAACAGGGAATACAACAGCTGGTTGGCCTCTGCCAGATCTTCGGAGTCCTGATCGAATACTTCCTCGGCATCGTAGGCGCCTGTTATCAGACCAGCCTGCTTGATCAGGCGTATTAGCCTTAGCACAATCGTTAGATTATCTTTTCCCTTCGTGATTGGCTGGTTGACCGGTCTACTCAGCTTCCCGCTGATCGTAACCCCGAGCAGGCTCATGATCGAGTTCGTCATCAGGTAATCTTCCAGGTGCTCTCGGTAAATCTTTAGGTAAAACGTCTTTATCAGATCGGCTTCCGTTGGCGGCGTACTTGATCGGCTTTCGTCGCTTTCCGACCCAGGCGCTTTGATCAACATCTTCGGTTGGTCGGTCTTGTAATACTTCTCCATCGGATCCCAATCTGGATCATTATATACACGTATTTTTGGCGGATCATAACTTGCGTTATGATCCGCATGGGCTCCCAAAGGAGCCTCGGGAGGTGGTTGAGGCTTCTCCTCCTTTACGTCATCTGGATTCCTCCCCAGGTCCTGATGATCGGCATTTCCTTTCTTCTTCAGGCATGACGACGGCAAACTGCCTTCCGTCGTCACAACCACCTCCTCCTTTTCCACCTTGATTTTCACCTCTGCTTCGGCTTCCGTTTTCACTTTCACATCCGCGCTATCTTGCGTAGAATCGCGGTGATATCCCGCGTCGCCCAAGGATCCGGGCACGCGCACCATTGTGGTGGAGCGGCTGATCGATGTTTTTGAGACTTGATCAGGCGGTACCACGGCGCCCAGACTGCCGACTAACGAAGGTGGTCCTCCGGATGTCTTCGACTGCTTGTGTTCTTGCTTACTTTGTGTACCCGACGGCTAGGCGTGGGTCGCTCCTCAGGTGGCGGGGACAGCGCACAGCGAATTCTTGGTGCAAGATTGAATTAACTAACTTGTGATGATACAACCGATGCGATCAGGCGTGATCACGTGCGATCAGGTGCTTAAACCACGTCAATTAGCCGCGATCAGGCTTGATCAAGTTTGGGCCGATGCTAATAACCGACGCTCAGCAATATTCCGTCTTGATCGCAAGTGCGATCAGGCGGCAGTCCGTCGCGATCAGGCGCTGAAACGATGTAGATCAGTGGTAATCAGGCTTGATCAGGCTTTGGCTGACGTTAATAACCGTCGATCAACAATATTCTGTCTTGATCGCAGATGCGATCAGGTGTCTTGATCGCAAGTGCGATCAGGTACTGAAAGGCTCGATCAGGGGCTAAAAACTGCTGCCCAGTCGTAATATACCTTGATCAGACTTGATCAAGCACCGGAAGTCGTTCAAGTAGAAGTTGGCGCGATTTGCGATCAGCGATCACGATCACGATTCGCAAAAAGTGTCGATCAGGTGTTGATCGGTAGGGGGGGGGGTACTTGATTATGCAGCTGAAGTCTTCACTGCCTGATCGCGGAGCCTCTAAGCCGTCAAACAGCTAAGGAACGCCCAAATCAATGCGCTCCTAGCCTAGACTATATGAGGAAAAGGTATTTATATTAAACCCACCTAGAGTTCCCGTGGGGCGCTTAAAGCAGCCGAACTCTAGGGGCCAAACGTTAATTTCACGGGGAAGAGGTGAGAGCACTGCTCGATCACGTTCCCAAAATCAAAAACCTTTAAGCGAAGAACCGCAGACACTGCGGGCGGAGTTGTAGGGTGAGTTCTCACACTCTACGCCAACCGGTGGGCCAAAAACGCACTTAGTGCTCCCTCCCGGGACGTAGAGGTTTCAATAAGGTGGGGGCGCAAAGGTGCCTTCCCAAAAAACGATCAGCACGATCTTACGCAAAAGGAAAACTATATTAGCAATTAAACCCTTAGATCTACCCTGTTCCTACTTTCAACCAATCCGCATCGTCCATTCGAAACGCCTTCCGTCCATCAGTCGACCTGATTTTTCCGCTTGTTCCTTGTTTGTTCGATGGTGTCCGCCGCGTACCTGTAAGGAATCAGCACATCTTCTGTGTCCCTTCTATATCCTGTCTATGTACACCACGGTGGTACGTACTACTGTATCCACCGTGGTACACATGGCGGTACCTAATTATGTACTACTGTATCCACTATCTGCGTCCACTATCAGGCCCCTAATTTAGGTCCTAATATTAGTCATAATGTTAGGCCCCCTATGGGCCTAAGAAAATGTCCAACATTAGGCCCTATTTTAGCCTAATAAAAAAGTCCGCTTTCCGACAGTACGGTCATGTATATGGCGAGGTGTATGTTATTCCTGGACCTGCTTTCCGAACATCTGTTGGATTAGATTCATTACACTGCCGTAAAGTGTACGGCTAAGTTTTCTTTACGTCGATGCTGAGAACATCTATCACATGGTGGACAATCTCGCCGTGTCGAAGCGGCACATCAAGACGCAGTCAAGAGGAGAGTAGGGGGTTCGAACAGAGCCAGCTAGCGAAGTCAACATCACGATCACCTATGGGATTCTTGAAACATCACAAAAAACGGTGAACTTCTGTTTTTCGCCAGTCCGGAAAGACCAAGGAATGGGCTCTTGGTCGGTTCGTCATTGACCCATACGCGTGTTTCTGGGAGTTATCCAGAATGATTATGGCTTGCTTCGAATTATCCCGGCACATGAGGGTGACGTTAGTGCTCTTGGATGCTAGATCATTCCATCTATGCAATAGTTTGTATGTTGTCGGACTTTATCACGTAAATAACGTAATAAATGGGTATTTAGTTATACGCACTTGTATG
>CM047588.1:3719403-3742843 GCA_026184515.1 Peronosclerospora sorghi
TGTTGACAAAAGCTTTAACTTTTCCAAGGTTGGAGACAAGGCGGATGCTATTCACTCAAAGTGAATAAAATCACTTTAATAAGGAGTGTTATAATTGTTGAATTAGATTTGTTGGTGAAAGGATGAAAACTGAGCAAGAACGAACATTAGCGTCGACACCAATACTTTCATAATCGCTCCTGTGAACCTCATCTACAAACCAATAAGTGTCAATCATAGTATAACCATCAATGAGTAAGTCCACACCTCTTCCTTTTCTGCCTAGATTCCCCTAAGTAAACTTTCTCTCGTCAAACTCGCTTGCTGCACTGCATATTTTCGCGGCTACGTGAGTACCTCGCCACCAGGCGCTGTACGGGCTACCCGAACGACCACTACCGACAACTTTATCAAGACGCACTTCACTGAGGTCCAGCTTCCATTCCGCCTTGATCTCGTTCTTGTCTACCATTTGAAGGACACCCAGCTTCTAGGCCAAGCTCACATTCACGTCGCCATCCACGATCTGTACGCTTGTCACACTCGACCTCGTGCTTTGTTCATCCATGCTAAGCCTATGAAGGTTATGTTCGATGTGCGTACGCAGCTCCTCCTGCCGCTCGTCACTCATAAATGATCCCTTAACTACAAAGCGATCCAACAGTGTCCCATTCACTGTTGTCATTGCGCCTGCGTCTAAAATATTTCCTTTCATGGTCGTTAGCGCCCGGGTTACAGCATCCAGAATATTTTCTCTATCAAGAGACACAACCACAACCTCGCACACGTTCGGCACGATGCTGCAACATGCACAAAAAGTAAGTCAACCTATAACAGCACCCATAGCCACGACCATAATGCATATCTCGTACTCTCCATTATTTATCATCCTTCTTGAGCCAGAATATGGAAACATAGCAAGAGGAATAAAAATGAGTTGGTCACCTTTTGGTTGGTCAAATTCGTGAGATTCCAGACCCAGTGGAGGCTGTGGCGCCGTCGCCATGCTCCTGGGCCCGAATGCTCCGGTCCTCTCCGGAGCGACATCAATTCTTTCTGTTTCAATTCTTTCTTTATATATGTGGATGTTATTATATAGAAGATAGAAAACCGACCCATTCTGTGAACTTCCGTGAAAAACCGACCCATTATGTGTAATTTCTCTTTTAATAAAAAAGCCCAATGGCGAAGATCAAGAGTAGCAAAAATGGCATTGGTGAAATGTGAAAAAAAATGTGAGACTAACATTAAAGTTCGGGAAAATGATAAGTCTCTATGCCCGATCTAGTGCCAACAAAAGGTACGGTATGGTCGATCTAGTACAACGTTGATCTAGTTATGGTGACGAATTTGGTAATAAAGGGGAACACAGGAAGCGTTGGCATTGCGTTTCTTACTCATCTATGATCGGGCGAATCGGATCACCCACTGAAGCATTACCGGTATTAGGATAATCGGGGTGCGTCGACCCTCAATTTCGATCAACTACGCGACAGGAAATGAGAATACGTAGTTTTGGGTAACTCACAAGTTAGCGTGGCGCACAAAGGGTGAAATTTTAATTCTTTAAGATCAGTTTTCTCTTTTCCCCAAGTCAACAAAAGAGTCGTTGCACTACACTGTACCTGACATTGGGAACTTAAGGTTAGCTAAATCCCACCTGTTCAGGTCTATTCCGGACGAAACACGCACAGATGCACTTTCGGGAACATAGATACACGCAAATCGCCCGTATTTAGAATAGGGCTTATTAAGAAGTTCTATGGTCAATTATTCAGAGATGGTCCCGTGTATGCATTTTTACGTTTCTTCCTGATATTTGGGATTAGATCTCGCGTTGGTTGACCCGATCGATCCCAATAGGAGTCTTTTCGATACTTACGCTAAGTGCCTACTTAACACGTCCCCCGTAAATAGTTTATACCTGGACACAATTTCCCCATTTTGATCAGGTACAGATTCGACCTGACCGGCTAGATCTTTTGCATTAAATGTGTTCCTCGTGAGTGTAACCACCAAACCAAAGGTACACAAGAGCGGATGAAAAACGAACAGGATTTTTATTAAGTCCACCCCAATTTAGATTTAGATCAAGATCGTGAAGATCGGATCGGTTACGCCAATCGGTACGATCTTGTCACGGTCGATCATCATCGGAGTACACCTTTCGATAGTTGGTCGTTTTGGACCAGTAAAATTGATATTTCTTGAACCAACGTTCAAAATCTGGAAATCGACTCCATAACAGGTGATCCCGCTAATGCCATGTATCATGAAATCGTTTCTAGGTATCGACGTTTTTCCTGGTGCAGTAGTCACGTTCAACTTGTTGTAAGCGTCAGCGATAAAGCAACCTCCTGTGGAATGTTTAAAATACATAAGGTGGGTCTAGTGTGCAGACTCGTCCTGCTTTACGAGTAACCCGTCGGTTGATTTTACTTGGTCACGCTGTAACTTTCATTGCTGCGTGACACAATAATTTGTACCTGACAAAAAATCAATCTTATAATGCCTTTGAGGAGCTCGCATGGAACTTCTTCAGGGAATGGGTCAGCGGATTACCAAATCAATTTGTAATAGTGTATGTCGTCTTAGGTGACCCCCAGCTCTGCGCCTCAGAGTGCCGAAATTTTGTTAAATCATTTGAAATACGCTCGTTCCCAATGTCGCGTGCGTGTAACGTGGATATTTGTTCATCTATACCCGAAATTCTTCGTATCCAAAGCATTAGAAAATTTCGATCATTGCCAAGTGTGATCCGATGCGTCCGGATTAACTGTGCCATGCATAAAAATTAATAGAATGGGCACATGAACTGGAGGATGATTTTTTCAAGGAAAAATCGGATGAAAATACACGCTATCTCGGCGGTTGAACCAGATCAAAAGCAGACGTGCCATGGATGTGGGAACGACAGCCACACCAAGCAAATTACCCTCAAAAAGGGAAGAAAAGGAAGATCTATCTGGAAAAGGAGGCTAAAAATCCGATGATATGGAATCGGAAAGTCGCTTTATGGACGACAGAAGTTTTAGCTTAGTCCTCGGAAGGACGGATTGCGGGCGATATTTCACCCAAAAATTTATGGATCATTGACAGTGGTGCTAACCGACAACTTTCCTATGACTAGAGTCTATTGGAAAGAGCGGTTGATTGTAGACTAAGTGATAGATTCGCGCTCTCAAATGGTGGTACGTTATTGTCTGTATAGTCGGAAAGATAACGCTGCGCACACCAGGCGATGAATCTACAGTCATTGAATTGTCTGAAGTGTATTTCGCTCCGAAACTTGCCAAGAATCTCATATCGCTTGGCAAGTTACCGGAAAAGGATTACACTACAGGATATAACGGAAATTAACTGGTTGTTCAAAGCGAAAATGAAGTTTAGTTTCCGATAGAAATGTGTGGTTCGATTTTTGTTGCAAATATGTTGCTGGAGAAGTTGAGCGGTGCACAAACCGTTTTTTAGCATGTTGCTGAATACTGTTCAAGAAAACGCGGGAAATGTTGTAAAAAGGGCAGCCTTTTCCTTCTCCACGTCTGTAGGGTCATCTGGAATATGACAGTGAACAACTGGCCAAAGACCCCAGGAGAGCCAAGGTCTCGACAGACAATAGTCGAACTAATTACCTGACCTGTAAAGAAGGCAAAGGAACACGCAAAAAAAATCCGAAAAAGGATTTGGGTAGAAGCCCGCCTATTGAACGTGTTCGTGGGGTAATCTGCAATGTCTTGAAAAGTCCGATCACACCACGCGATAGGCGAGGAAACCTCTTTCTCATTGTCTCATGGATTAGTTTTCAAACTACGTGTAATTTTTCGCTGCTCTTACAAAAGATCAAGCAGAGAAAATGTTTGATAATATTCGAATGTGGTTTGAAATGAATCCGATGTCTAATTCATGTATTACGAACAGTTGGAGGTGGAGTTCCAAAGCGTTGATTTGTTCTGTAAACAAGTCGGGGTATCGAGACATGTCACGGAGGCTAGAAGTCCAGCCTCAAAGGGGAAATCTGAGAGAATAGATCGGATTATTCTAGTCTCCAACGCGTTTAGACCCTGTAAGTTTGTCTCCATATGAGATTTTGACTGGAAAACTTCCATTCTTAATGGATATTGTTTTTTCGGGTCTCCTGCATGGTTTCGAGGGACCCAAAAAAAGACGCTTGCAAACCATGCAGAGCCTGCAGAAAAAAGATGAGACAAAGGGGTACAAAGTACGCCTAGTCATGTACAAAGTTGTCACTGCCACCCGGCGTGTCAGCGGCATTAATACGCTGCACAAAAAGGCAAAGTACAAGAATGCGAAGAGCCTCAAAAGTGCTGACGATGAAGAGCTAAAGAATCTTGCCGAAGGTCGGAGCGAGAAACACCATGTCCATAAACATTCTGAAGTTGAACAAGTTTCGAATAGAAATAGAATTTTGAAGACTGATCAATGTACTATAAATTGGGACGTAAAACGAGGAAGACCTCGAAGGCGATTGCTTATAAAAAACAAAAAATAATCTGAAACACGAAGTCAGGATGTATCGATTTGGAATACAGCGTGACGCAGGGTGGAACAAGTTTCAAACCGGAAAAACCGATGGTAGTAAATGCACTGTTCTCCTAGTAAATGCGCTGTTTGCATATGCAATCTGCGGTAAAATGTGGATTTAAAAGTGGTTCACGTGCAGCTATACCAGATCCAAGATCTTTCAAGGAGTCCCATGAAAGCATAAATGCTGATATGTGGAAATAAGATGATCAAGCCGAATTAAAAATCTCTCGAGGATATGGGAACATGGTGGTTAGTAAAGAGGCGAACTGGAAAGAAACTCCGGCCAAACAAGTGGTGCTATAAGCCCAAGCTACGTTCTGATGGAACTATTGAGTGGTGCAAATAACGTTTGGTCGCGAGAGGCGACAATTAAGCTTATGGGAAGGATTATGTTTTCACGTTTTCCACTGTTATTGATATGAACAATGTGAAAGTAATCCTAGCAATGTCTCAAATTTTGGGTGTGCCAGTGCTGCACTGCGATGTGCCTAGCGCCTACCCAAAGGTAAAAACCCGACGATCATTACGATATATATCTGACGTTACCGCAGATTATGGAAATAACATCGAACAACTTGAAATTATTTGGTGTTGAATCAAGTGATGAATTAGCAGTGCAATTACGGAAGAATATGTATGGTTTGTACCAAGCTGGGATACTGGCATCAGTATCTTTGTGAAACCTTATAAAGAATGAATTTTATGCGGTGTGGCAAGGACACGTGTGTTTTCGTCAAAAGGCTCGAATATACCACCGTCTTACTTGGTGCTTACGCCGACGATCTTTTGGTACTATTGAAGTAGTCGATGATTTTTTCAAAGATATGGAAGTCTTGAACTAATGAATTTGGGAACGTCGAGGATTTTTGGGGCATCAGAATTACCTGTAGCGCAAAGAAAGTTTTACGATGGATCAAGAACAACCATTGATGAGATCACCAAATCATATGGGTTGAGCAAGGGGAAAGCTGCAAGATTACCTGTGCTTGATATGGAATGCATTTTGGAGTTTGAACAACTACTGCCTTTTAAGTCTCGATAGTTCACCGTGCATGGATACGTTTCAGTATTTGGTCGGATGTCTCTTATGGATATCTAGTTGACACGACCAGACACCACATTTGTGGGGCATCGAGCGACGAACTCATGCAACGACACTGGGTGACTAGAAGGCAGCCAAGAGAGTGATGAAATATCTGAAAGGAACCAAGTTCTTGAAGATTCACCTCAAGCATGAAGATAAACATCCGATGCCGATTCGTATTACCTGCTGTACAGATGCAGACTTTGCGACAGACAAGGTGGATCGAAAAATTGTCAGCGCTGCTGCTGCTTACGTCAATGGAATTGTGATTTGTTGGACGTGCAAGGAACATAGTTCGGTCGCGGTGTCTACCGCAGAAGCTGAATTTTTTGCGGCAGCAGTGGGTGGAAAGAAAGCCCTGGATTAAAGGAACTGTTTTGTAAAAATGGAGTGCATACAAAGACGCCTCTTCTGTTGAAATTTGATAATCAAGCAGCGATCAAGAATCTTGAAAGCAAAGCTAGTGCTGGATGTACGAAGCACGTTGACATCAAGTTGAAGTTTCTGAACAATCACGCATGGAAGGGCGTTGTCAAGGTAACTCACGTGCCAAGTGTGCAAATAATTGCTGTAAGACATTATTATTTTTCAATAATGGGGAATTCTCCAAATAGGGCGAGAAAAATTAACTTATTTCTCACATGGGGGGAGAATTTAACTTTGTTCTCCAAGAACGGGGATAAATCCACCGAGGATTCATTGACGATTTGAACTAGTCGCGATTGATGCCTGTATGGTAAGAAGTCTTCTTGTAATGACTTCCCCCGCAATTCTTACATTTCACGTTCCTTTTCGTCCGGCTTGTTGGTTACAATTTTGTAAGGCAGTTTTTTCATCAAACAGAGCTTGAGGAACTTGAACTTGAACTCTGTAATGGCTCTGGACGGTTCTGAAAGGTCTGGAATGGCATGAGACATGCTGATTGCTCGTATGAGATGGATGTTTTAATTAAAAAGGCTGAAACGGAATTATCCCCCCATTTGGGAAATAAGTTAAATTTTCTCCCCCTATTTGGAGAATTCCCCTATAATAATAGATATATTCTCTTTTTTACATCTTTTAGACTCATCACCTCTAGTGCCGGTCAAACAGCGACCGTACCGCCTACATAACCACATACTATCTGATCATATGTGCACACAAAAGTTGTATCTAGGAATTTCAGGACTGGGTACGGGATCACCAGCGCGGGGACGAGGATTTGTTTTAAGTAAAACTTATTTAAGGCAGTTACTGGGATCGTTCCAGCTTGTGATACGAGCAAGGCAAGAGTAAAGACAGAAGGATGACTTTAATGAATTTGAGGAGCAGCAAGATCCGGAACAAGCCTCCAAGAATATCAATTTTGAGCTGTCTACGGGATAATTAACTACTTTTTGCGTTCGACATGTGGCTGATGGCAATTCTCAGCTGGATCAGATTGGTTGGACTGGGTTACCACATACTACGTGGGGTTGTATTAGGGCGCGAGCCCTCTGATGTTACTCACTGGTCTTTTGATACTATAACGGTTACAGCTGGAACCATTTAATTTTATATATAGCATAATATCGGTGGTAGGTAGCCCCACGTGTAAGTGAAAGGGTAGATCAAGAGTCGAGATTAAGGGCGACAGTAGAAATCTCAATGGCAGAAATTTATAAGATGATATGGCGAGCACTTCGCTTGATAATACTCACCTGACTATGGAAAAAATTGGTAAACATGTGATATTCAACAAGCTTTACTGGAACATGTTTCGGACGGTTATATGGAAGCACTTTCCCCGTCAACTGTATTCAGAAGCGCGATTCAAGGACAAGGAACCAGACCGACTACGAAAATCTACCGCTTGAAACAAGATTTGCCTCGGTTGTTTGTTTGACATGGAGCTCAAAAGAATAAATATTTACGAGCGACAGAAAACGAGAGGAAGTATGTCTCTCATCAACAAATCAATTGCCAAAGCTATCAGTGAAATTCAAAGTAACGAATAGTTAATACTAAATAGACAACGTGTCTACCTATTCCTTTAGAGTTTCGCAACCGGTGAGTTTTAGCCAGGGTCAGTTGAATTTGGCTTTGTATTAACTCATTAACACAACCTTATACCTTCTCGGCTATGACTAAGCTTCTACAAGCTACTGAAATGCTGTTTTATTTCTTCGGTCCTTTTCGGATTAGCTGCTGCGTCGGTATTGGTTTCTTCCGTCGTATTGCTTTTTCCAGGTCATTTTGTTCAGAAGGTCTGTCGCTCCATACTACCGGGGTCCCGTTTGGTAATATGGAAACCTGAACTTTGGTGGGTATCGAACCCGTGACCTATCGCGTGTAGATTGTGTGCTCATCGAGTGCACCAGGGGGGGGACCCCATTAGCCAGGGTCATTATGAGGTGATCTAAGCTTAAATCGCCTTGGTTAATACCTTCCGACGGGTTTTATTTAAATCTTTTGATCAAAACGATTTATTCAATCCGGATCGTTCATTTGGCATCACCAGGCCGGGACCACTTCGGGAATTCTAGAGGCTTACGATTTTCACTTCAATTTGAGCGCCTGTGACATTAGGTTTCGTTAAATTCGAGCTCCTGACAGTATGAGTAGGGTAACGCCGGAAGACATCAAGAAGAATGCAGACAAGACGCTGATGATGTTACTTTCAACAAGAACTATTGCTATTGCTGCTTCGCCTGCATCAGCGAAGGGACTAGTTTATCTGAAGAATCTCTCTGCTTCGCTTGAAGGATACCCTTTAGGGAGAAGTCCACTAGCGAAGTACGGTTATCATATTTCTCCCACTTGATGAATGAAAACTCAGACTCTACGTTTGAAGTGCCAGGGAATAGGCTGGCCAGACATTCAGCAAACTCAAACAGACAAATGAGCCTGGCATTGAGGTCACATGTTCTCCAAATCTCCGTGAAAGACGAAGTAGACACCATTATCACCCCAGCGGAGAACTGGTCCATCAAGCCTCCTAGTAGTTCTTGTGAATTCTTCCTCCATGCTGTTAGTCCCCATCATCCGGTCCAGAACTTGCCTCAATCTCTTATCCACCTTGTAGACTATCTCGAGGCTCTGGAAATTCGTTTCAAAACGGTGGATACGACTATGCCTGCGTCAGACTGCCAAAATTGAGGCTAGTATTGCGGACGATGTCGTTTAAATATCTTACTTGAAATTTGACTAGTTGTTGAGGGAGAACCAGCGGCAAGGGTGCCATTGCTGATCTATTTGAACTATTTCTTTCAGCCACAATTTCACTAATGTTGTTAGGTGCGACGACGAGCAACCTTGCAATTGACCTGATCCCCTGGGACAGGTATTCAGCATTGGTTTCTTCAAGCACCTCAATCGTCTCCACCATATACGCTGTCTGGTCCTCCAAGAGTCTGCGCACAGATTAAAGTGTGACAGCCAATTTACCATACAAAACACTCGTATCCACTGTTCCTCCATAGTCTCTCACAGGAAAGTCAAAAGGACCCTGGACTCCTCCCAGCTTGCAGATCGTTCTTTCAAGGCCCTGAAGCTTGTCCACCTGTTGCGAGACAAGAATTGACATTCCTTGAATCCGCTTAAAGACAACATCCACATTCGTCATTACAACGCTTACCCCATTTATGACAACCCACCACATCGTCTTCGGCATACATGCTGGATTCTTCTTGTTAAGTTACTTAAAGACTTCGTGACGATAGTTGCAGAGCCACCGGGCTACTCTTCCCATGGATAGCGAAAGAGTAGCACTGACTATTGGGCACTTCTTCTTCATCATCCACCTGACCAGCGTCTTCTGGTGCCCTAGAGTTGCAATAAGAGCAGTAAGTGTGGTATAGAAGTCATCATCTAGACGCTCCTTGAAGAGGTCTTGTATCACAAGATCAAGTTAATGTACGCCAAAAACGAAAAAACCCTGGGAGAACTGTGGTGACGTGTACCATAAAATTGGTGCACGATTGTGGGTGTGACTGTGGGCACAACGGTGTGTGTAACTATGCGTACGACTGTGTGTACAACTTCAGGTACATGAACGGGACATAGACAGGGCATCGTGAAAAGGTACCACTAGGTACGGGTACCTAACGGTTAGCGACGGACGAGGGAGAAATCAGGTTGACTGGTCGACGAAGTACATTGGAATGGGTAGTTCTGATTGGTTGATTTTAGGTAATTGGTAGTTTTTGGGATGTAAAAAAATACTAATAAAGTTCTCCTTTTGCTTATGATCACTCAGATCACCTACAGGGACAGCAACTAGCGCCTCCCTTCACTGCACACGCATCTCTACGTCCCGGACGGGAGCACAGTGCACTTTTTGGCCCACCAGCAGACGTAGTTCTTTGGGACCTCGGCAGCAACTCCGCCCGCTGTGTCAGCGCCTTGTCAGTTTGTAAAGGTCTTGGGAACGTGATAGATCAGTGCGCTCTCACCTCTTCCCGATTGGTCCAAGTTTGGCCCCTAGTAGTTCGGCTGCTCTAAGCACCCCACGGGAAATCTAGGTGGATTTTAGTGGAAACCGTCGATCAGCCCGTAGCACGAGCTGATCGACCCTTCTCTTAAGTTTAAGTTTAGAATACAAGGTATATTGTGTATTATGTTGGCTAACTAAGCTTATGAGGGTCGGTGATCGGGTGGTGAAGACTTCCGCTGCCTGATCAAGTACCCCTCCGCTGATCACCACCAAGATGATCGATCTTCAATCAGCGACCTGCGATCACCTGCTAGCAACTAGCGACAATTTGTGGGGAATCAACCGGATCGATCAGCGGTCCTGATCATCGACAGTTTGCGCCTGATCAAGCCTGACCACCCCTGATCGTCGATCACCCCTTGATCATCGATTATTGACCCTGATCACCCCTGATCATCGATCATCGACCTTGATCATCCCCTGATTATCGATCAGCGGCCCTGATCATTGTCTATTTGTGCCTGATCAACCCTGATCAAGCCTGATCGCACCTGATCGACATCGGTCAATTCGCTATGAATTACCCCAATTTTGCATCAATAATTACAGTGTGACGTCCCCGCCACCTGGAGAGCGACCCACGCCCAAGCCGTCGGGTACACAAGGTCAGTAGGAACACAAGCATTCACAGGACAACCGGAGGACCCCCTTCTTTAGTCGGCAGTCCGAGCGCCGTGGTAGCTCCTTATCGAGCGTCAAAAACTTTGATCATCCGCTCCACCACAGAACAATCCTCTCTATATTGGTGACGGTACCGCGCATTCTACCTGGCTCCATCCGTTGCAACGCAAATACTTCTCTCCTTCCATCGTGGGCAGAGGGCATCCAACGTCTTCTGAAGGACCCTGAACATTTCCTCGCCGGTATGCTTCTCGAACAAAGGTATGGCAAGGTAATGGAAGTTGAACAATTGGTCCTTAATGCACAATCTAAGTCTGACGTTCAAATAGGACGTGCTTCAATGCGTTAACGAAACCAGCGCTAGCGTTAATGCCCAACCAAATTCATAATCCCGGATAGTATCGTCCGGTTCTGGGCCACAGCAGCCCGAGTGAGTCGAGCCACTTTTGCTTTGTTCAGATTTCCTATACTTGCAAGTCCGGGCCTTTCCCTTGTAGGTTGTATAATGCGAGCTGCTTGCTAAATGAAACCCCAAGGCCACGTAGTCTAGAACAAGGTTGTACTGAAGTACGGTGTTGATCGGCACGTAGTAGAGATGATTGCGCTTCTCTTCTTGACCATCCTCTGCTTCTTCCGACTCCAGCCGCTGCTTCTTGCGATTACCCATCCGCTGTACTTCATGTCATTCCTGGAAAAGCTGCAGCGCCCGCACTTTAGCTGTAGATGGTGGCTCTTTCGTAGGTTCTTCGTCTTCTCCTTTCTACTCCACCTCATCAGACCCTTGGTACATTCTCGCTGCCTCTCTCTTTTGCGAAGCAGGAAGAATCATCTTCCTGCTCGCTACCAATACCGCCGTTCTCATTGACATTTCCTTCCTCGTTTTCTGAATCGTCGTCATCTTCCTCGTCAAATAGAATCTCACTGATTATGACGTCAATGTGGTAAAGTGTGCTACATTATTTGGCCTAATTAAGGGCTTAATTTTGGGGCCGAATTAGGGGCCTGACTGCGGACACAAATTGGGTACGTAATCGTGTACGATTGTGTGTACCACGGTGTATACGGTTGCGTGTACAACCGTGGTGCACATAGACATAACATAGACGAGACACGGGGAGATGGGACGATTACATACAGGTACTCAACGAACATCGAAGAACAACGGATAAATCAGGTCGACTGGTCGACGGAGGACGCTGGAATGGGTAGTTCTGATGGGTGGATATTAAGTAATTGGTAGTTCTTAGGCTTTAAGCAATAATAAAGTTCTCCTTTTGCGTACGATCGATTAGATCGTTTAAGGGATGGCACCTTTGCGCCTCCCCGGTTAGTAAATACCTCTACGTCCCGTGCGGGAGCACTTTGTGCGCTTTTGGCCCACCGGTAGGCAAAGAATGTGAGAACTCGCCGCAACTCCGCCCGCTGTGTCAGCGGTTCTTCTTTTTAAAGGGTTTTGGTCTCGGGAACGTGATCGAGCAGTGCTCTCACCTCTTCCCTGTTTGGTTCACGTTTGGCCCCTAGAGTTCGGGTGTGAGCGCCCCACGGGAACTCTAGGTGGATTTAGTGCAATTTACCCCTCCCCCTCGTAGGTCTAGGCTAGGAATACATATCTTTGGGTGTTCCTTTAGCTGTTTAAGGCTTCAGAGGCTCCGTGATGGGGCAGTGAAGACTTCCGCTGCCTGATAAAGTACTACCTTCGCCGATCAACACCTGATCGAAACTCTGCAACTCGTGACCCGCGTTCATCTGCTCTCAACTCGCGCCAACTAGCAGCGACTTTTAGCACCTGGTCAAGCCTGATCAAGTCTGATCACAGCTGCTCAACGACTTTTAGCGCCTGCCCAAGCCTGATCACTGCTGATCAAACCTGATCACACTTGATTCAAGCTTGATTGCGCCTGATCACGCCTGATTGCATCAGTCGATTCATCACAAGTCATTTTAGTCTTGAAACCAGGTATTGCAGCGTGTCATCCCCTCCCCCTGGATGCAACCCACGCCCAAGCCGTCGGGTACACAAGGTGATCAGGAACACAAGCAGTCAAGAGACAACCCGAGGACTAGTCCGGGCGCCGTGGTAACGCCTGTGGGGTGGAGCGGCTGATCAAAGTTTTTGACGATTGATCAGACGGTACCACGGCGCCCGGACTTCCGAGTAACGAAGGGATCCCTCCAGTTGTCCTTGACTGCTTGTGTTTCTGCTCCTCTTGTGTACCCGACGGCTTGGGCATGGGTCGCTCTCCCGGTGGCGGGGATGGCACACTGCAATACCTGGTTTCAAGACTAAAATGACTTGTGATGAATCGACTGATGCAATCAGGCGTGATCAGGCGCAATCAAGCTTGAATCAAGTGTGATCAGGTTTGATCAGCAGTGATCAGGCTTGGGCAGGCGCTAAAAGTCGTTGAGCAGCTGTGATCAGACTTGATCAGGCTTGATAAGGCTTGATCAGGTACTGAAAGACGTTGATCATCTGTGATCAGACTTGATCAGGCTTGATCCGGTACTAAAAGACGTTAATCAGCTGTGATCAGACTTGATCAGGCTTGATCAGGTGCTAAAAGTAGTTGATCAGCTGTGATCAGACTTGATCAGGCTTGATCAGGTGCTCAAAGTCGTTGATCAGCCGTGATCAGACTTGCTCAGGCTTGATCAAGTGATAAACGTCTTTCAGGCACGAGTTGGCGCGAGTTGCGAGCAGATGAACGCGGGTCGCGAGTTGCAGAGTTCCGATCAGGTGTTGATCGGTGAAAGGGGGTACTTGATCAGGCAGCGGAAGTCTTCACTGCCCCATCACGGAGCCTCTGAAGCCTTAAACAGCTAAAGGAACACCCAAAGATATGTATTCCTAGCCTAGACCTACGAGGGGGAGGGGTAAATTTCACTAAATACACCTAGAGTTCCCGTGGGGCGCTCACATCAGCCGAACGCAAGGGGCCAAACGTGAACCAAACAGGGAAGAGGTGAGAGCACTGCTCGATCACGTTCCCGAGACCAAAAACCTTTAAAAAGAAGAATCTCTGACACAACGGGCGGAGTTGCGGCGAGTTCTCACACTCTACGCCTACCGGTGGGACAAAAACGCACAAAGTGCTCCCGCCCGGGACGTAGAGGTATTTACTAACGAGGAGGCGCAAAGGTTCCGTCCCTTAAACGATCTACTCGATCGTACGCAAAAGGAGAACTTTATTATCACTTAAACCCTAAGAACTACCAATTACCTAATATCCACCAATCAGAACTACCCATTCCAGCGTCCTCCGTCGACCAGTCGACCTGATTTATCCGTCGTTCTTCGATGTTCGTTGAGTACCTGTATGTAATCGTCCCATCTCCCCGTGTCTCGTCTATGTTCTGTCTATGTCCACCACGGTTGTACACGCAATTGTATACTCCGTGGTACACACAATCGTACACGATTACGTACCCAATTTGTGTCCGCAGTCAGGCCCCTAATTATGCCCCAAAATGAAGCCCTTAATTAGGCTAAATTTTGTAGCACACTTTACCACAGCCGCCCCTGAGCCTCGTCCCAGCCTTACAGAGGTTGGAGCGAAGGTCGATCATGCCGTTGGCCTCCGTAGATCATGCCACCGTTGGTCGGGTGGTCCACACCCATCAATCACAACATCATCGATCAGGTGATCAGCACCCATCAATCTGCCCTTTCTCCCGCCGATCGGGTCCCAATCGATCAGTCCGTTACCGTTAGTGGTATGCCCTTCGCGATCAAACGTTCATCCTCCACCAACCGTGGCATCTGCGATCAGACTCTCCAGATCAGGCATTTCTGCATTTCCATCATGCAAGCGATAACGGACGACACCCCAGCGAGCACCAACAACGCTCCTGCCCTTGATCGGGCCGCGGCTGATCAGGCGATCGCCGCAATCAATCAGGCTTACAGCCTACAGGAGGCCCTCCACGCACGAGATGAACGGATCACCGTGTTATTCAACTCGCTCGCAATGAGCGAAGACACTATTGCGATGCTTCGACAGCAGCTGACTAGTGCCAACCGCGATGTGGCGGACCGAGATGCGATGATCATGCGAACCGCCCTTAAACAGCTTGCGCCACTGCGTGATTTCTTGACACTGCAGTCAGCGACCTCAAGTATAAGTTGAAGACCGCTAAAAACACCATAGCCGATCAAGAGAAAACCATGGTCGATCAACGCGCCCGGATCCGCGATCTGGAGAGCCGTCGTGATCGCGGTCGCTATCTGCGATCGGTGCATGAAGATACTATTGCCGATCAATCGCGAGAGCTGGATCAACTTCAGCGGCGTATGGGCAAGTTACAAGAAGAGTACGATCGTGCTGCTTCCAAGAATCAGCGCTTGGTCTAGCAGGCGTTAAAACTCACCGCCGAGATTGACATGCGCAAAGATCAGTGCGATCGTCTCCGGAAGAAGAATAAAGCCAATCTCATGCGGATGGATGACTATACCGCCGTCATAGCCCAGACGCAGGAGATATGTGAGCGGGTCGAGGGAGTATCTGACCTTCAGGCTGAGCTGGATGATCTACACGCCGCATATTCTCAACTGGAGGAGGACCTTTCCACCACGCAATGTCGCTTAGATCTAGTTTCTGCAGAACGCGACATGCTGCGCAATTAACTGCAACAGGATGGAGACGAAGTCACGCAATTGCGATCTTTTCACTCGGACCTTCAGTCCCAGTTGGCTGGTATGTGGTTGCGAATGCAGATCATACCAGCTTCCCGCACCTCTCGTGCAGGTTCTAATCAGGCTGCATCGCCTGCTAGTCTTCCAGCTGATTCTTCGGACGTCTCGATCAGCCGCGCCGCTCCTTCGCCTAAAAGACGTATTATACATTCCCGATCTCCCTATCGATCCAAGCGGCCACGCCTCCTTTCCCCCATTTCGGAGGCGAAGTCGGGGGACGTTGATCCTCCAAGTCCTGATCAGGACGATGAAAGTAGATTCCCTGACCCGATCGCTTCCATTCCCTCTACCCCAACAATTAGCGAGTTCGGGAGCGAAGATTGGCCTGATTAAGGCTCTGCCGGGTCCCTTTTTCCTCGTACGGGTGATTTCAAGTCGTTGATCGCGGTGCCTGATGATGCCACTGACACCGACATCCTGCCATGGACTCCACGTCAACTCAGTGGGTTCGAACTGCGTAGCGTCACGGCTCAAGTGGTATTTGATTACTTGACCCGCCCGGAATGATGGTTGTTCCCGGCCGCCACGCATGCCCCTCCGGCCGATCAGTGGTTTGGCCACTTGATTACCCAGCCGGAGGTGGAGCGGTTATATTCCCAACGCCCCTGGGACATTCTCACGACCATGCTGCCACCCATTTCTTTCCGCTCAGTCGGCTGGTTTGCCGACTTTGAAGCGAAGTACCGGTCGTTTCTCGACCATCACGTGCTGGCGATCTGGGAGTCGACGCATTATCTCCCCATCGAGAAAAGCCTACGCGAAACTGATGACTTCTTCCGGGACTATTACAACGACCGACGTCAGCGCAGAAGTCGTGCCGGGGCGACATGGAAGAGGATTGTGGACTTTATCCTGCGGGGGGTGATCGACGGGAAGTGAGATCTCGACATTTTCCTGGACCCGTCGATCACCCATTGTGCTCGAAACCGTCCCTTGAAATTTGCCCCGGCCGACGATGAGGCGTGGTACCCCGGGTTCCTATCGGACCCGCCACCTCGGAACCTATCAGACGCGTTGAGAGAGGCTGATGACTTTGAAACTTGGCGGGTTCAGTATCGTCTTTACACCGAAGACCACCGCAAAATTCCCCGCATCCGTCGCAAGCTCTATGAGTATGGTTAGTTATTCGATCGTTTCCCTTTAATCACTAAATACTCTTGATCATGTCACTGTGGTAAATTGTGCTACAAAATTTAGCCTAATTAAGGGCTTAGTTTTGGGGCATAATAAGGGGCCTGACTGCGGACAAAAGTTGGGTACGTAATCGTGTACGATTGTGTGTACCACGGTGTATACAGTTGCGTGTACAACCGTGGTGCACATAGACAGAACATAGACGAGACACGGGGAGATGGGACGATTACATACAGGTACTCAACGAACATCGAAGAACGACGGATAAATCAGGTCGACTGGTCGACGGAGGACGCTGGAATGGGTAGTTCTGATTGGTGGATATTAGGTAATTGGTAGTTCTTAGGGTTTAAGTGATAATAAAGTTCTCCTTTTGCGTACGATCGAGTAGATCGTTTAAGGGAAGGCACCTTTGCGCCTCCCTCGTTAGTAAATACCTCTACGTCCTGGGCGGGAGCACTTTGTGCGCTTTTGGCCCACCGGTAGGCGTAGAGTGTGAGAACTCGCCGCAGCTCCGCCCGCTGTGTCAGCGGTTCTTCTTTTTAAAGGTTTTTGGTCTCGGGAACGTGATCGAGCAGTGCTCTCACTCTTCCCTGTTTGGTTCACGTTTGGCACCTAAGGTTCGGTTGCTGTAAGCGCCCCACGGGAACTCTAGGTGTATTTAGTGAAATTTACCCCCCCCGTAGGTCTAGGCTAGGAATACATATCTTTGGGTGTTCCTTTAGCTGTTTAAGACTACAGAGGCTCCGTGATCGGGCAGTGAAGACCTCCGATTCCTGATCAAGTACCCCCTTTCACCGATCAACACCTGATCGAAACTCTGCAACTCGCGGCTCGCGTTCATCTGCTCCCAACTCGCGCCAACTCGTGCCTGAAAGACGTTTAGCACTTGATCAAGCCTGATCAAGCCTGATCACGGCTGATCAACGACTTTGAGCACCTGATCAAGCCTGATCAAGTCTGATCACATCTGATCAACTACTTTTAGCACATGGTCGATCTGCATACAGACGGGCGATTTGCGGTCCTGTGACCAGATACTCCCGCCACGCAGACGGTTCAGGGTTTTTCAAAGCTGGAGGGAAGAGCCAGAAATCTGATCGGGACATCGACCGGCTAGATCTTGCTTGGTCAGGGCTGACCGGTGCAAGCTACCGATCTGCCCGGTGACCATGGCAAAGTGGGATCTGAAGTTAGCGATGGGAGAGGTCGATCACCGATCGACACCCCTTTCAATCGGGCGTGATGGCGCAGACCAGATGTGCCGGGCTGGAACGAAGACACCGATCCGGTTGACTCACGCGTCCGTGCAACACCATCACCCTGGGAGCTGATCATCTTATCAGCCCCCGATGTAGGCTTCACCGGAACAGGACCTCGGCGCTGATCGGATCTGAACTTGGACAAAGCGATGAACAGGAACTCAGAATCTCCCGATCCTTCCCCCGAGTCCTCTCCGGAGGATATCTCTATACGCTTGGTATGAGCAGCGCGGGGGCGTAAGGGCTCATGAGATTTGACGGTGATGGACGTGTCACCTGCGTACGATCTTGGGCTTGGAAGATGCGCCAGTGTCTTGGCTTTCTTTTGAGGCACCGCCCGCTTCTCCTCGAGTTCGGAGTCGCGCGCTATGCCCCGCGCCCTTGAGCCCTTCGACGTGTCCTTACGCTTCTTGGAAACTTTTGGAATTTTGGAGTGCTTACTTTTAGCCAATGAGTGGCGTAGTGTCCGATCTTAGTTCAGATCGATCAGAGCAGCCGATACAGATCGGTCAACGCCAGAGCCTGCAGCCGGACGCCGGTACAACAAGTCGGTCAACTGTTGGTAGAACCGATTTACGGCCGCCCAGCGACGGTCTGAATCCTGGGTCCAGGCGTTCGATCGGCTCTGGAAGGGATCTACCTTCCCGATCTGCTCCCTGACCACGACCTGCAACTCGCCGATCTGACTCTCCACGTCACCATGTTGGGTGCGGAGTAAAATCGGACTGATCCTCCAACCTCTGCCTGTTGACCACCGCAAGCTGTTCCAAGAGGTGTGACCCGTAGGCCTCCAAACGAGACAGATCATGCCGTGCGCCGATCAGCCCGTCCAAGATCGGTCGGAGCTGATCGCAGTGGTCATACAACTGCCGATCAGCCGCGAATAAAGCGTCGAACGTTTTGGCGATGTCGGTGGGCAACCGATCTGCACTCAACGGATGGTTAGAGCAGATCCAAGACGAAAAACAAACCGATCGGCTTACCTCGCGTTGTTTGTTGGACGATCTGGGCCCGGAGAAGCACGTTTTCGGCGATCAACTCCTGCAGCTTCGTGTACATGGGGATAAAAGTATCCACCTCCTTCCGCAGTTGCAGAAGTGATCAATTCTTGATGTCCAACTGCGACTGAATCTCCCGGACTGTTTGCCGAAGCTGATCGACCCCGATCTGATGCCCATCCGGTGAGTCGGACTCTGGAGTGTCGCGAGGGCTGTCGGATCGGGCCGATCTGGTAGGCGAATTGATATGGGGCGATGAGGAACACAGGGCACCTGCAGCAACGAACGTCAAGAGTGGTAACAAGATGACCAGGTGTACAAGGCAAGTACCTGGCGAAGGTGGACTCGAAGATCTGTCCATCGGTGAAGTCCGCTACTGTGAAGATCTGGAATATGGTGAGATCGGGTCGCTATCGTTGCGCGGCTACAACCAGACTCAGGGGCGGCTGTGGTGAAGCGGACTCGAGAACTTTGCTCACTTTATGTCAGCGGTACGCCGATCGTCTTATCGGCGATCGGATTGGTAGAAATCAAGGAGGCTTTTAAGCCTATCGTGTGCGAGAGGTGTCAAGAACACGGATTTTGGTAAGTCACATGATATTGCGTGTACTTACATATTTTCATGTATGTACATATTGGGGACCATAGGGAGATAGTTTGGTTTTTCTTTCTAGGAGTCGTTACGTTTTGGCCTTTAACTCAACAAGAAGTCGTTACATCTTTAAGTACGTTGGTCACCTCAGAGTGTTTGGGAGCGGAGGGTCGAGTAATCCCCTCTAGCTCAGTATAACCGGCCGGGACGCGTTACAGACGCACTTGGTCCGCCGGAAGTCCCTCGACGGTAGTCCGCATTGGTTGGATTCACAAGCTCAAGTTGCACACGTTTGGAACGTGTAATCAAGTATTGGATTGTTACGTGGAGATATCGTTCGTGGAGTTTGTCACGTTCTCGTTTGGATCTCTATATTGGAGTATTGGACTTTTATTCTCGTATTGGTTGGGCTCTACGATCGGTTGAGCGACCTGCCCTTTGGAGTATACTTACTCCGAGTATAATTGGTCTGCCCGTGCCCAGGGTGAAGAGTTCCGCCCAGGGTACATCACCCAGCACGGTCTCACGTTTTTAGACCCACATCAATTCCCAGCGACGATCCACCAAGTGTGTAACCAACCCATTCCATCGGGTACACAAGGTGAGATGACGAACGAATCGGACCAGGCGTCCTCTGCCGATGATCGGTAGTCTGCTAGCGGCGGACGATCAGATCGGATAGTAGGCGAAGGTTCGCGGGGTAACCCCTCCGTCAGTTGGAAGGCTGGGAACGATGGGGGTCAGGTTGTAGACACTACGGTGTTCGATTTTGAACTTGACTCCACCACAATGATTTCCCCGCAATTCTTACATTTCACGTTCCTTTTCGTCCGGCTTGTTGGTTACAATTTTGTAAGGCAGATTTTTCATCAAACAGAGCTTGAGGAACTTGAACTTGAACTCTGTAATGGCTCTGGACGGTTCGGAAAGGTCTGGAATGGCATGAGACATGCTGATTGCTCGTATGAGATGGATGTTTTAATTAAAAAGGCTGAAACGGAATTATCCCCCCATTTGGGAAATAAGTTAAATTTTCTCCCCCTATTTGGACAATTCCCCTATAATAATAGATATATTCTCTTTTTTACATCTTTTAGACTCATCACCTCTAGTGCCGGTCAAACAGCGACCGTACCGCCTACATACCCACATACTATCTGATCATATGTGCACACAAAAGTTGTATCTAGGAATTTCAGGACTGGGTACGGGATCACCAGCGCGGGGACGAGGATTTGTTTTAAGTAAAACTTATTTAAGGCAGTTACTGGGATCGTTCCAGCTTGTGATACGAGCAAGGCAAGAGTAAAGACAGAAGGATGACTTTAATGAATTTGAGGAGCAGCAAGATCCGGAACAAGCCTCCAAGAATATCAATTTTGAGCTGTCTACGGGATAATTAACTACTTTTTGCGTTCGACATGTGGCTGATGGCAATTCTCAGCTGGATCAGATTGGTTGGACTGGGTTACCACATACTACGTGGGGTTGTATTAGGGCGCGAGCCCTCTGATGTTACTCACTGGTCTTTTGATACTATAACGGTTACAGCTGGAACCATTTAATTTTATATATAGCATAATATCGGTGGTAGGTAGCCCCACGTGTAAGTGAAAGGGTAGATCAAGAGTCGAGATTAAGGGCGACAGTAGAAATCTCAATGGCAGAAATTTATAAGATGATATGGCGAGCACTTCGCTTGATAATACTCACCTGACTATGGAAAAAATTGGTAAACATGTGATATTCAACAAGCTTTACTGGAACATGTTTCAGAGGGTTATATGGAAGCACTTTCCCCGTCAACTGTATTCCGTAGCGCGATTCAAGGACAAGGAACCAGACCGACTACGAAAATCTACCGCTTGAAACAAGATTTGCCTCGGTTGTTTGTTTGACATGGAGCTCAAAAGAATTGATATTTACGAGCGACAAAAAACGAGAGGAAGTAGGTCTCTCATCAACAAATCAATTGCCAAAGCTATCAGTGCAATTCAAAGTAACGAATAGTTAATAATAAATAGACAACGTGTCTACCTATTCCTTTAGAGTTTCGCAACCGGTGAGTCTTAGCCAGGGTCAGTTGAAGCTGGCTTTGTATTAACTCATTAACACAACCTTATACCTTCTCGGCTATGACTAAGCTTCTACAAGCTACTGAAATGCTGTTTTATTTCTTCGGTCTTTTCCGGATTAGCTGTTGCGTCGGTATTGGTTTCTTCCGTCGTATTTCTTTTTCCAGGTCATTTTGTTCAGAAGGTCTGTCGCTCCATACTACCGGGGTCCCGTTTGGTAATATGGAAACCTGAACTTTGGTGGGTATCGAACCCGTGACCTATCGCGTGTAGATTGTGTGCTCATCGAGTGCACCAGGGGGGGGACCCCATTAGCCAGGGTCATTATGAGGTGATCTAAGCTTAAATCGCCTTGGTTAATACCTTCCGACGGGTTTTATTTAAATCTTTTGATCAAAACGATTTATTCAATCCGGATCGTTCATTTGGCATCACCAGGCCGGGACCACTTCAGGAATTCTAGAGTCTTACGATTTTCACTTCAATTTGATCGCCTGTGACATTAGGTTTCGTTAAATTCGAGCTCCTGACATTATGAGTAGAGTAACGCCGGAAGACATCAAGAAGAATGCAGACAAGACGCTGATGATGTTACTTTCAACAAGAACTATTGCTATTGCTGCTTCGCCTGCATCAGCAAAGGGACTAGTTTATCTGAAGAATCTCTCTGCTTCGCTTGAAGGATACCCTTTAGGGAGAAGTCCACTAGCGAAGTACGGTTATCATATTTCTCCCACTTGATGAATGAAAACTCAGACTCTACGTTTGAAGTGCCAGGAAATAGGCTGGCCAGACATTCAGCAAACTCAAACAGACAAATGAGCCTGGCATTGAGGTCACATGTTCTCCAAATCTCCGTGAAAGACGAAGTAGACACCATTATCACCCCAGCGGAGAACTGGTCCATCAAGCCTCCTAGTAGTTCTTGTGAATTCTTCCTCCATGCTGTTAGTCCCCATCATCCGGTCCAGAACTTGCCTCAATATCTTATCCACCTTGTAGACTATCTCGAGGCTCTGGAAATTCGTTTCAAAACGGTGGATACGACTATGCCTGCGTCAGACTGCCAAAATTGAGGCTAGTATTGCGGACGATGTCGTTTAAATATCTTACTTGAAATTTGACTAGTTGTTGAGGGAGAACCAGCGGCAAGGGTGCCATTGCTGCTCCATTTGAACTATTTCTTTCAGCCACAATTTCACTAATGTTGTTAGGTGCGACGACGAGCAACCTTGCAATTGACCTGATCCCCTGGGACAGGTATTCAGCATTGGTTTCTTCAAGCACCTCAATCGTCTCCACCATATACGCTGTCTGGTCCTCCAAGAGTCTGCGCACAGATTAAAGTGTGACAGCCAATTTACCATACAAAACACTCGTATCCACTGTTCCTCCATAGTCTCTCACAGGAAAGTCAAAAGGACCCTGGACTCCTCCCAGCTTGCAGATCGTTCTTTCAAGGCCCTGAAGCTTGTCCACCTGTTGCGAGACAAGAATTGACATTCCTTGGATCCGCTTAAAGACAACATCCACATACGTCATTACAACGCTTACCCCATTTATGACAACCCACCACATCGGTTCCGGCATACATATATGCTGTATTCTTCTTGTTAAGGTACTTAAAAACTTTGTGACGATAGTTGCAGAGCCACCGGGCTACTCTTCCCATGGATAGCGAAAGAGTAGCACTGACTGTTGAGCTATTCTTCTTCATCATCCACCTGACCAGCGTCTGCTGGTGCCCTAGAGTTGCAATAAGCGCAGTAAGTGTGGTATAGAACACATCATCTAGAAGCTCCTTGAAGAGGTCTTGTATCACAAGATCAAGTTAATGTACGCCAAAAACGAAAAAACCCTGGGAGAACTGTGGTGAAGTGTACCATAAAATTGGTGCACGATTGTGGGTGTGACTGTGGGCACAACTGTGTGTGTAACTATGTGTACGAAAGTGTACAACTGTGTGTACAACTGCAGGTACATGGAAGGGACATAGACGGGGCA
>CM047588.1:3742853-3778405 GCA_026184515.1 Peronosclerospora sorghi
CGTCAAACAACACAGCAGAACACACGGGATCATCGTGCTACGAATCTTCCCCTTCTGAAGGCGATGAATTTGAAGTGTAGTCGAGTAGTGCCGGGAGTATAGAGCCCAAGATCACCAGAATGACAGTTTGCCAGAAGGATAAATCCAAGTTTTCGGCTATCAAGATGGAACCTCAATCAATCAAAGCGGAAGATGATCAAGTATCGCAAGGTACACAGCTGCAGACATTTTTTGACAAGGCTATGGAGAAGTTTCTGGCTGAGGAAAGAAGCAAGTTTACACCTGGAATCGTTGGCACAAAAAACCGCCAGCTAAAGACAGGGAGAGCTGCGCCGATCAAGTATATCGACATGGAAGTCGTGCATTCGCTTCGTGATCAGCAGTCGAAGCCAGGAAGATCGACGACGGTCAGGGAAGTTGACATGGAATCCGTGTATTCGTTCCATGATCAACGATACCGAAGCGAGTATATTGACCCAGATGAGCCGATAACACTGCCGCGACGAGCCACAGTTGCGTCCGCGTACACTGGGATGCCTGATCAACAGCCGATTCCCAGGATCCGGATGTCTGCGATCAGCGATCTGAAGGAATTTTCGGGAAAAGAAGGAGATGAAGATCAAGCGCGGAATTGGATTAGTCGCCTCAAGTCGGCATTTGTGCGCGATCAAGCTTCGTAAGGTGAGTTATCAGATCGACACGAGTCAAACACAAGAGTGTCGGCATTGGAGAAAGTGCATAGCTCACATAAGGGCGCACTAAAATCAAGATTACGTTAGCAGGCTCGTTGGTCTATTATTTCCATGCATGGGTGGGCATACTTGTTGGTCAAGATGCTATATTGGTTATGGAATCTCACAAATGTCATTTCTAGACTTGATACAAAATCTTTCACTAAAGTTTCAAACTTAGAGCCTTTATTTAGCTTCTTTTTGATTTCTTTAGCTTTTTATTCATCTTCAACTAGGATATGTTATGATACCAGATGGTGTTCGATTAGACGTCACTCATGGTGCACTAAGTTTGCCTGATGAGGTGATCATCCCATTAGAAGGACGTCGACAGTTTTACGGATTGAGTGGAAACTACATGAAACTTGATCATTACGAGCAGATCCCAGTAGTTCGATCTGCTGAGTTTCGAATTCTTGATCAACGATCTCGGAGTTGTGGATTACTCGCGGAAAAGATTTTGGATTACTCGCGGAAAAGATTGGGTCCCCACTATTACTAGGGGCGTGGGTAATTTACGGCATCTGTGTATTACGAATGTTGCTGATCATCCGATCATTGTGCAAGACGATACGATTTTAGGTATCTGGATGAACAAATATGACGTACCCCATCGCCCTGAATTTATTTCGGTGGGATCCAATCGCTATAAGGAGTGGAAAAATCTCGCGTATCAAGTTTCTACGGATTCTGTACATGACGATCAAGAAAGTGTCGATCAAGGTCCCCTAGTCGAGAAGAAGGAGTATCCTACTCCTCAAAGTATTTTAGTACGACCTACGGACCCGATCGTCACATCTGTGGCATTGGTAACTGGAGGGTCGCAGAAGGTGCAAGGAGTCCAAGAGCGGTGCGATCAGGAGCCGGAGGTGAAAGGTCCGACCTTGGATCATGGAGTTGAACAACCTGTTACAAGAGAAACGCCTGGTCAAGAAATGTGTGATCACCCCGTCTCAGCCGAGCATAGCGAATTTGGCGTAATTCCTATCGATGATCAAGTTGCTACCATGAAGGCGGAGATTTGTACGTGGAAGAATTGGAGAAGCAGCTCGCTACGTTGCCTGAAGTGTCTGCAAATACCGAGAGGTGATTAAGGATGATTTACAAGTCGATGATCCCTTGGTCAAGACGGCGGAAGAAATTGATACGCTTCGCGATATAATTTGGGCGAAGAAACATCTGTTGATCGTGAAAGGGAACGTGCTGCCTCCTGCTGCACGTGGTGTTTTTTGCAATATCGATGTAGGCAATGCGCACCCAATAGCCAAAAAGTATCGAAAGGTGTCTACGCAATTTCGCGAGAAGTTATCGGCCTTGATCAAGGGGTTATTGGCTACTAAGATCATCCAGCCGCCTACGTCACCCTGGGCATCACCTATTGTGATCATCATGAAAAAGAATGGTGTTGATATCCGCCTATGTATCGACTATCGCGCGGTGAATCAACTCACGCGTTTGATGGTATACCCAATTCCCCTGATTTCTGATCTACTCGAAGATTTGGATAAAGCGCTGTGGTTTGCTCTTTGGATATGGCGAGCGGTTTTTGGGTCGTATCTATGACCGATCGAGCATGTAAATTTCGGCGTTTGTCACTCCGTTTGGATTGTTTGGATGGAATAGGATACCCTTTGGCCTAAATAATGCTCCGCAAATCTACCAGCGGTTGATCGACAATGCATTATACGGGTATCGCAAGGTTAAGGACGGTTCCGATGAGTCAGCTGATGTATTTACTGTGGGGGAGCCTGATCAGACACCGGGCCCGTCTGTGCTGCAGCGGCGGTCATATATCGATGATAAATTGATCCCTGTACCTACTTGGACCACCCTGTGTGATAAGGTGCGACATTTGTTGGAAAAGTGCGATCAATGGAATTTGTCAATCAGCGTGGCTAAATCGTACTGGGGGAGAAGTGAAGTTCCCTATTTAGGGCATCATGTCTCTAGCCGCGGTTTGGAAACAAATCAAAAAACTTGGATGATCTGATCGATTTGCCTTTCCCTGGTACCTTACGTGCTATGCAATCGTTTTTGGGAAGTCTTAACTACTACCGACGATTTATTGAAGACTTCGCGATCTATGCCGCTGTGCTCGACGAATTAAGAGATATATATTATCAAGAGTTAAAGAGCCGATCATCGATCAAGGAAAGATCGGGTCATGAAGAAGATCGACTGATCAGGGAAAAAGTGGCATTCAGCATGCTGAAAGCGAAGATTGCGTCAGCCCCAACCCTGCACCATTTCGATCAAGCCAAAAAGCCGATGATCGTGGTTTATGCCAGAGAGTGGGCAGTATCTGCCGCGTTGGTACAAGAACATGATCAAGTGTATTGTCCCATCGCATTTGCCAGTCAAACATTGAAGAGCGGTGAGCTGAATTACAGCCCCGTCGAAAGAAAGTTCTTGCGCTTCTGCGGGTTTTGGATGTTTACTTCACGATTCTGGTCGGAAAGTCGATCACTGTCTTGTCACTTTTATCCACGCTGAAATGGTTACTAACATCCAACGGGATATACGGACGATTTGGCAGATGGGCTGCGATATTATCACAATGGGACCTACAAATCAAGAAATGTGTACATGGAGAAGAGGAGGTACTAGGGGCGTTAGCTGCAAGTATCACCCCCCGCACCGAAATTGATGAAGCATTGATTGCGATCGCACCGAAAAATCAACCGCGGCAGATGATTGAAGTACCACCTCCTACGGTTGAGAAAGGCGAAGAACTATACGTGATCAGTTTCGATGGATCTGCAAGTGTTAAGCGACGTGTTGGTGCGTTTGGTGCTATCGTGTGGAAATTACCGGAGTGGAAGATTATGACCGCGGTAGCCGATCATGCGCCTGATATCACGGTGAACGAAGCTGAATATCATGGATTGCTTTTGAGTTTGGACCTACTGTCACGATACCCCAATGGAAGGATGATCGTGTGTGGAGATTCGAATTTGGTAATCAGGCAAATGCGCGGTGAAATAGAGTGTAAAGCTCCGCGATTGCAAATGTCGCAACAGCGTGTGTTTAACCTCCTTCGCGAATGGACCGATCATGATCTGGTGCATGTTAAAAGAGAGTGGAATAAGAGTGCAGATCATATTACCACTATGGCCATGCAGGGTGGAACAAGATGTGAGATTGATGACGAGAAACAGCTGGAGGAATTGGTCGATCTCAACAGATTGTCGGAAGTGATCACGTGGAATGAAGATCCCACTGCCCCACAAGTGCTAGTGACGACACGATCACGTAACCTCCGTCAACCGCGACCGTCAACGTGGCCCGATATATCAATAGATGGGATAAGTGCGGAACGTGTGAAAAGGGCGCAGGATGAAGAGAAATGGATTCACGATTTGCGAAGTTATTTGTATGGTGACGTCTCACAATTGAGCGCAGACGAGGTAAATGATTGCGCGAAATTGCAGACAACTACGATGTCGATGAACAAGGATTGCTGATTTACTGTGGAAATATGGCCAAAGGAAAAGCCATCGATGATCAAGAGGATCAAGACGATCGACGCTCTTCGATTAAGCTGGTCTTACCCGAGACACTACATGCGGATGTCCTCCATCATTATCATGTGAGCTTGGAAGGAGGACACAAATGCATAGGGCGTACATATCAGCGGATCAGACGATACTTCCATTGGCGTGGTCTATTCCGAAGCGTACAAAGATTTATTGGACAATGCGTGGATTGCGAGACGGCGAAGGGCCAGCCTATGACCAAGGGCATGTCGCCGGGGAATATCGATTCCACGTACCCATTCCAAGTGATAGCCATGGATCATATCCCATTACTGCCCCGATCGACTGATGGTCATACAGAACTGCTGATTTGGACTGATCTGTTCACGGGTATGGTGATCGCGAAAGCTGGATCGTCCCGCACAGCGCAGAAAGTCGCCGAAAACTATGAAGAATGTGTATTGCGACGATTTGGGGCCATTGAGGTGATCAGGCATGATCGTGAACCTGGTTTTATGTCAGAAGTATTTTGTGCGTTCAACAAAATCGTGGGACAACGACAGAGTGCTACCATGGCATACCGTCCACAGGCGAACGGCAAGGCGGAAAGGACGGTTCATACGATTACACGGGCAATAAAGATGTATGTATCAGATGTCGGCCAGAAAGATTGGAGCTTGTACGCAGAGCGACTTGTATTCGCACTAAATTCAACGCCTGATCGCATTCGCGGAGAAACACCATTCTATTTGGCGTATGGGTGGGATCCGCGATCATCGTTGGAATCAACATTACAACTAGGTGGAACTCGGCGTAAAGACCGGGATGCTCGTCGGGTGAGATATAAGTTGCAGAAAGACTAAAGATACGCCCATGACCAAGTGAGCACTCGTTTGCATCAAGAGATGGCTGATCGAGCTGAAAAGCACAATGATCAGGTGATACCACACAAGATTAAGATTGAAGCAGGATCAAGGGTCTGGCTATATCTGGATAGGGTGAAAGCAGGTTTCGCGAAGAAACTGGCGCATATGTGGCATGGACCATTCAGAGTCGATGAGGTGATCGGTGATCATGCGGCAAGATTGGTTACAGCTGTCACCAATTATCGAATGTTCCCAGTGGTGCACCTGTCCAAGTTGAAATTGGTCAAGGAGTTTCCAGATCGCCCTACTGCTGTGCTAACAGCCGGAGTAGAAGATCGTTTCGACTTCGACGAAGCTCTGCTACCCGAAGACAGCTTGGAAAGGACGCTAGACCCAGATGAATTTGAATTTGATCGTATCACCGATGTCCGATCTGGTCGAAAGACTAGGTATGGAAGAACGTAACGCGACTACCAAGTCTACTGGAAAGGTCATACTGAGCCGTCGTGGGTAGACGAGGCAGATCTGAACTGTGATGCTCTGATCAAGGATTTCGAAGGAAGATGGTCAACATACATCGGTTTGATGTAATGCAAGTTGACTAAGAGTCCAACTAATGCGTGATCGATGAACCTATCGTGGGATTATGATTGAAGAACCTCCGATTGAAGAAATTGATTGATGAAACCCACAATGGATGAAAACATAATGACTTGAAGTGGTGTGTTTACGATGGATATTGCGAAGTAAGGTGGTGGAACGGCGGCAGATGAGCCGATGTAAAGCCGGTCTATGTTATGCATGAAAAAGGTGACGAAGCAACGGTTGGAAATGACATGATCAAGAGTATTTTTGATTAAAGGGAAGCGAACGACCAACTAACCAGACCCATAGAACTTGCGACGAATGCGGGGAAATTCGCGGCCAGGGTGATCTTCGGGGGAAAGACGATACTGAACCCTCCAAGTCTCAAAGTCATCAGCCTCTCTCAACGGGTCTGATAGGGTCCTGGGTGGCGGGTCCGATAGGAACCCGGGGTACCACGCCCCATCGTCGGCCGGGGCAAATTTCAAGGGACCGTTCGAGCACAATGGGGGATCGGCGGGTCCAGGAAAATGTCGAGATCAGACTTCCCGTCGATCATCCCTCGCAGAATAAAGTCCACAATCCTCTTCCATGTCGCCCCGGCAAGACTTCTGCGCTGACGTTGATCGTTGTAATAGTCCCGGAAGAAGTCATCAGCTTCGCGAAGTCTTTTTCTCGATGGGGAGATAATGCGTCGACTCCCAGATCGCCAGCGCGTGATGGTCGAGAAACGACCGGTACTTCGCTTCAAAGTCGGCAAACCAGCCGACTGAGCGGAAAGAAATGGGGTGGCAGCATGGTCGTGAGAATGTCCCAGGGGCGTTGGGAATATAACCGCTCCACCTCCGGCTGGGTGATCAAGTGACCAAACCACTGATCAGCCGGAGGGGCATGTGTGGCGGCCGGGAACAACTATCCTTCGGGGCGGGTCAAGTAATCAAAGACCACTTTAGCCGTGACGCTACGCATATCAAACCCACTGAGTTGACTTAGAGTCCATGGCAGGAGGTCGGCGTCAGTAGCATCATCAGGCACCGTGATCAACGACCTGAAATCACCCGCACGAGGAAAAAGGGACCCGGCAGAGCCTTGATCAGGCAAATCGTCGCTCCCGAACTCGCTTATTGTTGGAGTAGAAGGAATGGAAGCGATCGGGTCAGGGAATCCACCTTCATCGTCCTGGTCAGGACTTGGAGGATCGTCGTCCTCTGTCTTCGCCTCCGAAATGGGGGAAAGGAGGCGTAGACGCTTGGAACGAGAGGAAGATCCAGAACGTTGAATACGTCTTTTAGACGAAGGATCGGCGTGGCTGATCGAGCTGTCTGGAGAATCAGCGGGAAGGCTAGCAGGAGATGCAGCCTGATTAGAGCCTGCAAGAGGGGTACGGGCTGATGGTATGATCTGCATCCGCAACGACATACCATCCAACTGGGACTGAAGGTCCGAGTGAAACGAGCGCAATTGCATGAATTCGTCTTGATCCTGTCGCAGTTGATTGCGCAGCGTGTCGCGTTCTGCAGAGTTTTGATCGAAGCGGCATTGCGTGGTAAAGAGATCCTCCTCCAGCTGAGAATATGCGGCGTTTAGATCATCCATCTCAGCCTGAAGTCCAGACACTCCCTCGACCCGCTCACATATCTCCTGCGTCTGTGCTATGATGGCGGTATAGTCATCCATCTGCATGCGATTGGTTTTATTTTTCTTCCGGAGACGATCGCATTGATATTTGCGCCTGTCAATCTCGACGGTGAGTTTTAACGCCTGCTCGACCAAGCGCTGATTGTTGGAAGCAGCCTGATTGTATTCTTCTTGCAACTTGTCCATGCGCTGCTGAAGTTTATCCAGCTCTCGCGCTCGATCAGCAATAGTATCTTCATGCACCGATCGCAGATAGCGATCGCGATCACGACGGCTCTCCAGATCGCGGATCCGGGCGCGTTGATCGACCATGGTTTTCTCTTGATCGGCTATGTTATTTTCGGCGGTCATCAACTTAGACTTGAGATCGTTGACTACATTGTCAACGAAATCACGCGGTGGCACAACCTGTTTAAGGGCGGTTCGCATGATCATCGCATCTCGGTCCGCCACATCGCGGTTGGCGTGATCAAGCTGCTGTCGAAGCATCGTGATAGTGTCTTCACTCATCGCGAGGGAGTTGGATAACACGGTGATCCGTTAATCGCGTGCGTGGAGGGCATATTGTAGGCTTTAAGCTTGATTGATTTCGGCGATCGCCTGATCAGCCGCGGCCCGTTCCAGGGCAGGAGCGTTGGTGGTGTTCGCAGGGGTGTCGTACGTTATCGCTTGCATGATGGAAATGCAGAAATGCCTGATCGGGAAAGTCTGATCGCAGATGCCACGGTTGGTAGAGGATGAACGTTTGATCGCGAACGGTAACGGCCTGATCGATGGAGACCCGATCGGCGGGAGAAAGGGAAGATTGATGGGTGCTGATCACCTGATCGATGATGTCATGATTGATGGGTTTGGACCACCCGACCAACGGTGGCATGATCTACGAAGGCCAACGGCATGATCGACCCTCTCCCCAACCGCTGTACGGCTGGGACGAGGCTCAGGGGCGGCTGTGGTAAAGTGTGCTACAAAATTTGGCCTCATTAAGGGCTTAATTTTGGGGCCTAATTAGGGGCCTGACTGCGGACACAAATTGGGTACGTATTGTGTGTACCAATGTGTATACAGTTGCGTGTACAACCGTGGTGCACATATACAGGACATAGACAGGACATTGGGAGATGGGACGATTACATACAGGTACTCAAAGAACAGCAACGAACATCGAAGTACGACGTATAAATCAGGTCTACTGGTCGACGGAGGACGCTGGAATGGGTAGTTCTGATTGGTGGATATTAGGTAATTGGTAGTTCTTAGTATTTAAGCCATAATAAAGTCTTCCTTTTTCTTACGATCGAGTATATCGTTAAAGGGACGGCACCTTTGCGCCTCCCTCGTTTATAAATACCTCTACGTCCCAGGCGGGAGCACTTTGTGCGTTTTTGGCCCACCGGTAGGCGTAGAGTGTGCGAACTCGCCAAAACTCCGCCCGCTGTGTCAGCAGTTCTTCTTCTTAAAGGTTTTTGGTCTCGGTAACGTGATCGAGAAGGTGCTCTCACCTCTTCCCTGTTTGGTTCACGTTTGGCCCCTTGAGTTCGGCTGCTGTAAGCGCCCCGCGGGAACTCTAGGTGGATTTAGTGAAATTTACCCCCCCTCGTAGGTCTAGGCTAGGAATACATATCTTTGGGTGTTCCTTTAGCTGTTTAAGACTACAGAGGCTCCGTGATCGGGCAGTGAAGACTTCCACTGCCTGATCAAGTACTCCCTTCGCCGATCAACACCTGATCGCAACTCGCGCCAACTAGCTGATCAGCGCCTTTTAGAACCTGATCAAGATGATCAAGTCTGATCACAGCTGTGTGGTGGAGCGGATGATCAAAGTTTTTGACGCTTGATCAGGCGGTACCACGGCGCCCGGACTGCCGACTAACGAAGGGGGTCCTCCGGTTGTCCTTGAATGCTTTGGTTTCTGCTCACCTTGTGTACCCGACGGCTTAGGCGTGGGTCGCTCTCCAGGTGGCGGGGATGTAGACACGGAAATTCCTTGATGCAAGATTGGGTAACTTGTAATGAGTTGATAGAGGTGCTGATCAGACGTAATCCGGTGTAATCGAGCTCAAATCAGGTGCGAACAGGCTTTATCAGCAGTGATCAGGCTTGGGCAGGCACCGAAAGTCGTTGATCAGCTGTGATCAGGCTTGATCAGGCTTGATCAGGCACCAAAAGTAGTTGATCAGCGGTGATCAGACTTGATCAGGTGCCAAACGTCGCTCAGGTACAAGTTGGTGCGGTCTGCGAGTTTTTGATCGCGGGTCACGAGTTGCAGAGTGTCGATTGGGTGCTGATCGGCGAAGTGGGTACTTGATCAGGCAGTGGAAGTCTTCACTGCCCGATCACGGAGCCTCTGAGTCTTCAAACAGCTAAAGGAACACCCAAATATATGTATTCCTATCCTAGACCTACGAGGGGGGGGGGGTAAATTTCACTAAATCCACCTAGAGTTCCCGTGGGGCGCTTACAGCAGCCTAACTATAGGGGCCAAACGTGAACCAAACGGGGAAGAGGTGAGAGCACTGCTCGATCACGTTCCCGAGACCAAAAACCTTTAAAAAAAAGAACCGCTGACACAGCGGCCGGAGTTGCGGCGAGTTCTCACACTCTACGTCTGCCGGTGGGCCAAAAATACACAAAGTGCTCCCGCCCGGGACGTAGAGGTGTATACTAATAAGGGAGGCGCACAGGTGCCGTCCCGGAAATGATCTGCTAGATCGAACGCAAAAGGAGAACTTTATTATTGCTTAAATCCTAATAACTACCAATTTCCTAAAATCCACCAATCAGGACTGCCCGTTCCAGCTTCCTCCGTCGACCAGTCGACCTGATTTGTCCGTCGTCCGTCGCCGCTCGTCGATGTTCTCGAAGTACCTGTACGTAATCTTTCCATCTTCCTATGCCCTGTCTATGTCCTGACTATGTGCACCACGATTGTACACGCAACTGTATACGCCGTGGTACCCACAACACTATACGATTACGTACCGATTCTGACCGTAATCGCCCCCCCCCTAAATCAGGCCCTATAATAAGGCCCTATAATAAGGCCCTATAATAAGGCCTTAAAATAAGGCCCGTTATTGGGCCCAATTATAACACGCTTTACGACAGCCGCCCCTGATCCTCGTCCCAGCCGTACATCAGTTGGGGCGAGGGTCTATCATGCCGTTTGATATCGTGGATCATGTTACCGTTGGTCGGCTTGTCCACCATGACGTCATCGGCCAGTTTTTTTTGATAATCACCCATCGATCTGCCTGTCATTTCTCCCGCCGATCAGGTCCCGTTCTATCAGGCTGTTGCCGTTAGTGGTACGCCCCTCGCGATCCAGCGATCACCCTTCACCAACCGTGTCATCTGCGATCAAGCTGTCTCGATCAGTCATTCCTGCATTTCCATCATGCAAGCGATAACGGACGGCACCCCGGCAAACACCACCTACACTCCTGCCCTGGATCGGGCCGCAGCTGATCAGGCAATAGATGATATCAATCGGGCTTACTGTTTGCAAGAGGCCCTACATGCGCGTTATGATCAGATCGCCACGTTATCTGACTCGCTCGCGATGAGTGAAGACACGGTCGCGATGCTTCGGCAGCAGCTCGCTCGTGCCAAACGCGCTGTGGTGGAGCGAGATGTCGCGATCAAGCGGGACGCCTTTGAACAGCTCAAGCCATTGCGTGATTTCGTCGACACCACCGTCGATGATCTCCAGACCAAGTTGAAGACCATTGAAAGCGCTATGGCCGATCAAGAAAAACTCATGGTCGATCAACGCGCACAGATCCGGGATCTGGAAGGCCGTCATGCCCGTGATAGGTATCTGCAATCGGTGCATGAAGACACCATCGCTGATCAAACGCGGGAGTTGGATCAACTTCAACAGCGCCTAGCCAAGTTACAAGAAGAACGCGATCGGGCTGCCTCTGGGATTCAGCGCTTGTTCGAACAGGTGCTCAGGCTCACTGCCGAGGTTGATAGGCGCAAACACCAGTATCGTCGCCTTCGAAAGAAAAAACAAATCCAATTGCCTGAAGATGGACGAGTATACTGCCGTCATGGCCTAGGCGCAGGAACTATCTGATCGGGTCAAGGGAGTGTATGACCTCCAAACTGAGCTGGACGATCTGCACGCCGCATATTCTCAGCTGGAGAACGAACATTCCGCCATGAAATGCCGCTTCGATCAAGTTTCCGCAGAACGTGACACGTTGATCCATCAAGTGCAGGAGGTTCAGGGCGAAGTCACACAGTTACGCTCGTTCCACTCGGACCTTCAGTCTCAGTTGGCCGGTATGTCGTTGCGGATGCAGATCGCACCAGTTATCCGCACCCCTTAGGCGGGTTCTGATCAAGTTACACCGCCATCTGGCCTTACCGCCTCTCCTGACGGCTCGATCAGCCGCGCCACCCCTTCGACTAAAAGGCGTACTAGGCGTTCTCGACCTCCTCTCGGTTGAAGCGGCCACGCCTCCTTTCTCCTATTTCAGAGGCGAAGACGGAAGACGATGATCCCCAAGTCCTGATCAAGACGATGAAGGCGGATTTCCTGGTCCGATCGCTTCTATTCCTTCCACTCCTACAGTTGCGAGTTCGGGAGCGAGGGTCTACCCGATCAAGTCACTGCCGGGTCTCTGTTTCCGCGTACGGGTGATTTCCGGACATTGATCGCGGTATCAGATGACGCCAGTGACGCCGACATCCTGCCGTGGACTCCGGATCAGCTTGGTGGGTTTGATCTGCGTAACGTCAAGGCCCAAGTGGTATTTGACTACTTGACCCGCCCGGCAGGATGGTTGTTCCCGACTGCAGTGCACGCCCCTCCGGCTGATTCATGGTCCGGTCATTTGATCACCCAACCGGAAGTGGAGCTGCTGTATTCTCAATGCCCTTGTGGCGTTTTCATGACCATGTTGACGCCCCTTTCTTTTGGCTCAGTCGGCTGGTTAGCCGACTTCGAGACAAAGTGCCGGTCGTTTTTCGAACATCACGCGCTGGCGATCTGGGAGTCGACGCATTATCTCCCTATCGCTAAAGGCCTTCGCGAGACGGATGACTTCTTCCGGAATTACTACAACAGTCGCCGCCAACGCAGAAGTCGTGCCGGAGCGACCTAGAAGAGGGTCGTGGATTTCGTCCTGCGGAGAATGATCGACGGAAGATGTGATCTCGATATTTTCCTGGACCCGTCGATCACCCATTGTGCTCGCAACCGTCCTTTGGTAAAGCGGTATTCTGTCGTCTTATCTTCGTTACTCCATCACCTTGTCTCGAAATATCCATCGTAAACACATCACCTCAAGCCATTTATCGCTTCTTCATCCATTGTTAGTTTCGTCAATCATCTTTCTTCAATCGGTAATTCTTCGATCGTAATTCATGACCAGTCTACCGATCACGCATTAGTTGGACTCTTCGTCCACTTGCATCACGTCAAACCGATGTCTGTTGATCCGTTTCCTCTCGAAGTCCTTGATCAGAGCATCACAGTTTAAGTCTGCCTCGTCTACCCACGACGGCTCAGCATAACCTTTCCAGTAAACTTGATATTCGCGTAACGTTCTTCCATAGCTAGTCTTTCGACCTGATCGGACATCGGTGATACGATCAACTTCAAATTCATCTGGATCTAGCGTCCTTTCCCAGCTGTCCTCAGGTAACAAAGCTTCATCGAGGTCGAAACGCTCCTCTATCCCAGCTGTTAGTGCCGTAGTAGGGCGATCTGGAAATTCCTTGACCAATTTCAACTTGGACAGATGAACTACTGGGAGCATACGATAGTCGTTGCCAGCCGTAACCAGTCTCGCCGCATGATTACTGATTACCTCATCGACTCTGAAGGGTCCATGCCATATGTGCGCCAGTTTCTTCGTGAACCCTTCTTTCACCCGATCAAGGTATAACCAGACCCTTGATCCAGCTTCGATCTTGTGTGGTGTCACTTGACCATTGTGCTTTTCAGCTCGCTCATCCACCTCTTGATGCAATAGAGCGCTCACTTGATCAAGGGCGTAACGATAGTCCTTTTGCAGCTTATACCTCCACTGGCGAGCATCCCGGTCTTTACGCCGAATTCCGCCCAGTTTTTTTTGCAATGTCGATTCCAACGATGATCGTGGGTCCCACCCATACGCCAAATAAAATGTTGTTTCACCACGAATACGATCGGGGGTTGAGTTCAGCACGAATACCAGCCGCTCTGCATACAAGCTCCAATCTTTATGGCCGGCATCTGCTACATACATCTAGATTGCTCTCGTGATCGTCTGCACCGTCCTCTCCGCCTTACCATTCGCCTGTGGACGGTATGCCATAGTGGCACTCTGACGTTGTCCCACGATTTTATTGAACGCGCGAAATACTTCCGACATAAAACCTGGTTCACGATCGTGCCGGATCACTTCGCAATCCCCGAATCGTCGAAACACACACTCTTCATAATTTTCGGCAACTTTCTGCGCTGTGCGGGACGATCCAGCTTTCGCGATCACCATACCCGTGAACAGATCAGTCCAAATCAGCAGTTCTGTATGACCATCAGTCGATCGGGGCAGTAATGGGATATGATCCATGGCTATCACTTGGAATGGGTACGTGGAATCGATATTCCCCGGCGACATGCCCTTGATCGTAGGTTTGCCTTTCCCCGTCTCGCAATCTACGCATTGTCCTACCAACCTTTGTACGCTTCGGAATAGACCACGCCAATGGAAGTATCGTCTGATCCTCTGATATGTACGCCCTATGCATTTGTGTCCTCCTTCCAAGCTCACATGATAGTGGTGGAGGACATCTGTGTGGAGATGCGTGCCCAAAATTTGGCACACTTCTGGTCAAGTTTCGTCAAGGCATTTGGTCTAATTTCGGATTGATTTAAACAAGGGGGGCTTTTCAGCCTATCAGACTCAAGAAGTGTCAAGAACGCAAGTTTTGGTGAGTCACCCGACTTTGGGTATTTTACATATTTTTGTGTGGGTACATTTAGGGACTATAGGGTAGTAGTATTTTGGTTGTGGTTTTTCCAAGTAAGAAGTCTTTTGGTTGCAGGATTTTTCTAAGTGGAAGTCCTTTGGTCTTGGTTCACACCACAGCTAGGGGTCGCCGTTCTTCCCTTTTCGTACACTAGTCGCCTCCGCCCGCCGCGGAGTGTTTGGGGGCAGAGGGTCGAATTATCCCCTCTCGCCCATTATACCCGGTCTGGAAGCGCCGCACGCGCACTTTGGCCCACCGGAAGTCCCTCGACGGGAGTACGATTTGGCGATCTCAACACTTCAACTCAAGTACGTTTGGAACGTGCTATTCACTAGATTGGTCTTGGCGTGGAGATATCGTTTGTGGAGTTTCACGAGCATATTGGGTCTTTACGCGGACATATTGGCTTGTTTTAATATTGGTTGGGAACTAGACCGGTTTTGGTCTTATTTCGTATTGGTCAGGGGCTAGACCGGAACGGTCGGTCTACCCTCTATCATTTCGTATTGGTCAGGTCTTGATCGTTTGGACGATCGACCTATTGGAAGTTATCTCTTGGAAGTGTTTTTGGTCTGTTTGTGTCTGGGGTGAAGAGTTCCGCCCCAGAGATACCTACCCAGATCGGTCTTCTATATTCAAGACCGCTTCGATCCAATCTGCGATCCCGATCCACCGAGTGTGTAACTAGCCCATTCCATCGGGTACACAAGGTGAGATGGACACTAAACAATCGTACCAAGTGGGTTCTGATGACGACCGGTCGTCTGCTTGCAGCGGACGATCGGACCAGATCTCGAGTGGTGGTCCGCGGAGTACCCCCTCCGAAAGTTGGAAGGCTGGGCGCGATGGTGGTAGTCAGGTTATCGATGCTAATGTTTTCGATTTCGAAGTTGACTCCACCACAATGGTGCGCGTGCCCGGATCACTTGGTGATCGTGGATATTACCGTGCTGATATTCCATCAAAAATTGGATTCGAAGATTTGAATGATTTGAATATGGAGTCGTTCTGGAGAGGACGTAAGGAAAGGCTATCACCTTACTTTCTCGTTGTTGATAAAGATGGCGATGTCCGATCTGGCCTGGCGGAGGACCAGATCGGGATTAATAAGTTTTTTCCTCCCCAAAAGGCTCCCACCGGAGCCGATAGGGACTATATCAGGTCTTGCTATAGTTCCGGAAAGGATCAGGACCATGGTCCTGATCCTATGTGTATGAATGAAAAAATTGATGGAAAACTAAAAGATGAAAATTACTTGGAGGCTGACTGGAACGATCCGGTCTACCTCCCTAAAGTCCCCAAGGTACCCAAGGTGCCCAGAAAAGGGCTGGGAATGCCACACGACGAAGACGACTTCGAAGAAAAGTCGAAGGTCGGGGATGAGGCTATCACCGAACAAGACCTGGCCAAGATGTATTATGTTTTTGAATTGAAGCGATTTGTTCGCCAAAACCAGGTCTTTCGGGTGTTGGACCTCCATATCCCCACCGTCTTCTCGGTCCCACTACCGAGCCGATCAGGAGTGATCGACCATTACTGCTCGTCAAGAATTTGGTGGCGATGTTGGCGGAGGTTGGCATTAAAATAAAGAACCCCGCCGGTGTCAATAAATTGTTTGAATTTGATGCTTGGAGACTGGAGGCGTCGATGTCGGACCTCCACGACCGTTTGGTGCCACTGGTGGGGGCGGTTCGCCGCCCAACTCCCACCACGGCAATGAAGGTCGCCGAAGCCTCCACAGAGCTTGAAGACATTGGTTCCGATGATGAATCGATCCACCAGTCTCCACCGGCTTCTAACAGCTCATCAGAGTTGGAGACCGGTGTCGAGTGGATGACCATGGGGGTGGACCATGCCCGTTCTGAGCAAAAAAGGGACATGCGGCAGCAAGGGGCTGCTTGCCAGTCGGGGCTCCAGCATGCCCCACAGGCGTCAGTTCCGCAAAAGTAGGGTATCAACACGTTGCCCATGACGCCAGCCAACGTCCAAGCCATGTTTGAGACGATGATGCAACGTTTCATGGAAGAACGGGTTAGACCACCTATGCGCCCACATGTCCAAGACCGGTCTACCTGTCAAGGTGTCAATGTTTGCAAAGATGTGGATATGGAATCGGTAACGTCTATGGATAAGCCTATTAGAAGTGATAAACCAACCGGCAAGGGAAGGCGCAAGCCGCAACCGGAAAGACCGCGTAGACCAAGCAAGACAAGTGACTGTGATATGGAGTCGGTCGGCGGTCTTGACGACCATGGTGGGTCAGATGGTACAGGCGCAGGCAAGGTGCGCAAGGCTAACCTAGCCTCCACTACTGCCTACGACTTTGGATCTGCTGCGATTCCGCGCATCTGTATGGCCGCGACGACCGACCTCAAGGACTTCACCGGCAAGGATGCTGATGAAGACCAGGCCCGGTCTTGGTTCAGTCGGGTCAAGTCTGCGTTTCTGCGAGACCAGACCCCAAAAGGCGAGCGTTGTTTAATCTTCCGGAATTTGTTAAAAGTACCGGCTGCGAACTGGATTCAACAGTTGGGTCGGGGCGTCCGGTCTGACTGGGACCTGTTATGTGCGGAGTTTGAAGGTCAATATTGTAACTCCGGATTTTCAAGCGCCCGTAAGTACCACCATATGCAGAAGCGGGCCGACGAAACACCGATCGAGTATTTGCATCGGTTGAACGTGGCTGCACTTCGCGCCGGCATAACAATCAAAGAGAATAACCCGCCGAACGGTGCCGCCTTAGAACATGTGGGTCACTATATTAGTACCCTTGACGATCAAGATCTGGCGGAACAGCTTACTCTACTGCGTCTTAAGGATGCGGGCGAAGTCGAACAGACCCTGCGGACGTTACAACAGTTGCGTAGTATGAGAGCGAAGACCGCTGGTGGATCAGGTCGCTATCGTTCCAAGACCCAGACCGATCCGGTCAAGAGACCTTGGACCAGACCGACCCGAGCGGTCAAGGCAATTGTATCTGATTACAGCACGGGGTCAGAAGGGGAAATGGGAAGTCCATACAGCCAGGAGTCATCGGATGAAGACCAGTATCGTTACGTCGATGTTGCGGGACCTGCCCCGAAGTCCAAGTCGAGTCCGATCCGGACCGACCTCGTCAGAAGTGCTCCCACTGTGGGTCGAGCAAACATGATGGTCCAAACTGCTGTAAGAAGATGGTGTGCAAGAAGTGCGAGAGATGCGGCCACCCGACGGACCACTGCCTCTCGTATGCAAGTCATGTGGAGAGATCCACGAGGCCACCACTGCAAGATTGAAGAATTTTTTAACATGATACGCAAGTGGTACGTGCCGGACAAGCACGCGGGGATGCTGCCGCCGGACGCGGAAAAGATGTTAAACTAGAACGCTCGCCAGGTTGGAATCTGGATCGAGCCGAGCGTTCTACGGTTCACATCTTTGCATATGTCGGCAAGGAGGATAAGACCGACAATACACGTTCTATTCCAAATTGCGTCGACCGAGACCATCCGGTCTACAGTCTGAAGACCGATGATTACTCCCGGACCAAGGTGGTTATGCAGTTGGACTTGCTGCCTGGAGAATCCCGCGGATACTGGAAGTATCACGCGCCTGATAAATGGTTCAAGCAGGCCAAAGACTATGGCAAGATTAATAACCAGAAAGCGACGATGTTGTTCGACTCTGGAGCTGAAGTCTCGATAATCGACTCCGCCTTTGCTCGTAAGGTCGGATGTCATATAGACGATACCCAGAGACAAGAATGCGTCGGGATCGGTGAAAACTCTTATATGACCGAAGGAAGAACGCGTGTGAAAATTACTTTGTCGGGATCGCTGGTCTACTTTTTCAGAGCTTGGGTGGGCAAGTTGGCTGGTCAGGACGCTTTACTAGGTATGGATTTCATGGTCCCAGATGGTATTCGCCTAGACCTGTCACATGGAGTGCTTACACTCCCGTATGAGGTATAGGTCCAGTTGGCTGGTCGAAGACCTCTGTATGGTTCGTATACAGATCTGGTCCGGTGGGACCAAGACCTAACTATCCCAGTCGGTCGGTCTGCCGATAACCCGGTCGAGAAAGGTTTTTGTTCGAGGAAGTTATGGTTGACCAGGGGCGATCGGTGGGTCTCGACCTTCGTAAAGAGTGCTGGTCGACGTGATTTTGTCCGTGTTACCAATATCGGTGACAAGCCGCTGACACTGGACAATAACACTATTGTCGGCATGTGGTTAGCAGAAGGGAATGTACCAAGGAAGATGGAGTTCGTCTCGATTGGATCGAGGCGGTATGTCGAGTGGCAAAACCTGGCGTACCAATCGACCACCGATCTTATCAGCGATGATGGGTCGGTGGAAGAGGATACCTCACCTTTAGTGGAAAGACCAGGTTATGTCACCCCAAAAAAGATGTTGGTCCGAAGAAAGGCTCCGCTGTCACCCGGGACGGTGGACCATCAAGTAGACGAGCCAAGGTTAGTCAACGTGGTGTCAGCACAAGACCAGGCGACAGCGGATCAAGAAACGGAAGAAGGGGAACATGAAATTGCTAGGTCGGACCATAACGGTATTCCTAATCAGACCGATATCAGTGAAGGACAGCCCGTCGATCAAGACCAGGGGCGTTCAGCTGGTCCAGATGGTCTAGGTGATATCGCCCCAGAAGATGAACAAGTCTGTATACATGAAGGCGGGGAACAGTACATTCAGGAGCTGGAAAGCCAAATGGCAGTCCTCCATGAAGTGTCTGCCGACTCGCCCGAAGTTACAACGGATGATTTACAAGTGGGTGATCAAGACCTTAACAGTCCAGACCAGATATAGCAGTTGAAGAATATCATATGGAAGAAAAGACATCTGCTGATCGGAAAGGGCAACGCCTTACCACCTGCGGCCCGTTGTGCGATTTTCGATATTGACGTTGGAGATGCCAAGCCGATTGCCCAGCGATGTCGACGCGTGGCGCCACAGTACCGTGAAAAGCTTTCTGATCTCATTAAAGGACTGTTGGTCACTAAGATTATTAGACCGTCGACCTCGCCATGGGCCTCGCCGATCGTAATTTTTATCAAGAAGAACGGCGTTGACATTAGACTGCCCATCGACTATCGGATGGTAAATCGGTTTACTAAACTCATGGTGTACCCGATGCCGCTGATTAATTATCTGTTGGAAGACCTCGACAAGAACTTGTGGTGTTGTTCGCTAGATATGGCAAGTGGATTTTGGGTGGTCTCGATGACTGATCGAGCCCATGAGATTTCCGCATTTGTGACGCCGTTTGGTCTTTTCGAGTGGAATCGTATGCCGTTCGGTCTGAATAACGCACCCCAGATCTATCAAAGGTTGATAGACAACGCACTGTACGGACACTTCAAAATCAAGACCGATCGGGACCCTGCCGAAAGTTATGATGTGTTTACAGAGGGTGAACCCGATCGGGAAAGAAGACCGTCCGTTCTAGGGAGGCGGTCGAACATCGACGACATTCTGATACCTGCCTCGTCATGGAACGATCTGTGCGAGAAGGTTGAACGATAGTTGGAGACATGCGACCGCTGGAACCTATCTATCAGCGCCGTGAAAAGTTTTTGGGGTATGTCCAAGGTCGCCTATTTAGGCCATATGGTCTCGAACAATGGTCTAGAGGCCAATCCTAAGGACCTGGATTCGCTGAGTAACCTCCCGTTCCCCAGATCGCTGAAGGCAATGCAGTCCTTCCTAGGAAGTTTAAACTACTACATCCGCTTCATCGAAGATTTTTCTATCTACGCGGCTGTGCTGTACGAGCTCTGGGAAGCTGACTATCATATGTTGCGCGAAGAAGACCGGGCAACTTACATGGGGGCGCCGACTATGGTCTTGCTGCAGATTGTCCGCAAGTGGAGGCCGAAGACCATATGAAGCATGCAAAGTTTGCTTTTGGTATGTTGAAGGTTAAGATGGCGACGGCACCGATTTTGAAGCATTTCGATACCGAAAAGGTCCCGACCATTATTGTATATGCTAGTCAGTGGGCCATTTCGGCCACTCTAGTACAAGATCATGATGGTGTGTACCATCCGGTCACGCTCACGAGCAGAACGCTGAAGCCAAATGAAGTGAACTATGGAATTGTCGAGAAAGAAGTTCTGGCGTTGCTACGAATTCTGGATGTGTGTTACAACCTGCTGGTCGGCCGACCTATAAAGGTCCTGTCAAGGCGGTCTTCTTTGGCCTGGCTATTATCAGCCAATGGGATGGATGGACGTCTAGGCAGATGGTCGGCGGTCTTGTCGCAGTGGACCCTCGAGGTCGTTAAGTGCACCAGGGGCGAGGAAGAGATATTGGGCACATTAGCTGCCAGTATCACCCCTCGGTCTGAAGTGGACGAGGCATTGATAGCGATTGCCCCGAGGAAGCAACCTCGGCAGTCAGTTTCGATACCGCCACCGACCGTCGACCATGATAAAGAACTCTTGGCCTTAAGTTTTGACGGATCGGCAAGCGTGAAGAAGAAGGTCGGCACCTATAGTGCTATAGTGTGGAAGTTGCCACAATGGTCTATAGTTTCAGCCGCTGCTGATTTCACGCCGGATATTACGGTTAACGAGGCGGAGTACCGAGGTCTACTTCTATGTCTGGACCTGCTGTCGTCCCAAGAGAAGGGTCGAGTCATCATATGTGGTGACTCGAACCTAGTAATCAGACAGGTAACCGAAGAGATCGACTGCAAGGCCCCACGACTAAGGACGCTAAATGATCGGGTAATGAAGGCATTGAAATACCATCCCAACCACGAGCTGTTGCACGTGAAAAGGGACTGGAACAGAAGTGCCGACTACTTCGCGACCAAGGCCATGCAAGACCAGACCGGGGCCACGATCACCGAGGAGGCCGTTCTTGATGAATTGATGAATATAAACAGGCTCCCCGAGGTGATCGGACCCAAGAACGCTCCGGACCAGGTGCATGTGATGGTTGCGACTAAACCGAAAGCTCGGAAGTCCCATCAACTGTTCCCGAAGGAACGGTTGAGTGAATCTGTTGTGCAACGACTAAGGGAAGAACGGATCCTCAAGGCGCAGGACGAAGAAGAATGGATTGTGAATTTGAAGACCAACCTGCGCGGTGAATTGTCTAAGTTGACGAATGGTCAAGCGAAAGAATGTGCCAAGATCGCAGACAGTTACGAAGTGGATGAGGATGGTTTACTATATTACTGCCGCGATGCCGACCAAGACAGTGCAGACCGGGACCGATTGGCGAAATTGGTGATACCTGAGTTGCTGCAGCCGGATGTCCTCCATCACTACCATGTGAGTCTAGAAGGGGGACATCAGGGCATAGGCAGAACGTATCACAAGATCAGGTCCCACTTTCACTGGAGAGGTCTTTTCCGAAGTGTACAGAAATATGTGGGTTGTTGTACGGATTGCGAGACCGGAAAGGGTAGACCGGTAATCAAGGGGCGATCGCCCGGAAATATCGAAGCTACCTACCCTTTCCAGGTCATAGCGATGGACCACATACCGTCGCTGCCTAAATCAACATATGGCAATATTGAGTTGTTGATCTGGGTAGACCTGTTCACCGGTCTAGTTATTGCGAAGGCAAGTGCGTCCCGGTCCGCCGAGCAGATCGCCAAAAGTTACGAAGAATGCGTGTTCCTAAGGTTCGGCGCCAGCGAGGTCATCAGACACGACCGAGAACCCGGTTTCATGGCCGAGGTGTTCCGGTCGTTTAACAATATGCTGGGCCAGAAACAGAGCGCGACGATGGCATATCGTCCGCAAGCGAATGGATCGGCAGAACGTATGGTACAAGCTATTACAAGAGCAATCAAGATGTACGTTGCCGATCCAGACCAGCGCGATTGGGACGAATACGCAGAAAGGCTGGTGTTTGCACTCAACTCGTCGACCGATAGGGTCCGAGGAGAAACGCCTTTTTATCTTGCATATGGATGGGACCCCCGGTCCACTCTTGAAGCCTCGATACCTATTGGCTGCACTCGGACCCGCGATCGTGATGCTCGACGTTGGCGCATGCAGGTCCAGAAACATTACCAGCATGCAAGAGAAATTGTCAACGAAAAGTTACGTCAAGCTACACAAGACCGGGCAGACTGGAACAACGACCAGGTCCAACCCCACGGTATAGAACCAGGGGCGAGGGTATGGTTGTACCTAGATCGAGTGAAGGAGGTCTATGCGAAGAAGCTGGCTCACATGTGGCACGGTCTTTTCCGTGTTGCCGAGCTGATTGGTGAACACGCTGCCCGTCTAGTAACAACCGGCATGGACTACAAGGTCTTCCCGATCGTACATGTGTCCAAGTTAAAACTGGTCCGAGAATTTCCTGATCGTCCCAAAATGCCCTGTCTAGTAGACGAGGCAGAACGGTTTGATTTAGATGAAGCATTACTGCCGGAGGACAGTTGGGAACGACCGCTGGAGAAGGACGAATTTGAAGTGGAAAAGGTATTAGATGTCCGATCGGTCAAGAAGACCAGGTTCGGCCGAACCCACCGAGAATATCTGGTCCGATGGAAGGACCATGAGGAAACAACTTGGATCGATGAGTCCGACCTGAACTGTGGAGCACTACTACGAGAATTAGAACGGGACCGAGTCAGTCGGAACCGTTTCGCAGTGATGCAGACCCATGAAGACCAAGACCAAGACATGCAGTAGCATCGGTCTTCCCGACAGGTGCGAAGAGGTGGAAGGTCTTGTGACTCGTGTATTGTGTATTGTGAATATGTGACGAATTGGAATAGTGGAGTGACGAACGTGGATTGTTTTCTCACGATGTAAGTGGAACGGTTGGTGATAACGTGTCTAGTGCAACTCTGGAAAAAGTGGTGGAATTAGCTCAAGTGATTTGATGACTGAACATGTGAAAAAGAACGATGATATATATTAAGTGTTATCTGGTCGACAACTTACGACCTCACTCGCCATCACCCCACAGACGGCCGATGGTCAACGACGGATGCTTTTCAACTTGGTCCTGGTACTGGTTACGCCAAGGTTCTTGTTGGTCTAGTTGGACCAAAGCATCCTTTAGGTCCAAGACCGGTGTAGTGCACCCAAGACCGGGGTACCATGTGCCACCGTCAGCCAGCAGCCGGGTCTTCTCGACGCGACGCCGCGGCATATTAAGTACAACTGGATATAAGAACACATCGACGTCTCACTCGTGGGCCAGCATCCCGTCCAAAACATATTGGCACAGGGACTGCCAGGCCTCACCCGCTCTGATCCGACGCCGCTTGTTCTGGATGGTCGCCAAGCCAGGGTCTGGCCGAACTCGTTCCGGGGGAAGCACCAGATAGTGGGATGCCTCCCAGATGGCTTGAGCGTGAGTCTTGTTAAAATATTTCACCCGACTCATGAAAGCATTGGCCCACGGAGTCGAGTGGAAGATAAACCCCAGCTTGGGATGCTCGAAAATCTTCCACGGCTCGTCAGCGTACAAGCAGGAGATCTGTGCCGACGTGATCAAGTCCGGCCGCCATTCCGACGCGGCAGGAACTTTCTTCCCCGGCGGGAAAAGCCAATGGTCTGGACGAGAGAAAGACCGGGCCAGGAGCTGCATGGTCAGGGTGGACCGGCGTAAACAACCGATCTGCCCTGGCGACCACGGCAAAGTATCCTCACGCGTTCGTGGCGGAAGGGAAGAACTGTCGATTGCCACGTTGGCCAACAAAGCATCTTTGTGGAGCTTGGACGTCCCAGGCAAGACCGTAGGTGTTGACTTTGTCGACGCATTAGGTGGTGGAACGCCACCATGCGGACCGGTCTTCTTGGTCTGCTCCAAAGTCGATGCAACTTGAACAAAACTTTCATGTGGACTTGTTCGCGACTTGGTTGGGATGGGGACAGCAAACTCCGAATCACCGGAGCCTTCGCCGGAGTCATCCCAGGACGAGACCTCTGAATACTTTGCACGGTCAGCACCGGCGGTCGAGGGCGCTCGATTTTTGGCAATGTTACTGTCGTCATCCTCGTCCGAGCTTGGGCCCATGAGAAGCGCCTGTGTCTTGGCTCGCTTATGGGGCACCGCACGCTTTCCTTCGAGTTCAGGGTCGCGCGCTATGCCCCGTGCCCTCGAGCTACCCGGTGCGTCCGCGCGCTTCTTTGATTTGTGTGGAATTTCGGGCTGGAGAATTTCGGCCAATGAACGGCCTTGGTCTTGGTCTTGGTCCCGGTGTAGGTCCACCAAGGCGGCCGACGCAGACCGGTCTACGCTGGAGGCAGCAACCGGATGCCGACGAGAACGCAACAGGTCAACCAAGCGCTGATGACATTCTTTCAATACCGCCCGACGACCGTTCGCTGCCTGCGTCCAATCGTTCGACTTGCGTTCACAAGACCGGACCTCCTCGGTCTGGTCTTGAATCGAAATTCGGAACTCGGTGAGACGCCTCTCGAGATCGTCGCTTTGAACACTCAACGTGGTCTTGTCCAGCAGGCTTTCCGCTTGCTGCTGTTGGACCATCACAAGCTGCTCCCGAAAATGAAGCTGATGAGCTTCCAAGCGGGTCAACCTGATGCGCGCGTTTATGAGTCCAGTCAAAACCTGACGCAGCTGGAGGTCATTCGTGTTCGACTGCCGATCGGCGGAAAGCAGGGCATTGATCGCCTTGCTGATGCCAGGAGGTATTAGGGCTGGAGGTATACGGGCTGAAGACAAACGAAGGTTAGAACAGGTCCAAGGTGAAGACCGAACATGCATGCTTACGTTGTGTCGCCTGTTGAGCAATCTGCTCCTGGAGACGTGCGATCTCTCCAAGTGCGTCTTGCAACTGCGCGTCGGTACCGGTCTGATGCCCTGCCGATGTCTGAGGTGCAGTAGAACGATGGGGGCTGCCAGACCAGACCGGACCGACCGGACGGGAGAAGTGACATGCGATGACGTGATATGCGAGGTACCTACAAGAACGGTCGTTAAGGAAATACAAGAAGGTCAAGTCCAGCAGTGCAAGTACCTGGAAAGGATGAAGAAGATGGTTGCTCCATGTCGTAAAAGTCTGAATGACCAAGGTTTAACTGAATTTGATGGACGGGGTCAGACCGTTGTCGTTGTGCGACACGGTCTGACTCGGGGGCGGCTGTGGAGAAGCGTGCCCAAAATTTGGCACACTTCTGGTCAAGTTTCGTCAAGACATTTGGTCTAATTTCGGATTGGCTTAAACAAGGGGGGCTTTTCAGCCTATCAGACTCAAGAAGTGTCAAGAACGCAAGTTTTGGTGAGTCACCCGACTTTGGGTATTTTACATATTTTTGTGTGGGTACATTTAGGGACTATAGGGTAGTAGTATTTTGGTTGTGGTTTTTCCAAGTAAGAAGTCTTTTGGTTGCAGGATTTTTCTAAGGGGAAGTCCTTTGGTCTTGGTTCACACCACAGCTAGGGGTCACCGTTCTTCCCTTTTTGTACACTAGTCGCCTCCGCCCGCCGCGGAGTGTTTGGGGGCAGAGGGTCTAATTATCCCCTCTCGCCCATTATACCCGGTCTGGAAGCGCCGCACGCGCACTTTGGCCCACCGGAAGTCCCTCGACGGGAGTACGATTTGGCGATCTCAACACTTCAACTTAAGTACGTTTGGAACGTGCTATTCACTGGTTTGGTCTTGGCGTGGAGATATCGTTTGTGGGGTTTCACGAGCATATTGGGTCTTTACGCGGACATATTGGCTTGTTTTAATATTGGTTGGGAACTAGACCGGTTTTGGTCTTATTTCGTATTGTTCAGGGGCTAGACCGGAACGGTCGGTCTACCCTCTATTATTTCGTATTGGTCAGGTCTTGATCGTTTGGACGATCGACCTATTGGAAGTTATCTCTTGGAAGTGTTTTTGGTCTGTTTGTGTCTGGGGTGAAGAGTTCCGCCCCAGAGATACCTACCCAGATCGGTCTTCTATATTCAAGACCGCTTCGATCCAATCTGCGATCCCGATCCACCGAGTGTGTAACTAGCCCATTCCATCGGGTACACAAGGTGAGATGGACACTAAACAATCGGACCAAGTGGGTTCTGATGACGACCGGTCGTCTGCTTGCAGCGGACGATCGGACCAGATCTCGAGTGGTGGTCCGCGGAGTACCCCCTCCGAAAGTTGGAAGGCTGGGCGCGATGGTGGTAGTCAGGTTATCGATGCTAATGTTTTCGATTTCGAACTTGACTCCACCACATCTGCATGTAGCGTCTCGGGTAAGACCAGCTTAATCGAAAGGTGCCGATCGTCTTGATCATCTCTGTCATCGTTGGCTTTTCTTTTAGCCATGTTTCCACAGTAGATCAGCAATCCTTGTTCATCGACATCGTAGCTGTCAGCAATTTTCGCGCAGTCCTTCACCTCTTCTGCGTTCAATCATGAGACGTCACCATACAGATAACTTCGCAAATAATGAATCCATTTCTCTTCGTCCTGTGCCTTTTTTACCCGTCCCGCCCTTATCCCGGCTATAGATATATCAGGCCATGTTGACGGACGCGGCTGATGTAGGTTACGTGATCGTGTCATTACTAGTACTTGCGGGGTAGTGGGATTTCATTCCACGTGATCACTTCCGGCAACCTGTTGAGATCGGTCAATTCCTCCAGCTGTTACACATCATCGATTTCAAATCTTGTTCCACCCTGCATAGTCCTAGTGGTGATGTGATCTGCACTCTTATTCCACTCTCTTTTGACATGCACTAGATCATGATCCGACCATTCGCGAAGGAGATTGAACGCACGCTGTTGCAACACTTGCAATCGCGGAGCTTTACACTCTATTTCGCCGCGCATTTGCCGGATTACTAAATTCGAATCTCCACATACGATCGTCCTTCCTTTGGGGTATCTCGACAGTAGGCCCAAACTTAAAAGCAATCCATGGTATTCCGTTTCATTCACCGTGATATCAGGCGCATGATCGGCTACCGCGGTCATAATCTTACATCACGGTAATTTCCATACGATAGCGCCGAACGCACCTACAAGTCGCTTGACACTTGCAGATCCATCGAAACTAATCACGTAGAGTTCTTCGCCTTTTCCGACCGTAGGAGGTGGTACTTCAATCATCTGCCGCGGTTGTTTTTTCGGTGCGATCGCAATCAGGGCCTCATCGATTTTGGTGCGAGGAGTGATACTTGCAGCTAACACCCCCAGTACCTCCTCTTCTCCCTCTACACATTTCTTGATCTCAAGGTCCCACTGTGATAAGATCGCAGCCCATCGGCCCAATCGTCCGTCCAAACCCGTTGGATGTTAGTAAACTTCACCATCCGCTGGTTTTTCACCAACCTTGGTCTCCTCATCGGCTTCGTTGTTCACGCTGTTGCTCTAAATCTCGACTTCTTAACCATCTCAGTGTGGATAAACGCGACAAGACAGTGATCTTATTTCCGACCAGCATCGTGAAGTAAACATCCAAGACCCGTACAAGCATCAGAACTTCCTTTTCGACGGGTCTGTAGTTCAGCTCACCGTTCTTCAACGTTCGGCTGGATAATGCCACGGGGTAATACACTTGATCATGTTCTTGTACCAGCGCGGCGGATACCGCCCACTTGCTGGCGTAAACCACGATTACTGGCGCTTTGTTCTGATCAAAGTGCTGCAGGGTTGGAGCTGACGCAATCTCCGCCTTCAGCATGATGAATGCTACTTTTGCCCTGATTAATCGATCACCTTCCTGATCCATATTCCCCTTGCTCAACGATTGGCTTTTTAACTCTTGATAATCCGTTTCCCTTAATTCGTAGAGCACAGCGGCATAGATCGCAAAAATCTTCGATAAACCGACGGTAGTAGTTCAAACTCCCCAAAAACGATTGCATGGCCCGTAAGGTGCCAGGGGAAGGCAGATCAATCAGATCATCCAAATTTTTCGGATTTGTTTCCAAACCTCGGCTAGAGACATGATGCCCAATAGGGAACTTCACTTCGCCCCCAGTACGATTTGGTCACGCGGATCGATAAGTTCCACTGATCACACTTCTCCAACAAACGATGCAGCTTGTCACATAGGGTAGCCCAGGTAGGTGCCGGGATCAAAATATCATCGATATATGATCGCCGCTGCAGTACAGACGGGCCCGGTATCTGATCAGGCTCCCCCACAGTAAATACATCAGCTGACTCATCGGAACCGTCCTTAACCTTGCGATACCCGTATAATGCATTGTCGATCAACCGCTGGTAGATTTGCGGAGCATTCTTTAGGCCAAAGGGCATCCTATTCCATCCAAACAATCCAAACGGAGTGACAAACGCCGAAATTTGACATGCTCGATCGGTCATAGATACGACCCAAAAACCGCTCGCCATATCCAAAGAGCAAAACCACAGCGCTTATCCAAATCTTCGAGTAGATCAGAGATCAGGGGCATTGGATACACCATCAGGCGCGTGAGTTGATTCACCGCGCGATAGTCGATACATAGGCGAATATCAACCCCGTTCTTTTTCACAATGATCACTATAGGTGATGCCCAGGGTGACGCAGACGGTTGAATGATCTTCGTAGCCAATAGCCCTTTGATCAAAGCCGATAACTTCTCGCGAAATTGTGGAGCCACCTTCCGACACTTTTGGGCGATCGGGCGAGCATTGCCTACATCGATATCGCAACCAACTCCACGTGCAGCAGGAAGTAGTGCGTTCCCCTTTCCGATCAACAGATGTTTCTTCGCCCAAATTATATCGCGAAGCTGATTAATTTCTTCTGGTGAGTTGACCAAGGGGTCTCCGACTAGCAAGTCGTCCCTTGTTACTTCTTTGGTGCTTGCAGATACTTCGGGCAACGTAGCAAGCTGCTTCTCCAGTTCCTCCACATACAAATCTCCACCTTCATGGTAACAAACTTGATCATCGATAGGGATTACACCAACTTCGCTAGGGTCGGCTGAGACAGGGTGATCGCGCGTGTCTTGAATAAACGTATCTCTAGCAGTAGGTTGTTCAACTCCGTGCTCCGGGGTCGGACCTTTCATCTCCGGCTCCTGATTGCACCGCGCTTGCACCTCTTGCACCTTTTGCGGCCCTCCGGTTACCAATGCCACATATGTGGCGATCGGGTCCGTAGGGCGTACTAAAATACTTCGAGGAGTAGAATACTCCCTCTTCTCGACTAGAGGACCTTGATCGACACTTTCTTGATCGTCATTCACGGAATCGGTAGACGATTGATACGCGAGATTTTTCCACTCCTTGTAACGATTAGACTCTATCGAAACAAATCCAGGGCGACGGGGCACATCATCTTTGTTCATCCAGATACCTAAAATCGTCTCATCTTGCACGATGATCGGATGATCAACGACGTTCGTAACACGCAGGTATCGCAAATTGCCCACGCCCCTAGTGATAGTGGGGACCCAATCTTTTCCACGAGTAATCCAAAACTTTCGAGATCGCTGGTCATAAATTCGAACCTCGGCTATCGACCTACTGTGATCTGTTCGTACTGATTGAGTTTCATATAATTACCACTCGATCCATACAGCTTTCGGCGCCCCTCCAATGGGATGATCACCTCATGAGGCAAACTTAGTGCACCGTGGGCGATGTATAATCGAACACCAGCTGGTATCATAAAATCCATACCCAGTATAGCATCTTGACCAACAAGTCTGCCCACCCATGCATGGAAATAATAGACCAACGAGCCTGCTAGCGTAATCTTGATTTTAGTGCGCCCTTCCGTGAGGTATGCACTTTCTCCAATGCCGACACATTCTTGCGTTTGACTCGTGTCGATCTGACAACTCACCTTACGAGCAAAGGTTGAGTCGATGATCGACACTTCAGCACCAGAATCAAATAATAGCGTGGCACGTTCGTTATTGATTTTACCACTAGCTTTGGCTTGTTTAAACCATTTCTTTGTCGAGTGGTACTTCCAATATCCACGTGATTTACCTGGAAGTAGATCGACCTCCACGATCACCGGGGACCGAGAAAACACATCGATATGGTAATTAGCCAATCGTGGTAAATCAGGCTGATCACATTTATCATTATCTCTTTCTGCTGCTTGATCAGCCCTCTTCTTATCCACATATGCAAAAATACACAAACCAGAATGCTCGTCTCGTACCAGATTCCAACCTGGAGAGCGTCCTAGTTCAACAAATCATCAGCTTCCTTGGGAAGCATTCCAGCATGCTTGGTGGGATTGTACCACTGGCGGATGCGGTTGTAAAACTCTTCCATAGGGCACTTGCCCGCATCGTGAACTTTGCCACAGGCTGTACAGACGTATAAACAATAATCGGTCGGATGTCCCTTCTTGCCACACTTGAGACAGGACAGGCGCTTCCAGCAACGAAGATTATCGTGCCTGATCGACCCACAATGACTGAATTTCTTCACCTCCCCTTGATCTACTGCACTTGAATCACTTCGATTACCCGATCGGGACTCGCTAGGCTGATCCAGCGCCCCTGGTTGGTCGCGTATAGCAGCAATCATGTAACGGCGCCGATCTCCATCGCTTCCACTGTCGTCGGCACTTGATTCTTCACTTCCAGACGACACCTTGATCGCGCGTACTGCTTTGGGCTTTCGCGCTGGGGCCGGTGCCCGATCATCGCCGAATTTCTGGCGGAATCGGCTGGTACCTACGGCCGCCGTTGGCTGGTACCACCTATTACGTGCATACGCCCGCAATGTCTCTTCCAGGTCTGCCACGGTGTCCAACCGCAAAAGCGCCAGTTGATCAGCGAGATCACGATTGGCCAATTTATCCAAGAAATGTTGTACATGGTCACGTAAAGTCGTGGGCTATCCATCCCTGATCGGCAACTTGGCTCGCAATCCCGCCACATTCAACCGGTGCAAATATTCGATTGGGCTTTCATCCGACCGCTGCTTCGTATAATAGTACTGGCGGGATGCCGATTATCCACTTCCACAATATTGCACTTCAAACTCATCCACAAGATTTTTCCAACTTGATCGAGTGCTTCTACTCAGCTGGCGATGCCAATTGCGCGCTGGTCCTTTTAGTAAATCGCCTAGGATTAAAAACTTTTCAGGATCAGAAGCTTGATCCCGCTTAAATGCTGACTTGAGGCGACTAATCCAATTCCGCGCTTGATCTTCATCCCCTTCCTTTCCCGAAAATTCTTTTAGATCACTGATCGCAGACATCCAAATCCTGGGAATCGTCTGTTGATAAGGCATCCCAGTATGTGCGGACGCAACGGTGGCTTGTCGTGGTAGTGTGATCGGCTCATCTGGGTCAATGTACTCGCTGTGGGATCGTTGATCATGGAACGAATATACCGATTCCATGTCAACGTCCTTGACCGTTGCCAATCTTTCTGGCTTCGAGTGCTGCTGACGCAGTGAATGTACAGATTCCATGTCAACGTCCTTGATCGACGCCGCTCTTCTAATCTTTAGCTGGCGGTTTTTCCCGCCGTCGACTCCCGGTGTCAGCTTGCGTCTTTCTTCAGCCAGAAACTTCTCCATAGCCTTATCAAAGAATGTCTGCAGCTGTGGGCTTTGCGATACTTGATCATCTTCCGCTTTGATCGATTGAGGTTCCATCTTGATAGCCGAAAACTTGGATTTATCCTTCTGGCAAACTGTCATTCTGGTGATCTTGGGCTCTATACTCCCGGCACTACTCGACTACACTTCAAATTCTTCGCCTTCAGAAGGTGCAGATTCGTAGCACGATGATCCCGTGTGTTCTGCTGTGTTGTTTGACGTACCCGCTTCAATCTTCAACGGAGAGTGCGAGGGTTCCAACTTAGTGGTTTGACCCACGATAGGTAGCAATAGATGAAACAACTGCTGGGTAGCTTCTGACAGATCTTCTGGATCCTGATCAAACACCTCTTCAGCATCGTAGGCACCTGTCGTCATACCTGCCTGCTTGATCAGGCGTGTTAGCCTCAGTACGATCGTGAGATTGTCCCTCCCATCCGTAACTGGATGATCGACTGGTCCGTTCAGCTTCCCGCTGATCATGACCCCAAGTAGGCTCATGATCGAATTCGTCAATAAGAAATCTTCCCGTTTTACTTTGTAAACCTTTCGGTAAAACGTTCTCACCAGATCAGCCTCCGTTGGTGGTGTACTTGATCGACTTTCGTCGCTCTCCGACACAGGCGCCTTCATCAACACCTTCGGCTGGTTGGTCTTGTAATACTTCACCACCGGATCCCAATCCGGATCATTATACACACATATTTTTGGCGAATCATAACTTGCGTTATGATCCGCATGGGCTCCCGAAGGAGCCTCGGGAGGTGGTTGAGGCTTCTCCTCCTTTATTTCATCAAGATTCCTCCCCAGGTCCTGATGATCAGCATTTCTTTTCTTCTTCAGGCATGACGACGGCGGACTGCCTTCCTTCGTCACAACCTCCTCCTCCTTTTCCACCTTTTCTTCACTTCTGCTTCCGCTTCCGTTTTCACTTTCACATCAGCGCCGTCTTGCGTAGAATCGCGGTGATATCCCGCGTCGCCCAAAGATCCGGGCACGCGGACCATTGTGGTGGAGCGGCTGATCAAAGTTTTTGACGGTTGATCAGGCGGTACCACGGCGCCCGGACTGCCGACTAACGAAGGGGGTCCTCCGGTTGTCCTTGAATGCTTTGGTTTCTGCTCACCTTGTGTACCCGACGGCTTAGGCGTGGGTCGCTCTCCAGGTGGCGGGGATGTAGACACGGCAATTCCTTGATGCAAGATTGGGGAACTCTAATGAGTTGATCGAGGTGTATTCGAGCTCAAATCAGGTGCGAACAGGCTTGATCAGCAGTGATCAGGCTTGATCAGGCACCAAAAGTAGTTGATCAGTGGTGATCAGACTTGATCAGGTGCCAAACGTCGCTCAGGTACAAGTTGGTGCGGTCTGCGAGTTTTTGATCGCGGGTCACGAGTTGAAGAGTGTCGATTGGGTGTTGATCGGCGAAGGGGGTACTTGATCAGGCAGTGGAAGTCTTCACTGCCCGATCACGGAGCCTCTGAGTCTTCAAACAGCTAAAGGAACACCCAAATATATGTATTCCTATCCTAGACCTACGAGGGGGGGGGGGTAAATTTCACTAAATCCACCTAGAGTTCCCGTGGGGCGCTTACAGCAGCCGAACTATAGGGGCCAAACGTGAACCAAACGGGGAAGAGGTGAGAGCACTGCTCGATCACGTTCCCGAGACCAAAAACCTTTAAAAAAAGAACCGCTGAAACAGCGGGCGGAGTTGCGGCGAGTTCTCACACTCTACGTCTGCCGGTGGGCCAAAAATACACAAAGTGCTCCCGCCCGGGACGTAGAGGTGTATACTAATAAGGGAGGCGCACAGGTGCCGTCCCGGAAACGATCTGCTAGATCGAACGCAAAAGGAGAACTTTATTATTGCTTAAATCCTAATAACTACCAATTTCCTAATATCCACCAATCAGAACTGCCCGTTCCAGCGTCCTCCGTCGACCAGTTGACCTGATTTGTCCGTCGTCCGTCTCCGCTCGTCGATGTTCGCGAAGTATCTGTACGTAATCTTCCCATCTTCCTATGCCCTATCTATGTCCTGACTATGTGCACCACGGTTGTACACGCAACTGTATACGCCGTAGTACCCACAATCCTATACGATTACGTACCGATTCTGACCGTAATCGCCCCCCCTAAATCAGGCCCTAAATCAGGCCCTATAATAAGGCCCTATAATAAGGCCTTATAATAAGGCCCGTTATTGGGCCCAATTATAACACGCTTTACGACAGCTGATTAACGACTTTTAGCACCTGATCAAGCCTGATCAAGTCTGATCACGGCTGATCTACGACTTTTAGCACCTGATCAAGCCTGATCAAGTCTGATCACAGCTGATCAACGACTTTTAGCGCCTGATCAAGCCTGATCACAGCTGATCACAGCTGATCAACGACTTTTAGCGCCTGGTCAAGCCTGATTAAGCCTGATCACTGCTGTTGAAACCTGATCCCACCTGATTCAAGCTTGATTGCGCCTGATCAAGACTGATCGCAGCAGTCGCTTCATCACAAGTCAACTCAATCTTGCAACAAGGAATTGCGGCGTGCCATCCCCGCCACCTGAAGTGCGACCCACGCCCAAGCCGTCGGGTACACAAGGTGAGCAGGAACACAAGCAGTCAAGAGACAACCGGAGGACCCCCTTCGTTAGTCGGCAGTCCGGGCGCCGTGGTAACGCCTGATCAAGCGTCAAAAACTTTGATCAGCCGCTCCACCACATCCACGATTTCCTTCTTGATAGGCAAAAGCGTAAGTGGTATATATATATATATCCAGCGGCTTAAAAATGAGAAGGTAGAGTCTCCTTGAAAGGTACCTTACTTTTTTCAAAATAGTATTTCTTCTCTTCCCTTGATAGGGACGAATAAGCAGCCCATCGACGAGGATGCTGGATTTCGAGGTGTTTCTTGTAGTTGTCCGGCAAAAAGGGTCTGTTAAAGTACTTCACAGTTGTAATAGCTTTTCTCCTCCTCCTACGCTGCTGCTCTCCGAGAGTTTCACCTTCCTCTTCGCATGGTGTGTGGGTCGTCTTCTTCTCATCCCTTCCGAACGTCTGACAGGACCTTTAAACCACCACGGCGATAACAGCCTCTGTTCCAGGATTGTGCCGACATAGCTTGAGACTGTATAGCAACTCATGCTCACTCTTCTCCTGGAATGGCGTAGCATTCTTCTTCTACTTCGTCTATGATGATGAAGGTGGTGTGAAGAAGGAACAAGAAGATGATGATGCCGCTGCCGCTGCCGCTGCCTGCTCCATCGTGCATGATCTGGTGCTTAGGGAAGCGGATATTCTTCTACGGATGGTGCTGGTTAGTGTTAAAAAAACAAATAAAAGTTCTTTAACACTTCCCGATCTCAATTTATCAATACTCACCTTGTGACAAAGTTTCAGCAAGGGACGATCAGCGGGAGAGGCAAGCTAGCACGCGCCGTTTGACGGCCGTAGAGAGTTCAGTATGAGTGGGCTGATCATCTATATGCAAAAAGGAAAGTAAAGTATATTATGTATGGTTACTTAAGTAGCTATCCAGTAATAAATGCAACTTAAACCTGTAACCGCCGATATATACATAAATGTATGCCATCCCGAACAGCCAATGGGATTCCACTATCCTGGAAGAGTGCAAAGTCCAAAGTGGCTACACACTCGTCCAACAGTGAAGGAAGAACCAGATCTGATGATGAAAGAAAAGATGGATACATTGGGAGCTCTGCTTTTTTTAACACTGGGGTTCCTTCCTTCTCTATACTAACTCTGAGTGAAGGTGTCACCCCGAGATGCATTCCTCTTCGACTCGTGCATAGCATCAAACATCGTCAA
>CM047588.1:3786045-3796582 GCA_026184515.1 Peronosclerospora sorghi
GGGTCGACCGTCCAATCGATCTAGACCCAACCAATACGAGATAATAGGGGGCAGACCACTCAACTGGTCTAGCCCCTGACCAATATGAGAGAAGTCCAAAGCCGGTCTAAACTCCAACCAATGTTATAATAAACCAATATGTCAACGTAAAAATCCAATATGCTCGTGAATTCCACAAACGATATCTCCACGTAAAGACCAATCCACTTGTAGTAAGTTCCAAACGTACGTGACTTAAACTTGAGAGAAGTCAGCCAATGGACACTCCTGTCGAAGGACTTCGGGCGGGCCAAATGCGTCTGCGACGCGCCCCGGCCGGGTATAATGGGAAGGAGGGGATTACTCGACCCTCTGCCCCCAAACACTCCGCGACGTGCGAAGGCGACTTAAAAAACCAAACTTTTAGAGAGTTTCTTAGGACCTCTTAGCCACTTTTCCAATCCAAGACCAATTTACTTCTTTTCCACTCCAAGGCCAATTTACCTCCTTTCCACTAACCTTACGGTCCCAATATGTACCAAACACTAAAATATGTAAAATACACGCAATGCCATGTGACTTACCAAAATCCGTGTGCTTGACACTCCTTGCACATGATAGGCTTAAAAGCCCCCCTTGTTTCCACCAATCCGATTGCTGACCAGCTGATCGGCACGTCGTTGACAGAAGGTGACCAAAATTTTGCCTTCGCTTCGCCACAGCCGCCCCTGAGTTTGGTTGCAGCCGCGCAACGGTAGCGACCCGATCTCACCACCAGTTAACCCTTTCGCCAGCAGTTGACCTTCATGGCAACCAGCATTCCACCAATGGACAGGTCTTCGGCCCCGCGTTCACCAGGTATGCGCCCCTTGTACGTCTGATCTCCTTGTAACTTCTCTTGACGCTTGATCCTGCAGGTGCCCTGTGCGCCCAGTCACCATACATCGATTCCCTTAGCCGATCGACCCGATCTGACAGCTATTGCAGCACCCCAGGTTCCGACAGACCGGATGGGGATCAGATCGGATCTGATCAGCTTCGAAAGACCATCTGCGACCTTCAGTCGGAGCTGGCCACCAAGAATGCATCGTTCCTGCAGCTGCGGAAGGATGTCGACACCTTGACCCCCTTGGCTGCGCAGTTGAAAGATGTTCTCGCCGAGAACGCACATCTCCGGGCCCAGCTTGCCCAACAAACAGCGCGAGTTAAGTCGATCGATCCAATTTTCACCTTGGAACTGCCCTAACCTCTCTTCGTATACAGATCGGTTGCCCACTGACATCGCTCAAGCGGTTGACGCCTTGCTTGCGGCTGATAGACAGTCGCGTGACCACTGCGATCAGCTCCGCCCCATATTGGCCGGGCTGATCGGCGCTCGGCATGATCTGTCTCGCCTAGAAGCGTACTGGTCGCACCTCCGGGAACGGCTCGCTCTGGTCAACCGGCAGAGATTGGAGGATCAGTCCGACCGGACCCTACTCTGTACCCAACATGGTGACCTAGAGCGGCAGATCAGCGAGCTACAGGTCGTGGTCAAGGATCAGGTCGATAAGGTCTGGTCTTTCCAGAGCCAATCGGACACCTGGACCCAGGAGTCAGACCGCCGTTGGTCTGCCGTAGAGCAGTGCCATAAACAGGTGACCGACTTGCTGTACCGGCGTCCGGCTATTACCTCCATCGCGGACCGGTCTGCATCGGCCGTTCTGGTCGACCTACACCAGGGTCGGGAACAATGCCACTCATTGGCTAAAATTCGCCACTCCAAGATTTCGAAACTTCCAAGCGTAAACGCAAGGACGCGTCGAGGGGCTCAAGGGCGCGGGGCATATCTCGCGACTCCGAATTCGAGGAGAATCGGGCGGTGCCCCAAAAGAAAGCCAAGACGACGTCGCATCTCTCAAGCCCAAGATCGGCTGCAAATGACACTTCTAACATCGCCAAATCTCATGCGCCCTCGCTCCCCCGTGCTGTTCGTACCCAGCACACAGAGGTCTCCTCCGGGGGGGGGGACTCGGACAGCGGATCGGGAGATTCTGAGTTCACACACATCGCGTTATCTAAGTCCCGGTCCGATAGGCGTCGAGGTCCTGCTCCGATGAAGTCTGCATCGGGGACTGATCAGGCGATGAGTTCCCTGAGTAACAAAACTGCACGGGCTCGTGAACCATCCGGATCGGCGCCTTCCTGCCAGCCTGGCACTTCTGGACTACCCCGTCACGCCCGATTGAAGGGAATATCGATTGGAGATGGACCTATCCCATCGCGGACTTTCGACGCCATTATGCCGTGGTCACCGGGGCAGATCGGTAGCTTGCACCGGTCAGCCCTGACCAAACAAGGTCTTGTCCGGTTTCTGTCCCGACCCGAATTTTGGCTCTTCCCTCCAGCTCTGAAGACTCCTGACCCGTCTGCGCGGCGAGCAGATCTGGTTACAGGAGCGCAGATCTCTCTGGTATATGCAGATCGGCCATGGGAGGTGTTGCTCAGCGCCAAGTTGGACTCGATATTTGCGTCAACTCCTTGGGTCGATTCGCTCTTGGATCGACTTCGGGCTTTCAATACAGCCCACTGCCAAGCGATATGGGAATCCACCCATTACCCCGTCCTTCCCGTGGGTCAGAAGTTGCGTGACGTAGACTTGATCCTGTATCGGAAACTCTGGAAACAGCGCCGGAGTCGAGCGGGCGAGGCCTGGCTGATCATATGCCAGTTTGTACTGGAAGGGATGTTGGCCCGCGAGTGCGACCTCGACGTTTTCTTATATCCAGTGTTTTTCACATGGCCAAGCGTCGCATCGAGAGCTCCGGGGCGTTAGCTGAGGATGACATCTGGTATCCCGGCTTCCGCTGTGACGATCCAGTTGCAGACCTGAAGGACGCCTTGATCCAGATGGATCGGAAGGAGCCTTGGCGTAATCAGTTCCAGTACCAGATTGTAGATCACCCGGCGCTGACTATCGGTCGCCTGTGGGGTGATTGCGAATCTTGATACGGTAATAGCTGACCAGATAATTCATAATATATGTCATCATTCTTTCAAACTTCTTGATCACCTGGTCACTTGACCAAAATTCATCACTTTATCCAAACTTGCACCAACACGTTATCATATACAGTTCCATTCACATCGCGAAAATCATCACGTTCGTCACTCCACTACTCCAATTCATCACAGTTTATCATATGTTCACAATAATTCAGACCTTATACACATTCACACCGATCGGTCTGATCGGTGCTACTGCGTGTCTTGGTCTGCATCTTCATGAGTCTGCATCACTGCGAAGCGATTCCGACTGACTCGTTCTCGCTCGAACTCTCGTAGCAGTGCTCCACAATTTAGATCAAGTTCATCGATCCAAGTTGCTTCACCATGATCTTTCCGCCGGACCAGATATTCTCGGTGGGTACGACCGAAACGTGTCTTCTTGACCGATCGGACATCGAGCACCTTCTCCACCTCGAATTCTTCCTCCTCCAATGGCCTTTTCCAACTGTCCTCTGGCAGCAGAGCTTCATCAAAATCGAATCTCTCCGCTTCATCCACCAGACAGGTTGTTTTGGGCCGATCGGGGAACTCTCTGACCAGCTTCAATTTGGACACATGCACGATCGGAAAAACTTTATAATCCGTGCCGATCGTGATCAGACGGGCAGCATGCTCACCGACCAGCTCTGATACACGGAAAGGACCGTGCCACATATGAGCCAACTTCCTTGCATAACCTTCATTGACCCGATCGAGGTATAACCAGACCCTCACCCCTGGTTCAATACCGTGAGGTTGGACCTGATCGTTATTCCGATCTGCTCGATCTTGTGTGGCCTGACGCAACTTTTCGTTGACGACTTCCTTCGCATGTTGATAGTGCTTCTGGACCTGCATACGCCAACGGCGGGAATCGTGATCACGGGTCCGAGTGCAGCCGATCGGTATCGCCGCTTCAAGTGTCGATCGAGGGTCCCATCCATTCGCCAGATAGAAAGGCGTCTCTCCTCGGATCCGATCGGTTGAAGAGTTGAGTGCGAATGCCAGTCTTTCTGCATACTCATCCCACTAACGTTGGTCTAGGTCGGCTCATACACCTTGATCGCCCTTGTTATTGTCTGAACCATGCGTTCAGCCGATCCGTTCGCTTGCGGACGTTATGCCATCGTCGCACTCTGTTTCTGGCCTAGCATGTTATTGAACGACCGGAACACCTCGGCCATAAAACCGGGTTCCCGATCGTGTCTGATAACTTCGCTGGCGCTGAATCTTCTGAACACGCATTCCTCGTAACTCTGGGCGATCTGCTCCGCAGATCGGGATGCACTAGCCTTTGCAATCACCAGACCGGTGAATAGGTCAACCCAGATCAGCAGCTCAGTGTCGCCGCGTGTAGATCTGGGCAGCGATGGTATGTGACCCATTGCTATCACCTGGAAAGGGTAGGTAGCTTCGATATTTCCGGGCGATCGCCCCTTGATTACCGGTATACCCTTTACGGTCTCGCAATCAGTACAACAACCCACATATTTCTGTACACTTCGGAAAAGACCTCTCCAGTGAAAGTGGGACCTGATCTTGTGATACGTTCTGCCTATGTCTTGATGTCCCCCTTCTAGACTCACATGGTAGTGATGAAGGACATCCGGCTGCAGCAACTCAGGGATCACCAGTTTCGCCAGTCGATCTCGATCGGCACTGTCTTGATCAGTGTCGCGGCAGTAATATAGCAATCCATTTTCATCGACATCGTAACTGTCCGCGATCTTGGCACACTCTTTCACCTGATCATTTGTCAACTTGGACAATTCACCACGCAGATAAGCCTTCAGATTGACGATCCACTCTTCTTCGTCGTGCGCCTTGAGGATCCGTTCCGCCCTTAGCTACAACGTTGTACAACGTACTCACTCAGCCTTTCCTTGAGGAACGATCGGCGAGACTTCCGAGCTCGCGGTCTGGTTGCGGCCATCACATGCACATGGCCAGGGCTGTCCTTGGGCTTTATCGCCTCCGGGAGCCTGTTTATGTCCATAAGTTCCTGTAAAACGGCTTCCTCGGTGATCGTCGCCCCGGTCTGGTCTCGCATGGCTAGGGTCGCGAGGTGATCGGCGCTTCTGTTCCAACCCCGTTTCACGTGCAATAGCTCGTGGTTGGGGTAGTCTTTCAGCGCTTTCATCACCCGATCATTTAGCAACTTTAGCCGTGGCGCCTTGCAGTCGATCTCCCCGGTGATATGCCTTAATACTAGGTTGGAGTCACCACATATGATGATCCGCCCTTTCTGTTGTGATGACAGCAGATCAAGACATAGAAGTAGACCCCGATATTCTGACTCGTTGAACGTTATGCCAGGCGTGAAATCGGTGGCGCTGCGACTATAGACCATTGGTAACTTCCACAGTATGGCACTATAGGAGCCGACCTTCTTCTTCACGCTGGCCGACCCGTCAAAACTCAAGACCAAGAGTTCTTCATCCTGATCGACGGTCGGCGGCGGCCGCGAAATTGACTGTCGAGGTTGCTTCCTTAGGGCAATCGCCACTAAATCCTCATCCACTTCGGACCGAGGGGTGATACTGGCAGCTAATGTGCCCAATATCTCTTCCTCTCCCTTGGTGCACTTGACGACCTCGAGAGACCACTGCGACAAGATAGCTGACCATCTGCCGAGCCTACCGTCCATCCCATTGGCTGATAATAATCAGTCCAATGTCGACTTTCTTGAAAGGACCTTTACAGATCGGCCGATCAGTAGGTTGTAGCACACATCCAAGATCCGTAGTAAAGCCAGAACTTCTTTTTCGACGATCCCATAGTTGACCTCGTTCGGCTTCAATGTCCGGCTCGTAAAAGTGACCGGGTGGTACACTCCATCATGTTCTTGTACTAGAGTGGCCGAAATGGCCCACTTACTAGCATACACAATGACGATCGGCATTTTCTCTGGATCGAAGTGCTTGAGAATCGTTGCCGTCGCCATCTTGGCCTTTATCATACCGAAAGCAACCTTTGCACGCCTCATGTGATCCTCTTCCTCCACTTGCGGACAATCTGCGGGCAGATCAGAGTCGCTGCCCTCCCGTTAGGTTGCCCGATCTCCTTCGCGAAACATATGGTAGTCGACTTCCCGGAGCTCGTACAGCACGGCCGCGTAAATCGCAAAGTCTTCAATGAAGTGGCTGTAGTAATTTAAGCTCCCTAAGAAGGACTGCATTGCCTTCAGTGATCTGGGAAACGGGAGGTTGCTCAGTGATTCCAGATCTTTGGGATTGGCCTCCAGCCCACTGATCGACACCATATGACCCAAATAGGCGACCTTGGACATGCCCCAATAACTTTTCACAGCACTGATCGACAGGTTACATCGATCGCATGTCTCCAACAAACGTTCGACCTTCTCGCACAGATCGCTCCATGACGAGGCAGGGATCAGAATGTCGTCGATATACGATCGCCTTCCCAGAACGGACGGTCTCCTCTCCCGGTCAGGTTCACCCTCTGTAAATACATCATAATTTTTGGTGAGGTCCTGATCGGTGCTGATCTTGAAATGTCCATACAGTGCGTTGTCGATCAGCCTCTGGTAGATCTGGGGAGCGTTCTTCAACCCGAACGGAATACGGTTCCACTCGAACAGACCGAACGGCGTAACAAATGCGGAGATCTCGCGAGCCCGATCGGTCATCGAAACCACCCAAAATCCACTTGCCATGTCTATTGAGCAATACCACAGAGTCTTGTCAACGTCTTCTAGTAGATCGCTGATCAGCGGCATCGGGTACACCATAAGCTTGGTCAACCGATTTACCAACCGATCGTCGATACACAACCTGATGTCTACACCGTTCTTCTTGATCACGATCACGATCGGTGAGGCCCATTGCGAGGTCGACGGTCTGATGATCTTGGTAGCCAACAGTCCTTTAACAAGGTCAGACAATTTTTCGCGGTACTGTGTTGCCACACGTCGGCATCGCTGGGCGATCGGCTTGGCATCTCCAACGTCGATGTCACAAATCGCTCCGCGAGCAGCAGGTGGTAAGGCATTGCCTTTACCTATCAGCAGATGTTTCTTCTTCCATATGATCTGCTTTAGATGAACGATCTGATCGGGACTGTTGAGATCCCGATCACCCACTTGCATATCGTCCATAGTAACCTCGGGCGGGTCAGCAGACACTTCAGGGAGGACTGCCATCTGGATCTCCAACTCCTGAATGTATTGGTCCCCGCCCTCATGGATGCAGACCTGGTCATCTTCCGGTGCGATAACACCCAAACCGTCCTGATCGGATGAACACTGCTGTTCCCGATCGGTGGGCTGCCCTTCACCGACATCGAACTGCTCAAGCGTGCCATCATGGTCCGCCCCAGTCTCGCCATGCTTCCCTTTTTCTATTTCCGGCTCCGCTGTCGCCTGTTCTTTTGTCGCCACCACGTTAACGAACTTTGGCTCATCTACTTGATGGTTCACCGTATCCGGCGCCTGCGGTGCCTTTCTTCGAGCTAGCACCTTCCTAGGGGTTACATAGCTGGGTCGTTCCACCATAGGTGAGGTATCTTCTTCCACCGATCCATCATTGCTGACCAAATCGGTGGTCGCTTGGTATGCCAAGTTCTGCCACTCAACATACCGTCTCGATCCGATCGAGACGAACCCCATCTTCCTTGGCACTTTCCCTACTGCCAGCCACATGCCAACAATCGTGTTGTTGTCGAGCGTAAGCGGCTTGTCACCGATATTAGTGACTCGGACAAAATCATGTTGTCCGGCGCTCTTCACAAAAGTCGACACGCACCGATCGCCCCTGGTCACCCATAACTTCCTTGAACGAAAACCTTTATCGACCGGGTTGTCAGCGGATTGGCTGACTGGAATGGTGACATCTTGATCCCACCTGAACAAATCGGTGTACGATTCGTATAGGGGCCGCCGACCAGCTTACTGGATCTGGACCTCATCTGGTAGTGTAAGCACTCCATGAGACAGATCAAGGCGAATACCCGCCGACACCATGAAATACATGCCTAACAGGGCATCCTGACCGGCCAGCTTACCAACCCAAGCATTTAAGAAGTAGACCAACGAACCCGATAGGGTGATCTTCACGCGCGTCCTTCCTTCGGTCATATAAGAATTTTCACCGATCCCGATGCATTCTTGTCTCTGGGTATCGTCTATACGACATCCGACCTTACGAGCAAAGGTGGAGTCAATAATCGAGACTTCATCCCCAGAGTCGAACAACATCGTCGCTTTCTGGTTATTTATCTTACCACAGGCTTTCTCCTGCTTAAACCATTTGTCGGGCGCATGATACTTCCAGTATCCGCGAGACTCTCCAGGCAGCAGATCTAGCTGCATGACCACCTTCGATCAGAAATTTTCATCGGTCGTGAGATTGTAGACCGGATGATCCCGATCGATGCAATTGAGAACAGAACATGTATTGTCGGTTTTGTTCTCCTTGCCGACATATGCATAGATGCCAAACGTAGACCGCTCGGCTCGATCCAGATTCCAACCTGTCAAGCGTTCTAGTTTAACATCTTTTCCACGTCAGGTGGAATCATTCCCGCGTGCTTGCCCGGCACATACCACTTTCACATCAGGTTGAAAAATTCTTCCATCTTGCAGTGGCCGGCCTCGTGGATCTCTCCACATGACTTGCACACGAAAAGGCAGTGATCGGTGGGGTGGCCGCGTCTTTCGCATTTCTTGCATATTAACTTCTTCCAGCAGCCCCGATCATCATGCTTGCTTGACCCGCAGTGAGAACACTTCTTGCGAGGTCGGTCCGGGTCAGACTTGTTTCCGCTCCTGCCCTTCCGATCTGCCTGGTCAGGCGTCGATCTTGTTTTCGGGGCAGGTTCCGCGACGAAGATGTGACGGTACTGATCCTCGTCTGACTCCCGATTGGACTGGCCGCTGCTTTCGTCTTCCGATCCAGTGCTGTCCTCAGCTACGATAGCCTTAACAACACGGGCCGATCTGGTCAAGGGTCTCTTCACCGGATCGGTCTGGGTCTTGGATCTGTAACGACTTGATCCAACGGCGCCCTTTGATCTCATGCTGCGGGAGTGTTGCAACGTTCGAAACGTCTGCTCCACTTCTCCCACATCCTTTAGGCGCAACAGGGTGAGCTGATCTGTCAGCTCCTGGTCATCAAGGGTACTAATATAGTGACCCACGTGTTCCAAAGCGGCACCGGTCGGAGGATTGCCTTCCTTGATCACTATGCCGGCGTGAATTGCAGTCACATTCAGACGGTGTAAGTACTCGATCAGCGTCTCGTCGCCCCTCTTCTGCATGTGATGATAGTTGCGGGCGCTGGAGAATCCGGAGTTGCAGTTGGCCCTCAAACTCTGAACATAGCAGGTCCCAGTCAGATCGGATATCCCGACTCAACTGTTGGACCCAGTTCGCAGCCGGTCCTTTCAGCAGATCTCTAAAGATAAAACACCGTTCCTTTTTTGGTGTCTGATCCCGTAAGAAAGCAGACTTTACCCGACCAAACCACGACCTGCCCTGCTCCTCGTCGGTGTCATTTCCGGTGAAATCCTTGAGAGCAGTAGTCGCATCCATGCGAATGCGCGGGATCGCAGTAGATCCGAAATCAAAAGCGGTCGTGGAGGCTAGGTTAGCCCTGCGCGTTCTGCCCGCACCTGCGCCGTCTGAACCATAGTTGTCATCCGGATCGCCGATCGACTCCATGTCGTAATCACTGTTCTTGCTTGATCGGCGCGATCGAGCTGGTTGCGGCTTGCGTCTTCATTTGCCAATCGGTTTAACACCTCCAGTCGCCTTGCCCACTGATGCTACTGACTCCATATCTACATCCCGGCAAATATTGACATTTTGCCGGGCAGATCGGTCCTGAGCATGAGGGGGCGGAGGTGATCTGCATCGATCTCCCATGAAACGCTCCATCATTGCTTCAAACATGGCTTGGACTCATGGCTTGGACGTTAGCTTGGGTCATGGGCAACTTGTGGGTATCCTTCTTTGGGGGTACTGACACCTGTGGGGGCTCCTGGGGCCCCGACCGGCATGCAGCCCCATGCTGCCGCACTTCCTTTTTATGCTCCCATGGGGTATGATCTGCCCCCATGGTCATCCGCTCAACACCGACCTCCAACTCCGATGAGCTGTTAGAGGAAGGTGGACACTGATGTACCGATTTATCATCGGAGCACGCATCGTCATGTGCTGCCGTGTCTTCAGCAACCTTCAATGCCATGGTGGGAGTTTGTCGGCGAACCGCCCCCACCAACGGCACCAAATGATCATGGAGAGTCGACATCCACAGCTCCATCCTTCGAGTGTCCAGATCAAACACCTTGTGGACGTTGGCCGGGTTCTGCACTTTTATGCCGACCTCAGCCAACATCGCCAGCAAGTTTTTCACCAACGGCAGTGGTCGATCACTCTGGATCGGCTCGGTAGTGGGTCCGAGGAGGCGATCAGGGATCTGGGGGTTCAAAATTTGCATGACCTGGTCTTCACGAATAAATCGCTTCAACTCGTGGATGTAATACATCCTGGTCAGGTCTTGTTCGTCAATAA
>CM047588.1:3827672-3881311 GCA_026184515.1 Peronosclerospora sorghi
ATATTGGGTCTTTACGCGGACATATTGGATTGTTTTAATATTGGTTGGAAACTAGACCGGTTTTGGTCTTATTGCGTATTGGTCAGGAACTAGACCGGAACGGTCGGTCTACCCTCTATTATTTCGTATTGGTCAGGTCTTGATCGTTTGGACGATCGACCTATTGGAAGTTATCTCTTGGAAGTGTTTTTGGTCTGTTTGTGTCTGGGGTGAAGAGTTCCGCCCCAGAGATACCTACCCAGATCGGTCTTCTATATTCAAGACCGCTTCGATCCAATCTGCGATCCCGATCCACCGAGTGTGTAACTAGCCCATTCCATCGGGTACACAAGGTGAGATGGACACTAAACAATCGTACCAAGTGGGTTCTGATGACGACCGGTCGTCTGCTTGCAGCGGACGATCGGACCAGATCTCGAGTGGTGGTCCGCGGAGTACCCCCTCCGAAAGTTGGAAGGCTGGGCGCGATGGTAGGGTAGTCAGGTTATCGATGCTAATGTTTTCGATTTCGAACTTGACTCCACCACAATGGTGCGCGTGCTCGGATCACTTGGTGATCGTGAATATCACCGTGCTGATATTCCATCAAAAATTGGATTCGAAGATTTGAATGATTTGAATATGGAGTCGTTCTGGAGAGGACGTAAGGAAAGGCTATCGCCTTACGTTCTCGTTGTTGATAAAGATGGCGATGTCCGATCTGGCCTGGTGGAGGACCAGATCGGGATTAATAAGTTTTTTCCTCCCCAAAAGGCTCCCACCGGAGCCGATCGGGACTATAGCAGGTCTTGCTATAGTTCCGGAAAGGATCAGTACCTTGGTCCTGATCCTATGTTTATGAATGAAAAAATTCATGGAAAACCAAAAGATAAAAATTACTTGGAGGCTGACTGGAACGATCCGTTCTACCTCCCTAAAGTCCCTAAAGTCCCCAAGGTGCCCAGAGAAGGGCTTGGAATGCCACCCGACGAAGACGACTTCGAAGAAAAGTCGAAGGTCGGAGATGAGGCTATCACCGAACAAGACCTGGACAAGATGTATTATGTTTTTGAATTGAAGCGATTTGTTCGCCTAAACCAGGTCTTTCGGGTGTTGGACCTCCATATCCCCGACCGTCTTCTCGGTCCCACTACCGAGCCGATCAGGAGTGATCGACCATTACTGCTCGTCAAGAATTTGGTGGCGATGTTGGCGGAGGTTGGCATTAAAATGCATAACCCGCCGATATCAATAAATTGTTTGAATTTGATGCTTGGAGACTGGAGGCGTCGATGTCGGACCTCCACGACCGTTCGGTGCCACTGGTGGGGGCGTTTCGCCGCCCAACTCCCACCACGGCAATGAAGGTCGCCGAAGCCTCCACAGAGCTTGAAGACATTGGTTCCGATGATGAATCGATCCACCAGTCTCCACCGGCTTCTAACAGCTCATCAGAGTTGGAGACCGGTGTCGAGCGGATGACCATGGGGGTGGACCATGCCCGGTTGAACAAAAAAGGGACATGCGGCAGCAAGGGGCTGCTTGCCAGTCGGGGCTCCAGCAAGCCCCACAGGCCTCAGTTCCACAAAAGGGGGTATCAACACGTTGACCATGACGCCAGCCAACGTCCAAGCCATGTTTGAGACGATGATGCAACGTTTCATGGAAGAACGGGTTAGACCACCTATGCGCCCACATGTCCAAGACCGGTCTACCTGTCAAGGTGTCAATGTTTGCAAAGATGTGGATATGGAATCGGTAACATCTATGGATAAGCTTATTAGAAGTGATAAACCAACCGGCAAGGAAAGGCGCAAGCCGCAACCGGCAAGACCGCGTAGACCAAGCAAGACAAGTGGCTGTGATATGGAGTCGGTCGGCGGTCTTGACGACCATGGTGGGTAAGATGGTACAGGCGCAGGCAAGGTGCTCAATGCTAACCTAGCCTCCACTACTGCCTACGACTTTGGATCTGCTGCGATTCCGCGCATCCGTATGGCCGCGACGACCGACCTCAAGGACTTCACCGGCAAGGATGCTGATGAAGACCAGGCCCGGTCTTGGTTCAGTCGGGTCAAGTCTGCGTTTCTGCGAGACCAGACCCCAAAAAGCGAACGTTGTTTAATCTTCCGGGATTTGTTAAAAGGACCAGCTCCCAACTGGATTCAACAGTTGGGTCGGGGCGTCCGGTCTGACTGGGACCTGTTATGTGCGGAGTTTGAAGGTCAATATTGTAACTCCGGATTTTCAAGCGCCCGTAAGTACCACCATATGCAGAAGCGGGCCGACGAAACACCGATCGAGTATTTGCATCGGTTGAAAGTGGCTGCACTTCGCGCCGGCATAACAATCAAAGAGAATAACCCGCCGAACGGTGCCGCCTTAGAACATGTGGGTCACTATATTAGTACCCTTGACGATCAAGAACTGGCAAACCAGCTTACTCTACTGCGTCTTAAGGATGTGGGCGAAGTCGAACAGACCCTGCGGACGTTATAACAGTCGCGTAGTATGAGAGCGGAGACCGCTGGTGGATCAGGTCGTTATCGTTCCAAGACCCAGACCGATCCGGTCAAGAGACCTTGGACCAGACCGACCCGAGCGGTCAAGGCAATTGTAGCTGATGACAGCACGGGGTCAGAAGGGGAAAGTGGAAGTCCATCCAGCCAGGAGTCATCGGATGAAGACCAGTATCGTTACGTCTATGTTGCGGGACCTGCCCCGAAGACCAGGTCGAAGTCCGACCAGGTAGACCGGAAGGGAAGGAACGGAAGCAAGTCCGATCCAGACCGACCTCGTCAGAAGTGCTCCCACTGTGGGTCGAGCAAACATGATGGTCCAAACTGCTGGAAGAAGATGGTGTGCAAGAAGTGCGAGAGACGCGGCCACCCGACGGACCACTGCCTGTTCGTATGCAAGTCATGTGGAGAGATCCACGAGGCCGGCCACTGCAAGATTGAAGATTTTTTTAACATGATGCGCAAGTGGTACGTGCCGGACAAGCACGCGGTGATTCTGCCGCCGGACGCAGAAAAGATGTTAAACTAGAACTCTCGCCAGGTTGGAATCTGGATCTAGCCGAGCGTTCGACGGTTCACATCTATGCATATGTCGGCAAGGAGGATAAGACCGACATTACACGTTCTATTCCAAATCGCGTCGACAGAGACCATCCGGTCTACAGTCTGAAGACCGATGAGTACTCCCGGACCAAGGTGGTTATGCAGTTGGACTTGCTGCCTGGATAATCCCGCGGATACTGGAAGTATCACGCGACTGATAAATGGTTCAAGCAGGCTAAAGACTGTGGCAAGATTAATAACCAGAAAGCGACGATGTTGTTCGACTCTGGAGCTGAAGTATCGATAATCGACTCCGCCTTTGCTCGTAAGGTCGGATGTCGTATAGACGATACCCATAGACAAGAATGCGTCGGGATCGGCGAAAACTCTTATATGACCGAAGGAAGAACGCGTGTGAAAATTACTTTGTCGGGATCGCTGGTCTACTTTTTCAGCGCTTGGGTTGGCAAGTTGGCTGGTCAAGACGCTTTACTAGGAATGGATTTCATGGTCCCAGCTGGTATTCGCCTAGACCTGTCACATGGAGTGCTTACGCTCCCGGATGAGGTCCAGGTCCAGTTGGCTGGTCGAAGACCTCTGTATGGTTCGTATACCGATCTGGTCCGGTGGGACCAAGACCTCACTATCCCAGTTCGTCGGTCTGCCGATACCCCGGTTGAGAAAGGTTTTCGTTCGAGGAAGTTGTGGTTGACCAGGGGCGATCGGTGGGTCTCGACCTTCGTAAAGAGTGCTGGTCGACGTGATTGTGTCCGTGTTACCAATATCGGTGACAAGCCGCTGACACTGGACAATAACACTATTGTCGGCATGTGGTTAGCAGAAGGGAAGGTACCAAGGAATATGGGGTTCGTCTCGACTGGGTCGAGGCGGTATGTCGAGTGGCAAAACCTGGCGTACCAATCGACCACCGATCTTATCAGCGATGATGGGTCGGTGGAAGAGGATACCTCACCTTTACTGGAAAGACCAAGTTATGTCACCCCAAAAAAGATGTTGGTACGAAGAAAGGCGCCGCAGTCACCAGGAACGGTGGACCATCAAGTAGACGAGCCGAGGCTAGTCAACGTGGTGTCAGCACAAGACCAGGCGACAGCGGAGCAAGAAACTGAAGAAGGGGAACATGAAGTTGCTAGGTCGGACCATGACGGTATTCCTAATCAGACCGATATCAGTGAAGGACAGCCCGTCGATCAAAACCAGGGGCGTTCAGCCGGTCCAGATGGTCTAGGTGATATCACCCCAGAAGATGAACAAGTCTGTATACATGAAGGCGGGGAACAGTATACTCAGGAGCTGGAAAGCCAAATGGCAGTCCTCCCTGAAGTGTCTGAAGACTCTCCCGAAGTTACAAAGGATGATTTACAAGTGGTTGATCAAGACCTTAACATTCCAGACCAGATCGAGCAGTTGAAGAATATCATATGGAAGAAAAGACATCTGCTGATCGTAAAGGGCAATGCCTTACCACCTGCAGCCCGTGGTGCGATTTGCGATATTGACGTTGGAGATGCCAAGCCGATTGCCCAGCGGTGTCGAAGCGTGGCGCCACAGTACCGTGAAAAGCTTTCTGATCTCATTAAAGGACTGTTGGGCACCAAGCTTATTAGACCGTCGACCTCGCCATGGGTCTCGCCGATCGTAATTGTTATCAAGAAGAACGGCGTCGACATTAGGTTGTGCATCGACTATCGGCTGGTAAATCGGTTGACTAAACTCATGGTTTACCCGATGCCGCTGATTAATGATCTGTTGGAAGGCCTCGAGAAGACCTTGTGGTATTGTTCGCTGGACATGGCAAGTGGATTTTGGGTGGTCTCGATGACTGATCGAGCCCGTGAGATTTCCGCATTTGTGACACCGTTTGGTCTTTTCGAGTGGAATCGTACGCCGTTCGGTCTGAAGAACGCACCCCAGATCTATCAAAGGTTGATAGACAACGCACTGTACGGACACTTCAAAATCAAGACCGATCGGGACCCTGCCGAAAGTTATGATGTGTTTACAGAGGGTGAATACGATCGGGAAAGAAGACCGTCCGTTCTGGGGAGGCGGTCGTACATCGACGACATTCTGATACTTGCCTCGTCATGGAACGATCTGCGCGAGAAGGTTGAACGATTGTTGGAGACATGCGACCGCTGGAACCTATCTATCAGCGCCGTGAAAAGTTTTTGGGGTATGTCCAAGGTCGCGTATTTAGGCCATATGGTCTCGAACAATGGTCTAGAGGCTAATCCTAAGGACCTGGATTCGTTAAGCAACCTCCCGTTTCCCAAGTCTCTGAAGGCAATGCAGTCCTTCCTAGGAAGTTTAAACTACTACAGCCGCTTCATCGAAGATTTTGCTATCTACGCGGATGTGTTGTATGAGCTCCGGGAAGTGGACTACCGTATGTTGCACGAAGAGGAACGGGAAACTTTACATGGGGCCGCCGACTCTGGTCTTGCTGCAGATTGTCCGCAAGTGGAGGCCGAAGACCATATGAAGCGTGCAAAGTTTGCTTTTGGTATGTTGAAGGTTAAGATGGCGACGGCACCGATTTTGAAGCATTTCGATCCCGAAAAGGTCCCGACCATTATTGTATATGCTAGTCAGTGGGCCATTTCGGCCACTCTAGTACAAGATCATGATGGTGTGTACCATCCGGTCACGTTCACGAGCAGAACGCTGAAGCCAAATGAAGTGAACTATGGAATTGTCGAGAAAGAAGTTCTGGCGTTGCTACGAATTCTGGATGTGTGTTACAACCTGCTGGTCGGCCGACCTATAAAGGTCCTGTCAAGGCGGTCTACTTTGGCCTGGCTATTATCAGCCAATGGGATGGATGGACGTCTAGGCAGATGGTCGGCGGTCTTGTCGCAGTGGACCCTCGAGGTCGTTAAGTGCACCAGGGGCGAGGAAGAGATATTGGGCACATTAGCTGCCAGTATCACCCCTCGGTCTGAAGTGGACGAGGCATTGATAGCGATTGCCCCGAGGAAGCAACCTCGGCAGTCAGTTTCGAGACCGCCACCGACCGTCTACCATGATAAAGAACTCTTGGTCTTAAGTTTTGACGGATCGGCAAGCGTGAAGAAGAAGGTCGGCGCCTATAGTGCTATAGTGTGGAAGTCGCCACAATGGTCTATAGTTTCAGCCGCTGCTGATTTCACGCCGGATATTACGGTTAACGAGGCGGAGTACCGAGGTCTACTTCTATGTCTGGACCTGCTGTCGTCGCAAGAGAAGGGGCGAGTCATCATATGTGGTGACTCGAACCTAGTAATCAGACAGGTCACCGAAGAGATCGACTGCAAGGCCCCACGACTAAGGACACTAAATGATCGGGTAATGAAGGCATTGAAAGACCATCCCAACCACGAGCTGTTGCACGTGAAACGGTACTGGAACAGAAGTGCCGACTACCTCGCGACCAAGGCCATGCAAGACCAGACCGGGGCTACAATCACCGAGAAGGCCGTTCTTGATGAATTGATGAATATAAACAGGATCCCCGAGGTGATCGGACCCAAGAACGCTCCGGACCAGGTGCATGTGATGGTCGCGACTAGACCGAAAGCTCGGAAGTCCCACCAACCGTTCCCGAAGGAACGGTTGAGTGAATCTGTTGTGCAACGACTAAGGGCAGAACGGATCCTCAAGGCGCAGGACGAAGAAGAATGGATTGTGAATTTGAAGACCTACCTGCGCGGTGAAATGTCTAAGTTGACGAATGGTCAAGCGAAAGAATGTGCCAAGATCGCAGACAGTTACGAAGTGGATGAGGATGGTTTACTATATTACTGCCGCGATGCCGACCAAGACAGTGCAGACCGGGACCGATTGGCGAAATTGGTGATACCTGAGTTGCTGCAGCCGGATGTCCTCCATCACTACCATGTGAGTCTAGAAGGGGGACATCAGGGCATAGGCAGAACGTATCACAAGATCAGGTCCCACTTTCACTGGAGAGGTCTTTTCCGAAGTGTACAGAGATATGTGGGTTGTTGTACGGATTGCGAGACCGGAAAGGGTAGACCGGTAATCAAGGGGCGATCGCCCGGAAATATCGAAGCTACCTACCCTTTCCAGGTCATAGCGATGGACCATATACCGTCGCTGCATAAATCGACATATGGCAATACTGAGTTGTTGATCTTGGTAGACCTGTTCGCCGGTCTAGTCATTGCGAAGGCAAGTGCGTCCCGGTCTGCCGAGCAAATCGCCAAAAGATACGAAGAATGTGTGTTCCGAAGGTTCGGCGCCAGCGAGGTCATCATACACGACCGATAATCCGGTTTCATGGCCGAGGTGTTCCGGTCGTTTAACAATATGCTGGGCGAGAAACAGAGCGCGACGATGGCATATCGTCCGCAAGCGAATGGATCGGCAGAACGTATGGTACAAGCTATTACAAGAGCAATCAAGATGTACGTTGCCGATCCAGACCAGCGCGATTGGGACGAATACGCAGAAAGGCTGGTGTTTGCACTCAACTCGTCGACCGATAGGGTCCGAGGAGAAACGCCTTTTTATCTTGCATATGGATGGGACCCCCGGTCCACTCTTGAAGCCTCGATACCTATTGGCTGCACTCGGACCCGCGATCGTGATGCTCGACGTTGGCGCATGCAGGTCCAGAAACATTACCAGCATGCAAGAGAAATTGTCAACGAAAAGTTACGTCAAGCTACACAAGACCGGGCAGACTGGAACAACGACCAGGTCCAACCCCACGGTATAGAACCAGGGGCGAGGGTATGGTTGTACCTAGATCGAGTGAAGGAGGTCTATGCGAAGAAGCTGGCTCACATGTGGCACGGTCTTTTCCGTGTTGCCGAGCTGATTGGTGAACACGCTGCCCGTCTAGTAACAACCGGCATGGACTACAAGGTCTTCCCGATCGTACATGTGTCCAAGTTAAAACTGGTCCGAGAATTTCCTGATCGTCCCAAAATGCCCTGTCTAGTAGACGAGGCAGAACGGTTTGATTTAGATGAAGCATTACTGCCGGAGGACAGTTGGGAACGACCGCTGGAGAAGGACGAATTTGAAGTGGAAAAGGTATTAGATGTCCGATCGGTCAAGAAGACCAGGTTCGGCCGAACCCACCGAGAATATCTGGTCCGATGGAAGGACCATGATGAAACAACTTGGATCGATGAGTCCGACCTGAACTGTGGAGCACTACTACGAGAATTAGAACGGGACCGAGTCAGTCGGAACCGTTTCGCAGTGATGCAGACCCATGAAGACCAAGACCAAGACATGCAGTAGCATCGGTCTTCCCGACAGGTGCGAAGAGGTGGAAGGTCTTGTGACTCGTGTATTGTGTATTGTGAATATGTGACGAATTGGAATAGTGGAGTGACGAACGTGGATTGTTTTCTCACGATGTAAGTGGAACGGTTGGTGATAACGTGTCTAGTGCAACTCTGGAAAAAGTGGTGGAATTAGCTCAAGTGATTTGATGACTGAACATGTGAAAAAGAACGATGATATATATTAAGTGTTATCTGGTCGACAACTTACGACCTCACTCGCCATCACCCCACAGACGGCCGATGGTCAACGGCGGATGCTTTTCAACTTGGTCCTGGTACTGGTTACGCCAAGGTTCTTGTTGGTCTAGTTGGACCAAAGCATCCTTTAGGTCCAAGACCGGTGTAGTGCACCCAAGACCGGGGTACCATGTGCCACCGTCAGCCAGCAGCCGGGTCTTCTCGACGCGACGCCGCGGCATATTAAGTACAACTGGATATAAGAACACATCGACGTCTCACTCGTGGGCCAGCATCCCGTCCAAAACATATTAGCACAGGGACTGCCAGGCCTCACCCGCTCTGATCCGACGCCGCTTGTTCTGGATGGTCGCCAAGCCAGGGTCTTGCCGAACTCGTTCCGGGGGAAGCACCAGATAGTGGGATGCCTCCCACATGTCTTGAGCGTGAGTCTTGTATAAACATTTCACCCGACTCATGAAAGCATCGGCCCACGGAGTCGAGTGGAAGATGAACCCCAGCTTGGGATGCTCGAAAATCTTCCACGGCTCGTCAGTGTACAAGCGGGAGATCTGTGCCGACGTGATCAAGTCCGGCCGCCATTCCGACGCGGCAGGAACTTTCTTCGCCGGCGGGAAAAGCCAATGGTCTGGACGAGAGAAAGACCGGGCCAGGAGTTTCTTGGTCAGGGTGGACCGGCGTAAACAACCGATCTGCCCTGTCGACCACGGTAAAGTATCCTCACGCGTTCGTGGCGGAAGGGAAGAACTGTCGATTGCCACGTTGGCCAACAAAGCATCTTTGTGGAGCTTGGACGTCCCAGGCAAGACCGTAGATGTTGACTTTGTCGACGCATGAGGTGGTGGAACACCACCATGCGGACCGGTCTTCTTGGTCTGCTCCAAAGTCGATGCAACTTGAACAAAACTTTCATGTGGACTTGTTCGCGACTTGGTTGGGATGTGGACAGCAAACTCCGAATCACCGGAGCGTTCGCCGGAGTCATCCCAGGACGAGACCTCTGAATACTTTGCACGGTCAGCACCGGCGGTCGAGGGCGCTCGATTTTTGGCAATGTTACTGTCGTCATCCTCGTCCGAGCTTGGGCCCATGAGAAGCGCCTGCTTCTTGGCTCGCTTATGGGGCACCTCACGCTTCCCTTCGAGTTCAGGGTCGCGCGCTATGCCCCGCGCCCTCGAGCTACCCGGCGCGTCCGCGCGCTTCTTTGATTTGTGTGGAATTTCGGGCTGGAGAATTTCGGCCAATGAACGGCCTTGGTCTTGGTCCCGGTGTAGGTCCACCAAGGCGGCCGACGCAGACCGGTCTGCGCTGGAGGCAGCAACCGGATGCCGATGAGGACGCAACAGGTCAACCAAGCGCTGATGACATTCTTTCAATACCGCCCGACGACCGTTCGCTGCCTGCGTCCAATCGTTCGACTTGCGTTCACAAGACCGGACCTCCTCGGTCTGGTCTTGAATCGAAATTCGGAGCTCGGTGAGACGCCTCTCGAGATCGTCGCTTTGAATGCTCAACGTGGTCTGGTCAAGCAGGTCTTCCACTTGCTGCTGTTGGACCAGCACAAGCTGCTCCCGAATATGAAGTTGATGAGACTCCAAGCGGGTCAACCTATTGCGTGCGCTTATTAGTCCGGTCAAAATATCTGACGCAGCTGGAGGTCATTCGTGTTCGACTGCCGATCGGCGGAAAGCAGGGCATTGATCGCCTTGCTGATGCCAGGAGGTATTAGGGCTGGAGGTATACGAGCTGAAGACAAACGAAGGTTAGAACAGGTCCAAGGTGAAGACCGAACATGCATGCTTACGTTGTGTCGCCTGTTGAGCAATCTGCTCCTGGAGACGTGCGATCTCTCCAAGTGCGTCTTGCAACTGCGCGTCGGTACCGGTCTGATGCCCTGCCGATGTCTGAGGTGCAGTAGAACGATGGGGGCTGCCAGACCAGACCGGACCGACCGGACGGGAGAAGTGACATGCGATGACGTGATATGCGAGGTACCTACAAGAACGGTCGTTAAGGAAATACAAGAAGGTCAAGTCCAGCAGTGCAAGTACCTGGAAAGGATGAAGAAGATGGTTGCTCCATGTCGTAAAAGTCTGAATGACCAAGGTTTAACTGAATTTGATGGACGGGGTCAGACCGTTGTCGTTGTGCGACACGGTCTGACTCGGGGGCGGCTGTGGAGAAGCGTGCCCAAAATTTGGCACACTTCTGGTCAAGTTTCGTCAAGACATTTGGTCTAATTTCGGATTGGCTTAAACAAGGGGGGCTTTTCAGCCTATCAGACTCAAGAAGTGTCAAGAACGCAAGTTTTGGTGAGTCACCCGACTTTGGGTATTTTACATATTTTTGTGTGGGTACATTTAGGGACTATAGGGTAGTAGTATTTTGGTTGTGGTTTTTCCAAGTAAGAAGTCTTTTGGTTGCAGGATTTTTCTAAGTGGAAGTCCTTTGGTCTTGGTTCACACCACAGCTAGGGGTCACCGTTCTTCCCTTTTCGTACGCTAGTCGCCTCCGCCCGCCGCGGAGTGTTTGGGGGCAGAAGGTCGAATTATCCCCTCTCGCCCATTATACCCGGTCTGGAAGCGCCGCACGCGCACTTTGGCCTACCGGAAGTCCCTCGACGGGAGTACGATTTGGCGATCTCAACACCTCAACTAAAGTATGTTTGGAACGTACTATTCACTGGATTGGTCTTGGCGTGGAGATATCGTTTGTGGAGTTTCACGAGAATATTGGGTCTTTACGCGGACATATTGGATTGTTTTAATATTGGTTGGAAACTAGACCGGTTTTGGTCTCATTGCGTATTGGTCAGGAACTAGACCGGAACGGTCGGTCTACCCTCTATTATTTCGTATTGGTCAGGTCTTGATCGTTTGGACGATCGACCTATTGGAAATTATCTCTTGGAAGTGTTTTTGGTCTGTTTGTGTCTGGGTGAAGAGTTCCGCCCCAGAGATACCTACCCAGATCGGTCTTCTATATTCAAGACCACTTCGATCCAATCTGCGATCCCGATCCACCGAGTGTGTAACTAGCCCATTCCATCGGGTACACAAGGTGAGATGGACACTAAACAATCGGACCAAGTGGGTTCTGATGACGACCGGTCGTCTGCTTGCAGCGGACGATCGGACCAGATCTCGAGTGGTGGTCCGCGGAGTACCCCCTCCGAAAATTGGAAGGCTGGGCGTGATGGTGGTAGTCAGGTTATCGATGCTAATGTTTTCGATTTCGAACTTGACTCCACCACACCTTTACAAAGGGCTCCTGCCCTGATTGGGTTAAAACAACCAATAAGTCCGAACCTTTCGGACTGGTCGATATCTGACCTTAACCTTGATGTACTTACGTACACTAATGTAACGACATGTAACCCGGTTACACTGACGGCACCTCAGAAACGCCATCTGATTCTGGAAAACCAGATCAGGCGTGGCGTACATGTCCATAAGCTTCTGCTTAAAGACTTCCCAGGTTGGGAACACGTCCGTGACTGACTCCGATCACGTGAACGCCCATGCACGGGCTTTACCCGTGAGATGGGTCAGTGCAAGTCCCACTTGCAAGTGATACGCGATCATATTCTCTGTGGCGAAGGCCGTTTCGACCTCTCGAAGCAGCACATAAAGGTTATCACCTTTTTCACCGGTGAATTCCTTTATCTTAAAGGACAACGGAGGGCACACCCCCGTGGATGTGGAATGGCTTCCACGACAACTTGCCTCATGGGCGATGAGGGCATTGACCCTCGTCTTTACGGTCTCAAGGCCCTGCTCCACTAGGAGCTGCATGCCTTCCTCACCCAGTAAGGATAACAGCCTGTTAAAGGCTTCTTGCTGGACGAGGGTTAACCTTTCCCAATCTTCCTGATTCATCCTTTGCAGAGGATGCCGTAGCCTACCAACACAGGTGTTGGATTGACTAAAAGTGCTACCAGATGTAGCAGGTGCGTACACGCACGGTGCGGCTAGCGCACAGAGGAAGACTTCCCTAAAGCGGCAAGGTGACGCTACTTAGCCGATACGCCCTTATAAAAGGGCTTAGTAAGAGAGTACTCTCTTACTCGGGGCCAAGATTTCTCTTTGGTTTACAAGTTAGCACAAGCTAACTCCTTGACAAAAGGTTCCCTTAATAAGGGGGTAGCTAAGGGAAGGACTTCCCTTACACTACAACACTCACTGGGCGCGCGACCGATCGAGGTCGTGCGTCCTGCATTCTTTTGAGTGAAATGTAAACTGAATGTATATTTAATATGTAATTAGCCTAAATTAATTTAAACTAATGTAAACTATATGTAATACTAAGTAGAGCTTACTAAATTCGCACCTAGCCAAAATGTAGTGTACATCACCTGTGTACTAACACGTGGCTGGTTGCCACGCTTCCACCAAGGGCTTCTGCCCTGATTGGTTAAAATAACCAATAGGTCCAAACCTTTCGGACCGGTCAATACTGACCCCAACCGTAGTGTACTTACGCACAAAACATAACTAAATGTAACCAGAATTTCACCCTGTTACATACTCGGACGATGTGTCCATTCCCGTGTTCATGGGAGGCCTGAAAGAAGGGCCAGAACGTTCGGATCTCTTCCGATGCCGACCCCAATACCTGGGGGAGGCGTTTAAGATGGCGTTCAACGCCGAAAGGAACTTTCGTTCCTCTAAGGTGGATCCCGAACCCATCGACCTGAGTCAGGTCGAAGCGGAGGAGAAACCTTCCGCTAAGAGTCAGTATGACTCTACCTCGCAGAGCTTCGAGTCGGAGCTCCTTGCAATGTTGCAGCGGCATGGGCCGCTGAGATGCTTCCTGTGCGGAAGAACGAATCATCTGAGAAACATATGTCCGAAAAATCCCCAGCGAGACACTCGCTATAAGGGGTCGAGGGAGGGTAAAAAGCCCTTGCCCAAGACGTCGGGAAACGACGGCTCCCAGTAGTTTCGGGCAGCCCTACTGGGGATCCCTCAGTGCTGTTAAACCCCAGGATAGGGGACGACAGCACAAAGCCCCGAGGGAGACGGTGCTTTCTAGCACCGAGTTGGTGTATCAGCCAGGTTTGCTGGTCGTCCTTGCGGACGTTAAAGGCTTTGATAAGCCTTGGAGAGTCTTGATAGACTCTGGAGCGTCTGAAAATTATGTCAGACGAGTTTCTGTTGTGAAGAGTAGGCTGTATGCCAAGGCCCTAGAGTCACGTTCTCGTGACGTTGTCACGGTCCTGCTTGCGACGGGAGTTCATGTTTCTGTACCCAAGATCTCGATTGACCTTAAGCCGAAGTTTGCAGACCTCGACAGCTTAGAACATTGCCTAGTCCTGGATTTGAACTCGAGGTATGACCTCATTATGGGCATGAAGTGGCTGGAACGCCACGAGCCATGGATAGACTGGAAGTCTAAGTCCATTGGATCAACGCACCCGCGATCGGGTGAAGCATTGGCGAGTACCCACCTTTGCTCGATCGCAAAAGCGATTCTGGCTTGAGATTCCAGAAATTGGGATGTCTGAAATGATCAATACCAATGAGGTCAAGGAAGTGTTCCTTGACGAGGGGGACTCGGCGGTTAATCACCACGCCGTTATAGGCAAGACTGGTGAGTCGCCACTGGGATAGGTGGATTCCTCTGATGATAAGCACGTGGCACTTCATAGAGATGAGACACAAGGTTTGTCTCTTCTGCATGTCGGAGTTTCCGACCACGCCGTGTTAGGCTAGACTGGTACGACTCCAGTGGTAGGGGTAGAGACCCCTGTGGTTAATCGCGAGGCACTTCCAAGCGGAGAGACCTGTGGTTCGTCTCTTTCGCACGTCGGAATGGATTCCGACGTCGCCGTATTATGTGATACCGGAGAGTCACCGGTGGGAGAGGTAACGACCTCTGTGGATAGGCGTATGCGCATCCAATAGATTGGGCAATTGACTCCCCCCATCTGGGTCACGGGAAGAGTCCCGAGACCAGTATTCAGCACTCCTATCGGATGCTGAATAGTGTGACTGGTGTTGTCACAGAAGGCGTAAGCCTTGAACAGTTGCCTGGGTAGGCGAACTGTTGTCGTTGGAGGAAATGTCCTTCAACGAGTTTGGAACTGCTTTGAGAGCAGGAGAAATCGACGAGGTCATCGTGTTGCGTCCGGAAGAGGAGTTGAACTCCTCATCCACGATGGACGAGTTAGTTTTGGTTCAAACCAAACAGGCATTGAATGCCCGAAGCGGCCTCAAGATCCCCGCGGATCATGAGGACCCTTACCATTCCTTATTGAAGGAATTTGGAGATGTCATTAGTGACAACCCGCCGATGGGATTACCACCGGATCGGGGAGTCCGACATGAAATTGGTTTGGTTCCTGGAACCAAATACTGCGTCACTAGGCAGTGGACTCTCCTCAAGGAGCAATGCGACGTCATCGACGCATTCTTCAAGGGGAAAGAAGAGGCAGGGATGGTACGGGAGCGTAAAGCCCCCTATTCATCTCCCATTTTTTGTGTTCGTAAGCCGAACGGAAAGTGGCGCATTGTGCATGCGTACAACAAACAAGCTGAATGCAGCTACTGTACCCATGCAAACTCCGATTCCTCGGAAGGATGTCCTCCATAACAATATGGCGGGCTGTACTGTGTACAGTGCCTTAGATTTGGTGGACGGGTATTATCAGGTGCTTATGCGAGCATCAGATATTCCGCTTACAGCGGTCAGAACGCCTAGTGGCATGCTGTGGGAGTGTCTTGTTATGCCACAGGGGCTTTCGAATGCACCAGAGACTTTTATTCGCTTGGTGATTCAACTCTTCCGCCCTCATAAAAAGTACACTCAGACGTACTTCTACGATATATTCGTTCATAGTCGTGCGGAAGGCGACTTGTCTGATATTCAGACGCACCTGATACATCTTCGAGCGGTGCTCGAATGTATGAGAGAGCATAAGTTATATGCGAACGCATCCAAATGTATCTTTGGTGCTGAGGAAATTCCTTTCCTCGGATACTTCATCGGTAAGGATGGAGTGCAGGCGGATCCCGCGAAGGTTAAAGCCATTTTGTAGTGGTCTTTGCCTGTAAATCTTAGAGATTTACGGAAGTGGATTGGATTAGCCAACTATCTCCACCAATACATCGAGAACTACGCTGAGATGGCGAATCCATTGACTGACCTTCTTAAGAAGGATGTCGATTGGTGTCGGGAAACCAAACACCAAAACGCTTTCGAAGCGGTAAAGGGGAGCTTGCTAAAAGCCCCCGTTCTTGCTCTCACAGACTCTATGAAAACATTTAGTGTCGGCTGCGACGCCTCCGATTTCGCAATCGGATGTACTTTGTTACAAGCAGACGATGCAGGAATGGAACGCGTGATAGCGTTGACTCGAGGCAGCTTAAAGCTGCGGAACGGAATTATCCCGTTCATGACAAGGAGCTATTTGCGATGAAGTATGCACTTGTCAAATTTAGGGTTCACCTACTCGGCTCAAAGCCGTCCGTGGTTTATACTGACCACGCGTCCTTACGGACAGCGACAAAGTCGCCTCATCTCTCCCAACGGATGGCCCGTTGGCTCTCCTTCTTTGCGGAGTACAACTTTGAGGTAATGTACAAACCTGGTAAACAGAATGTACTTGCAGACGCGTTGTCGCTTCGTCCCGATTAAGAGCTCGCTCACGCGGCATTCATCACCTCGTCTGTGGTGGATCTCATACGCCAGGCGTATGAGAAAGACCCACAATGTACGGCGCTTATCAGCGCGTTAGGTGAAAAGGGTCTTGGCTCGTCTGAGCCAACCCTGTCAAGTCGAGCTAAAGCTCGTTTACACCGTTACAGGTACTGTGACGGTCTGCTATTTTATAGCACGAGCGCAGAGGACACTCCGCGGGTGTTTGTTCCTCATAATGAGGAACTGAAGTACAGAGTCCTCTTTGAGGCACATGAAGCCCCTACCGGGGGTCATTTAGGTCGGGATAAGACCTACAGCGCTTTAAGCGCTTTGTATTGGTGGACCAGGATGTATAAGTGGGTCGGTGCGTATATTCTCACCTGTCAGACGTGTCAGAGAGTCAAGCACTCTGCTGATTCATCTGCGCCTTTGGCGATCTTATACGTTCCGACCGAGTGTTGGAAATCCATTAGTATGGATTTTATCTTCGGTTTTCCGAAGGATAAGGCCGGTAACACCGGCATATTGGTCTTTGTAGACCGTTTGAGAAAGATGTCTCGCCTGGAGGCGGTACCAGAGTCCATTGATGGACAAGTGACAGATGAAGTGTTCCTAGACCGTGTCTTTCGACAGCATGGTCTACCCGACTCCGTTGTATCGGATCGGGATCCCCGTTTTACGGGACAGTTCTGGGGGGAATTGTTAGAGGTGCTGGGCACCAAGCTCCTCATGTCCACTGCGGATCATCCGCAGACGGACGGACAAACGGAACGCGTTAATCGCGTTGTGGAAAATATTCTCCGGAGTTTATGTCCGGCTTCTCCAAAGAGTTGGAGCGAGATGCTTCCTATGGCCGAATTTGCTATAAACAATTCGGTCCATGCATCTACGGGGTTTACCCCGTTTTACGTGAACGGTTTAGTGAATCCGAGGGTTCCGTTGACGCCACGTGCGTGTGGCCCAGGGCTTGAGGGGGGGAGGATTCCCCGATGTCAGACGTGTATCTGTGCGAAAGCACATCGATAAGTTTTTATCGACGCGCCTTAGTGTCTTACGGCACGTTGACGATGCCATGTAGGAAAGCCAAGACACGCAAAAGGAACAGGCCGACCGCAAGGTTCGGCGTAACGAAGGGGCGTACAAAGTAGGATAAAGTGTTTTATTAAACACTAAAAACATTCCTAAACATGCAGTTTCGAATGTGTTAAGAAACAAACTGCGCCCCAGGTTTGTGGGACCTTTCAAGGTGCTAGCCCGAAAGGGCTTGGCGTACACCTTGGATATTCCGAAGGCGATGCGTACGCATCCAACCTTCTATTTAGGTATGCTTAAGCCATTGCAGAACCCGAAGGCGGGTCCACTCTTGTAGGGGGTTGAAAAGGCAGGTAGCCATAAGATCCGTAAGACACGGCAGGGCGGAGGAAGTCCGACAGGGCAAAAATGCGACGACAAAGCTCCGCAACGGTCGACTCGAGAGAGCCAAGCTGCTTCTTGTAGCGTTCAATTGCATCCCACTCATCGCGGTGTCCCTCGTGGACATCATGGATATAATGGGGTGCCATTACATAATTGATATTCAAGTTAGAATATCACAGTTTAATTTCAGACGCGTTGTCTGAAATTTAAATAAGAGATTATAAGCTATTATAATCTAAGAAGGAAAATTCGATTCGGTATAAATACCGAATCTTGCAGGTTAACTGATAGTACAGTTAGTTAAAGACTTGATATTATTATATTAATTAGTTAGTTACTATACTATTAGCCTCTAAACCACCCATTAAATAAACACTCTTAATTTTGCGTTCTAGATAATAAGTGAATATTAATATATTTACTTTTATTATAGGATTAGTTGTTACCAACTAATCCTGCCCTAATTGTATTGCGCGCTTCCTCGCACAAATACAGAGTAAGCCTGTAACAGGATCAGTCCTGTTACACCTGGTAGCACTTTGTGGTCCGTCTTAACGACCACAGTTCCGTTCTGCTAGTTAACTAGCGGAGCGAAGATTAAGAGCCGCTCGGCATCATGTCGCGAGACATGTCGGCTGCCGAGCGAGAAAGAACGCTGGAAGAGGTGAATAAACACTTCCCTCACTTCTCGTCGCGTAGTAAAGACGCGACGGCGGAAATGATTCGGTATATGGGGACCGACATCATTAACTTCCTCAAGAGTAAGTCTCCGGAGGAAGTGGTACAGGTGGTGAACCGCTTTAGACTAAACCACCTAGAAAAGTCAGAACGGCCCGCGCCGGAGGCAGCTCGGACCTCAACTGCACCTGCAACGCATAGCGTTTAAGTAGTAAAGGCGCGAGTACCGCCCTTTACCAGCGAAGGGGGCGAGCCCCTTCGTAGATGTTTCGCAGAGGTGTAAGATGCCATCTCTGCGCAAAATATTGTTGACGAACGTCAACAGGCGTACTTCGCCACAACATGTCTAGGTGGCAGAGCCAGGGAATGGGCGATGAGTCACAGAGCCACTGATGACTCTGCGTTCCTTACTTATAAGGAATTTAAAGCTGAGCTAAAGCTCAACTTTGAAGCTCCAGAAATGGAGCTAAGTAGTCGGCAGGAGTTTATGGAACTCCGGCAAAGTAAGCTTGACCTCCAAGCTTAGCTCAGAATACGCAATATTTGCTGTCAAATATTGTGTATGAGCCGGTGCCCCCTGCTATGCAGGTCACTGGCTTCATGAAGGGACTCAATGATGGTCCCGTCAAACAGAGTCTCTATCGGCACCCGCCAGATACTCTGAGGGATGCCATTGATATGAGCATCCGTGAGGAGTTCAGCATGCGATCAGCGTCATCTCATGCTGGGTACAGTCGAAGGGCTCAACAGCCCTTCGATTTTGACATGCCGCAACGGCATGTAAACAATCAGCAGTCAGGCAGACGAAGCTCACACTTCGTCTCAAGAAACAGCCACCCGCGCCAGATCATGGGCGGTGGAGGTCCAGAGCCGATGGACCTATCGGTTGCGGTTGCTTTGAACAAGAAGCAACCGAAATTTAAGAAGAATATTTGCTGCACTAGATGCGCGAAAATGGGGCATTTTTCCCATGAGTGTATGGCACCACGTCCGGTGCCACGCAGTCAGCGGACGGAACCGTCCGCTGCACGGCGACACCAACAGGGACATCACCCGGTTGGTGCAAAAAACGAGAATCGCCAGTAGGGCGGGGCGCCCTACTGGGAATGTTATCCCACATGCCGACATAGGGCATGTGAGGGTAATAGCCCCAGACGGGACTATGTCCTGTCCAAAGGTGCAGGGTGATGGTAAGCCTCTTATCACCCTGGAGGTTAAGCCGCACGGGAGCGATGTCCCCATGCGAGCTTTGTTTGACACAGGAGCGTCAAACAATTTCGTTAGAACTCAGATTCTAACGTTGTTGAGATTCGTGGAGGTAGAAACCCCACGAAGTATGTTGTCAGTCCGGTTAGCAACAGGTGCAACCGTGACTACTCCAAAGCGTGTGATTAAAACACGCTTCGAGTTGAATGAACTGTCATTCGAGGATGAATTCATCGTCCTCGATTTAGATGACAAGTTCGATGTGATACTTGGAATCCCATGGATGTCGAAGTTTAAACCTTCGATCGACTGGGTTAACCTATCGATCGACTGCGGCGGACGCACAGGATCTGATCACCCTGTGTGTAATCCGGCTGTATCAGAGGATACAACCGCAGCGTCAGACAGTCTGGTGGATAGCGATGGCACCACCAGGTCTGTTCTGACACGATCAGCGGAAGGTACCTCCGCTGTTGAGAGTCCAGAGGGACTACCACACGCAACAGAAGAGCCGTTGCGTATTGGAGAGAAACATTCCACGGGTGATAAAGACCACCGTGAGAATGAAGTAATATCCACGGTGGGAAACACCCACCGTGAGGATGAAGTGATATCCACGGTGGGAAACACCCACCGTGAGAATGAAAATGTATCCACAGTGGGAAACACCCACTGTGCGACCGAAGGTTCCAACACGACGAATGAATTCCGTGTTGATGAGAGTGAACTCACGATCGAGTGCAATCGTGAGCAAAACTCCGTGGTGGCCAGTGCCCACCACGTTGCGTTAGCCATGCGCACGGGTGATAAAGACCAAGGTGTCGCAGAAAAGGCGGCCGGTCAGACGAGCACATCTGATCGCCAAAACTCCATGGTAGGCAGTGGCCACCATGATGATGAGTATTCGCACACGGTGAATCGTAATCACCGTGTAGCAGTCAATCAGACGAGTGCGTCTGATTGCATGGGCTGTTCCGTCGAGACGATCAACGTCTTGACGCAAACGGAGACCGGATTAGCTACCCAGTCTCCGTTGATGGAACACTCTCCGAAAGAAGGTTCGGAGGTGATGGCTTTTCCAGCTTAGCGCTGGAAGAAGTTTATGAGAAACTTGCACGAAGGTCAGATCGAACACATCTGTATCATCGTTGCAACAGATGATGTAGTGGATATTCGTCAACGAATATCCACATTACAAGTGAAAAACATTGCGAAAGAGGTTCCCAATGATCAAACGAGAGTTCAGCGCTTTGAAGCGCAGAGCTGGGAGTCGCTTAAAGCGACCTCCCCATTTTATGAGGTACTTCGAGAATACGCTGACGTATTCCCAGAAGAAGTACCTAGCGAGCTCCCTAAGGATAAGGGAACTCGTCATGAGATTGACCTCGTGCCAGGCACGAAGTATTGTGTTACGCGGCAATGGCCGTTGCCGCGTGATCAGGTAAAAGCGATCGACGAGTTCTTCGAAGCTCGTCGTAAATCAGGCCAAGTGCGGGAGTCTACCTCACCGCACTCTACCCCCACCTTTTGTGTGAAGAAGTACACAGGTGGGTGGAAAATCGTTCACGCTTAGAACAAGCTGAACGCAGCGACGGTACCGGCACAGACACCGATACCGCGGAAGGATGTCATCATAGATGGCATGTGCGGGAGCACCATCTTTAGTGCTCTCGATCTAAGAGATGGATTTTATCAAATCCTCATGCGTGAGAAGGATATCCCTCTCACGGCGGTAAGCACCCCAAGCGGCATGCTTTGGGAGTGGCTTGTTATGCCGCAGGGGCTTCGAAATGCCCCTGCTACGTTTAACAGATGCGTAACGCATCTATTACTCCCGGTGCGAGAATTCGCACCGAGTTATTTCGATGACGTGTTCATCCATAGTAAGGGTGAACACGATAAAAGCGATGTAGATGTCCATAGGGAGCATCTACGTCGAGTGTTGGAGCTTATGCGCAAACATAAGCTCTATGCAAATCTGAAGAAGTGAACCTTTGGTGCACCTGAGATACCTGTTCTTGGATGATAGAACGGGGTGCGTCCTGATCCAGAAAAGATCAGGGTGATCGTTGAATTGCCTACGCCAAACAACGTTAAGTAACTTCGAAAGTTCCTTGGGTTGGCAACATATTTGCACAAGTATTCGTGCAACTATGCTGGGTTGATATGACCTCTTTCTCAATTACTTAAGAAAGATGTCGAATGGCATTGGGATACCCAATGTCAAGATGCTTTTGATGCAGTCAAGCAAAGCTTGACTGAAGCGCCTGTCTTGGCTATAGCCGATAACGAGCGTCCGTTCCACGTCGTTTCCGACGCGAGCGATTCGATATCGGCTGTGCTTTGATGCAGCGTGATCACGATGATCGTGATCGCGTAATCTGCTATCAATCGCTTCAGTTGTGCCCAGCCGAGCGCAACTATCCAGTGCATGACAAGGAACTCCTTGCCATGAAGTACGAACTGGCTAAGTTTTGGATATATCTATTGGGAGATAGACCGTTTGTGGTTTACACGGACCATGCGTCGCTACGCACGGCCGTGAATTCACCACACATTTCTCAAAGAATGGCTCGATGGCTGTCATTCTTTGCTGAGTACAACTTTACGGTTGAATAAAAACCCGGAAAGTTGAACGTGATAGCAGAAGCTCTATCACGAAGGCCCGATTACGAGATGAAACCGTCCGTAACCGAAGGGGCCAGTGCAAACGCGATCCGTTGCACTGCTTTGTCGTCGTCAATTATACGACAAGTACGCGAGGCGTACAAAACAGACGAGGAGACACGTCTGTTGATTGATTACTTACGTAATCAATCAAGTGAGAAACGCGACGAAATCCCAGAGTTCCTCCGCGCTTGCGTGCATCGATATCGACTGCACGATGGTCTGCTGCTTTACAGCACAGACCAAAAAGATGAAAGTCGCATCGTCGTTCCAAATGACGATGATCTCAAACATCAAATGATGTTTGAGTATCATGATGCACCGATTTCGGGGCATCAAGGTCGAAAGAAGACATACGATTCTCTCGCACGTGACTTTTACTGGCGAAACCAGTACAAGTGGGTACGCAAATACGTACGCGCTTGCGAGATTTTCCATCGCGTTAAGACTGCGCAGTCTGCACAGGCTCCGCTGCAATCTCTGCCGGTTCCGACAGAGTGTTGGAAGTCCATTTCAATGGACTTCGTATTCGGTCTTCCACCCGACAATAGTCGGAAGACTGGAATAGTGGTCTTTGTAGACCGTTTCAGTAAGATGGTACATCTTACTGCAATATCAGCGAATGTAACCGCCGCTCAAACAGCGCGGATATTCGTTGATACGGTATTCCGTTTGCACGGAATGCCGGAAGACATTGTCTCGGATAGAGATCCGAGATTTATAGGACGTTTCTGGCAAGAAACGTTCTCATTGTTGGGAACCCAGTTGAAGATGTCAACTGCGGAACATCCGGAAACGGATGGGCAGTCGGAACGGGTTAACCGCGTTCTCGGAGACATGTTGCGATCATACGCACATGCCTTTGAACAGTGGAGTGACTACCTGTCACTCACTGAATTTGCGATTAACAATTCGGTGCATGCTTCAACTAAGCATACACCGTTCTACGTGAATGCCTTAAGGCATCCACGAACCCCAGCTATACTTGGCGGTACGCCAAATCTAAGTGGGGGAGGGACCCGCTCAAATTTTGAGCGAGTCAATGCACAAGTTGCGACTGCAACTTGTGAACAAAACGATGGCCCTTCTACTGAAAGTACAGTAGAAGCGGAAGCAGCTTCAATTAAAACTGAAGCTGCATACGATGAATATGTGTCTGCAGCAATGGCTGCAGACAACGAGGACAATGAACCTACTGCTGATAAAGCAGTAGATGAATTAGTATTACAGCGCCAAGCTGTAATACGCTATGTAAAGGATGCACTTGCCTCTGCTTTTGATAAGCAGAAGAAAAATACAGATAAACAAGGAAGAAAGAACAAAAACTCCTTTCTTAAAGGTGAATTAGTATTACTAAGTACTACTAATTTGCCTACACATGCAATAAGCTACTTCCCTACACGGAAGTTGCTTCCTAAGTACATTGGACCCTTCAAGGTCCAAGAGATTCGGGGGAATGCCTATACCTTAGACATTCCCACAGCAATGCGGCTTCACCCAACATTCTATGTTGGGCGGCTCAAGCCGTATCACTCTTCTTCGTCTTACGACGAGACGCAGAACCACGGGAGATGCCGTGCTTCTTCAAGTATCCCAAGAGAGACTTGTAATCGGCCTCCAGCCGTTGGTGAGCAGAGCGGAGAGTCGTTACCTCCGCCTTCGACTGCTGGATATCAGCCGTGTGCCGATCGAGCTCTCTCTTATAGCGAGAAAGCTCAATGTACAGAAGATCATTCTTCTGCTGGAGGGCAGTGTGCGCCTCGAGGATGTATCGGACATCCTCGCGAAGAGACCGATATGTCTTCACACAGTGAGACATATCGCTGCTCAAGGAGGAATAACCCTCCTCGAGCTTGTGGAGCGATGAACCATGCTCCGCAACAACAACGTCGAGGGAATTCTCAACCTCCGCCGCCCCTGATTGATAATCAGGGAATAAGAGATATATCCTCGAGCGCTTGATCTCGAAGCGCTTGGTGCCTTTGAAGAAGGGGCAGCGTACCGAGTACTTGGTACGCTGGCTGGGATATCCCCAAGAGTTCGACTCATGGGAACCGATTGAGGTTCTGAGGGCCGACGCCCCAGACCTTTTGACTGAGTTTGAGAAGAAGTCTCAAACTCATAATGCGAAGTAGCATCAACAGTAGGTGTTAATTCATTTAGGGCATCGATTAAGCCCTGAATTTCGGCGGGTACGGAAAAACCACCGTACCTCCGCAACTCCTCCTCTGACAGACGAGGAGCGCCCTGCGGACACCGCGGGCAAACGAGGTGAGAAGGGACACCACCGTTCAACCCTTCTTTGATGCAAGCAAAATGGATGTATTCCATTTTGCCTGTTCGCGAGTGCTTTAAAAAGCGCTCGCGCATTACGTGAACTCTATTCACGTAATCATCTGGGCTTTTGTTGTAGTTGTCAACAAAAGCATTCCAACTCTGAGTCAGGGCGTCTTTATCGTCCCTGTTCTTCCTTGACCCTTTCCGGCTCGAATAATATCGAACCTGGAGAAAGAGGTCAATAAAGTACAGACGTCTATCGTCTGTACTTCGATCGAATCGACGTGACTGGATGTCTTCGCAGTCATCCAGCACGTTGATATCGAACAGCGCATACTGGCAGTCTCGTTTACGGTGACCGCCACTGTTGGGGGCAATAGCCCAGCCAGGGGTCCAAAACCCCACTCTGTACGGAACATGTGGTTCCGTACGATGATACGCTTTAGAAGCGGCAGCCGCCGCTTCTGTTAGAGCTCTTTTAGCAGGCGGAGCACCGCCTGCTTCAACACCACGCGCCGGGGTTAAACCACCCCGACGTGAAGACGTACTTGGTCCAGGTGGGGCTCTGCGTTCCCGCAACCACCTGTGATAATCATTGTCGCTGTCATAGCTGACATCGGCACAAGAGTTAATCGCTGTTAGGCGATGAGCACTTAGCGCGTTTTGACTCGCTAGATCCTTTCGCGGGGACAGCTGTGACCCAATCACTTTGTTCGGACTCAGAACTCCCGAACATGGCCCTCTTGGCAACACGCCATTCGGAAGTTTCCATCATGCGAGATGTTGCATTAGCAACATCTCCCTGTTTCTTGCCATATGCCGCCTTAGCAGCATCTGTGGTCGAAGACGGTACGTCTTCCGACCTTTGCGTAGTTGACGCTGCTAATGCAGCGTCACCGTTGTCACTCAACACCTCAGCACCTAGTGCTGAAGCGGAGGAAGGAGCTCCTTCATCGTTTTCAGCAGCGCTCTTTAGAGTGCCGCCGCCGTGTGTCTTTACCATCGAGTCGATGGTCAATCAGTTGGTGAATGAGAAATTCTGACCAACAAGTGCCACCCATGATTGGCCAAAATAAGAATTATTATTGGCCAACCACCTTAAGTGGGGGGTGATGTAATGGGGTGCCATTACATAATTGATATTCAAGTTAGAATATCACAGTTTAATTTCAGACGCGTTGTCTAAAATTTAAATAAGAGATTATAAGTTATTATAATCTAAGAAGGAAAAGTCGATTCGGTATAAATACCGAATCTTGCAGGCTAACTAATAGTACAGTTAGTTAAAGACTTGATATTATTATATTAATTAGTTAGTTACTATAATATTAGCCTCTAAACCACCCATTAAATAAACACTCTTAATTTTGCGTTCTAGATAACAAATGAATATTAATATATTTACTTTTATTATAGGATTAGTTGTTACCAACTAATCCTGCCCTAATTGTATTGCGCGCTTCCTCGCACAAATACAGTGTAAGCCTGTAACAGGATCAGTCCTGTTACAATGGATGCGATGGCCGTGTCGATCACATCGCTCGCGAATCTCACGTCGCAATTCGCAACCTCCTTCTCCAATTGTCGATACGGAGGGTACTCCACATTACCATGTGGAGCGTCTGATGGCGCGACGCCATCATCGGGGTCAAACCCAAGATATGGTGAAGTGGAAGGTTATCCACATTCACAGAGTTCATGGGAGTCCGAGACTCCCCTGCGGCAGGAATGCCGTGACGTCGTTCACGCTTTCGAGCGGGATAATCCCGCTGCGGGTCGACGACCAAAGGGGCGCAAGAATACCCTTCACTCCCAGTAGTTGGGAGTTCTCCGGAGGCAGATTTGGTGATCACACAGCTCTCTAGCACCGCGTTGGGGTCAGGAGCGCTGGCATAGCGCGTGTAATATGGGGTACGTAATAGCCCCATCGCTTTGGCTCTGGCAAATGCCTAGCGCAACGCCCTCTCCACCCGAACGTCACGGTGGGAATAGCTGTTGTGCAGCTCAGTAAAACTAGGGAGGAGTTTCTCCCTTCCGCCCAAGCGCGGAATTTACTTTCTTCATCTTCAGCACTCTCTCCGGGAAAGAGAACGATAGGAACCTCGTGTAGGTTCTCAACAGGGGCACCCTGTGCCTGCCTGTCGAGGCGCTCTTGGTATGAGACGCCAGTGAACGGCTTCTGCGCGAGCAGTTGTTCCCGGAGTTTCTTCCGGCGTTCGTATTGATACGGCTGTTCAGCCGCAGGGCCAGGAGTATAGAATGCTAAAACATTCCTTACCATAGTCCTAGCCCACTTTGGGAGGTCACGAGGACCATCAAAATTATATGCCGCCCGTGGCGGGCGTTTGGGGGCGCGTAACGCAGTCCTTCGTTCCTGTGCGACAAGTTGGGCTTCTTGAGCCGCATCCAACTCATTGGTGATGATCGCCTTCGGCGATCCGGATGTATCATCAGACATTGGCAGGGGTGGAGCACTAGCTAGTGCATTTTCCCCACGTGTGGGGAACGGATTGGGTTCCCGACATCGCCGTTCGGTGTTGTCGGAGTGGTCAGACGTTAAGGAGATATCCCCAAGGGCATCCACCTCCGAGTAATCGGAATAGTCTACCTCCTCTTCTTGAGGAGAATCCTCAGCACCACTAAAGGTGCTCATGGTTAGCCAGAAGTTCTGGCAGTTGGAGTTCTCCAACTATAATTGATTTATTGCGTAAGCAATAGTCTTGATGGGGGAGGATGTAACAGGGTTGCATTTGGTTACATTTAGTTATGTTGTGTACGTAAGTACACTACGGTTGAGGTCAGTATTGACCGGTCCGAAAGGTTTGGACCTATTGGTTATTTTAACCAATCAGGGCAGGAGCCCTTGGTGGAGGCGTGGCAGCCTGCCACGTGTTGGTACACAGGTGGTGTACATTACATTTCGGCTAGGTACGAATGGAGTAAGTTCTACTAAGTATTACATATAGTTTACATTAGTTTAAATTAATTTAGGCTAATTATATATAAAGGTGTGACTGGGTACACACACACTTTTTGCTGCGTACACACCCGATAGGTTAGGGTTAGGGTTACACCTTCCCTTGCACAAGCTCTAGTAAAGACTTGTAACATCGTCTTGGAGAAAAGAGCGAGGACACCCTGTCGGTCATGAAAGCTCCACGTCGACACCAAATAATACTTATTTTTTGAGATACAGCTCCATAACCACATTGAAGTCACGTAAAACCTTCGACTACGGCTAATGACAGCACATTTTGCTTCTGTATTGTAGGGAATAGAAACAAAGACGTGCGCTTACTGCCTGACGCACTTGCTTATGCCTGGCGATGATGCGTACAACTACACGGCGTCCACGTTGATCAGTACCCCATCAGGAAAGCGTATTACTTCAGACTTTTTTATCGTGAATATTTACATGCATTTTTTGGCAACTGTAGTTATTCAAGCCATTTCGCAGAAGTGCCGAGGCGTCCGAAATTCTGCTCGACATCTCAAGTCGCCTGAAATCTATCGAGAAGGCTACATAGTAAACGGTCTATTTCCCGAAGTCCCGATCTCTACGTCTAGTAGAATAACAAGGGCAGAAACAAGAAAACTGATGTTTGGCACAAGTTTCTATTGGAAAATCTGCACAATGACGTTGTCCTTGTGTTTGAAGTTCATTCCATAATCAATCAACTGTCTCATCAATGTATGTCACAGTTTTAAACATATCACAAAGCCTTGGTGACACCCTCCATGTGCTTGACAACCTCTAGCACTGACTTGAAACTAAAAGGCCCCGTAGCAGCCATATCAGCTAGCACCTTTCGATTCAGCTCAATACCCGAGCTATTCATCTTGCCATAAAGCTTTGTGTACGAAATTCCTTCCTGTCGTGCACCTGCGTTGATCTTTTGAATCCATAAAGAGCGCATGTCCTAGCAATTTCAAATGCAATAAATTAAGAGCGTGGAACACAGCATTTTCTTACGTGTAAGGGAAGGTGTTACCCTAACCCTAACCCTAACCCTAGGGGGGTGTACGCAGCAAAGGGGGGGGGGTGTACCCAGTCACGCCCTATATTAAATATACATTCAGTTTACCAATAACACTAAGACTGCTAGGCGCACGACCTTGACCGGTCGCGCGCGCAGTGAGTGTAGTAGCTTAAGAGAATACCGTCCATTACCTACACCCTTTCTAAGGGAAGCCTTGTCTCAAGGCGTTAGTTAACTCTAACTATTAATCTTCCTTAAAGCGGTAGATACCGCTACTTATCCGATACGCCCTTGTAAAGGGCTTAGTAGGAGAGTTCTCCTACTCGGGGCCAAGATTCCCGGGTTGTTTTACTACTTAGCCTTAACGGCTGTATTCCCTTTACGGAATGTAAGTAAAGGGAGGGCTCCCTCTTACCTACTACACTCACTGCGCGCGCGACCGGTCGAGGTCGCACGTCCGCAAGATAGAGTGAAATGTAAACTGAATATATTTAATATGTAATTAGCCTAAATTAATTTAAACTAATATAAACTATATGTAATACTAAGTAGAATATTCCTAATTCGTACCTAGCTAAAATGTAGTGTACACACCTGTGTACTGACACGTGGATGGCTGACACACCACCACACCAAGGGCCCTGCCCTGATTGGTTAAAATAACCGAAAGGTTCAGAACCTTTCAAACCGGTCAATACTGACCTCAACCGTGGTGTACTTATGTACACCAACACTAAATGTAACTTGAATATAACCCCGTTACAGTCTTCCTTTGTGCGCTAGCCGCACCGTGCGTATACGCACCAGCTACAGTTTCCCAGAAGGAACCATCACCGTGCGCAAAGACATATCGAAAACAGAGAACACTCGAGAATGTTCGAGGACATTCCGTGCGGACGTAATCAATGATTACTCCGTGAGTTTCGGTGTGTTAACATGGGTCATGTCTGTGACACCTGACGATTCAAAACAATTAGTGGGAATCACTAATCCGTAATTGGGCATCGCCATGTAATGGCACTATTACATAGGCTCATTACACGAGAACTTCGCGATCCCGATCTTCGGAATCTTGGCCCCACCAGCGTGCCAAAACGTGAGCCATAGATTTGATACATTGGCGGCGCACCCATGCCTTCCATCTGTTGCATTCTAACTTGGGGATTTGGTGGGGGTCTGGCCACTTTTGCACGCGGTGCCCCACCCACCTTAATCCCAACATCACGGTTCAAATCGTTATGGTCATTTGTTGACCAAACGGGCGATAATATTTTAAACTTTCTCGGAACAGGTTGTCCCGGGCAGAAACCGTAGAGTCTTTCCTCGACCCGAAAGCTGTACTCTCCGACAAGCGGCCTTGTGTCTCGTCCACAGACACAGCCGTGCCTGCACCTCCTTCAGGCTGTCCAGGATCGCCTTGAGGACCACTCCCTGGTCCACGCCTGCATCGTCACTTTGCTTGACGCTATCATCACTCATATTTATACCACAAAAGAAAAGAGCGATACTCCACACAGAAACGAGAAATAACACCACTAACCCTCCTATAACGAGGGGACTTGCACTAGCGAGATTACTGGGTGTGGCAACTCGGATGACTATGCCCCATCTAGTGGCAGAACAATGAGTGAAATCAGGCGTTTCTTGAGATTTATATTTCGACGGAAGTGGATGCGAAGTTATTTATTTGACTGCTCGGATATGGGACATGGGCGGTGCATCATTAGTGTGAGTTACACAATACTTGTGTGCGAAGATTGTTGGGGACGAGCCCTAAATTCACTGATCACGTGATCATGATCACGTGATCATCCATTTTCGGATGATACATTGTTACCACTATCGTACACGTATCACGGTCAAGAGGAACCAATAAACTGTTCCAATTTAATGTACACCACCCCTCTGTCAGTAAAAGGGCGGGATAGCACGCCAGTTGAACACTCGGTGATTGCGGATTGTAATTGGTAATGCCGTTAGCCAAAAAACGCAAAAAAGCGGGCAAAACGCTTATTTTATTAAACTAGAAAACGAGTAGTATACATACTAAAGCCACTATCACTATATGGAATGTATAATTGCTTCAGAATGCCATGTTGTCTATGTACACATATCCATGTAGTCTTATCCTTTGTCGCCGCGTGTTTAAGTCGTATGCTAACCGGTATAACAAAAATATGGAGGTTTGCTAGCTGCGTAATCTAACTAGCAACGGGAACAAGCTAAAGAAACCAAACAGGCAACAAATTCTTACGCTTGGACGTGGCAGGGTGCCTAATTTCGCGAGTCCAGTACGGAGAATAAAAAAGAGGGGAGGGGCGCCCGATTAGGCTGGATGAAATATTTGCCTGCCTCTACAGATCGGCTCAATATAATTTCTCTGAAAGATCGGAATACCCGAAACTCCCTATTAGTCTACTGAAAAACTGGTTGAACTCTTCGCATCACTCATTTTGCCGCTTAATGACTTCTCTTGAACGTCATGAAGCTCGATATCCTGCAGACTTTTCAAGGCAGACCTGCATCTTGACCCCATGGATTCGGATCATCGGACATTTTCCGTGCTACTGCAGGGACCATAATAGATTTACATACTTTCTTCATTTAATAAATCTACTTATATAATTCAAGTTTTTTCATCGGTTGTGATTTGTCCGACAAGGGTGCGAATATTTATTTAAAGGGTATTGCTAGGCACACAAACCCTTTGCTAGGTACACCCATAATAAAGCGCTTATAATATGTCCGCCCTTTTTTGTTTAATTATACTAATATAGTACGTTCCTCTGGATAGTAATGCTGCGAGAGACACTAGTTGTACCCACGGAGTCATAGCGCGTGAAATCACTGAGATGTTGATGAATACACAGATCCAAACATATCCTTAAAGTGGATTTACGATTGCCCATGTTTTTGAGATGCTGAAGTTAACGCAGAACAGTTCCGTCTTCCCCACACCTAATTTTCGTGGCGGTTAGACACAAATGGATGATCACGTGAACATGATCACGTGATTAGTGGATTTAGGGTTTTATCAGTGGATTTAGGGTTTTATCAGTGGATTTAGGGTTTTATCAGTGAAATTTAGGGCTGGTCTTGTTGGGTGTTTGCCACTCACTCGTTTGGACAAGACCTCTATCAATTAATTAAGGTAGTTGGAGGGAAAGATGGTGGAACTTTACTGCTTGTTGGTCGGCGTCAAGGGAAGCGCGTTCCCAGTGAAGATCGACGCGAGCGAGTCTGTGGGAGACTTGAAGGACGCGATAAAGGCGAAGAAGTCGGCGACGATCACATGCGATGCAGACGAGCTAGAGCTGTTCTTAGCTTGGAAGAACGGCGCATGGCTCGAGTCGCGCTCAAACGATGTAGAGAAACTCAAGCAAGGCGAACTGACTACGGCAATCGAAGAGCTAACGAAAGAAAACAAGCAGCTGCAGGGAGAAGATGGCCTTCAGGAAGTACTTAATGGGAAGCCACCTTCGAAATTGAAGCAAATACACGTACTGGTCGTCATTCCGGAAGGTGGCAAGAGCGGAATAACTGCAGGTCCAATGCCATGGAACGCAGAAACACTGAAGATGGTCATGAATGAGGTTCTCAAGGAGCGGGATGAGAAGGCGTCCGTGTATTCGTTTTCCAAATTAAATAGTGAAAAAAGAGAACGACTTGTCAAGAAGATGCGCTTATCCGAGACTATTCCATATCTCAAGGAACCCGTCGATACTTCGATCGCTGGTTATACGTGGATTTCGGAAGTCGAGGAGAGTGGGGAGAGTCAAAGAGCTGGGTACATGGCTTACTTGCAGCAGCATTTGAAGGTGCTGATTGATCAAGGCTTCCAGTTAGTTGACATTGCAGACGATCATTCAGCTCTTAGTATTGTGGATCCAAGGCTTCCGTTTGGCATGAAAGGCACGGCGGATGTATTGCTACGACTATCAAACAATCCACTGATTATGCTTGCTGGGATTAGCTTGGTGATCGAGCTGAAGAAGAAAGTAGCATTGGAACACCTTCCTCAAGCGATTGGTCAACTTGTGAGCTGCAGCATGAAGGCACCTAATGATTGTTATCCAGCGAGTTTGTTGACGGATTTGAACGACCATTGGCATTTTTCTTGGTTCAGCGGAAAGTACGAATTGACCCAACTTACATTGCAGTATCCAAAGAACGCATTCCAGTTCATTGAGGCAGCCGCACTGAATCGAACCAAGTCACCCCCACGTCCTCCGTCATTCATTCCTGGACCTATTACGATTCTCAAGGTCGATGAGTTTCTGCCTCAGCCGGTTGATGCTAATGCAGAGGAAATGATGGAGCGGTACGAGTTGATGGCCGATGTGGTGGAGCCTGAATTTCTCGCCGCGAGACGTATGGAGTACGGGCAGCACATGGTGCAGTCGATGCCCATGTATGCTCACATGTTTGCGTAAGTTTTCTGACGTATTTTCCACAGAATTGTCCAAGCGACGCGGTAATCATTTATGTATGGCATACATTGAAACCGTTTTATTCTTACCAAATTTTTAAGTTAGTGCTTCTGGTGTCGTGGTGTTACGTGTGATGCTCAAACAACACCAACTAATTGTTGAAAATCTGCTGTCTAGGACTTGACAGCTATGGTGGAGGCAGCTGCGTGTGGTGCGGTCCAACGGTCTGAGGCGGTGGATTGACTGCACGAGAATGATCCTATTCATAAGTGTAACGGTAGCAATTGTAGCTCCCAACATTGCGCATTTTGTTGAACTCAAGAACGAATGCAGGAAGGTCAGGACAGAGACACGTTGGAAGGAGTACGAGAACTCTAAGTCGGTTTTGCTCAAGCTGGAAGACGCCTTGGATGGTCGTTCATCAATCTGATCCCAAACACTGGTTCGTCAAACGGGTCTAGCTAGAGACTGATCGATGATATTCAAGCGGAGATAGGGCGAGACAATCATGAAGGCGTGGTCTTGACTGAACACGGTAGGAGCGCACTCGAAGGCAGCACTTATATAAGTAGAACTCTTTTATGTTCATCTCATTCACCCGAGCCAGGGTACAAGATTTCGGCATGCAATCGGTTCATCGCGGGGTTCGACGAGAAGATCATTCACTGCCACATAGGAGGGTTGAGTGAGTGCGTACAGTACTGCTCGCGCAATACCAACTGGTTGGTGGAGGATTGGTGTCGCTAGTAAGGAAGCAGAACAATTAAATATCAAATTCTAGAGGAAGATTACGATACAAGGAATGTGCGCACCCGACGGTTGGCCATATTTTATCATGGCTTCCTCATCCACGCCATTGGCGCAGCACCCGCGTGTTTTACCAAGTCCGTGGCGACATTACCAGGCTGCATCGAGATACAAAACGAAGGATTCATATCCAGTCTAGCCAAGCGTTGATTGACAAAAAACACGGTACCTGGATTCACGTTACACGTAAGCCACTCCCAACGTTCTCAAGACGCAAAAAAAGCCTGGGAAATCCCCTCGATCAACATTTTCGAGGCGGAATACACCCCCAAGCCAGGAAACACTTTACGTCCAGCATCGAACGAGTATATTGACAATGTGGCCCGTCTTCCGAGCGAGCATTTGCGGCAGCACGGCAGCGACGCCATTCAGGGTTCCCTTACAATTGATCTCGATCGTCTAAAAGAAAATCACAGGAAACAACAAGCACCACTTGGTGTTAAAACGTATCGCCAACAACAAGATCGTCTGTTTCGACGCACTCGATCCCAACTGTCTTGATTCATATTACTCAAGAGTTCAAACGGCATGACCCCAGCTAGGATAATAGCGAGAGAAGGTTAGTACAGCCCAGTTTCAACACTACCAGAGAGCATACCATTGTTCACAAGAGTATCCACTGTCCCAAAGGTCGTTTCGGCCGCTTGCACAAGGTTTTGCACATCCTATCGCTGCGTAACGTCCGTCTTGATGATTAAGATGTTTCCATCATCGCCAAGTTGCTGCTCAATCTTCGTCTTGACAGTTTCCAATGCCTCTAGACGTCGAGCCCCCACCCCAGTGCCACTTTAGCTCCCGCTGCTGCGAGTTCAAATGCAATGGCTAGGAAAGTTTAGACAAGATATTAGACACACGAGATATATGGATAAAGAGATTTGGTAGACTGTCTACCGGCACCAATGCCTCCGGAAGCACCAGTGACCACTGCCCACTTTGCCTCTCAGCTCGATCATATCAGTCAATGAAGATAGTTTTGACATGTTTTTAACAATATTGTATTCAAGAGACCTTATGCACTTCACATACCCTTTCCAATCTGCTTGTGTCTTGAGTCTGCACCACATCGAAACCGACCTGTGCACTTTCCATACCCTCTCAAATCAGCTAATGGCTTCGATCCATACACTAATTGGCACCATGCTTAACACCATGACGTGCTCGACACGCTGTCGCACCGCTTTCAAAGCGCGTTGCCTTCGTACCGCCGCGTCCTTGGCGCTTTTTCACATCTAAGCGAAGAAAATGAGCCATGGAAAAATCCGTTTGAAATTGGCCTAAATCCCCTTCAAACGCCCCAACGGACGTCCCCAATGGTCTCCATGAGGACGCGAAACGGGCGTCGGCCTTGCAATTCGCCAGTGCTCAGGAAGAAATGAATCAATTGCACGATGGTACAAACGAAAACTGTTGTTTGAACGAGTAATTGAGAGGATATTATCCATTCCATACAGAAACGGCCAATGTGTTTAGGGAAAAAGTGGACGTGTATGGCGAAACAACCAGTGAATCTGGTACACAGTTTGCGCCCAACATCAAGCACAAGAATCGAGAGAGTAGAGCACCACCAGATGTTCTACTTGTTCTTGGCCCTTGCAGCGCTGTTCAGGATGTTTGGATCGAGTTAGTTACCGTTTTTCTTGATTCGAGTGGTGGAATAAAGGGAGAGAGAGAGAGAGAACTGAAGTGTTTTTTTTACCTTGACTTGCTTTTTGGCAGCGGAGAGATGAAAAAAGCGGAATTCTGGCCATGGATTCAAGCATGTGCGGCTGACCCAAGATGAAGGTGAAAAGTTTCCACTATGATTTGGAATCCTTGGTCATCAAAAAGATATTGGCGGCTCGGGCAAATCAAGTGATTGTCTTGTACTGGAGCAGTAAGTATACACCCTGCTCGGCTGTTACCTTCCCTATCACCTAACGATCGTTTGGTGGGCCTTTTTAGTCAGTTTAACCAAGTCTCCCTTCGTCCGACAAGCGCTCGAACTTACGCACTCGAAGATTATTCTCGTAAGTCCCAGCAATGTTGAGCATGGCCCTCTCCCGTCCAATGTGATTGGCGTACTATCAGGTGCGTTGTTCCCTCGACAGTTTTTGACACAATTTTCGACAACTTGTTCGTTCTTTCTACTGTTTTTTTTTCACCGTTTCGTAGGCTTCCAGGATCAGGCTTTGGTATTGGCATTGAATGCTGTTGCAAACTTGCGTGCAACAATTCCCGAACAAGACAAGAATACCTGAGCTTGTTCATTCTATCATAGCGACAAATTTACCTTGAAAAAAAATTAATCGACTGATGAGTGGGACGTCCGGGCGGTGATGACCGTTTAAAAGTTCATATCACGCAGTACTAAGCGAAAAATTGCGATAACGCAGGAAGACTGAAAAGGCTCGAGCTCGTAATCATCAATGTGAAATCAGTCAGCTTGAAAATTTATGCCTAATACTTCACGTAGTGCTCGCTTTCTGAATATTTGTTTCCATTATGAACGACGTGGGAAGTATCACGTGTTGGACCTTATCATTGACATGTTGCAGCGATGGAGTTGGTGAAAGATTCGCGAAATTTTACACTCAAGTGAATTGAAAAATAAATATACATTAAGTAGCGAGCAGGGTGATTTCGTCACATTATACTTTCTGAAACCAGGCAGCTTGGTTTAGCCCGGGATCGAACCCGGGACCTTCCGGTCCAGCAGTGAGTAGTGAACCATTCGACCACGGTCGGATTTAAGTAGCGAGCAGGGGACGAGAGAATATATTGTGATTGTAATATTGCAATCATTGTGGCGGACAATGATTGATTTAGAGGGATGACAATATCGGGTCGATATTGTCATATTGTGACAATCAATTTGTTGGAATGTGAAGTTGCGTCAAGATATTACGCTATTCCAAGGATATTGCATCGACGCACAAAGGACGAGAATACGTGTATACAAATTTTATAATTTGTAACGGACTATAATTTAGTCTAGTCAAAATATATCACTTTTACATTTTCTTCTTATTATTAACTGACGTTAATTCCACGCCCGTTACATTGCACCCATAATTACTTTAACCAGTGGAGTGATTGTATAGGAAGGCACGGATTATCACGTGGAGTACCAAGTATTAGTGAAGTGGATACGAGTGGAGATATTTCGATTATTGTGGCATAGGCCTGGATTAATTGATTACGCATATACTATACATAGGGCAAGTGAAGTATAAGCAGTTGCACTACGATTACGTTATGGCGAAAGGTAAGAATGCACAACAACATATCCAGTAATTCACCACTTGAGCACTTGCATATATCCTTGATCAAACGCCCCAGAACGCAAGAAGGAAGACGATAACGTTCGGATTGGATTCATTGCGGATTACGATGAAGAGACGGTAGGCGATCAAGTGTACGGGTCTTTAGCAAACCGCACTATCAAATTTCTCTCTGACGTTTGAATTATGGAAGACGTCGTATCGAAGTCACTTACTTCATTGAGTCGAACATTGCGACAGGGTGGTTGATCTTCCATTCACACGACCCACAACCGGAGGAGTAATAAGACCTCAATGCGAGCCTAGACGATGATAGCGATGATGAAATGTTTGAGTCAACCGAAAATGTGAACGTGGAAAGCGCTGACGAGATAATGAGATCAGCTTTAGTGTTGACCCACAAGTCTGTAGCGATTCAGTCAACTGTCGTTGACGTTGAGCTTGTTGAGGGCGAATTTGATCGGTTCAGTAGCACGCGTTCTCCAGAATTTAAAATCGAAACAAGCAGGAGATCAATATCAAGTAGCGAGGGCAGTCCCAGTCCTACGTCGGCTGGTAGCAAGAATAAGGAGAGCTCATCCACAGTAATCCGCTCGAAAGAGCGACAAGCGCGAGGACTAGAAACTGCAATGGAAAGAGCTGTACTCAAGATAATGATTCACGACATGGTGGATCTAATGATTAAGCAATGTCAAGCGATGAACCGAGTGAAAAGGATAGACAGAAGAGTTATACAATGGTGGGTGCAGAAGAGTGTGGATGAAACGGATGGATGGGAAGATGACAACTCAATCCCGTGAACGGAATGTAGTTCTACTGCAGTAATGAAGATATTAATGAGACCTATAAAGTGGTTCAGCGGGAGTAACAATTCTGCGAAGTTGACACGAGTTGGGGCGCGTGCGAACAACTTGTTCCAGTTCAAGCCGGCTCGTGCTTGTGTTAGAAAATAAGCTTGACTTTATTTCCACTATGCTAGATCTTAAATTACCTGATCTGATCACTTTTGAATAGGTAGGATCTTATGCAGAGGTTGGCGAATGCGCGAAGGTCGACGCGCTGTGTACGTTTCAGCTGTGGATACGTTCCAAAAACCGGTAGTAATGAAGATCGATAATCGAGCGGCAAGCAAGAATCCAGAGAGCGAATCGATTTCCGGGAGCACGAAGCATACTGATGTGTAGTTGAAGTTTCTCATGGATCATGCATGCTAAGGAGGGTGATGTGAAACCAGTGCGTACCTAGTTCGGACTTGCACTCACGAAAGTGTTAAGTGCGCAAAGAATGATGAAGCTTCGAACATTAATTGTTTTTTCTATCGATGGATTCTAATGTCGGAATGGAGTGTTGTAGTTTTCAGTGAATTCCATGACAATAGGCCGTAATAAATCACAAATGTGCATATTCAAGTTCCTTGTATACGTTTACTCTCTGTTGTCCTAAGCTCCGTCGTAATCGACAAAAACCCGGGCACCGTCACCCTCTTCTGCTTCGTCCACAAGCGTTCGCACAGACACGCCCCACGTCTATACTTGAATCAAGCGTACGTAGGGATTCGTTCGACTCAAAGTTATCATAAAAGGGTACAAGAGAGTTGTATCCTCTGTAGACGAACAAGCCGACGCGCGTAATCATTCCTGGCCGGGATCCACTATCCATTTGCTGCACAGTGCAGCTGGAACGAAGCACAAACGCACTCGTGCTGATTGGCGAACCGAGTGATAGGTATGGCCTCATGGTATCGATGGCAACTCTTCCCGCGTCAGGAGGTCGACCACGATTTAGGGGACGTGTGCGTATCCGGAACGGTTGCGTCCCCTTGTAACCTTTTTTTAACCCTCTTTTTATCAACTAGTCAGTTCTACAACGATTTTTCGTCCCCTACCCCTTCCCCGCGTGTGGAAGCTCTTGGTTCCAGAACGAAACTCGCGACGTTTTGGACGTGGGTTGGTCGTCTCCCGCTCGCGCTCGACGCTTTCCTGTCCGTACGCACGAGGCGCGACCGAACGAGCGCACATACGTCGTGCCTGCGTCCACCCCACACCGTCCATCTCGCGTCGCGCTCCTTTCTTCTCTCTCTCTCGCGGGGGTCGTGGAGGGGGGGGTCAAATATGGACCAATCACTTCCGGCCACGAGTACCGTCGTCGACACAAAACCAGGCCATGCCCCGACGCCAGCGAGTAGTCCGACCAGGCCGGCCACGAGTACCGTCGTCGACACAAACCCAGCCCATGTCCCGACGCCAGCGAGTTGTCCGACCACGGCCACGATGGGGCATCGCCATCGCAGCGTAAGTATGAACGTACAGTCCACGGCACCACCGAGCAAGAAACAACGAGCGTCCGATGATGAGTACGAGCAAGCCTCGCCGCCTCGGACTGCTGCTGTGCCAACTTTTGTGTCGCCCGCGGACGTGCTGCCCGAGAAACAAGACGACGACCATGCGTCCGAGCAGGACAGTGATGGACAGGAAGAAGAAGATGCGTTTCTCACGTGGCTCGTGGCGCAAAAGACGGCGGGGATCCCCGCAACGCAATTGCTCGAGGTGCTGGGCTTGGGCGTCGCGGACGGCGTTGCGATGGCGGACGACGAGCTCTGGGACGCCATGTTGGCCATGGGCATGCGGCTCCTTCAACCGTCCGTTACGGTACGTGGGCCTTCTTTTCTGTCTCGACTGGGCACGCGATGCTCAAATCGTCGTCCCTGATGCCCCCAGCGGCCACGTGCGAAACTCGCGGCTGTCAATACGTTGCACGATGTGGCCGCGCTCTTGCGCACGAGTCGCAAGATTGTCGTGCTCGCAGGCGCTGGCATTTCGGTCTCGTGTGGGATTCCAGATTTTCGGTCGGAAAATGGCATTTACAGTGTACGTACGTCGTGCTCGTACGAACTAGGACAGGAGGAATTCTAACCCTCTTGCGCTCTCGTGCTCGTTTCCATGTCCTAGCGTCTGGGGGAATACAATCTCCCGAACCCGCAATGCATGTTTGGTACGTGCTCTCTCTCGCTCTATATGCTTTTTTTATTGTCCGGGGCCGTACGTGCGTCGGCTAAGTGTGGGCTTGTACGACGGGCTAGATATTGACTTTTTTCGATCGAATCCGCGGCCGTTCTTTGCGTTTGCCAAGGAATTGTTTCCAAAGTCGCGTGGCTACTCGTTCGTGCCGTCCCAGAGTCACTACTTTGTCAAGCTATTGGAACAACAGGGCAAGTTACTGCGCATTTACAGTCAAGTACGTACACCCGGTGCACGCATGCACGCTTGTACGTACAAGTTGCTCACGCACATGATGTTTTTTTGTCTCTACCGTGTCTTCTCTTTGATCGTCCAGAATATCGACATGCTCGAGCACGCTGCGGGGATCTCGCCCGACCGCGCCGTGCTCTGCCACGGCTCGTTCGCAACGGCCACGTGCTTGGCGTGCAAGCGCGTGTACCCAAACGCAGCGATCCGGGACCAAGTCTTGAGTCAACGCGTACCCATGTGCACGGCGTGCCGTAGGGCCGAGGGCATCATCAAGCCCGATATTGTCTTCTTTGGCGAGTCGCTGCCGCGTCGGTTCCACGACTCGATCAAGCGAGACGAAAGCGACGCGGATCTCGTGCTCGTCATGGGCTCGTCACTGAAAGTGAATCCCGTCCGGAGCATTGTCGGCCGGTTTAAGAAAAACACGCCCATGATCTTGATCAATCGCGAACCCGTGGGGCGGCCCCATGCGTTTGACGTGGAATTACTGGGCTACTCGGACGAGATTGTGCTCGAACTCTGTCGCCTGCTCGACTGGGAGCTCCCGCAGCCCGATCCTGCACTCTTTGGACACTTGTCGCTGCCGTCGCCTGCGGCGTCGACGCCGCGTGCGTACGACTTTGTCCCGCCGTCGCGCCATCTCTTCCATGGCGCCAAGTCGACGTACGCGAGCTCGAGTGACGACGACGAGAGCAGTGACGAAGGACTCGAGAGTGACGCGAGTCGCGAGACAATGACGACGGCCCTCGACGATGACGACGAGAAGCCTGGACGGAAACAAGACGTGGCAACAGACGAGCACGAGGAGCTCCTGGGCAGTGGCACCGAGTTGTTACGACCGAGTGTGGACAATTAATCGCTCGTATGAACCCATTACTCGTCCGTGCGGACGAGCAGGAGTGAGTCCAGACCGCGTGAATCCGTGTTTGTAGTGTACGTACGAGGTGGCGAGCAAGGGTCGAGTGGACAAAACGGGAGGCTTTTTGTACGTACGCACACACAGACACACCCACCCACCCACACGGTCGTACATTTAGGGCTCAGCGCGAACGAGCACCGGTCGCATCATGCGACTGCTAGGCGCGCGCACCAATGCAAGCGCATAGTGGCCTGGCTTGCGCTGGACGTCCGGGGCGGCGCTTGGTGCGAGAAACAGGTGCTGCAGCGCTTCGCACGCGATGAACCCGAGCGCACGGACCGCCCCTTTCGGTCGATCGTAGATGGCAGACGTCACGTAGCCAATGAGTCGTCGCTAGTCAAAATAAAACACACACACACACGTGCCACGAGACAGTTAAATGCCATGCAGCTCTCCCTGTGTGTTGTCTCTCTCTCTCACCTCGTCGTCCTTCTCGCCCGTTGGTTTGCTTCGAGCCATTTCTTGTCCGTACCAGCGCTTGTTCGTGCGAAATTGCTGCGCATCGTCACGTGTGGGTGCCAAGAGCTAGCGCAGTTTCCACGCGGGACGTCAGGAGCGACCACAACAACGCGAGCGTTCGTCACGTACCATTGCATTCACGTCGATGTGGCCCCGTCGTGGGACAATCACATGTACGCACACGAGCGTGGGCATGGCGACGCGTACGAACGCCGTGCGGACACTTGTGTGGTCATCATGCTGTCGGGCAAAACTAAATGGTTCCATGTACGTCGCCCCTCGCAGCACACAGGGCTGCTCCTCGTTGCGTGCGGGGTTCTCCTCAGCGTGTGCCGTGTCAAAAAGAACGTTCCAGTCCGGTTGGAACGGCGACGCGACGCCGAGTTTGGCATAATTCACACGCTTGGCCGTGGGTTTGCGCTTGTACGCACGCTCGAGCTCGTGCGCTCGACGGTTCCAGTACCGTTGCCCCGCTCGCGTGTCGGGATAATCGCGTGGAAAGCTAAACAACACTGTTAGACACTGCGAAAACGAGCCACTTGGCTTTCTCTCTCTCTCTCTCTTACCTGGGCGTATGTAACACGGTACACAAGGCCGCGTCTTCTTCGAGTCCGACCACAAACGCACCGGCAGCGACCAGCGCGTGGAGGAAGCCCACGACATGACACGGCAGACAAACGAGGTCGTAGCCACTCGTATGCGGATACGGTTCGTGTTTCGTGATCACGACGAGATCCAGCGACGGTGCCTCGAGATCCAGCGCAGTGGAAGCGAGACCACTGGCGCCCTCTTGTCGTGTCTGAAAGACTTTTGCATTCAGGTGGTGATCGGGACGGAACGTTTGCTGCCGCTCGAGTCGCTTGGACGATGACCAGAGGCCGGAACACGGCAGCTTCTCGTCTTCATTGTCGATGCGTGTCGCTGGAGCGGAGCTTTTCTCGGACGCTGTACGTACATGGTTGCACGACCATGGAGCTTTTGCGGCGGCGCTTGTAGTCGTCCACGTCACGAACGCCTCGAGTTCCTTGAGAATCGCCCGCGTGTCCGGCTCGTCGGCGTCCGGACACGCGAGATTCGAGCCAGACACGGGACTGCGAATCTCCCCCGTGGGGACGAAAGCTGTACTCGGTTCATGTAACAGTGACACGTCTGTCGCCACAGGGTCCGACGAACGCGCGGTCCATCGTACAAGCCGTGGATCGTGGACGCACAGGGAAGTGATGGCATGCTGCCCTCTCTTCTCGTATGGTTTCGTCGCGTTCACTCGATGAGGCTCCCTTTTCTCCACGAGAATCTTCCTGAGCACGTCGTCTGCTCGTCGTCCACGCAGCTTCAGGCGACAAAAGTCGCCGCGTCGATCGTACAACTCGATCGGCGCTTCTCGTCGTACTTGAACGCACACTGTTTCAATCGCTGCCATGGCTTCTTGAAACGCTGCTGGGTGGATCCAAAGCCACACGTGTCGTCTCGTGTCTTCTTCTTCATCTGCTGGTTTCCATATAAACGTGACCGGCGCAATGGCACCGAATGGAAACGCATCGGGATGGTACAACATTCCTGCTCCTTCGCCTTGTCCGGCCACGACGCGTGCGTCCAAGCACGCAGAGGTTTCATCTGGCGCCACAAGGTGCTCGATCACGGTCCCAAGGCAGTGGAACGCTCCCACGAGTTCCACGACGCCATAATAGCTCGTATCATGCACGAGCACGTTGTGACGGACAGATTGTAAGGCCGCCGCGACACTCTTGTCCGCACGATGGGCCGCGAGCATGTAGCCATCTTGGTCCGTCATGATCATGCGCTTGGCGTGCCAGCAATGAGACGGGAGCCACAACGAGCGTGGGGACATGGCCCCCGACGCGTGCGTACGAGCTTGGAGCAACGCGTGCGGCCGCCGCCGATGTTTGCGGCACCGTGGGGCAGGCGGGACGCTCGACGTGGACGACGACGACTTTGTACGCAGCCGGCGCGGGAGCTTGTACGAATTGAACGCATTGGCCCGACGACGTCGTGCATTCTTTTGTGTCTCGAGCTTGCGATCCGTACGATCCGCGACGGCTGGATGTTGTGAGAGTGCGTGCAACGCTGCGAGCTCGGACGCACGCGCTTGCGCAAACTCGAGCACTTGGACGACGCGAGGCCCAGTCGTCGTTGTCATACACCACCAGTCGAAAAGTAGTAGTACCAGGAACTACTACTACTACAGAGGGGGTCAAATATGTATACCGGTATGTATAGATGTTTGTTTACTACCTATCTCATGATGATGGTCAAGGGGGCACATTGCGTCGGACACAACCACCCACTAGGCCCATAATTCCTGCACGTAGCGCTGCTCGTCGCGCAGTTTCGTGAGCGTCGCGTGCGCTTCGTCCGTCGTCATGCGGCCACAGCTTGCCACAATGTCCTGGAGCACCTTGTGCACGTCGTTGCCCATGCTCGTGCCGCCACACACGTAAATAGACGCGTGCTGCGTGTGCACGAGGTCCCACGTCACGGCAGCGTGCTGTTGTAACAAATCTTGGACGTACACGCGGTCGTCCATGTCGCGCGAGAACGCGACATGAAGCTGCGTGAGCACGCCACTCGCGTGGAACGCTTCGAGTTCGTCTTGGTACAGGAAATCGTCGTCGCGATGGCGGCACCCAAAGTAGAGAATCGATGGACCCACGTCGACGCCGTCGTCGTGCAGGCGCGCGCGTTCGTGCAGGAATGCACGCATGGGTGCAATGCCCGTGCCCGGACCAATGAGAATAATGGGCGTGCGCGGGTCTTTTGGGAGTCGAAACGTCGATGCACGCACGAAAATACGTGCCCGGGGCCACGGCCGCGTCGTCTTGTCCTGCTTGTCCTTCGTAAGCGCTGTGAGCGGCTGTAAGCGGCCCAAGTAGTTGGAACACACGCCTTGGAACACGCGGCCATCGTGCTTTGTGCGTGCAATCACGCGCACCGTCGCGTGCACGCGCTGCGGCGTCACGAGACGCGACGACGAGATGGTATAGTAGCGCGGCTGCAAGAAGGGCACAAGGTGGAGCAGTGCTTGGACCGAGACGTGCACGGACCGAAAGTGCGCAAGCACATCCACGAACGACCGCTCGGCGTCGAGAATCCACGCTTGGTACTCGTCCCTGCCGTTCTTGGACGCCAAGCGAGTCAAGGTGGCCCGCTCGACTGGATCCGACGCACACGTCGCGAGGTGCGTGAGCGCACCTTTGCGCGGCGCACTGGTAATGGCCAAATACCGCGTCAAGATGTCGCGAATCGTGCAGGGGGACGGGAACGGCACCTCGACGAGCTGCGTGTTGTTCACGGCTTGCAATACGACCCACTGGTCCAAGCTATAGTGCATGAACCGCGCAAGCCGGTCCACGAGCGTCGGGTCGTTCTCTGGCAAGACGGCGAGAGTATCGGCCGTCTCGTACGTCACGTCCGTGCCACGTAGCTCGAGCTCAATGTGTCGCGTGGATCCGTCGTCCCTCGAGCGACGGAGCTCCTTGTTCACCACGACTTTGGCACTCGTGGCCGTGAAAAAGTGCTTGGTCGACGCTTTCATCTTGATCTCGTGGGCAGCAGGCGTGCGTGTGGCCACGTCCGAGGCTTGGATCGCCACGAGCTCATACTCGTACGCAGGGGCTGCCGCCACGGTCGCGCCCATGCGCGTGTCGTGCGTGCGTACAAACGCCTTTTGCAACGCAGGCCAGAGCCCCGCTTTCCAGTCGTCAAAGTCTTCGTGCAAACACGCATCGTCGTCGCCCTCACCGTACGGAAACACGCGCTGGGCACCGTGTTTCGCCAGCAACGCGTCCACGGCGCGCCCCACGGCGTTATAGTGTTCATACTGCTTGTTGCCTAAGCCAAAGACCGTGTACCGCACAGTTGCGAGCGCTCTCTCGCCCAACACGCGGTCTCGATCGTTTAGAAACTTGACAAACGCCACGGCATTGTCCGTCGGGTCGCCATCGCCGTACGTGGCCAGGACACAAATCACGAGACGCTCGTCGTGCAGCTTCGTGGCCGCGTCGTACATTTCCAAGTCCAGGACGTCTGCTTGAAACCCTGCGTGGCGTCCTTCGTGCTTCAAGACGTTGGCAAAGCCTTCGGCCGTGCCCGTCTGGGACCCAAAGAGGATCGTGAGCCGTCCACCTGGAAAACACGCGCGATGTTCGTCCTGTACGCTTGGACAGGATGATGGCACGTTGGTGCCCGTGCGGACTGCTGGGTTCGCTGCCTCCTTGTATAATTTCATCTGCTGCCCAATGCGGAGCATCTCTTGCGTAAATTTATCCTGCTTGGGCTTCGCGTCCCGCAAGAACAGGACGGCGGTGGCGAGCATGGCGAGCACGGAGCCAAAGAGCATGTACGAATCAGGCATGATGGGGGGCGTTGAGTGGCGTGGAGAGGCTTGGAGATTATTGAGAAATGGAAGCATAGTCACTGTGCGTACACTTTAGCGACGAGAGATCCCTTTAAATGTGATATCCTCCTCTCTATTTAGGGATAGATGTACTCAACCGGCTTCGACCTCGTTCCCATCATACTCACTCCCGATGGGCATGTCGCACCCGTGTCGTAACCACTTGGTATTCGGTTACAAGCGAGCGAGGGCATATGGTGGGATGGAAGCCACGCCGAGCCATCGTGTCCATTCGAATTCAGTGGGCACACACACACACACACACACACACACAAGTCGGCATATTGGGATCGAATCTAGTTAGTAATAAACAACGAGTTGCAAATTTGGAGGATACGACTGATTCGATGTTATTTCAATGCTTTTACAGTCGTAGAATCTAACTTGGCGTATCCACGGTTCGGAACTTGAAGCCACGATTCCACTACCACGAATCCTCTGTTCACCGAAATCTCGAATCTACTTCTGTGAAAATTTGTTGCGCCCTGTCTCGTCATTGTAAAAACGGACTTACGCTATGGAAATGTGACGCGTCATCTTCAAGCTAACGATGTTGCAGGACGGGGATGCGTGGGATTACCGAGACGAACGGAGGAGCATGCGTAAACAGACGGTGAAAGCAACGTGGCGACCACTGATGACGGCGTTTGGGACGCAGCACGTGCTCGCGCGTGGGAGGACTCACGCCACCTTGTCCACTCAGCCTCTTGCCCATTGAAACGCGTTGCGTACTTCTTCCGTTCACAGCTGCGTCTTGACAAGAGCTCGAGTCGTAGCGCCCTATCTTAATACTTTTACCAGTCTTGAACGACTAGGCTTAATGCCTCCGACTCTGGTGCATTCAAGCGCTGGATGAGGCCTCTAGCAGAATCATTGCTCGGCATCGATGGAGTACGGAGGAGTGGAATTCGTGTTAAATTACAACATGAACGATGTGAGAATGGCGACCCTATGGGAGAGTGACGAAAGCTACATGTGGTTTTCCTGCAAATTCTAAGCGTCCTGGCATCAATCTCATCATCTCCGACCGCAAAAGTGGTCGAATAATATCTTTAGGTTTAATGATAGTCAATGGAGTTGTAAGTGCGCATTCGGGTTGTAAGCACCTTCGAGCTCCAGCAGACATTTTTCATACACAGTGTAGTTGGAACCTTGAACGGGTAGTTCATACCCACCCACTGCCTCAACTTGAGTGCCACTTGGTAAGGTACTACAGAGCACATAGCCCAGCCAGTTCCTCCACCGCCTACTGCCGACAACTACAGTAGAACCTGTCTAAATTGATACTGGCTCAACTAATAACCTCTGCAAACAAATATTTCTTGCCGGTCCCGAGCTCGTCCCCATATTGGAATTAACAAACCTCCGTAATGTGATATTTGATAAATCTTCTCAGTCCCACAACTTATGTAAAAAAATATCCTATATACCTGGCCCTATATGTCGCTATTCAAACACGCTAAAAAAAGTCACGTATGCCCTTCTGCTTCATCTGGCTGGTCTTTATGGCTGCAGCCTCGTTATTCATGCGTTGGAGGGCCGTTGTAATGGGGTGCCATTACATAATTGATATTCAAGTTAGAATATCACAGTTGAATTTCAGACGCGTTGTCTGAAATTCAAATAATAGATTATAAGTTACTATAATCTACGAAGGAAAAGTCGAAATTCGGTATAAATACCGAATCATGCAGGTTAACTAATAGTACAGTTAGTTTAATACTTAATATTATTATATTAGTTAGGTAATTACTATACTGTTAGCCACTAACCACCCATTTAATAAACACTCTTAATTTTGCGTTCTCAAGCCTAAGCAAATATATATATATATATATTTGCTTTTAATATAGGATTAGTTGTCATCAACTAATCCTACCCCTCCCGTATTGCGCGCTTCCTCGCACAACACAGTGTAAGCCTGTAACAGGATCAGTCCTGTTACACCTGGTAGCACTTTGTGGTCCGTCCTAACGACCACAGTTCCGTTCCGCTAGTTAACTAGCGGAGCGAAGATTAAGAGCCGCTCGGCATCATGTCGCGAGACATGACGCCTGCCGAGCGAAAGAGAACTCTGGAAGTGGTGACGGAACACTTCCCTCACTTCACGTTGCGTAATAAAGACGCGACGGTAGAAATGGTTCGGTCCATGGGGACCGACATCCTTACTTTCCTCCTGGATAAGACCCCGGAGGAAGTGATGGAGGTGGTGCATCGCTTTAGGCTAAACCACCTCGAAACACCATCATGGCCCACTCAAGAGGCAGCGCGGGAGGCACCTGCAACGCATAGCGTTGAAGTGGTAAAGGCGCGAGTACCGCCCTTTACCGGCGAAGGGGGCGATCCCCTTCGTAGATGGTTCGCAGAGGTGGAAGATGCCATCTCTGCGCAAAATATTGTTGACGAACGTCAACAGGCGTACTTCGCCACAACATGTCTGTGCGGAAGAGCCAGGGCATGGGCTATTAGTCGCAGAGCCACTGATGACTGCGTTCCTGACTTATCAGGAATTAAAAGCTGAGCTAGAGCTAAACTTTGAAGCTCCAGAAATGGAGCTAAGTAGTCGGCAGGAGTTCATGGAACTCCGGCAAGGTAAGCTTGACCTTCAAGCTTACGCTCAGAAGAAGCAATATTTGCTGTCAAATATTGTGTATGAGACGATGCCCCCTGCTATGCAGGTCACTGGCTTCATGAAGGGACTCAATGATGGTCCCGTCAAACAGAGTCTTTACCGGCACCCACCAAATACTCTAAGGGATGCCATTGTGCGGCGAAGCGAAGGCAAAATTTTGGTCACCTTCTGTCAACGGCGTGCCGATCAGCTGGTCAGCGATCGGATTGGTGGAAACAAGGGGGTCTTTTAAGCCCATCATGTGCAAGGAGTGTCAACCACACGGATTTTGGTAAGTCACATGGCATTGCGTGTATTTTACATATTTTAGTGTTTGGTACATATTGGGACCGTAAGGTTAGTGGAAAAGAATTAAATTGGTCTTGGATTGGAAAAGTGGCTAAGAGGTCCTAAGAGACTCTCTAAAAGTTTGGTTTTCTAAGTCGCCTTCGCACGTCGCGGAGTGTTTGGGGGCAGAGGGTCGAGTAATCCCCTCCTGCCCATTATACCCGGCCGGGGCGCGTCGCAGAAGCATTTGGCCCGCCGGAAGTCCTTCGACAGGAGTATCCATCGGCCGACTTCTCACAAGTTTAAGTCACGTACGTTGGAACGTACTAACAAGTGGATTGGTCTTTACGTGGAGATATCGTTTGTGGAATTCACGAGCATATTGGATCTTTACGTGGACGTATTGGTTTACTATAACATTGGTTGGAGTATAGACCGGCTTTGGTCTTCTCTCATATTGGTCAGGGGCTATACCAGTTGAGTGGTCTACCCTCTATTATCTCGTATTGGTTGGGTCTAGATCGATTGGACGGTCGACCCATTGTACTATACATATTTCAAGTGTAACCGGTCTACAAGTACCCAGGGTGAAGAGTTCCACGGAGGGTACACCCCCCCAGTACGGTCTGCATACTATCAGACCCAAGTCAACCAGCGACACGATCCACCGAGTGTTGAACTAGCCCATTCCATCGGGTACACAAGGTGAGATGGCAACGCAAGATCAATCGGACCAGGCGTCTTCTGTTGATGATCGGTCGTTTGCTAGCAGCGGACGATCAGATAGGATCGCAAGCGAAGGTCCTCGGGGTACCCCCCCCGTAAGTTGGAAGGCTGGGCACGATGGTGGTCAGGTTCTCGACACAACTGTGTTCGATTTTGAACTTGACTCCACCACAATGGTGCGCGTGCCCGGATCGTTTGGTGATCGTGGATATCACCGAGATGATGTCCAGTCAAAAGTTGACTTAAGTGATTTAAATGTGGAATCGTTCTGGAGAGGACATAAGGAAAAGCTGTCACCTTATGTTCTCGTTGTTGATAAAGATGGCGATGTTAGATCTGGCCGGGTAGAGAACCAGATCGGGATTAATAAGTTTTTTTCTCCCCATAAGGCTCCCACCGGAGCCGATCGGGACTATAGCAAATTTTGATATAGTTTCGGAAAGGATCAGGACTTTTGTCCTGATCCTATGCATTTACATGGAAAAATTGATGGAATAAAAAATGAGAATCAATCGGAGGCTGATCGGAACGATCCGATCCACATGCCTAAGGTCACCAAGCAAAGGATAGGAATGCCGCCCGAGGAGGACGACTTGGAAGAAAAGTCGCAGGTCGGGGATGGGGTTATTGACGAACAAGACCTGACCAGGATTTATTACATCCACGAGTTGAAGCGATTTATTCGTGAAGACCAGGTCATGCAAACTTTGAGCCCCCAGATCCCTGATCGCCTCCTCGGACCCACTACCGAGCCGATCCAGAGTGATCGACCACTGCCGTTGGTGAAAAACTTGCTGGCGATGTTGGCTGAGGTCGGCATAAAAGTGCAGAACCCGGCCAACGTCCACAAGCTGTTTGATCTGGACACTCGCAGGCTGGAGCTGTCGATGTCGACTCTCCATGATCATTTGGTGCCGTTGGTGGGGGCGGTTCGCCGCCCAACTCCCACCATGGCATTGAAGGTTGCTAAAGACACGGCAGCACATGACGATGCGTGCTCCGATGATAAATCGGTATATCAGTCTCCACCTTCCTCTAACAGCTCATCGGAGTTGGAGGTCGGTGTTGAGCGGATGACCATGGGGGAAGATCATACCCCATGGGAGCATAAAAAGGACGTGCGGCAGCATGGGGCTGCATGCCGTTCGGGGCCCCAAGAGCCCCCACAGGTGTCAGTACCTCCAAAGGAGGATACATACACGTTTCCCATGACCCAAGCTAACGTCCAAGCCATGTTTGAAGCAATGATGGAGCGTTTCATGGGAGATCGATTCAGATCACCTCCGCGCCCTCATGCTCAGGACCGATCTGCCCGGACAAATGTCAATATTTGCCGGGATGTATATATGGAGTCAGTAGCATCAGTGGACAAGTCCAATCGAGGTGTTAAACCAATTGGCAAAGGAAGACGCAAGCCGCAACCAGATCGATCGCGCCGATCAAGCAAGAACAGTGATTACGACATGGAGTCGATCGGCGATCCGTATGACCACTATGGGTCAGACGGTGCAGGTGCGGGCAGAACGCGCAGGGATAATCTAGCCTCCACGACCGCTTTTGATTTCGGATCTACTGTGATCCCGCGCATTCGCATGGCTGCGACTACTGATCTCAAGGATTTCACCGGAAAGGACACCGACGAGGAGCAGCCCAGGTCGTGGTTTGGTCGGGTCAAGTCTGCTTTATTACGGGATCAGACACCAAAAAAGGAACGGTGTTTGATCTTTAGAGATCTGCTGAAAGGACCGGCTGCGAACTGGGTCCAACAGTTGAGTCGGGATGTCCGATCCGACTGAGACCTGCTATGTTCAGAGTTTGAGGGCCAACTGCAACTCCGGATTCTCCAGCGCCCGCAAATATCATCACTTGCAGAAGCGGGGCGACGAGACGCCGATCGAGTACTTACACCGTCTGAATGGGGCTGCAATTCGCGCCGGCATAGTGATCAAGGAAGGCAACCCGCCGACCGGTGCCGCTTTGGAACACGCGGGTCACTATATTAGTACCCTTGATGAACAGGAGCTGGCAGATCAGCTCACCCTGTTGCGCCTAAAGGATGTGGGAGAAGTGGAGCAGACGTTGCGAACGTTGCAACACTCCCGCAGCATGAGATCAAAGGGCGCCGTTGGATCAGGTCGTTACAGATCCAAGACCCAGACCGATCCGGTGAAGAGACCCTTGACCAGATCGGCCCGTGCTGTTAAGGCGATCGTAGATGAGGACAGCACTGGATCGGAAGAGGAAAGCAGCGGCCAGTCCAGTCGGGAGTCAGACGAGGATCAGTACCGTCACATCTTCGTCGCGGAACATGCCCCGAAAACCAGATCAGCGCCTGACCAGGCAGATCGGAAGGGCAGGAGCGGAAACAAGTCTGACCCGGACCGACCCCGCAAGAAGTGTTCTCACTGCGGGTCAAGCAAGCATGATGATCGGGGCTGCTGGAAGAAGGTAATATGCAAGAAATGCGAAAGACGCGGCCACCCCACCGATCACTGCCTTTTCTTGTGCAAGTCATGTGGAGAGATCCACGAGTCCGGCCACTGCAAGATGGAAGAATTCTTCAACCTGATGTGCAAGTGGTATGTGGCGGACAAGCACGCGGGGATGCTTCCAACTGACGTGGAAAAGATGTTAAACTAGAACGCTTGACAGGTTGGAATCTGGATCGAGCCGAGCGGTCTACGTTTGGCATCTATGCATATGTCGGCAAGGAGAACAAAACCGACAATACATGTTCTGTTCTCAATTGCATCGATCGGGATCATCCGGTCTACAATCTCACGACCGATGAAAATTCCCGATCGAAGGTGGTCATGCAGCTAGATCTGCTGCCTGGAGAGTCTCGCGGATACTGGAAGTATCATGCGCCCGACAAATGGTTTAAGCAGGAGAAAGCCTGTGGTAAGATAAATAACCAGAAAGCGACGATGTTGTTCGACTCTGGGGCTGAAGTCTCGATTATTGACTCCACCTTTTCTCGTAAGGTCGGATGTCGTATAGACGATACCCAGAGACAAGAATGCATCGGGATCGGTGAAAATTCTTATATGACCGAAGGAAGGACGCGCGTGAAGATCACCCTATCGGGTTCGTTGGTCTACTTCTTAAATGCTTGGGTTGGTAAGCTGGCCGGTCAGGATGCCCTGTTAGGCATTGATTTCATGGTGCCGGCGGGTATTCGCCTTGATCTGTCTCATGGAGTGCTTACACTACCGGATGAGGTCCAGATCCAGTTAGCTGGTCGTCGGCCCCTATACGGATCGTACACCGATTTGTTCAGGTGGGATCAAGATGTCACCATTCCATTCGGCCAATCCGCTGACACCCCGATCGATGAAGGTTTTCGTTCAAGGAAGTTATGGGTGACCAGGGGCGATCGGTGGGTGTCGACTTTTGTGAAGAGCGCCGGACGACATGATTTTGTCCGAGTCACTAATATCGGTGACAAGCCGCTTACGCTCGACAACAATACTATTGTTGGCATGTGGCTGGCTAAAGGGAAGGTGCCAAGAAAGATGGGGTTCGTCTCGATCGGATCGAGACGGTATGTTGAATGGCAGAACTTAGCATACCAAGCGACCATCGATATGATCAGCGATGATGGACCGCTGGAAGAAGATACCTCACCTATGGTGGATCGACCCAGCTATGCAACCCCAAAGAAGATGTTAGTTCGAAGAAAGGCACCGCAGTCGCCGGACACGGTGGACCATCAAGCAGATGAGCCAAGGGTCGTCAACATGGTGGCGACAAAAGAACAGGCGACAGCGGAGCCGGAAATAGAAAAAGGGGATCATGGGATTGCTGGGGCGGACCACGATGGCGCGCCTAAGCAGAAAGATATCGTTTAAGAGCAGCCAGACGATCGGAAACAGCAGTGTACAACCGATCAGGACGGTTTGGGTGATATTGCCCCGGAAGACGATCAAGTTTGTATACATGAGGGCGGGGATCAATATATTCAGGAGCTGGAGAGCCAGATGGCAGTCCTCCCTGAAGTGTCTGCCGATCCGCCCGAAGTCACCTTGGGCGATCTGCAAGTGGGTGGT
>CM047588.1:3881711-3910694 GCA_026184515.1 Peronosclerospora sorghi
CTATCGAGATCGACTAGCGAAACTGGTGATCCCTGAGTTGCTACAGCCGGATGTCCTTCATCACTACCATGTTAGTCTAGAAGGGGGACATCAGGGCATAGGCAGGACATAGCACAAGATCAGGGCTCAATTTCACTGGAGAGGACTTTTTCGGAGCGTGTAGAAATATGTGGGCTGTTGCACAGATTGCGATACCGGAAAGGGCAGACCGATAATCAAGGGCCGATCGCCCGGAAATATCGAGGCTACCTACCCTTTCCAGGTGATAGCAATGGGTAACATACCGTCGCTGCCCAGATCGACGCGCGGAAACACTGAACTTCTGATCTGGATCGACCTGTTCACTGGTCTGGTGATCTCAAAGGCTAGTGCATCCCGATCTGCGGAGCAGATCGCCCAGAGTTACGAGGAATGAGTGTTCAGAAGGTTCGGAGCCAGCAAAGTTATTAGGCACGATCGGGAACCCGATTTTATGGCTGAGGTGTTCCGATCGCTTAATAACATGCTAGGCCAGAAGCAGAGCGCGACGATGGCATATCGTCCGCAAGCGAACGGATCGGCTGAACGCATGGTTCAGACAATAACAAGGGCGATCAAGATGTATGTGGCCGACCCAGACCAACGTGACTGGGATGAGTATGCAGAAAGACTGGTATTCGCACTCAACTCTTCAACCGATCGGGTCCGAGGAGAGACGCCTTTCTATCTGGCGTATGGATGGGACCTTCTATCGACACTTGAAGCGGCGATACCGACCGGCTGCACTCGGACCCGCGATCGCGATGCCCGCCGTTGGCGTATGCAGGTCCAGAAGCACTATCAACATGCGAAGGAAGTCGTCAACGAAAAGTTGCGTCAGGCCACACAAGATCGAGCAGATCGGAATAACGATCAGGTCCGACCTCACGGTATTGAACCAGGGGCGAGGGTCTGGTTATACCTCTATCGGATCAAGGAAGGTTATGCAAGGAAATTGGCTCATATGTGGCACGGTCCTTTCCGTGTAGCAGAGCTGATCGGTGAGCATGCTGCCCGTCTGATCACGATCGGCACGGATTATAAAGTTTTTCCGATCGTGCATGTGTCCAAATTGAAGCTGGTCAGAGAGTTCCCCGATCGGCCCAAAACACCCTGTCTGGTGGATGAAGCGGAGAGATTCGAATTTGATGAAGCTCTGCTGCCGGAGGACAGTTGGGAAAGGTCATTGGAGGAGGACAAATTCGAGGTGGAGAAGGTGCTAGATGTCCGATCGGTCAAGAAGACACGTTTCGGTCGTACCCACCGAGAATATCTGGTCCGGTGGAAAGATCATGATGAAGCAACTTGGATCGACGAACTCGATCTAAATTTTGGAGCACTGCTACGAGAGTTCGAGCGAGAACGAGTCAGTCGGAATCGCTACGCAGCGATGCAGACTCATGAAGATGCAGAACAAGACACGCAGTAGCACCGATCAGACCGATCGGTGTGAATATGCGTAAGGTCTGAATTGTTGTGAACATATGATAAACTGTGATGAACTGGAGTAGTGGAGTGACGAACGTGATGATGATTTTTGCGATGTGAATGGAACTGTATATGATAACGTGTTGGTGCAAGTCTGGATAAAGTGATGAATTTTGGTCAAGTGACCAGGTGATCAAGAAATTTGAAAGAATGATGACATATATTATGAATTTCCTGGTCATCTATTACCGTATCAAGATTTGCAATCACCCCACAGGCGACCGATAGTCAGCGCCGGGTGATCTACAATCTGGTCCTGGAACTGATTACGCCAAGGCTCCTTCCGATCCATCTGGATCAAGGCGTCCTTCAGGTCTGCAAGTGGCCCGTCACAGTGGAGACCAGGATACCAGACGCCGTCTTCATCCAAAACCCCGGCTTTTTCAACCCGACGCTTGGTCATATGAAGAACCACAGGATATAAAAAAATGTCGATGTCGCATTCGCGGGCCAGCATCCCTTCCAGAATAAACTGGCATAGGGCCTTCCAGGCCTCGCCTGCCCGACTCCGTCGCCTCTTCCGGTTCTTCTGGAACGAGAACAGGCCTTGGTCATGTTGCAATCGGTCAGGAGGAAGCACTAGATAGTGCGTAGACTCCCAGATCGCCTGGCTTTGGGCTTCATTGAAGTCTTTCACTCGACTCAAGAACGAGTCAACCCAGGCAGCCGGCGCAAATATGAACCCCAGCTTGGGGCGGATGAACACTTTCCATGGCTGATCTGCATACAAACGGGCGATATGTGGTGCTGTAACCAGGTCTACCCGCCATGCAGAAGCGGCAGGAGCCTTTGAAGCTGGAGGGAAAAGCCAGGAGTCTGGTCGGGACAAAAACCGGACAAGACCTTGTTTGGTCAGGGCTGACAGGTGCAAGCTACCGATCTGCCTCGGTGACCACGGCATAACGGCGTCGAAAGTCCGCGATGGGAGAGGTCGATCTCCAATCGATATTCCCTTCAATTGGGCGTGACGGCGTAGTCCAGATGTGCCAGGCTGGCAAGAAGGCACTGATCCGGGTGTTTCATGAGCCCGTGCAGTTTTGTTACTCTGGGAACTGATCGCCTGATCAGTCCCCGATGCAGACTTCATCGGAGCCGGACCTCGACGCCGATCGGACCGGGACTTAGATAACGCGCTGAGTGTGAACTCAGAATCTCCCGATCCGCTATCCGAGTCCCCTCCGGAGGAGACCTCTGTGTGCTGGGTACGAAAAGCACGGGGGAGCGAGGCGCATGAGATTTGGCGATGTTAGAAGTGTCATTTGCAGCCGATCTTGGGCTTGAGAGATGCGCCGTCGTCTTGGCTTTCTTTTGGGGCACCGCCCGCTTCTCCTCGAATTCGGAGTCTCGATCTATGCCCCGCGCCCTTGTGCCCCTCGACGCGTCCTTGCGTTTACGTTTGGAAGTTTTCAAAATCTTGGAGTGGCGAATTTTAGCCAATGGGTGACGTTGTCCTCGATCCTGGTGTAGGTCGACCATAACGGCCGATGCAGACCGGTCCGCGCTTGAGCTAATAGCCGGACGCCGGTATAGCAAGTCGGTCAGCTGTTTGTGGCACTGCTCTACGGCAGCCCAACGGCGGTCTGACTCCTGGGTCCAGACGTCTGATTGGCTCTGGAAAGACCAGACCTTATCGACCTGACCCTTGACCACGACCTGTAGCTCGCTGATCTGCCGCTCTAGGTCACCATATTGGGTACGGAGTAGGGTTCGGTCGGACTGATCCTCCAAACTCTGCCGGTTGACCAGCGCCGGCTGTTCCCGGAGGTGTGGCCAGTACGCTTCTAGGCGAGACAGATCATGCCGAGCGCCGATCAGCCCGTCAAATATGGGGCGGATCTGATCGCAGTGGTCACGCGACTGTCGATCAGCCGCAAGCAAGGCGTCAATCGCTTGAGCGATGTCAGTGGGCAACCGATCTGTATACGAAGAGAGGTTAGGGCAGTTCCAAGGTGAAAATCGGATCGATCGACTTACCTCGCGCTGTTTGTTGGGCAAGCTGGGCCCGGAGATGTGCGTTCTCGGCGATAACATCTTTCAACTGCGCAGCCAAGGGGGTCAAGGTGTCGACATCCTTCCGCAGCCGCAGGACGGTGCATTCTTGGTGGCCAGATCCGACAGAAGGTCGCAGATGGTCTTTCGAAGCTGATCAGACCCGATCTGATCCCCATCCGGTCTGTCGGAACCTGGGGTGCTGCAATAGCTGTCAGATCGGGTCGATCGGCTAAGGGAATCGATGTGTGGTGACTGGGCGCACAGGGCACCTGCAGGATCAAGCGTCAAGAGAAGTTACAAGGAGATCAGACGTACAAGGGGCGCATACCTGGTGAACGCGGGGCCGAAGACCTGTCCATTGGTGGAATGCTGGTTGCCATGAAGGTCAACTGCTGGCGAAAGGGTTAACTGGTGGTGAGATCGGGTCGCTACCGTTGCGCGGCTGCGACCAAACTCAGGGGCGGCTGTGGCGAAGCGAAGGCAAAATTTTGGTCACCTTCTGTCAACGACGTGCCGATCAGCTGGTCAGCAATCGGATTGGTGGAAACAAGGGGGGCTTTTAAGCCTATCATGTGCAAGGAGTGTCAAGCACACGGATTTTGGTAAGTCACATGGCATTGCGTGTATTTTACATATTTTAGTGTTTGGTACATATTGGGACCGTAAGGTTAGTGGAAAGGAGGTAAATTGGCTTTGGAGTGGAAAAGAAGTAAATTGGTCTTGGATTGGAAAAGTGGCTAAGAGGTCCTAAGAGACTCTCTAAAAGTTTGGTTTTCTAAGTCGCCTTCGCACGTCGCGGAGTGTTTGGGGGCAGAGGGTCGAGTAATCCCCTCCTGCCCATTATACCCGGCCGGGGCGTCGCAGACGCATTTGGCCCGCCGGAAGTCCTTCGACAGGAGTATCCATCGGCCGACTTCTCACAAGTTTAAGTCACGTACGTTTGGAACGTACTAACAAGTGGATTGGTCTTTACGTGGAGATATCGTTTGTGGAATTCACGAGCATATTGGATCTTTACGTGGACATATTGGTTTACTATAACATTGGTTGGAGTTTAGACCGGCTTTGGTCTTCTCTCATATTGGTCAGGGGCTATACCAGTTGAGTGGTCTACCCTCTATTATCTCGTATTGGTTGGGTCTAGATCGATTGGACGGTCGACCCATTGGACTATACATATTTCAAGTGTAACCGGTCTACAAGTACCCAGGGTGAAGAGTTCCACGGAGGGTACACCCCCCCAGTACGGTCTGCATACTATCAGACCCAAGTCAACCAGCGACACGATCCACCGAGTGTTGAACTAGCCCATTCCATCGGGTACACAAGGTGAGATGGCAACGCAAGATCAATCGGACCAGGCGTCTTCTGTTGATGATCGGTCGTCTGCTAGCAGCGGACGATCAGATAGGATCGCAAGCGAAGGTCCGCGGGGTACCCCCCCGTAAGTTGGAAGGCTGGGCACGATGGTGGTCAGGTTCTCGACACAACTGTGTCAGATTTTGAACTTGACTCCATCACATGACTATCTGCCACTCACTGAATTCGCGATTAGCAATTCGGTGCATGCTTCAACTAAGCATACACCGTTCTACGTGAATGCCTTAAGGCATCTACAAACCCTACCTTTACTTGGCGGTACACCAAATCTAAGTGGGGGAGAGACCCGCTCAAATTTTGAGCGAGTCAATGCGCAAGTTGCAACTGCAACTTGTGAACAAAACGATGGCCCTTCTACTGAAAGTACAGTAGAAGCGGAAGCAGCTTCAAATGAAACTGAAGCTGCATATGATGAATATGTGTCTGCAGCAATGGCTGCAGACAATGAGGGCAACGCACCTACTGCTGATAAAGCAGTAGATGAATTCGTATTACAGCGCCAAGCTGTAATACGCTATATAATAGATGCACTTGCTTCTGCTTTGGACAAGCAGAAGCAAAATACAGGCAAACAAGGAAGGAAGAACAAAAACTCCTTTCGGAAAGGCGAATTGGTACTATTAAGTACTACTAATTTGCCTATACATGCAATAAGCAACTTCCCTACACGGAAGTTGCTTCCTACGTACATTGGACCTTTCAATGTCCAAGAGATTCGGGGGAATGCCTATAGTTTAGACATTCCCACAGCAATGCGGCTCCACCCAACATTCTATGTTGGCGGCTCAAACCGTATCATTCGTCTTCGTCTTACGACGAGACACAGAACCACGGAAGATACCGTGCTTCTCCAAGTCTCCCAAGAGAGACTTGTAATCGGATTCCAGCCGTTGATGAGAAGAGCGGATAGTCATTACCTCCGCCTTCGACTGCTCAAGATCAGCCTTGTGCCGATCGAGCTCTTCCTTACAGCGGGAAAGCTCGATGTACAGAAGATCATTCTTCTGCTGAAGGGCAGTGTGTGCCCCGAGGATGTCGCGGACATTTTCGCGAAGAGACCGATATGTCTTCACAGAGTGAGACATATCGCTGCTCAAGGAGGAACAACCCTCCTCGAGTTTGCGGAGCAAAGAACCATGCTCCGCAACAACAACGGCGAGTGAATTCTCAACCTCCACCGCCCCTGATCGATAATCAGGGGAATAAGCGATACATTCTCGAGCGCTTGATCTCGAAGCGCTCGGTTCCTTCGAAGAAGGGGCAGCGTACCGAGTACTTAGTACGCTGGCAGGGTTATCCCCAAGAGCTCGACTCTTGGGAGCCGATTGAGGTTCTGAGGGCCGACGCCCCAGACCTTTTAACTGAGTTTGAGAAGGAGTCTCAAACGCATAATGCGAAGTAGCATCAACACTAGGTGTTGATGCATTTAGGGCATCGATTAAGCCCTGAATTTTGGCGGGTACGGAAAAATCACCGTACCCCCGCAACTCCCCCTCTGACAGACGAGGAGCGCCCTGCGGACACCGCGGGAAAACGAGGTGAGAAGGGACACCACAGTTCAACCCTTCTTTAATGCAAGCAAAATGGGTGTATTCCATTTTGCCTGTTCGCGAGTGCTTTAAAAAGCGCTCGCGCATTACGTGAACTTTATTCACGTAATCATCTGGGATTTTGTTGTGGTTGTCAACAGAAGCGTTCCAACTCTGAGTCAGGGCGTCTTTATTGTCCCTGTTCTTCCTTGACCCTTTCCGGGTCGAATAATATCGAACCTGGAAAAAGAGGTCAATAAAGTACAGACGTCTATCGTCTGTACTTCGATCGAATCGACGTGACTGGATGTCTTCGCAGTCATCCAGCACGTTGATATCGAACAGCGCATATTGGCAGTCCCGCTTACGGTGACCGCCACTGTTGGAGGCAATAGCCCACCCAGGGGTCCAAAACCCCACTTTGTACGGAACATGTGGTTCCGTACGATGATACGCTTCAGAAGCGGCAGGCGCCGCTTCTGTTAGAGCTCTTTTAGCAGGCGGAACACCGCCTGCTTCAACACCACGCGCCGGTGTTAAACCACCCCGACGTGGAGACGTACTTGGTCCAGGTGGGGCTCTGCGTTCCCGCAACCATCTATGATGATCATTGTCGCTGTCATAGCTGACATCGACACAAGAGTTATCATCGCTGTTAGGCGATGAGCACCTAGCGAATTTCGACTCGCTAGATCCTTTCGCGGGGATAGCTGTGCCCCAATCACTTTGTTCGGAGTCAGAACTGTCTCCAAAGATGGAAGAACCCTTCCTGGCAACACACCATTCGGGGGTTGTCATCGTGCGAGATGTTGCATTATCAACATCTCCCTGTTTCTTGCCAGATGCCGCCTTAGCAGCATCTGTGGTCGAAGACGGTACGTCTTCCGACCTTTGCGTAGTTGACGCTGCTAATGCAGCGTCACTGTTGTCACTCAACACCTCAGCACCTAGTGCTAAGGCAGAGGAAGAAGCTCCTTCGATGTTTTCAGCAGCGATCTTTAGAGCTCCGCCGCGTGCTTCGACCATCGAGTCGATTGTCAATCAGTTGGTGAATGAGAAATTCCGACCAACAAGTGCCACCTATGATTGGCCAAAATAAGAATTATTATTGGCCAACCACCTTAAGTGGGGGGTGATGTAATGGGGTGCCATTACATAATTGATATTCAAGTTAGAATATCAAAGTTGAATTTCAGACGCGTTGTCTAAAATAAGAGATTATAAGTTATTATAATCTAAGAAGGAAAAGTCGATTCGGTATAAATACCGAATCATGCAGGTTAACTAATAGTGCAGTTAGTTTAATACTTGATATTATTATATTAGTTAGGTAATTACTATACTGTTAGCCGCTAACCACCCATTTAATAAATACTCTTAATTTTGCGTTGTCAAGCCTAAGCAAATATATATATTTGCTTTTAATATAGGATTAGTTGTCATCAACTAATCCTACCCCTCCCGTATTGCGCGCTTCCTCTCACAACACAGTGTAAGCCTGTAACAGTATCAGTCCTGTTACAGCCGTCATGAAGAGCTCGTTCACGTCAGATTGCTGCAGCCAGAATGTTTCCAGTGAACGTATCATTGCCTGTGCCTCGGATACCGGAACAATGGCGACCTCTTGGCTTTCATCGTCAACGGCCTGTTCTTTCACGGGTTCCGGCACCAAGTGATCTTGAATCACCTCGTCCAAGGTAGGTGCGTAGGTGACAACATCCTCCTCGCTGTAGCTGAGGAGGTTACGCACATCCATGGGATTGGAGTAGCGGAAGCGGCGAATCTGTGACTCCAGCTAGGCCACAACCTCCTGGTCGAGAAGCTCCTCCTCTGCCAAAACTGGCTGCTGATCCTCCGGTGCCGTGCTGCGAATCTGGAAGTGGCGGAAACAGTTTGCAATGGTCTCTGCCTTCACCTCGTTCTTCCACGCGGGGACTGCAATCCTGATTGCCTCAAGAATGTCGATCTTCTCAGGATCAGGAAGTTTTTCCTCCACACGCTGCAGGAGAAGGCGGTTGAAAGCGCGGCGGTAGTAGGCCTTGAGGTTCCGGATAATCCCAGCATCGCAGGGCTGCAGCTTTGATGTGGTGTTTGGTGGAAGGTAGAACACAGTAGTGTTCCGGAGCTGAACGCGGGCCGGAATGTCGTCAAGAGGAACATGTGCACCGCAATTGTCAAGAATCAAAAGAACTTTACTGTCAGCCATTCGAAGATCAAACTATTTGAGCCACTCAAGATAAAAAATTGCGTCATCCAAGCCTTTACATTGTTGCGGTACACGCAACCGAGATTGTTCAGATTGATGTTCTTGAAGCAGCGTGGGCTCCTTGACTTACCAATGATCCAAAGGGGAAGCTTGTCTGAACCATCGGCATTGGAGCAAACGGCAAGAGTCAGCCGTTCCTTGTGCTGCTTGCGCCCTTCAAGCTGCTTGGTTGCAAGCTAGTGATCTGCCTGAGACGTGACATGCTTAGAGCAATTTTTATCACAATTGAATTGAATGGCAATGTTTAACAAACCTGCATCCTATAAAACAGGCCCGTCTCATCCATGTTGTAGATGTAACTGAGTGCATACTTGTCGAGCACCTCACGTATCATTGGGCGCTCATCCTCGATGAGTTTTTTGTTGACGGAACCACTCTCGCCAAAGCGACGGACGGACCGAATGCCGTGACGTGTCTTGAATGATTCAAGCCAGACGTTTGAGAACTCGAATTTCTCGTGACCTGGGTAAAGACTATCAAGGATCTTGCTAGCGCTTTCTTTCAGAAGATCGCCGCTCATGTTCACCTGATCCTCATGAGCCGTAAACCACTCAAAAAGCGCCTTCTCCATCTCAGGATACTTTACGGTCTTTTGCCGCTTCTGATCAAGATTGATGTTGGAAGCCTTTTGGAGGATCTCTCACGAACGTTTGAGCGTGTTGGAGACCGTTGCTTGGCTGATTTTGAGGTGGTGATTGGTCTCCACCCAAGCAATAAGCTCTTAGCGTGAGCGAAGGGTTCTTCTGCTTGTGCTCACACAAGGCAATGCGGACCTTGTCAGGCATGGTTGTGTGCTGTGCTCTATCCCTTGGCACTCTTTGGGTTCTGCTGTCAAACCGTGGTTGGTGTGGTCGGATGTTGCGGGTTTTGTGCGGTTTTGTTGGTTCTTTGTTTGTTGGTTGTTAGTTGAGGGTTACATTTCACAGCACCTGATCATAGGTACAGTACTGCGTTCCGCTGCATTCCGCTGCGCACCGCTGCGCATCTCTACAATTTAATAACCTCCGTAAAATAATACGTTTGACCCGGTCCCGAGCATATTTGTTTAGACAGGTTCTACTCTATTTCGTAAATCGACTCCATAGTGTATTTGAGGTAGGAAGTGGACACGAGTTCTGGGGCACGTGTGAACGCAAGTCTTCACTCAAGTCGGCGAGTACTCGAGTCTTCTAATGTGTTGAAGTTGGGTGTAGTCATTTTGACTTTCAAGAAAATTCTTATCGTGGAAACGGATTGGATATAATTACATGGATTTAAGGTGAAATAATGCAAGCTTATAACGAACGCTCAGTGCACTAAAGTGAATACTATAGGCTTAAGTTCTTTTAATTTTTACAACTTTCTCACTTTCGTTTTTAACTAACATAGTCCCCAACTCGCTCCAAGCAGCGGACCGAGCAGCGGTCCCTCCACGTCCCACACAGCGTCTAGTACCTGACTAAAATTGTCGATTCAGGTATTAATTAAACTATCTGTTACGTCTAACGCGGTATATTTGTTAATAATTCTCGTCGTCCATCTGGTCGTACGTACTTCGTCACACGGGTTCCAGGTACCACGTACTACCGTGCGATATTCCAATACAATCGAATAGGGCTAGCAATTAGCGTAACAGTGAACAATCAAACACCAAACGTAATCCAATTCTCCACTGTCCTTTAGCGTCTTAAACGTAAAGGTCAGAAACTCAAATCAACAAACGTGCAACACGAGAATCCAATACGTAACAACCACTCCGACTGCCACTGCAGTGTACTAAGTATCCACGTAAAATAACTCCCAAAAAGACGCGCACAGTTGCGCGATTGTTATCCACTCGTAACGAGCCACACGTGAGTCAATAAACAAATTCAGAAGTGATTTATTAGAATTAAGTTTACACCTAAAATTAATAATATGCAAATACACAATTTTTTGTACCTAACCTAAAGTTAGGTACAATACATCACCTTTTCACTGTAAAGTCGCTTGAAAGCCAAAATGGCGACGCGAGATGCAGCGCGAAAAGCGCGCACTTTCAACAATATTTGTGCAACAGCTTACGAGCGACCAAGGTTGCAGACGTGTCTGGAGTGATTTTTTTTAATTGTGATTTGAATTTTCGAGTGGAATTTCTCGTGTAGAGTCGCGTTCTTTTTTCATGTGTTGCATCTGTTAAAAATAGTCTGTATACTTAATTATTATAATTAGGTAGGAATATTTGTTTTTAGTTAGCAATCTGTATTTCTTACCTTTTAGGTGCTAAAAATACGGTAGCCGTAATCGTTTCTGAGTACTGCCTATTTTCGCACAGATAAGTAGTGTAAGCAACAAAACTGCTGTTGGAGGTATAGTATACCTTCAACTGCTCATGCATATTCATGTTAGGCTAGCTAATCACTTCTCAATAAACTTTGCATTGGATAACTATCTAGTTGCATTCACTTCGTCGGACGCTTAATAATCTCTCTACGGGTGTCACTCTCGCAACCTAGCTCTAATTGGTTGTCGAGATATAGACTTGAGACGATTTGGTATTATTACCTATATTATACGGCGTTTACGACTCGAGTTTCCTACACTACTGTGCTACAATGGACGGAAATGTGGGTGGAGTCAAGTTCAAAATCGAACACCATAGTGTCGAGAACCTGACCACCATCGTGCCCAACCTTCCAACTGACGGGGGGGGGGTAACCCGCGAACCTTCGCCTACGATCCGATCTGATTGTCCGCTGCTAGCAGACGAACGATCATCAGCATAGGACGCCTGGTCCGATTCTTTCGTCATCTCACCTTGTGTACCCGATGGAATACGCTGGTTTCACACTCGGTGGATCGGTGCTGGGAATCGAATTGAGGTCTAAAACCGTGAGACCGTACTGGGTGGTGTACCCTGGGCGGAACTCTTCACCCTGGGTACGGTCAGACCAGTTACACTCGGAGTAAGTATACTCCAAAGGGCAGATCGCTCAACCGATCGTAGAGCCCAACCAATATGAGAATAAAAGTCCAATACTACAATATAGAGATCCAAATGAGAACGTGATAAACTCCACGAACGATATCTCCACGTAAAAATCCAAAACTTAATGACACGTTCCAAACGTGCGTAACTTGAGCTTGAGAAGCCGACCAATGTGTACTCCCGTCGAGAGACTTCCGGCGGGCCAAGTGCGTCTGTAACGCGTCCCGGCCGGGTATAATGAGCTAGAGGGGATTACTCGACCCTCCGCCCCCGAACACTCTGCGGCGTGCAGAGGCGACCAACGTACTTAAAAAAATATGTAAAGACTTCTTGTTGAGTTAAAGGCAAAAAAGTAACGACTCCTAGAAGGAAAAACCAAAACTATCTCCCTGTGGTCCCCAATATGTACAAACATGAAAATATGTAAGTACACGCAATATCATGTGACTTACCAAAATCCGTGTTCTTGACACCCCTTGCACACGATAGGCTTAAAAGCCTCCTGGATTTTCACCAATCCGATCGCTGATAAGCCGAACGGTGTGCTGCTGACAAAAAGAGACCAAAAAAAAATTCTTGAGTCCGCTTCACCACAGCCGCCCTTGAGTCTGGTCGCAGCCGCGCAACGGTAGCGGCCCGATCTCATCATATTCCAGATCTTCACAGAAGCGGACTTCACCAATGGACAGATCTCCGAGTCCACCTTCGCCGGGTACTTGCCTTGTACACCTGATCGTCTTGTAACCTCTCTTGACGTTCTTTGCTGCAGGTGCCCTGCGTTCCTCATCGCCCCATATCCATTCGCCTACCAGATCGACCCGATCTGACAGCCCTCACATCAATTCAGAGTCCGACACACCGGATGGGCATCAGATCGAGGCCGATCAGCTCCGGAAAACACTCCGGGAGCTTCAGTCCCAGTTGGACATCAAGGATTCTTCAATCCTGCAACTGCGGAAGGAGGTGGATACGTTGATCCCCATATCCACGAAGTTGCAGGAGGTGACCGCTGAAAACGCGCATCTCCGGGCCCAGATCTCCCAACAAGCAACGCGAGGTAAGCCGATCGGCCTGTTTCCCGTCTTGGGTATGCTCTGACCCTCCCTTGCATGCATATCGGTTGCCCACCGACATCGCCAAAACGTTCGACGCTTTATTCACGGCTGATCGGCAGTCGCATGACCACTGCGATCAGCTCCGACCGATCTTGGACGGGCTGATCGGCGCACGGCATGATCTTTCTCGCTTGGAGGACTACAGGCCACACCTCCTGGAACAGCTCGCGGTGGTCAACCTGCAGAGGTTGGAGGACCAGTCCGATCGAACTTTACTCCGCACCCAACATGGTGACCTGGAGAGGCAGATCGGCGAGTTGCAGGTCGTGGTCAGGGAGAAGATCGGGAAGGTCGAGTCCTTCCGGATCCGATCGGACGCCTGGGCCCAAGAGTCGGATCGTCGCTGGGCGGCCGTGAATTGGTGCTACCAACAGTTGACTTACTTGTTTCACCGGCGTCCGGCTGCATGCTCTAGCGTTGACCGATCTGCATCGGCCGCTCTGGTCGATCTGCACCAAGATCGGACCCGACGCCACTCATTGGCTAAAAGTAAGCACTCCGAAATTAAAAAAGTCTCCAGGAAACGTAAGGAAGCGTCGAAGGGCTCAAGGGCGCGGGGCATAGCGCGCGACTCCAAACTCGAGGAGAAGCGAGCGGTGCCTCGGAAGAAAGCCAAGACGCTGGCGCATCTCCATAGCCCAAGCTTGGACGCAGGTGACACGTCTATCATCATCAAATCTCATGCGCCCTTGCGCCCCCGCGCCGCTCACACCAAGCGTATAGAGATCTCCTCTGGAGAGGATCGGGGGACGGATCGGGAGATTATGAGTTCTTGATCACTGCTTTATTCAAGTCCCGAGCCGAGGTGCCGTTCCTGCGAAGCCTGTATCGAGGGCTGATAAGTTGATCAGCTCCCAGGGTGATGGTGCTGCACGGACGCGCGAGTCAACCGGATCAGTGCCTTCATTCCAGCCCGGCACATCTGGGCTGCGCCGTCATGCCCAATTGAAAGGGGTGTCGATCGGAGATCGACCTCTCCCATAGCTGACTTCAGATGCCACTTTGCCGTGGTCACCGGGGTAGATCGGTAGCTTGCACCGATCAGCCCTGACCAAGCAAGATCTAGCCCGGTCGATGTCCCGACCAGATTTCTGGCTCTTCTCTCCAGATTTGAAAACTCCTTACCCGTCTGCGTGGCGGGCGGATCTGGTCACAGGACCTCAAATCGCCCCTCTGTATGCAGATAGATCATGGGAAGTGTTGCCCAGCGTCAAGTTGGACTCCATGTTCGCGTCGACTCCTTGGATCGATTCGCTTCTGGGTCGACTTCGGCCTTTTAATACAGCCCAATGCCAGGCGATCTGGAAGTCTACCCATTATCTTCTCCTTCCCGCGGGTCGGAAGTTACGTGACCAATACCTTATCCTGTTTTAGAAGCGCCGGAAACAGCGCCGGAGTCGGGCGGGCGAGGCCTGGCTGGCCCTATGCCAATTTATACTGGAAGGGATGCTGGCCCGCAAGTGCGACATCGACATCTTTTTTGTATCCGGTGTTTCTTCACATGGCAAAGCGTCGCGTTGAGAGCCCCGGGGCGTTGACTGAGGACGGCATCTGGTATCCTGGTTTCCATTGTGACGAGCCGGTCGTAAACCTGAAAGACGCCTTGATCCAGATCGATTGGAAGGAGCCCTGGCGCAATCAGCATCAGGACCAGATCGAAGACCATCCGGCGTTGACTATAGGTAGTCTGTGGGGTGAGTGCGAATCTTGATGCGGCAGTTAGATGACCAGATAATCCATAATACAGGTCATCATTCTTTCCAAATTCCTGATCACCCAATCACTTGGCCAAATTTCATCACTTTCTCCAAACTTGCACCAACACGTTATCACACACAGTTTCCATCCAAATCGCGAAAATTATCACCACGTTCGTCATTCCACTACTCCAGTTCATCACAGTTCATCACAATAATTCACAATCATCCTGACCTTATACATATTCACACCGATCGATATACTGACCGGTGCTACTGTGTGTCTTGATCTTCATCTTCATGAGTCTGCATCACTGCGAAGTGATTCCTACTGACTCGTTCTCGCTCGAACTCTCGTAGCAGTGCTCCACAATTTGATCGAGTTCGTCGATCCAAGTTGCTTCGTCATGATCCTTCCAGCGGACCAGATATTCTCGGTGGGTGCGACCGAAACGTGTCTTCTTGACCGATCGGTCATCTAGCACCTTTTCCACCTCGAATTCGTCCTCTTCCAATGGCCTTTCCCAGCTGTCTTCCGGCATCAGAGCTTCGTCAAAATCGAATCTCTCCGCTTCGTCCACCGGACAGGGCATTTTAGGCCGATCGGGGAACTCTATGACCAGCTTCAGTTTGGACACATGCACGATCGGAAAAAATTTATAATCCGTGACGATCGTGTTCAGACGGGAAGCATGCTCACCGATCAGCTCTGCTACACGGAAAGGACCGTGTCACATATGAGCCAACTTCTTTGCATAACCTTCCTTGACCCGATCGAGGTATAACCATACCCTCGACCCTGGTTCAATACCATGAGGTCGGACCTGATCGTTATTCCGATCTGCTCGATCTTGCGTGGCCTGACGCAACTTTTCATTGACGACTTCTTTCGCATGCTAATAATGCTTCTGGACCGGCATGCGCCAACGACGGGCGTCTCTATCGCGGGTCCGAGTGCAGCCGACCGATATCGCTGCTTCAAGTGTCGATCGAGGGCTCCATCCATACGCCAGATAGAAAGGCGTTTCTCCTCGGACCCGATCGGTTGAAGAGTTGAGTGCGAATACCAGTCTCTCTGCATACTCATCCCAGTCACGTTCGTCTGGATCGGCCACATACATCTTAATCGCCCTTGTTATTGTCTGAACCATGCGTTCAGCCGATCCGTTCGCTTGCGGACGATATGCCATCGTCGCACTCTGTTTCTGGCCTAGCATGTTATTGAACGACCGGAACACCTCAGTCATAAAAAACCGGGTTCCCGATCGTGTATAATAACTTCGCTGGCGCCGAACCTTCTGAACACGCATTCCTCGTAACTCTGGGCGATCTTCTCCGCAGATCGGGATGCAATAGCTTTTGCGATCACCAGACCAGTGAATAGGTAGATCCAGATCAGCAGCTCAGTGTCGCCGCGTGTAGATCTGGGCAGCGATGGTATGTGACCCATTGCTATCACCTGGAAAGGGTAATATCCTCGATATTTCCGGGCGATCGGCCCTTGATTATCGGTCTGCCCTTTCCGGTCTCGCAATATGTCTAACAGCCCACATATTTCTGCACGTTTCGAAAAAGTCCTCTCCAGTGAAAGTGGGCCCTGACCTTGTGATATGTTCTTCCTATGCCTTGATGTCCCCCTTCTAGACTCACATGGTAGTGATGAAGGACATCCGGCTGCAGCAACTCAGGGATCACCAGTTTCGCTAGTCGATATCGATCGGCACTGTCTTGATCAACGTCACGGCAGTAATACTGCAATCCATTTTCATCCACATCGCAACTGTCCGCGATCTTGGTACACTCTTTCGCCTGATCATTTGTTAACTTGGACAGTTCACCGCGTAGATAGGCCTTCAACTTGACCCACTCTTCTTCGTCCTGCGCCTTGAGGATCCGTTCCGCCCTTAGCTGTTGTACAACGTACTCGCTCAGCCTTTCCTTTGGGAACGATCGGCGAGACTTCTGAGTTCGCGATCTAGTTCCCGCCATCACATGCACCTGATAAGGGCTGTCCTTAGGCTTGATCAACTCCGAGAGCCTGTTTATGTTTATAAGTTCATGTAGAACGGGCTCCTCGGTGATCATCGCCCGGATCTGGACCCGCATAGCTTGGGTCGCGAGGTGGTCGGCGCTTCTGTTCCAATCCCGTTTCACGTGCAATAGCTCGTGGTTGGGATAGTCTTTCAGTGCTTCATCAGCCGATCATTCCAAAACTTCAGCCGTGGCGCCTTACAGTCGATCTCCCCGGTGATCTGCCTTATCACTAGGTTGGAGTCACCACATATGATGATCCGCCCTTTCTTTTGTGATGACAGCAGATCAAGACATAAAAGGAGTCCCCTATATTCCTCCTCGTTGACCGTCATGTCAGGCGTGAAATCGGCGGCGGCTGCTACTATGGACCATTGTGGTAACTTCCACAGTATGGCACTATAGGAGCCGACCTTCTTCTTCACGCTAGCCGATCCGTCGAAACTCAAGACCAGGAGCTCCTCATCCCGATCGACGATCGGTGGCGGCAGCGAGATTGACTGTCGAGGTTGCTTCCTTGGGGCAATCGCCATCAGAGCTTCATCCACTTCAGACCGAGGGGTGATACTGGCAGCCAATGTGCCCAATATCTCTTCCTCTCCCTTGGTGCACTTGACGACCTCGAGGGACCACTGTGACAAGATTGCTGGCCATCTGCCGAGCTGACCGTCCATACCATTGGATGATAATAGCCAGGCCAATGTCGACTTTCTCGAAAGAACCTTTACCGATCGGCCGACCCGTAGGTTGTAGAACACATCCAAAAACCGTAGTAAAGCCAGAACTTCCTTTTCGACGATACCATAGTTAACTTCGTTCGGCTTCAACGTCCGGCTCGTAAAACTGACCGGTACGTACACTCCATCATGTTCTTGCACTAGAGTTGCAGAAATAGCCCACTTACTAGCATACACAATGACGATCGGCATTTTTTCCGGATCGAAGTGTCTGAGAATCGGTGCCGTAGCCAGCTTGGCCTTCAGCATACCGAAAGCAACCTTTGCACTCTTCATGTTATCTTCTGCCCCCACCTGCGGAAAATCTGCGGGCAGATTAGAGTCGCAGCCCTCCCGTAAAGTTGCCCGATATTCTTCGCGCAACATATGGTAGTCGACTTCACGGAGCTCGTACAGCACGGCCGCGTAAATCGAGAAGTCTTCAATGGAGAGGCTGTAGTAATTTAATCTCCCTAAGAAGGACTGCATTTCCTTCAGTGATATGGGAAACTGGAGGTTGCTCAGTGACTCCAGATCCTTGGGATTGGCCTCCAGCCCACTGATAAACACCATATGACCCAAATAGACGACCTTGGAAATGCCCCAAAAACTCTTCACAGCACTGATAGACAGGTTCCAGCGATCGCATGTCTCCAACAACCGTTCGAACTTCTCGCACAGATCGCTCCATGACGAAGCAGGGATCAGAATGTCGTCGATATACATTCGCCTCCCTAGAAAGGACGGTCTCCTTCCCCGATCGGGTTCACCCACTGTAAATACATCATGGTTTTCGGTGGGGTCCCGATCGGTACTGATCTTGAAGTGTCCATACAATGCGTTGTCGATCAGCCTCTGGTAGATCTTGGGCGTTCTTCAAACCGAACGGCATACGGTTCCACTCGAACATACCGAACGGCGTAACAAATGCGGAGGTATCGCGAGACCGATCGGTCATCGAAACCACCCAAAATCCACTTGCCATATCCAGTGAGCAATACCTTAGTTACTTGTCGAGATCTTCTAGCAGATCGCTGATCAGCGGCATCGGATACACCATAATCTTGGTCAACCGATTTACCAACCGATAATCAATACACAACCTGATGTCGACGTCGTTCTTCTTGATCACAATCACATCGGCGAGGCCCACGGCGAGGTCGACGGTTTAATGATCTTGGTAGCCAACAGTCCTTTAATAATATAGGAAATTTTTTTCGCGGTACTGTGGCGCCACACGTCGGCATCGCTGGGCGATCGGCTTGGCATCACCCACGTCGATGTCACAGATCGCTCCGCGAGAAGCAGGGGGTAAGGCGCTGCCTTTCCCGATCAGCAGATTTTTCTTCTTCCATATGATCTGCTTTAGCTGATCGATCTGATCGGGACTGTTGACATCTCGATCACCCACTTGCAGATCGTCCAAGGTGAATTCGGGCGGATCAGTAGACACTTCAGGGAAGACTGCCATCTGGCTCTCCAACTCCTGAATATATTGATCCCCGCCCTCATGGATACAAACTGGATCGTCTTCCGGGGCAATATCACCCAAACCGTCCTGATCGGTTGCACGCTGCTGTTCCCGATCGTCTGGCTGCTCTTCAACGACATCGATCTGCTTAGGCGCTCCATTGTGGTCCGCCCCAGCAATCCCATGATCCCCTTTTTCTATTTCCGGCTCCGCTGTCGCCTGTTCTTGTGACGCCACCATGTTGACTAAGCTTGGCCCATCTGCTTGATGGTCCACCGTGTCCGGCGACTGCGGTGCCTTTTTTCGAGCCAACATCTTCTTTGGGTTACAGAGCTGGGTCGTTCCACCATAGGTGATGTATCTTCTTCCACCGATCCATCATCGCTGATCAGATCGGTGGTCGCTTGGTATGCCAAGTTCTGCCACTCAACATACCTTCTCGATCCGATCGAGACGAACCCCATCTTTCTTGGCACCTTCCCTTCCTCCAGCCACATGCCAACAATAGTATTGTTGTCGAGTGTAAGCGGCTTGCCACCGATATTAGTGGTCGAACAAAATCAAATCGGCCGGCGCTCTTCACAAAGGTCGATACCCACCGATCGCCCCTGGTCACCCATAACTTCCTTGATCGAAAACCTTTGTCGACCGGGGTATCAGCGGATTGGCCGACTGGAATGGCGACATCTTGGTCCCACCTGACCAGATTGGTGTGCGATCCGTATAGGTCCCGCCGACCAGCTTACTGGATCTGGACCTCATCCCGGAGTGTAAGCACTCCATGAGACAGATCAAGGCGAATAAACGCAGGCACCATGAAATCTATGCCTAACAGGGCATCCTGACCGGCCAGCTTTCCAACCCAAGCGATGAAGAAGTAGACCACCGAACCCAATAGGGTGATCTTCACGCGCGTCCTTCCTTCGCTCATGTAAGAACTTTCACCGATTCCGACGCATTCTTGTCTCTGAGTGTCGTCTATACGACATCCGACCTTACGAGCAAAGGCGGAGTCGATAATTGAGACTTCGGCCCCAGAGTCGAGCAACATCGTTGCCTTCTGGTTGTTAATCTTACCACAGGCTTTCGCCTGCTTGAACCATTTGTCGGGCGCATGATACTTCCAGTATCCGCGAGACTCCCCAGGCAGCAGATCCAGCTGCATGACCACCTTCGATCGGGAATATTCATCGGTCGTGATATTGTAGACCGGATGATCCCGATCGACGCAATTGAAAATAGAACATGTATTGTCGGTTTTATTCTCCTTGCCGACATATGCATAGATGCCAAACGTAGATCGCTCGGCTCTATCCAGATTCCAAACTGGCGAGCGTTCTAGTTTAACATCTTCTCTACGTCAGGGGGAAGCATCCCCGCGTGCTTACCCGGCACATACCACTTGCGCATCAGATTGAAGAACTCTTCGATCTTGAACTGACCGTCCTCGTGGATCTCTCCACATGACTTGCACACGAAGAGGCAGTGATCAGTGGGGTGACCGCGTCTTTCGCACTTCTTGCATATCAGCTTCTTCCAGCAGTCCCCACCATCGTGCTTGCTTGACCCGCAGTGAGAACACTTCTTGTGATGTCGGTCCTGATCGGACTTTTTTCCACTCCTGTCCTTCCGATCTGCCTGGTTAGGCGTCGATCTGGTTCTTAGGGCAGATTCCGTGACGAAGATGTGGCGATATTGGTCCTCGTCCGACTCCCGACTGGACTGGCCGCTACTTTCCTCTTCCGATCCAGTGCTGTCTTCAGTCACGATCTCCTTAACAGCACGGGCCGATCTGGTCAGGTGCCTCTTCACCGGATCGGTCTGGGTCTTCGATCTGTAGCGACCCGATCCAACGGCGACCTTCGCCCTCATGCTGCGTGAGTGTTGCGACGTCCGAAACGTCTGCTCCACTTCCCCCACATATTTGAGGCGCAGCAGAGTGAGCTGATCTGCCAGCTCTTGGCCATCAAGGGTACTGATATAGTGACCCACGGGCTCCATAGCTGTAACGGGGTTACATTCGGGTTACATATAATGTTGGTGTACATGAGTACACCACGGTTGAGGTCAGTATTGACCGGTTTGAAATGTTTTGAAGCTTTGGTTATTTTAACCAATCAGGGCAGTGGCCCTTGGTGTGGTGGTGTGTCAGCCATCCACGTGTCAGTACACAGGTGTGTACACTACATTTTAGCTAGGTACTAATTAGGAATATTCTACTTAGTATTACATATAGTTTATATTAGTTTAAATTAATTTAGGCTAATTACATATTAAATATATTCAGTTTACATTTCACTCTATTTTGCGGACGTCCGACCTCGACCGGTCGCGAGCGCAGTGAGTGTCGTAGGTAAGAGGGAGCCCTCCCTTTACTGACATCCCGTAAAGGGAATACAGCCGTTAAGGCTAAGTCGTAAACCAACCTGGGAATCCTGGCCCCGAGTAGGAGAGCTCTCCTACTAAGCCATTTACAAGGGCGTATCGGCTAAGTAGCGGTAGCTACCGCTTTAAGGAAGAGTCTTCCTCTTTGCGCTAGTCGCACCGTGAGTATACGCACCGGCCACATCTGGTAGCACTAGTAGTCAATCCAACACCTGAGTTGGTAGACTAGGCATCCTCTGCAAAGGATGAATCAGGACGATTGGGAAAGTTTGACACTCGTCCAGCAGGAAGCCTTTAAAAGGCTGTTACCCTTAACGGGGGAAGAAGGCATGAAGCTCCTAGTGGAGCAGGGCCTTGAGGCCGTAAAGGCAAGGGTAAATGCCCTCATCGCCCATGAGGCGAGTTGTAGTGGAGGGAGTTCCACGGGTGTGAGACCCCCATTATCGTTTAAGATAAAGGAGTTCACCGGGGAGGAGGGTGAAAACCTTTACGTTTGGTTGCGAGAGGTCGAAACGGCCTTCGCCACAGCGAACATGACCGCTGATCACTTGCAAGTGGGACTTGCATTGACCCATCTTACGGGCAAAGACCGTACATGGGCGTTTACATGCTCGGAATCAGTCAAGGACGTGTTTCCAACATGGAAGGTCCTTAATCAGAAGCTTATGGGCATGTACGCAACGCCTGATCTGGTTTTCCAGAATCAACTGGCGTTCCTGAGGTGCCGTCAAGGCACTAAGGACCTGGACTTTTGTATCCAGGAGCTTAAGACCCTGTTGGCAGGGATGTACGCGAAAGCGTATTCGGACGATGTGCCCATCCACGTCTTCATGGGAGGCCTGAGAGAAGGACCAGCACGTTCGGAATTGTTCCTATGCCGACCCCAATCCATGGAGGAGGCGTTTAAGATGGCGTTTAACGCCGATAGGAACTTCCGTTCCTCTAAGGTGGGTCCCGAACCCATGGACCAGAGTCAGGTCGAAGCGGAGGAGAAACCTCCCGCTAAGAGTCACTCTGACTCTTCTTCACAGAGCTTCGGGGCGGAGCTCTTAGATATGTTGCAGCGGCGTGGGCCGCTAAGGTGCTTTCTATGTGGAAGCGTGGATCATCTGCGGAACAGATGTCCACAAAATCCCCAGCGAGATAGTCGCTGGAAGGGGCCGAGGGTGGGGAAAAAGCCCTTGTACAAGCCGTCGGGAAACGACGGCTGCCAGTAGGTGCGAGGCGCCCTACTGGGGGACCCCTCAGTGCTGTTAAGCCCCAGGGTAGGGGACGACAGCACAAATCCCCTAGGGAAGCGGTGCTTTCTAGCACCGAGTTGGTGTACCAGCCAGGTTTGCTGGTAGTCCTTGCGGACGTGAAAGGCTTTGATAAGCCTTGGAGAGTCTTGATAGACTCTGTAGCGTCTTACAATTATGTCATACGAGCTTCTGTTGAGAAGAGTAGGCTGTATGCCGAGGCCCTAGAGGCACGTTCTCGTGACGTTGTCACGGTCCGTCTTGCGACGGGCGTACAGGTTTCTGTACCCAAGGTATCTATTGACCTTAATCTGAAGTTTGCAGACTTCGACAGCTTAGAACGTTGCCTAGTCCTGGATTTGGACTCGAGGTATGACCTCATTCTGTGCATGAAGTGGCTGGAAAGCCACGAGCCAGGGATAGACTGGAAGTCTAAGTCCATTGGCTCAACGCACCCGCGGTCGGGTGAAGCATTGGCGAGTTATGAACCCACCTTTGCTCGATCGCAAAAGCGATTCTGGCGTGAGATGCCAGAGATTGGGATGTCTGAAATGATCATTCCCAATGGGTTAAGGAAGAGTTCCTTAACGAGGGGGATTCGGCGGTTAATCCCCGCGCCGATATAGGCGAGACTGGTGAGTCGCCAGTGATAGAGGTGGATTCCTCTGAGGTTAAGCGCGAGGCGCTTAGAGAAGAGACCCGAAATTCGTCTCTTCTGCAGGTCGGAAATGATTCCGACCACGCCGTGTCTGGCGAACAAGTTTCGACTCCAGTGGTAGGGGTAGAGACCCCTGTGGTTAAGCGCGAGGCGCTTCCAAGAGATGAGACCGAAGTTTGTCTCTTTCGCACGTCGGAAATGATTCCGACTACGCCGTTATAGGTGAGACCGGCGAGTCACCGGTGGTTGAGGTAGAGACCTCTGTGGATAGGCGCGTGGCGCTTCCAATAGATGGGGCAGTTGACTCCCCCCATCTGGGTCTCGGGATGAGTCCCGAGGCCAGTAGTCAGCAGTCCTATCGGATGCTGAATAGTGTGACAGGTATTGTCACAGAAGGCGTAAGCCTGGAACGGTTGCCTGGGGTAGGTGAACTGATGTCGTTGGAGGAGATGTCCTTCAACGAGTTTGAGACTGCTTTGAAAGCAGATGAAATTGACGAGGTCGTCGTGTTGCGTCCGGAAGAGGAGTTAAACTCCTCATCCACGATGGACGAGTCAGTTTTGGTGCAAACCAAACAGGCATTGAATGCCCGAAGCGGCCTCAAGATCCTTGCGGATCCTGATGACCCTTACCATTCCTTATTAAAGGAATTTTGAGATGTCATTAGTGACAACCCGCCGATGGGGTTACCACGGGATCGGGGAGTCCGACATGAAATTGATTTGGTTCCCGGAACCAAATACTGCGTCACTAGGCAGTGGCCTCTCCCCAAGGAACAATGCGACGTCATCGACGCATTCTTCAAGGGGAAAGAAGAGGCAGGGATGGTACGGGAGAGTAAGTCTCCTTACTCATCTCCCACTTTTTGTGTTCGAAAACCGAACGGAAAGTGGCGTATTGTGCATGCGTATAACAAGCTGAATGCAGCTACTGTACACATGCAGACTCCGATTCCTCGGAAGGATGTCCTCCAGAATAGTATGGCGGGCTGTACTGTGTACAGTGCCTTAGATCTGGTGGACGGGTATTATCAGGTGCTCATGCGAGCGTCCGATATTCCGCTGACAGCGGTTAGAACGCCTAGTGGCATGCTGTGGGAGTGGCTTGTTATGCCAGAAGGGCTTTCAAATGCACCAGCGACATTCAATCGCTTGGTGACTCAACTCTTCCGCTCTCATAGGAAGTACGCTCAGACGTACTTCGACGATATATTCGTTCATAGTCGCGCGGAAGGCGACTCGTCTGATGTTCAGACGCACCTAATACACCTTCGAGCTGTGATCGAATGTAGGCGAGAGCATAAACTCTATGCAAACGCATCCAAATGTATTTTTGGTGTTGAGGAAATTCATTTCCTCGGATTCTTCATCGGTAAGGATGGAGTGCGGGCGGATCCCGCGAAGGTGAAAGCCATTGTGGAGTGGCCTTCGCCTGTAAATCTTAGAGATTTACGGAAGTGGCTTGGATTAGCCAACTATCTCCACAAGTACAGCGAGAACTAAGCTGATATGGCGAAGCCATTGACCGACCTTTTTAAGCAGGATGCTGATTGGTGTTGGGAAACTGAACACCAAAACGCTTTTGAAGCGGTTAAGGGGAGCTTGTTAAAAGCCCCCGTTCTTGCTCTCCCAGACTCTGGGAAACCATTTAGTGTCGTCTGCGACGCCTCCGATTTCGCAATCGGATGTGCTTTGTTACAAGCAGACGATGCAGGAAGGGAACGCGTAATTGCGTTTGAGTCGAGGCAGCTTAAAGATGCGGAACGGAATTATCCCGTTCATGACAAGGAGCTACTTGCAATGAAGTATGCTCTCTTCAAATTTAGGGTTCACCTACTTGGCTCAAAGCCGTTCGTGGTTTATACTGACCACGCGTCCTTACGGACAGCGACAAAGTCGCCTCATCTCTCGCAACAGATGACCCGTTGGCTCTCCTTCTTTGCGGAGTACAACTTTGAGGTTAAGTATAAACCTGGCAAGCAGGATGTGCTTGCAGACGCGTTGTCGCGTCGTCCCGATTACGAGCTCTCTCACGCGACATTATTCACCACATCTGTGGTGGATCTCATACGTCAGGCGTATGAGAAAGACCCACAGTGTACGGCGCTAATCAGCGCGTTAGGTGAGAAGGGTCTCGGCTCGTCTGAGACAACCCTGTCAAGTCGAGCTAAAGCTCGTTTACACCGTTACAGGTACTGTGACGGTCTGCTATTTTATAGCACGAGCGCGGAGGACACTCCGCGGGTGTTTGTTCCTCATAATGAGGAACTGAAGTATAGAGTCCTCTTTGAGGCACATGACGCCCCTACCGGGGGTCATTTAGGTCGGGATAAGACCTACAGTGCTTTAAGCGCTTTGTATTGGTGGCCCAACATGTATAAATGGGTCGGTGTGTATATATGCACCTGTGAGACGTGTCAGAGGGTCAAACCCTCTGCAAGTTCAGCTGCGCCTTTGGCGAGCATATCGGTTCCAACGGAGTGTTGGAAATCCATTATCATGGATTTTATCTTCGGGTTTCCGAAGGATAAGGCAGGGAACACCGGCATATTGGTCTTTGTAGACCGATTGAGCAAGATGGCTCATCTGGCGGCGGTGCCAGAGTCCATAGATGGACAAGGAACAGCGAAAGTGTTCTTAGACCGTGTATTTCGACAGCATGGTCTACCCGATCCCGTTGTGTCGGATCGGGATCCCCGTTTTACGGGACAATTCTGGGGAGCGTTGTTTAAGGTGCTAGGCACCAAGCTCCTCATGTCCACTGCGGATCATCCGCAGACGGACGGTCAGACGGAACGCGTTAATCGCGTTGTGGAGGATATTCTCCGGAGTTTATGTCCGGATTCTCCAAAGAGTTGGAGTGAGATGCTCCCGATGGTATAATTTGCTATCAACAAGTCGGTACATGCGTCTACGGGGTTTACCCCGTTTTACGTGAACGGATTGGTGAATCCGAGGGTTCCGTTGACGCCACGTGTGTGTGGCACAGGACTTGAGGGGGGAGGATTCCCCGATTTCAGCCCTGTATCTGTGCGAAAGCACATCGATAAGTTTTTATCGACGCGCCTTAGTGTCTTACGACACGTCTGCGATGCCTTGGCGGAAATCCAAGACAAGCCGAAGGAGCAAGCTGACCGAAAGGGGCGGCGTAACAAAAAGGTATACAAAGTAGGAGAAAGTGTTTTATTAAACGCTAAAAATCTTCCTACACATGCAGTTTCAAATGTGTTGCGAAATAAACTGCGCCCCAGGTTTGTGGGTCCCTTTAAGGTGTTAGCCCGAAAGGGCTTGTCGTACACCTTAGACATCCCGAAGGCGATGCGTACGCATCCAAACTTTTATGTGGGTATGCTTAAGCCATACCAGAACCCGAAGGCGGGTCCACTCTCGGAGGAGGGTGAGAAACCGGATAGCCGAAAGGCGCAACAGGTCGGAACATCTCCGACAGGGTTTATATACGACCCTGAAGCTCCGCAACGAGAGTATCGAGAGAGGCAAGCCGCTCCTCGAGGCGTTCATTCGCACTCCCCTCGTTGCAGAGTTCCTCCTGAGCATCTTGGATGCGAAGGCTGTGCCGATCACAGCGCTCGTGGAAGTCACGCCGCAATAGCGCGACCCCCTCCTCCAGTGCTCGATACGGAGGGTACTCCACATTATCATGTGGAACGCCTGATGGCACGACGCCATCACCGGGGTGAGACCCAGTACCTGGTGAAGTGGAAAGGGTATCCACATTCCCAGAACTCGTGGGAGTTCGACACTCCCCTGCGGCAGGATTTCCGTGACGTCCTTGACGCTTTCGAGCGGGAGAATCCCACTGATAGTCAACGACCAAAGGGGCTGAAGTAGCCCCTTCACTCCCAATAGCTGGGAGTTCGCCGGAGGCAGATGCTGTGCTTGCATTGCTCTCCGGTACCACATCGAGAGCAGAGCGCGTATAATAGGAGGCAGGCAATTGCCCTTGCGCTTTGGCCTGAGCATAGGCCAAGCGTAGCGCTCTCTCTACCCGAACGTCGTGTTCGGTAAAGCTGTCGTACAGCGCATCGAAACTGGGGAGGTGTTTCTCCCTTTCCGCCCAGGCGCGGAACGCCTGTTCTGCGTCTTCGACGCTTTTGTCCCCCAGGAGAACAAGGGGAATCTCGCGGAGAACATCCACGAGGGCACCGCGTGCCTGTTTCCCGAGGCGCGTCCGGTAGGCCTTAACGGAATAATGTTTGAGCGTTAGTAGTCGGGCCCGGAGTTGGTTCCGATGCGCAATTTCACGCGGCAGTATAGCCGCTGGACCAGGGGTATAGGAGGCTAAACCCCTCTTGACCGCGTTCTTAGCTCTCTTTTGAGGGTCGCGAGATCCTTTCCGTTCCCGTCCGGCACGTCGGGCCTCTTGAACCAAGGACGGTTCATTGGTGGTGGTTTCCTGTGGCAACCTGGAACCTGGAGGTATCACCCCTAGCGGGTAACGGGGGCGCACGAGTTAGTGCGTTTTCCTCACGTGTGGGGAATGGGTTGGATGACTGATAGCGCCGTTCGGCGCTATCAACATGGCCAGCCGTTGGGGAGGGCTCCCCAAGGGCGTCCACTTCCGAGTTTTCGGAGTAGTTTACCTCTTCTAGAGGAGACGCCATAGCACCACTGGAGGTGTACAATGGACAGCCAGAGGTACTGGCGTTGGAGTTCTCCAACAAGATTTTGATTATTGCGTAAGCAATAGTCTGGATGGGGGAGGATGTAACGGGGTTACATTCGAGTTACATATAATGTTGTGTACATGAGTACACCACGGTTGAGGTCAGTATTGACCGGTTTGAAAGGTTTTGAGGCTTTGGTTATTTTAACCAATCAGGAAGTGTCCCTTGGTGTGGTGGTGTGTCAGCCATCCACGTGTCAGTACACAGGTGTGTACTCTATATTTTAGCTAGGTACGAATTAGGAATATTCTACTTAGTATTACATATAGTTTATACTAGTTTAAATTAATTTAGGCTAATTACATATTAAATATATTCAGTTTACATTTCACTCTATTTTGCGGACGTGCGACCTCAACCGGTCGCGCGCGCAGTGAGTGTCGTAGGTAAGAGGGAGCCCTCCCTTTACTGACATCCCGTAAAGGGAATACAGCCGTTAAGGCTAAGTAGTAAACCAACACGGGAATCTTGTCCCCGAGTAGGAAGATCTCCTACTAAGCCCTTTACAAGGGCGTATCGGCTAAGTAGCGGTAGCTACCGCTTTAAGGAAGAGTCTTCCTCTGTGCGCTAGTCGCACCGTGCGTATACGCACCGGCTACAATAGCGGCACCGGTAGGCGGGTTGCTTTCCTTGATCACTGTCCCGGCGCGAATTGGAGCCACGTTCAAGCGGTGCAAGTACTCAATAGGCGTCTCGTCGCCCCGCTTCTGCATATGATGGTATTTGCGGGCGGTAGAGAATCCGGAGTTGCAGTACTGCCCCTCAAATTCTGAACATAGCAGATCCCAGTCAGATAGGACCTCCCGACCCAACTGTTGGATCCAGTTAGCAGCCGGTCCTTTCAGCAGATCTCTGTAGATCAAACACCGTTCCTTTTTTGGTGTCTGATCCCGTAAGAAGGCAGACTTGACCCGACCAAACCACGATCTGGCTTGCTCCTCGTCGGCGTCCTTGCCAGTGAAATCCTTGAGATCAGTGGTCGCAGCGATGCGAATACGTGGGATCGCAGTAGATCCAAAATCAAAGGCGGTTGTAGAGGCTAGGATAGCCCTGCGCGTTCTGCCCGCCCCTGCACCGTCTGACCCATAGTGGTCAACCGGATCGCCGACCGACTCCATGTAGTAATCGCTATTCATGCTCGATCGGCGCGGTTGGGTTAGTTGCGGCTTGCGTCTTCCTTTTACAGCTGGTTTACCTCCTCGGATAGCCTTATCCGCTGATGCCACTGACTTCATATCAACATCCTGGCAAATATTGACATTTTGCCGGGAAGATCGGTCCTGTGCATGCGGGCGCGGAGGCGATCGGCATCGGTCTCCCGTGAACGCTCCTTCATTGCCTCAAACATGTCTTGGACGTTAACTTGGG
>CM047588.1:3930694-3972425 GCA_026184515.1 Peronosclerospora sorghi
TAGCACCACTGGAGGTGTACATATGGATGGCCAGGGGAACTGGCGTTGGATTTCTCCAACAAAATTTTGTTTATTGCGTAAGCAATAGTCTTGATGGGGGAGGATGTAACGGGGTTACATTCGGGTAACACTGAGTGTTGGTGTACATGAGTACACCACGGTTGAGGTCAGTATTGGCCGGGTTGAAAGGTTTCGAACCTTTGGTTATTTTAACCAATCAGGGCATGGGCCCCTGGTGTGGTGGTGTGTCAGCCATCCACGTGTCAGTACACAGGTGTGTACTCTATATTTTAGCTAGGTACGAATTAGGAATATTCTACTTAGTATTACATATAGTTTATACTAGTTTAAATTAATTTAGGCTAATTACATATTAAATATATTCAGTTTACATTTCACTCTAAAGTGCAGGCGCGCGACCACGCCCGGTCGCGCGCGCAGTGAGTGCCGTAGGTAAGAGGGAGCCCTCCCTTTACCTACACCCTTAGTAAGGGAGCCTTGACGTTAAGGCATTAGCGGAGCTCCTTGCCGTTAAGTCATTAGCGGAGCTCCTTGTCGTTAAGGCATTAGCGGAGCTAGGCGCACGTTTGGAGAAGCGTGCCCAAAATTTGGCACACTTCTGGTCAAGTTTCGTCAAGGCATTTGGTCTAATTTAGGATTGGTTTAAAAAAGGGGGAATTTTCAGCCTATCAGACTCAAGAAGTGTCAAGAACGCAAGTTTTGGTGAGTCACCCGACTTTGGGTATTTTACATATTTTCGTGGGGGTACATTTAGGGACTATAGGGTAGTAGTATTTTAGTTGTGGTTTTACCTTTTAGGACAGAGGTTATACCTTTAAGTAAGGAAATCTTTAAGCTTTTGGATAAGTGGCTGAAACCTCTTCTGGTCTTGGTTCACACCACAGCTAGGGGTCGCCGTTCTTCCCTTTTCGTACACTAGTCGCCTGCGCCCGCCGCGGAGTGTTTGGGGGCAGAGGGTCGAATTATCCCCTCTCGCCCATTATACCCGGTCTGGACGCGCCGCACGCGCACTTTGGCCCACCGGAAGTCCCTCGACGGGAGTACGATTTGGCGATCTCAACACCTCAACTCGAGTACGTTTGGAACGTGCTATTCACTGGATTGGTCTTGGCGTGGAGATATCGTTTGTGGAGTTTCACGAGCATATTGGGTCTTTCCGCGGACATATTGGCTTGTTTTAATATTGGTTGGAAACTAGACCGGTTTTGGTCTTATTTCGTATTGGTCGGGGGCTAGACCGGAACGGTCGGTCTACCCTCTATTATTTCGTATTGGTCAGGTCTTGATCGTTTGGACGATCGACCTATTGGAAGTTATCTCTTGGAAGTTTTTTTGGTCTGTTTGTGTCTGGGGTGAAGAGTTCCGCCCCAGAGATACCTACCCAGATCGGTCTTCTATATTCAAGACCGGTTCGATCCAATCTGCGATCCCGATCCACCGAGTGTGTAACTAGCCCATTCCATCGGGTAGACAAGGTGACATGGACACTAAACAATCGGACCAAGTGGGTTCTGATGACGACCGGTCGTGTGCTTGCAGCGGACGATCGGACCAGATCTCGAGTGGTGGTCCGCGGAGTACCCCCTCCGAAATTTGGAAGGCTGGGCGCGATGGTGGTAGTCAGGTTATCGATGCTAATGTTTTCGATTTCGAACTTGACTCCACCACACACGACCACGCCCGCCAGCGCGCGCGGTGAGTATTGTAGCCCAAGGAAGTTCTCCCTTACGCTACCTCCCTTTATAAGGGAAGCCTTGTTACAAGGGGTTAGCGAAAGCTATCTGTAAACCACCCCGGGAATATTGGCCCCGAGTAGGAGAGCTCTCTCCTACTAATCCATTTTATAAGGGCGTATCGGATAAATAGCGGCGAACGTCGCTTAAAGCAAAGTCTTCCTCTGTGCGCTAGCCGCACCGTGCGTGTACGCACCCTGCTACAGTAGTACTATGAAATGTAGATCAGTATTAATGATACGGTGCGTCTTTTAGTTTCTGTGCTATGCGATGGAGACTTTTGTTCGTGTCAGAAGAGGTAGTCGATCCGGCTCGGATCATACATCGCCATGAGCATCACTTTTAACCTTGGTGCAGCAAACTTCACGATGTTTTCGACTATCAATGTTTCACTCGACCCGCTCTCACGGCCAGAGCTACTAGGATATTCCGCGTCGGTGCCCTCAAGATACTCGCCTAACTTGTTGACCTTCAACCTTTCGGTCCATACGAAACCGGACGTAATCTTGCCGACCTCAACGGCCTCCATGAACAGGTAGGCTCATTGTCGGGATCCTGCACCCAAACCGGGATACACTCTCGTCCCGAAAACTTTTCAACCGATAACTTCGGAATCTTGTGCCCGGATTGGTACATCGACACATGCCCTTGCCCGGCAGCTACATCAACGCCGCCTGCACCTTGCATTCCAACCGGCACTCAGCGAGGTGCTGCGTTCACATTCGGGTGCGGCCTAGCGCCAACTTACACCCCTTTGTCCTCGTCCAGATCATTCAAAGTCATCTGGTGGCCGAACAGACGGTAGTTCCGAAGGCTGTATCGAAACTCTGTGTCTCGGACACGCACCGGGGAGCCCTTCCTCGACCCGGAAGAGACACTTTCAACTGACTGCCTGGACTGACCTTCTTTCACGGCAACCAGGCGAGTCGTAATCTCTTTCAAACCTTGCATTATGGCCCTCAAATCATTCGGGAAGGGCACATCATTTCCCTTGGAATCACTCATCATTAATTGATTAAAAACTTCGATCACCTACGTCACACCAATAGCCCTCATAACTGGAGACTTTCCACTTGTTCCAGGTGACTTAAACATGCAAAACTCCACGAAAGCACACTCGTATCACCAAGAAAAGAATCGTAATAATAATGCGATCCTTGGGCTAATAACCTGTAGAAATAACTAATAAAAGTTATTATCCACTTTTTCTGATCTTAAACCACCTGGCCTGAACACTTTTAACCAGATGGGATCAATAACAGAGGCAAGCTAGTACGCGCCGATCGTCGACCGCGGAAGTTTCAGTTAAGTTGTGTGTTTGACGTATAAAATTGAAAAGTATATATGTAAAGTTACTTAAGTGGCTATCCGGAAATAGATGCAACTTAAAACTGTAACTGCCAATATATGCAAAAATATATTCCAACTTACCAGCAAATAGAATTTCACCATCTTGGAAGAGTGCAAAGTACAAAATGGGTACACGCACTTCCAACATAACTTACATCCACGAAACGGCGCATCTGACATAGTGATTACCAATACACTGCTGCTCTTTGGTGCCTCTGGATCTTCACCCCAATCGCTGTTACAAAACCCACAGAACATGAGCTGATTATTGTAACAGGGTTACATTCGAGTCACATTTAGTATGTGGTGTACGTGAGTACACTACGGTTAGGGTCAGTATTGACCGGTCCGAAAGGTTTGGACCTATTGGTTATTTTAACCAATCAGGGCAGGAGCCCTAGGGGGTGGCGTGTCAGCCATCCACGTGTCGGTACACAGGTGGTGTACACTACATTTTAGCTAGGTACGAATTTGGTATGTTCTACTTAGTATTACATATAGTTTACATTAGTTTAAATTAATTTAGACTTATTACATATTAAATATATATTCAGTTTACATTTTCACTCAACGACTACAGACGCACGAGCCCGAGCGGTCGCGATGGTAGTGAGTGCAGTAGCGTAAATGGGCCCTCCCTTTAGCTACACCCTTAGTAAGGGAGCCTTGTTTTAAGGCATTGGTGAAAGCTAATTGTAAACCAAAGCGGGAATCTTGGCCCCGAGTAGGAGAGCTCTATCCTACTAAGCCCTTAATAAGGGCGTATCGGCTAAGTAGCGGCGAACGCCGCTTTAAGAAAAGTCTTCCTCTGTGCGCTAGCCGCGCCGTGCGTATACGCACCGGCTACATCTGGTAGCACTTGTAGTCAATCCAACACCTGTGTTGGTAGGCTAAGACATCCTCTGCAAAGGATGAATCAGGACGATTGGGATAGGTTAACCCTCGTCCAGCAGGAATTCTTTAACAGGCTGTTATCCTTAATGGGTGACGAGGGTATGCAGCTCCTAGTGGAGCAGGGCCTTGAGGCCGTAAAGGCAAGGGTCAATTCCCTCATCGCCCATGAGGCGAGTTTAGGTGGAAGTCGTTCCACGGTGGTGCGTCCCCCATTATCATTTAAGATAAAGGAGTTCACCGGGGAGAAGGGTGAAAACATTTACGTGTGGTTGCGAGAGGTCGAAACGGCCTTCGCCACAGCGAATGTGATCGCTGATCAGTTGCAAGTGGGACTTGCATTGACCCATCATACGGGCAAAGCCCGTACATGGGCGTTCACGTGTTCGGAGTCAGTCACGGACATGTTCCCAACATGGAAGGACTCTAAGCAGAAGCTCATGGACATGTACGCAACGCCTGATCTGGTTTTCCAGAATCATCTGGCGTTTTTGAGGTGCCGTCAGGGCACTAGGGACTTGGAAACATATGTCCAAGAACTGAAGACCCTGTTGGCAGGGATGTACGCGAAAGCGTATTCGGATGATGTGTCCATCTCCGTCTTCATGGGAGGCCTGAAAGAAGGGCCAGCACGTTCGGAAATGTTCCGATGCCGACCCCAATCCATGGAGGAGGCGTTTAAGATGGAGTTTAACGCCGAGAGGAACTTTCGTTCCTCTAAGGTGGGTCCCGAACCCATGGACCTGAGTCAGGTCGAAGCGGAGGAGAAACCTTCCACTAAGAGTCACTCTGACTCTACCTCGCAGAGCTTTGAGTCGGAGCTCCTTGCAATGCTGCATCGGCATGGGACGCTGAGATGCTTCCTGTGTGGAAGCACGGATCATCTGAGGAACAGATGTCCGAAAACTCCCCAGCGAGACACTCGCTATAAGGGGCCGAGGGCGGGAAAAAAACCCTTGCCCAAGCCGTCGGGAAACGACGGCTCCCAGTAGGTGCGGGTCGCCCTACTCGGGGATCCCTCAGTTCTGTTAAACCCCAGGGTAGGGGCCGACAGCACAAAGCCCCGATCGAAACGGTGCTTTCTAGCACCGCGTTGGTATACCATCCAGGTTGGCTGGTCGTCCTTGCGGACGTGAAAGGCTTTGATAAGCTTTGGAGAGTCTTGATAGACTCTGAAGCGTCTGAATTTTATGTCAGACGGGCTTCTGTTGAGAAGAGTCGGCTGTATGCCGAGGCCCTAGAGGCACGTTCTCGTGACGTTGTCACGGTCCGTCTTGCGACGGGCGTACAGTTTTCCGTACCCAAGGTCACAATTGACCTTAAGCTGAAGTTTGCAGATTTCGACAGCTTATAACGTTGCCTAGTCCTGGATTTGGACTCGAGGTATGACCTCATTCTGGACATGAAGAGGCTGGAACGCCACGAGCCATGGATAGACTGGAAGTCTAAGTCCATTGGATCAACGCACCCGCGGTCGGTTGAAGCATTGTCGAGTCATGAACCCACCTTTTCTCGATCGCAAAAGCGATTCTGGCGGAGATGCCAGAGATTGGGATGTCTGAAATGATCATTCCCAACGGGTTAAGGAAGAGTTCCTTAACGAGGGGGATTCGGCGGTTAATCCCCGCGACGATATAGGCGAGACTGGTGAGTCGCCAGTGATAGAGGTGGATTCCTCTGAGGTTAAGCGCGAGGCGCTTAGAGAAGAGACCCAAAGTTCGTCTCTTCTGCAGGTCGGAACTGATTCCGACCACGCCGTGTCTGGCGAACACGTTTCGACTCCAGTGGTAGGGGTAGCGACCCCTGTGGTTAAGCGCGAGGCGCTCCCAAGAAAAGAGACCCGTAGTTCGTCTCTTTTGTACGTCGGAAATGATTCCGATTACGCCGTTATAAGTGAGACCGGCGAGTCACCGGTGGTAGAGGTAGAGACCTCTGTGGATAAGCGCGTGGCGCTTCCAATAGATGGGGCAATTGACACCCCTCATCTGGGTCTCGGGATGAGTCCCGAGGGCAGTAGTCAGCAGTCCTACAGGATGCTGAATAGTGTGACAGGTGTTGTCACAGAAGGCGTAAGCCTGGAACTGTTGCCTGGGGTAGGTGAACTGTTGTCGTTGGAGATGTCCTTCAACGAGTTTGAGACTGCTTTGAAAGCAGATGAAATCGACGAGGTCGTCGTGTTGCGTCCGGAAGAGGAGTTAAACTCCTCATCCACGATGGACGAGTCAGTTTTGGTGCAAACCAAACAGGCATTGAATGCCCGAAGCGGCCTCAAGATCCTTGCGGATCCTGATGACCCTTACCATTCCTTATTAAAGGAATTTGGAGATGTCATTAGTGACAACCCGCCGATGGGGTTACCACCGGATCGGGGAGTCCGACATGAAATTGATTTGGTTCCTGGAACCAAATACTGCGTCACTAAGCAGTGGCCTCTCCCCAAGGAACAATGCGACGTCATCGACGCATTCTTCAAGGGGAAAGAAGAGGCAGGGATTGTACGGGAGAGCAAGTCTCCCCACTCATCTCCCACTTTTTGTGTTCGTAAACCGAACGGAAAGTGGTGCATTGTGCATGTGTACAATAAGCGGAATGCAGCGACTGTACCCATGAAGACTCCGATTCCTCGGAAGGATGTCCTCCAGAACAATATGGCGGGCTGTACTGTGTACAGTGCCTTAGATTTGATGTAACAGGACTGATCCTGTTACAGGCTTACACTGTAATTGCGAGGAAGCGCGCAATACAATTAGGGCACGATTAGTTGATAACAACTAATCCTATACAAAAAGTAAATATAAATATTCACTTTGGTATAAGAACGCAAAATTAAGAGTGTTTATTTAATGGGTGGTTAGCGGCTAACAGTATAGTAATTACCTAACTAATATAATAATATCAAGTATTAAACTAACTGTACTATTAGTTAACCTGCATGGTTCGGTATTTATACCGAATCGACTTTTCCTTCGTAGATTATAATAACTTTTAATCTATTATTTGAATTTCAGACAACGCGTCTGAAATTCAACTGTGATATTCTAACTTGAATATCAATTATGTAATGGCACCCCATTACATCACCCCCCACTTAAGGTGGTTGGCCAATAATAATTCTTATTTTGGCCAATCATAGGTGGCACTTGTGGGTCGTTCTCATTTACCAACTGATTGACCATCGACTCGATGGTCAAAGCACACGGCGGCGCTCTAAAGAGCGCTGCTGAAAACATCGAAGGAGCTTCTTCCTCCGCCTCAGCACTAGGTGCTGAGGTGTTGAGTGACAACAGTGACGCTGCATTAGCAGCGTCAACTACGCAAAGGTCGGAAGACGTACCGTCTTCGACCACAGATGCTGCTAAGGCGGCATCTGGCAAGAAACAGGGAGATGTTTCTAATGCAACATCTCGCACGATGGCAACTTCCGAATGGCGTGTTGCCAAGAGGGCCATGTTCGGGAGTTCTGACTCCGAACAAAGTGATGGGGATACAGCTGTCCCCACTAAAGGATCTAGCGAGTCGAAACTCGCTAGGTGCTCATCTCCTAACAGCGATGGCGACTCTGGTGTCGTTGTCATAGCTGACAGCGACAATGATTTTCACAGGTGGTTGCGGGAACGCAGAGCCCCACCTGGACCAAGTACTTCTCCACGTCGGGGTGATTTATCCCCGGCGCATGGTGTTGAAGCAGGCGGTGCTCCTCCTGCTAAAAGAGCTCGAACAGAAGCGGCGCCTGACGCTTCTAAAGCGTATCATCGTACGGACCACATGTTCCGTACAGAGTGGGGTTTTGGACCCCTGGCTGGGCTATTGCCCCCAACAGTGGTGGTTACCGTAAACGGGACTGCCAGTATGCGTTGTTCGATAACAACGTGCTGGATGACTGCGAAGACATCCAGTCACGTCTATTCGATCGAAGTACAGACGATAGACGTCTGTACTTTATTGATCTCTTTTTCCAGGTTCGATATTATTCGAGCCGGAAAGGGTCAAGGAAGAACAGGGACGATAAAGACGCCCTGACTCAGAGTTGGAATGCTTTTGTTGACAACTACAACAAAAGCCCAGATGATTACGTGAATAAAGTTCACGTAATGCGCGAGCGCTTTTTAAAGCACTCACGAACAGGCAAAATGGAATACATCCATTATGCTTGCATCAAAGAAGGGTTAAAGTGTGGTGTCCATTCTCACCTCGTTTGCCCGATGTGTACGCAGGGCGCTCCTTGTCTGTCAGAGGAGGAGTTGCGGGGGTACGGTGGTTTTCCGTACCCGCCGAAATTCAGGGTTTAATTGATACCCTGAATGCATCAACACCTACTGTTAATGCTACTTCGCATTATGAGTTTGAGACTTCTTCTCAAACTCAGTCAAAAGGTCTGGGGCGTCGGCCCTCAGAACCTCAATCGGTTCCCAAGAGTCGAACTCTTGGAGATATCCCAGCCAGCGTACCAAGTACTCGGTACGCGCCCCTTCTTCGAAGGCACCGGGCGCTTCGAGATCAAGCGCTCGAGGATATATCGCTTATTCCCCTGATTATCAATCAGGGGCGGCGGAGGTTGAGAATTCCCTCGCCGTTGTTGTTGCGGAGCATGGTTCTTCGCTCCGCAAGCTCGAGGAGGGTTATTCCTCCTTGAGCAGCGATATGTCTCGCTGTGTGAAGACATATCGGTCTCTTCGCGAGGATGTCCGCGACATCCTCGGGGCGCACACTTCCCTCCAGCAGAAGAATGATCTTCTGTACATTGAGCTTTCCCGCTATAAGGGAGAGCTCGATCGGCGCACGGCTGATCTCGAGCAGTCGAAGGCGGAGGTAACGACTCTCCGCTCTGCTCACCAACGGCTGGTAGACGATTACAAGTCTCTCTTGGGAGACTTGGAGAAGCACGGCATCTTCCGTGGTTCTGCGTCTCGTCGTAAGACGAAGACGAGTGATACGGCTTGAGCCGCCCAACCTAGAATGTTGGGTGCAGCCGCATTGCTGTGGGAATGTCTAAGGTATAGGCATTCCCCCGAATCTCTTGGACCTTGGAAGGTCCAATGTACGTAGGAAGCAACTTCCGTGTAGGGAAGTTGCTTATTGCATGTATAGGCAAATTGGTAGTACTTAGTAATACCAATTCGCCTTTCATAAAGGAGTTTTTGTTCTTCCTTCCTTGTTTATCTGCATTTTGCTTCTGCTTGTCAAAAGCAGAGGCAAGTGCATCTTTTACATAGCGTATTACAGCTTGGCGCTGTAATACGAATTCATCTACTGCTTTATCACCAGTAGGTGCATTGTCCTCATTGTCTGCAGCCATTGCTGCAGACACATATTCATCGTATGCAGCTTCAGTTTCATTTGAAGCTGCTTCCGCTTCTACTGTATTTTCAGTAAAAGGGCCATCGTTTTGTTCACAAGTTGCAGTCGCAACTTGCGTATTGACTCGCTCAAAATTTGAGCGGGTCCCTCCCCCACTTAGATTTGGCGTACCGCCAAGTAAAGCTGGGGTTCGTGGATGCCTTAATGCATTCACGTGTATGCTTAGTTGAAGCATGCACCGAATTGTTAATCGCAAATTCAGTGAGTGACAGGTAGTCACTCCACTGTTCAATGGCATGTGCGTATGATCGCAACATGTCTCCGAGAACGCGGTTAACCGTTCCGTCTTCCCATCCGTTTCCGGATGGTCCGCAGTTGACATCTTCAACTGGGTTCCCAACAATGAGAACGTTTCTTGCCAGAAACGTCCTGTAAATCTCGGATCTCGATCCGAGACAATGTCTTCCGGCATTCTGTGCAAACGGAATACCGTATCAACAAATATCCGCGCTGTTTGAGCGGCGGTTACGTTCTCTGATACTGCAGTAAGATGTACCATCTTACTGAAACGGTCTACAAAGACCACTATTCCAGTCTTCCAACTATTGTCGGGTGGAAGACCGAATACGAAGTCCATTGAAATAGACTTCCAACACTCTGTCGGAACCGGCAGAGATTGCAGCGGAGCGTGCAGACTGCGCAGGCTTAACACGCTGGCAAATCTCGCAAGCGCGTACGTATTTCCGTACCCACTTGTACTGGTTTCGCCAGTAAAAGTCACGTGCGAGAGAAGCGTATGTCTTCTCTCGACCTTGATGCCCCGAAATCGGGGCATCATGATACTCAAACATAATTTGATGTTTGAGATCATCGTCGTTTGGAACGACGATGCGACTTTCATCTTTTTGGTCTGTTCTGTAAAGCAGCATACCATCGTGCAGTCGATATCGATTCACGAAAGCGCGGAGGAACTCTGGGAGTTCGTCGCGCTTCTCACTTGATTGATTACTAAAGTAATCAATCAACAGACGTGTCTCTTCGTCTGTTTTGTACGCCTCGCGTACTTGTCGTATAATTGACGACGACAAAGCAGTGCAACGGATCGCGTTTGCACTAGCACCTTCGGTTACGGACGGTTTCGTCTCGTAATCGGGCCTTCGTGATAGCGCATCCGCTATCACGTTCAACTTTCCGGGTTTGTATTCAACCGTAAAGTTGTATTCAGCAAAGAATGACAACCATCGAGCCATTCTTTGAGAAATGTGTGGTGAATTCACGGCCGTGCGTAGGGACGCATGGTCCGTGTAAACCACAAACAGTCTATCTCCCAATAGATAGATCCAAAACTTGGTTTGATCATTGGGAACCTCTTTACCAATGTTTTCCACTTGTAATGTGGATATTCGTTCACGAATATCCACTACATCATCTGTTGCAACGATAATACAGATCTGTTCGATCTGATCATCGTGCAAGTTTCTCATAAACTTCTTCCAGCTTAGCGCTGGAAGAGCCATCACCTCCGAACCTTCTTTCGGAGGGTATTCCATCAACAGAGACTGGGTAGCTAATCCGGTCTCCGTTTGCGTCAAGACTTTTATCGTCTCTACGGAACTGTCCATGCAATCAGACGCACTCGTCTGATTGACTGCTACACGGTGATTACGATTCACCGTGTGCGAATACTCATCATCATGGTGGCCACTGCCTACCATGGAATTTTGGTGATCAGATGTGTTCGTCTGATCGGCCGCCTGTTCTGTGACACGGTGGTCTTTATCACCCGCGTTCATGGCTAACGCAACGTGGTGGGCACTGGCCTCCACGGAGTTGTGCTCACGATTGCACTCGATCGTGAGTTCACGCTCATCAACACGGAATTCATTCGTCGTGTTGGAACCTTCGGTCGCACAGTGGGTGTTTCCCGCCGTGGATATCACTTCATTCTCACGGTGGGTTTTTCCCACCGTGGATATAACTTCATTCTCACGGTGGTCTTTATCACCCGTGGAATGTTTCTCTCCTACACGCAACGACTCTTATGTTGCGTGTGGTAGTCCCTCTGGACTCTCACCAGCGAAGGTACCTTCCGCTGATCGTGTCAGAACAGACCTGGTGGTGCCATTGCTATCCACCAGACTGTCTGACGCTGCGGTTGTATCCTCTGATACAGCCGGATTACACACAGGGTGATCAGATCCTGTGCATCCGCCGCAGTAGATCGATAGGTTAACCCAGTCGATCGATGGTTTAAACTTGGACATCCATGGGATTCCAAGTACCACATCGAACTTGTCATCTAAATCGAGGACGATGAATTCATTCTCGAATGACAGTTGATTCAACTCGAAGCGTGTTTTAATCACACGCTTTGGAATAGTCACGGTTGCACCTGTTGCTAACCGGACTGACAACATACTTCGTGGGGTTTCTACCTCCACGAAGCTCAACAGCGTTAGACTCTGAGTTCTAACGAAATTGTTTGATGCTCCTGTGTCAAACAAAGCTCGCATGGGGACATCGCTTCCGTGCGGCTTAACCTCCAGGGTGATAAGAGGCTTACCATCACCCTGCACCTTTTGACAGGACATAGTCCCGTCTGGGGCTATTACCCTCACATGCCCTATGTCGGCATGTTGGATAACATTCCCAGTAGGGCGCCCCGCCCCTACTGGTGTTCTACGTTTTTTGCACCAACAGGGTGATGTCCCTGTTGGTGTCGCCGTGCAGCGGACCGTCCCGTCCGCTGAATGCGTGGCACCGGACGCGGTGCCATACACTCACGGGCAAAATGCCCCATTTTCGCGCATCTATTGCAGCGAGTATTCTTCTTAAATTTCGGTTGCTTCGTGTTCGAAGCAATCGCAACCGATAGGTCCATCGGCTCTGGAACTCCACCGCCCATGCTCTGGCGCGGGTGGCTGTTTCTTGAGACGAAGTGTGAGCTTCGTCTGCCTGACTGCTGATTGTTGACATGCCGTTGCGGCATGTCAAAAGCGAAGGGCTGTTGAGCCCTTCGGCTGTACCCAGCATGCGATGACGCTGATCGCATGCTGAACTCCTCACGGATGCTCATATCAATGGCATCCCTTAGAGTCTCGGGCGGGTGCCGGTATAGACTCTGTTTGACGGTACCATCATTGAGTCCCTTCATGAAGCCAGTGACCTGCATAGCAGGGGGAACCGGCTCATACACAATATTTGACAGCAAATATTGCGTCTTCTGAGCGTAAGCTTGTGTGGTGGAGTCAAGTTCAAAATCGAACACAGTTGTGTCGAGAACCTCACCACCATCGTGCCAGCGTTCGAACTTACGGGGGGGGGTACCCCGCGGACCTTCGCTTGCGATCCGATCTGATCGTCCGCTGCTAGCAGACGACCGATCATCAACAGAAGACGCCTGGTCCGATTGATCTTGCGTTGCCATCTCACCTTGTGTACCCGATGGAATGGGCTAGTTCAACACTCGGTGGATCGTGTCGCTGGTTGACTTGGGTCTGATAGTATGCAGACCGTACTGGGGGGGGTGTACCCTGGGCGGAACTCTTCACCCTGGGTACTTGTGGACCGGTTACACTTGAAATATGTATAGTCCAATGGGTCGACCGTCCAATCGATCTAGACCCAACCAATACGAGATAATAGAGGGCAGACCACTCAACTGGTATAGCCCCTGACCAATATGAGAGAAGTCCAAAGCCGGTCTAAACTCCAACCAATGTTATAATAAACCAATTTGTCAACGTAAAAATCCAATATGCTCGTGAATTCCACAAACGATATCTCCACGTAAAGACCAATCCACTTGTAGTACGTTCCAAACGTACGTGACTTAAACTTGAGAGAAGTCAGCCAATGGACACTCCTGTCGAAGGACTTCCGGCGGGCCAAATGCGTCTGCGACGCGCCCCGGCCGGGTATAATGGGAAGGAGGGGATTAATCGACCCTCTGCCCCCAAACACTCCGCGACGTGCGAAGGCGACTTAAAAAACCAAACTTTTAGAGAGTTTCTTAGGACCTCTTAGCCACTTTTCCAATCCAAGACCAATTTACTTCTTTTCCACTCCAAGGCCAATTTACCTCCTTTCCACTAACCTTACGGTCCCAATATGTACCAAACACTAAAATATGTAAAATACACGCAATGCCATGTGACTTACCAAAATCCGTGTGCTTGACACTCCTTGCACATGATAGGCTTAAAATCCCCCCTTGTTTCCACAAATCCGATCGCTGACCAGCTGATCGGCACGCCGTTGACAGAATGTGACCAAAGTTTTGCCTTCGCTTCGCCACACTAGAAGGTCAAGCTTACCTTGCCGGATTTCCATAAACTCCTGCCGACTGCTTAGCTCCATTTCTGGAGATTCAAAGTTGAGCTTTAGCTTAGCTTTAAATTCCTTATAAGTAAGGAACTCAGAGTCATCAGTGGCTCTGCGACTCATCGCCCATGCCCTGGCTCTGCCGCCCAGACATGTTGTGGCGAAGTACGCCTGCTGACGTTCGTCAACAATATTTTGCGCAGAGATGGCATCTTCCACCTCTGCGAACCATCTACGAAGGGGCTCACCCCCTTCGCCGGTAAAGGACGGTACTCGCGCCTTTACCACTTCAACGCTATGCGTTGTAGGTGCTGATGCGGTCCGCGCTGCCTCTTGCGCGGGCCGTTCTGACTTTTCTAGGTGGTTTCGTCTAAAGCGATTCACCACCTGTATCACTTCCTCTGGGGACTTACTCTGGAGGAAGGTAATGATGTCGGTCCCCATAGACCGAACCATTTCCACCGTCGCGTCTTTACTACGAGACGAGAAGTGGGGGAAGTGTTTATTCACCTCTTCCAGCGTTCTCTCTCGCTCGGCAGTCGTCATGTCTCGCGACATGATGCCGAGCGGCTCTTAATCTTCGCTCCGCTAGTTAACTAGCAGAACGGAACTGTGGTCGTTAAGACGGACCACAAAGTGCTACCAGGTGTAACAGGACTGATACTGTTACTGTCTTACACTGTATTTGTGCGAGGAAGCGCGCAATACAAAAGGGGTAGGATTAGTTGATAACAACTAATCCTATAATAAAAGTAAATATATTAATATTCACTTGTTGCTTAGAACGCAAAATTAAGAGTGTTTATTTAATGGGTGGTTTAGAGGCTAATAGTATAGTAACTAACTAATTAATATAATAATATCAAGTCTTAACTAACTGTACTATTAGTTAACCTGCAAGATTCGGTATTTATACCGAATCGACTTTACCTTCGTAGATTATAATAACTTATAATCTCTTATTTAAATTTCAGACAACGCGTCTGAAATTAAACTGTGATATTCTAACTTTAATATCAATTATGTAATGGCACCCCATTAAACCGTTCATGACAAGGAGATACTTGCAATGAAGTATGCTCATGTCAAATTTAGGGTACAACTACTCGGCTCTAAGCCGTTCGTGGTTTATACTGACCACGCGTCCTTACGGACAGCGACAAAGTCGCCTCATCTCTCGCAACGGATGGCCCGTTGGCTCTCTTTCTTTGCGGAGTACAACTTTGAGGTCAAGTATAAACCTGGAAAGCAGAACGTGCTTGCAGACGCGTTGTCGCGTCGTCCCGATTACGAGCTCTCTCACGCGACATTATTCACCACATCTGTGGTGGATCTCATACGTCAGGCGTATGAGAAAGACCCACAGTGTACGGCGCTAATCAGCGCGTTAGGTGAGAAGGGTCTCGGCTCGTCTGAGACAACCCTGTCAAGTCGAGCTAAAGCTCGTTTACACCGTTACAGGTACTGTGACGGTCTGCTATTTTATAGCACGATCGCGGAGGACACTCCGCGGGTGTTTGTTCCTCATAATGAGGAACTGAAGTATAGAGTCCTCTTTGAGGCACATGACGCCCCTACCGGGGGTCATTTAGGTCGGGATAAGACCTACAGTGCTTTAAGCGCTTTGTATTGGTGGTCCAACATGTATAAATGGGTCGGTGCGTATATACGCACCTGTGAGACGTGTCAGAGGGTCAAACCCTCTGCAAGTTCAGCTGCGCCTTTGGCGAGCTTATCGGTTCCAACGGAGTGTTGGAAATCCATTAGCATGGATTTTATCTTCGGTTCTCCGAAGGATAAGGCCGGGAACACCGGCATATTGGTCTTTGTAGACCGATTGAGCAAGATGGCTCATCTGGCGGCGGTGACAGAGTCCATAGATGGACAAGGAACAGCGAAAGTGTTCCTAGACCGTTTATTTCGACAGCATGGTATACCCGATTCCGTTTTGTCGGATCGTGATCCCCGTTTTACGGGACAATTCTGGGGAGCGTTGTTTAAGGTGCTAGGCACCAAGCTCCTCATGTCCACTGCGGATCATCCGCAGACGGACGGTCAGACGGAACGCGTTAATCGCGTTGTGTAGGATATGCTCCGGAGTTTATGTCCGGCTTCTCCAAAGGGTTGGAGTGAGATGCTTCATATGGCCGAATTTGCTATAAACAATTCGGTCCATGCATCAACGGAGTTTACCCCGTTTTACGTGAACGGATTAGTAAATCCGAGGGTTCCGTTGACGCCACGTGTGTGTGGCCCAGGTCTTCATGGGGGAGGATTCCCTGATGTCAGCCCTGTATATGTGCGAAAGCACATCGATAAGTTTTTATCGACGCGCCTTAGTGTCTTACGACACGTCTGCGATGCCATGGCGGAAATCCAAGACAAGCCGAAGGAGCAAGCTGACCGAAAGGGACGGCGTAACAAAAAGGTATACAGAGTAGGAGAAATTGTTTTATTAAACGCTAAAAATCTTCCTACACATGCAGTTTCCAACGTGTTGCGAAATAAACTGCGCCCCAGGTTTGTGGGCCCCTTTAAGGTGTTAGCCCGAAAGGGCTTATCGTATACCTTGGACATCCGAAGGCGATGCGTACGCATCCAAACTTCTATGTGGGTATGCTTAATCCATACCAGAACCCGGAGGCGGGTCCCCTCTCGGAGGAGGGTGGGCTTGACCTTTGAACACTCGATTCTTATGAAGGCGCCGTGGCCTCGTTCCAACATGCAGTCAAGTGTGAGCCAAAGCATTTACACGCGCTCTCCCACCTTTCCGACGTCTATGCGGCTGCTTAAGGGCCACAGAAAGCACTGATCTACTACAGTAAAGCTAGTGAGCTCGAGGATGGCAGCTAGGACGCATCGATCTGGTTTCGTCTCGGATTGACTTATACAGCTCTTGAGCAGCATGGACAAGCTACCGAAGCGTACGAAAATGCAATGAGCATCCATGCGCACGCGTTATAAAGTTCTCATCGAAGCGAGTGAGAACGGTGGAAAGTCTATGGGATCACATTACGGGCCCTTGCGGAAGCTTATGGAGCGGGGAGACTTGGATTCGGCTGTCAAGGTGTATGAAGACGCGGTGACCAAGTTCCCCGATGCGGCAAACATGCATTATAACCTGGCAACTATGCGCATGGCGAGAAGGAAGAGCTCGGGGGATGACGCTCTGAATGCCCTGATGGTGCAAATTTTAGAAAGAGCGATGGAACTTTGTCCAGAGACGCCTGAGTTTGTGAACGATCTCGTTGCGTATATGGAGGAGCACAAGCAACAGCTCGATCAGGTTTGTATCTTGAAGAAGAAGGCGGAAGAAATGGAACGCAAGCAAGAGGAAGAGAAGGAGAGGGACTAGGAGGAGAAGGCGCATCCCAATGGAAGCCAAGATGAAGCCAGGCAACAGGGAGGAAGTCTAAACAGAGACAACAAGTAGACAAACAGGCCACGTACGACCATCGTTCGAGATGAAGCTCACCCACTAGTTTACACTTAGTGCATGGGCTCTATAGTCGAGGCGACGCAGTGTCCAGCTGCGCTGAAGTATCAGCACCTCCAAGATGGTTTTTTCTTGCTTAAATACACAAAGACAAGCGCGCGCCAGTTCATGCACTGATGGAATCTTGTCGTCCTCGCTCTTTTGGTGTTTTGATCGAGCATCTACTTGAGCTCTTGCCGCTCCTCTTAGTTTCTTAATGTCTTTCGTCTTGAAATAGTGCGTCCAGCGGTTGGCAATCATTTTCGAGTACACGTCGTGGGATACGCTTAAATACAACTGAGACTGGATTTGAAAAAAGCAGGCAACGTGACAGAACTTTTTTTGGCAAAAAGAGGTGGTCTTGAAGTTTTTACTATCCGCTTTAAAGCGCCAGCAGATACCGACAAAAAAGTGCAAGCCCTAAAAAAGCTGCTTTGTTTGGTCAAAAAAAGCGTGGATTTCGAATGTTTGAAACCCCTCATTGAATTTTATATTAAAAATACTTTGTAACCAAAGGGAATTTAAATTTATATTTATAATATTAAAAGGGAATTACTATTTGCACGCCCAAAAATTGCTATTTGCACGCCCCTCTATTTATAGCCGCTTTACATTTTGGAAAAGGTACCCAATTTTCTGTACATTTTCTATTTTGGTGCTGTGTGTGCTTTACAAACCTAAAACATCGAAGCAACGATTTGCTATGGCGACTCTGTCTCTAATCCACAGGTTCAACAAGAGCTCGACTCGCTGGGTCGTCGTAAAAATTGCTTGTAAATTTTCACATAACATCACATAAGAAGGCCAGCGCGCTTTTCCACCACAGTGCGGGTTTCTTTTCCATTGTGTTCAAATGTTTCTTGTTCGGAAAATATCGCATCATCTTGAACCCACGACGACGGTCTTAGAAGCTGTAGGAGTATTGTCCCAACTTTCCATCGTCCATTTGTTCCTCTAAAATATCTTCACCTGTATTCCTCCTGTACTTACCCGAAATGCTTCATAAATTGTTGACATACAAACATAAAAGGCCTCCTCTTTCTTTTTAGGAATAATACTAGTGTACATACGCATCTCGTCGGACCAGACGGAGCACTTTATCGAGACCTTGGATGATTCTGATCCAGCAGATAACTGCGCCCAACTGACCTGAAGAAGTTAATGGTGTAGGTTAATTGATATGGGCTCAATTCGTTATAAGTACGTGAGAAATAATGAGTGTAATACATCTAGTCGAAGTGAAAATAATCAACTGCATGTTACGAACAGGAACGTGGACAACAGGGTGACAAATTTAAACTTCAACTCCAAGCTGTCAAAACTGCTGTTCGGGAACAAAAGACGGACGCGTGCCGCCTTAGCCACAAGCGGAAGCACAAAAAAATCCTTTTCGTAGGATCACAACTGCATTACTAACAGGGAAAGAATTAAGTCTTGCGGTCATATGTGCGTGAAAAAATGAATACGACATGCTACTCCATTTGCTCATTTTAGAATTCTTCCACCCGAAGCGAGTCATTCGCCTTCATCACCTCGTACAACAACTCTGTCTCTTACCTTGGATCCCCAATGGCTGCTGGTGTTGTGGTGAACGTCCATAATAACGACGATGACATCCCGACCGAGGGCTCGCGCACGTACGCTATCATTGTGTGCGTTTTCGCGGCGTTTGGCGGACTTTTCTTCGGTTACGATCAAGGTGTGACCTCCGGAGTGCTTATCATGGACTTGTTTATCAACGACCACTGCGTTGGTTGGCACAATTTCACCTACAACCAGTGCACGTCGGCGTCATCGGACCTACCGGCTGAGTGGACAAACTTCACGGTCTTGTACAACATGGCTTACAATCTCGGTTGCGTCGGCGGTGCTTTCGTCGGCGGCTACTATGTTTTTAGGTTTGTAAAGCACACACAGCACCAAAATATAAAATGTACAGAAAATTGGGTACCTTTCCAAAATGTAAAGCGGCTATAAATAGAGGGGTGTGCAAATAGCAATTTGGGGGCGTGCAAATAGTAATTCCCTATTAAAAAATCAAATTAATAAAAAATTAAAAAATGATAGTTAAATATTTGGCTCACTTACACCGGTATAGTTAATTTTTGAAATATATAACATTAACAATTAGAAACAAATTTAATTTTTTGTCTTACTTATATTGCGCGCTTTCTCACCTAATAATAACATTGTAAGCCGTTATACTGGTAGCACTTTTGGGTCCGTCTTAACGACACTGCTGTGGTGGAGTCAAGTTCGAAATCGAAAACATTAGCATCGATAACCTGACTACCACCATCGCGCCCAGCCTTCCAACTTTCGGAGGGGGTACTCCGCGGACCACCACTCGAGATCTGGTCCGATCGTCCGCTGCAAGCAGACGACCGGTCGTCATCAGAACCCACTTGGTCCAATTGCTTAGTGTCCATCTCACCTTGTGTACCCGATGGAATGGGCTAGTTACACACTCGGTGGATCGGGATCGCAGATTGGATCGAAGCGGTCTTGAATATAGAAGACCGATCTGGGTAGGTATCTCTGGGGCGGAACTCTTCACCCCAGACACAAACAGACCAAAAACACTTCCAAGAGATAACTTCCAATAGGTCGATCGTCCAAACGATCAAGACCTGAACAATACGGAATAATAGTGGGTAGACCGACCGTTCCGGTCTAGTTCCTGACCAATACGAAATAAGACCAAAACCGGTCTAGTTTCCAACCAATATTAAAACAAGTCAATATGTCCGCGGAAAGACCCAATATGTTCGTGAAACTCAACAAACTATATCTCCACGCCAAGACCAATCCAGTGAATAGCACGTTCCAAACGTACTTGAGTTGAGGTGTTGAGATCGCCAAATCGTACTCCTGTCGAGGGACTTCCGGTGGGACAAAGTGCGCGTGCGGCGCGTCCAGACCGGGTATAATGGGCGAGAGGGGATAATTCGACCCTCTGCCCACAAACACTCCGCGGCGGGCGGAGGCGACTAGTGTACGAAAAGGGAAGAACGGCGACCCCTAGCTGTGGTGTGAACCAAGACCAGATGAAGTTTCAGCCACTTTTCCGAAAGCTAAAAGATTTCCTTACTTAAAGGTATAACCTCTGTCCTAAAAGGTAAAACCACAACCAAAAGCCTCTTACTTGGAAAAACCACAACTAAAATAGTTCTACCCTATAGTCCCTAAATGTACCCACACAAAAATATGTAAAATACCCAAAGTCGGGTGACTCACCAAAACTTGCGTTCTTGACACTTCTTGAGTCTGATAGGCTGAAAATCCCCCCTTTTTTAAACCAATCCGAAATTAGACCCAATGCCTTGACGAAACTTGACCAGAAGTGTGCCAAATTTTGGGCACGCTTCTCCACACTGCCACATTCTGCTAGCTGTCTAGCAGAGCAAAAAGTCAGTTTCCTAGCCGTGCGCTCACTCATGAGGAGCTCCCCATCTTTCAGCCCACCCGTTTAGCGCGCTAGTGCACGTGATCAGAAGCATTGGCTCTAATATAAAAAATTATCGAGGCAAAAAGCCCGGTCGAGCAAATCGAAATCGTAGGCAGATTGCGAAGAAATTCAGTCGCTTCTTCGCTGGCGCCATGTCACGCCCACGACGTCGCACGTGGAGATCTGTAATACCACTTAGCCCCATACGCGGGGAACGGACGATGACTATTTTAAACTCAAGCAGCAATCGAGTCATGTAACCTAAGTGTGCCCATGTTACAGGTGCACTTTACCCTTACATGTTTCACGGCAACTAAACTATGGGTATGGGGCGCACTCTTGATGACCAATCTGTGTTAAACGCTAAAATCGTTTAAGGAGGAGAAAAGCTCACTTTTTAGCCTCCTCCAAATGAATTTAGATGTCGATCTGACTGTTTAAATCTGCATCAGCGTAATCTTGACATACAAGTTTACTTGGAGAAGTCACAGCATTTGCTTTCAAATATTCTAAACTAAACTATGGATGCAGCTACTCAAGTAGCTGTGTTCATGAAGGGACTGAATAAAGATCCCTTGAAGCCGTATTTCTTCCGGAAGCTTACAGGATGTTATCATCCAAAACATCCAGAAAGGTTCAGTATACAGTATTACCCCCGGCATACTGTCAGCAGTCAAAAAGAGAACGACCCAATAGACTTCAACGCGCAGAAACAGGTGCCGATTGCTGGTAAATAGTGGCTAGGCTATTCATACCCTTGCCACGGGATAGTAGGGGTAAAATTCCAGAACCACATATTGGCTGCGGTTGCTTCGATACCGAATCTATTAAAAAATAATAAGAATCTTCGCTGCAATAGATGGGCGAGGATAGGGAACTATGACATGTGTGCATCCGGGGACACACCGTCAGCGGACTATTAAGTCTGCTGGATAAAGTAATCAATAGGGAGAAATCCTTTTCGTTCAAAACAACTTGAACACCCCGAAAGGGCAGGCCACCTACTTTCGTTCCTTATCTCAGACCATTTTGTGCGTTCTATGAAGATGTGTCGTCTCGGTGTGAGCGAATTAGATAGTGGTCCGGAAAGACAGCTTGTTCTCCAATTGGCGGTCTACATTTGATGCCTCGAACTTCACTTGTCCCTTCGTGTAATTGGTGTTGGAAAAGCTATGTTGGATGCCAAGGATAGAGATTTTCAAAGGACGTAATCGCAATGGTTTTCAGGTAGTTTTTAAACATGGAAGTTGTGATTAAACATTTGGTACTAAATTTTGTGACTAGGATTTGGGAATACATTTTTACTTATTAATAATGCACTTTTTAGTCTTTATCTTCACCTAATATCTCAGCCACGGCGCTCTGAACTTACAATCAGGGCGCCCTTCCTGCACGCGTATAAAAGCTTAAGCACTAGCCAGCTTGAACTGGAACAAGTTGTTCGCACGCGCGCGCAACACGTGTCAACTTTCCACATTTGTCACTCCGGCGGAACCTGTTGGAAGTGCGTGCACCCACGTTGTGTTTTTGCGCCAATACAAATTGGTGAAAGCCCATTGGCTGAAAAGGGAGTATATACTTTAGGTTTACATTGAAGGTTACTCTTAAGTTGCTTTTTAGTAGAACTGAATCATTAGGTAACCTTACATAATACACTTTTCATTTTTATCTTTTAGGACAACACAGCGGAAACTTACACAGCGCGTCGACCTTCGCGCATTCGCCAACCTCTGCATAAGATCCTACCTATTCAAAAGTGATCAGATCAGGTAATTTAAGATCTAGCATAGTGGAAATAAAGTCAAGCTTATTTTCTAACACAAGCACTAGCCGGCTTGAACTGGAACAAGTTGTTCGCACGCGCCCCAACTCGTGTCAACTTCGCAGAATTGTTACTCCCGCTGAGCCACTTTATAGGTCTCATTAATATCTTCATTACTGGCAGTAGAACTACATTCCGTTCACGGGATTGAGTTGTCATCTTCCCATCCATCCGTTTCATCCACACTCTTCTGCACCCACCATTGTATAACTCTTCTGTCTATCCTTTTCGCTCGGTTCATCGCTTGACATTGCTTAATCATTAGATCCACCATGTCGTGAATCATTATCTTGAGTACAGCTCTTTCCATTGCAGCTTCTAGTCCTCGCGCTTGTCGCTCTTTCGAGCTGCTTACTGTGGCTGAGCTCTCCTTATTCTTGCTACCAGCCGACGTAGGACTGGGACTGCTCTCGCTACTTGATATTGATCTCCTGCTTGTTTCGATTTTAAATTCTGGAGAACGCGTACTAGTGAACCGATCAAATTCGCCCTCAACAAGCTCAACGTCAACGACAGTTGACTGAATCGCTACAGACTTGTGGGTCAACACTAAAGCTGATCTCATTATCTCGTCAGCGCTTTCCACGTTCACATTTTCGGTTGACTCAAACATTTCATCATCGCTATCATCGTCTAGGCTCGCATTGAGGTCTTATTACTCCTCCGGTTGTGGGTCGTGTGAATGGAAGATCAACCACCCTGTCGCAATGTTCGACTCAATGAAGTAAGTGACTTCGATACGACGTCTTCCATAATTCAAACGTCAGAGAGAAATTTGATAGTGCGGTTTGCTAAAGACTCGTACACTTGATCGCCTACCGTCTCCTCATCGTAATCCGCAATGAATCCAATCCGAACGTTATCGTCTTCCTTCTTGCGTTCTGGGGCGTTTGATCAAGGATATATGCAAGTGCTCAAGTGGTGAATTACTGGATATGTTGTTGTGCATTCTTACCTTTCGCCATAACGTAATCGTAGTGCAACTGCTTATACTTCACTTGCCCTATGTATAGTATATGCGTAATCAATTAATCCAGGCCTATGCCACAATAATCGAAATATCTCCACTCGTATCCACTTCACTAATACTTGGTACTCCACGTGATAATCCGTGCCTTCCTATACAATCACTCCACTGGTTAAAGTAATTATGGGTGCAATGTAACGGGCGTGGAATTAACGTCAGTTAATAATAATAAGAAAATGTAAAAGTGATATATTTTGACTAGACTAAATTATAATCCGTTACAAATTATAAAATTTGTATACACCTATTCTCGTCCTTTGTGCGTCGATGCAATATCCTTGGAATAGCGTAATATCTTGACGCAACTTCACATTCCAACAAATTGATTGTCACAATATGACAATATCGACCCGATATTGTCATCCCTCTAAATCAATCATTGTCCGCCACAATGATTGCAATATTACAATCACAATATATTCTCTCGTCCCCTGCTCGCTACTTAATGTATATTTATTTTTCAATTCACTTGAGTGTAAAATTTCGCGAATCTTTCACCAACTGCATCGCTGCAACATGTCAATCATAAGGTCCAACACGCGATACTTCCCACGTCGTTCATAATGGAAACAAATATTCAGAAAGCGAGCACTACGTGAAGTATTAGGCATAAATTTTCAAGCTGACTGATTTCACGTTGATGATTACGAGCTCGAGCCTTTTCAGTCTTCCTGCGTTATCGCAATTTTTCGCTTAGTACTGCGTGATATGAACTTTTAAACGGTCATCACCGCCCGGACGTCCCACTCATCAGTCGATTAAATTTTTTTCAAGGTAAATGTGTCGCTATGATAGAATGAACAAGCTCAGGTATTCTTGTCTTGTTGGGAATTGTTGCACGCAAGTTTGCAACAGCATTCAATGCCAATACCAAAGCCTGATCCTGGAAGCCTACGAAACGGTGAAAAAAAACAGTAGAAAGAACGAACAAGTTTTCGAAAATTGTGTCAAAAACTGTCGAGGGAACAACGCACCTGATAGTACGCCAATCACATTGGACGGGAGAGGGCCATGCTCAACATTGCTGGGACTTATGAGAATAATCTTCGAGTGCGTAAGTTCGAGCGCTTGTCGGACGAAGGGAGACTTGGTTAAACTGACTAAAAAGGCCCACCAAACGATCGTTAGGTGATAGGGAAGGTAACAGCCGAGCAGGGTGTATACTTACTGCTCCAGTACAAGACAATCACTTGATTTGCCCGAGCCGCCAATATCTTTTTGATGACCAAGGATTCCAAATCATAGTGGAAACTTTTCACCTTCATCTTGGGTCAGCCGCACATGCTTGAATCCATGGCCAGAATTCCGCTTTTTTCATCTCTCCGCTGCCAAAAAGCAAGTCAAGGTAAAAAAAACACTTCAGTTCTCTCTCTCTCTCTCCCTTTATTCCACCACTCGAATCAAGAAAAACGGTAACTAACTCGATCCAAACATCCTGAACAGCGCTGCAAGGGCCAAGAACAAGTAGAACATCTGGTGGTGCTCTACTCTCTCGATTCTTGTGCTTGATGTTGGGCGCAAACTGTGTACCAGATTCACTGGTTGTTTCGCCATACACGTCCACTTTTTCCCTAAACACATTGGCCGTTTCTGTATGGAATGGATAATATCCTCTCAATTACTCGTTCAAACAACAGTTTTCGTTTGTACCATCGTGCAATTGATTCATTTCTTCCTGAGCACTGGCGAATTGCAAGGCCGACGCCCGTTTCGCGTCCTCATGGAGACCATTGGGGACGTCCGTTGGGGCGTTTGAAGGGGATTTAGGCCAATTTCAAACGGATTTTTCCATGGCTCATTTTCTTCGCTTAGATGTGAAAAAGCGCCAAGGACGCGGCGGTACGAAGGCAACGCGCTTTGAAAGCGGTGCGACAGCGTGTCGAGCACGTCATGGTGTTAAGCATGGTGCCAATTAGTGTATGGATCGAAGCCATTAGCTGATTTGAGAGGGTATGGAAAGTGCACAGGTCGGTTTCGATGTGGTGCAGACTCAAGACACAAGCAGATTGGAAAGGGTATGTGAAGTGCATAAGGTCTCTTGAATACAATATTGTTAAAAACATGTCAAAACTATCTTCATTGACTGATATGATCGAGCTGAGAGGCAAAGTGGGCAGTGGTCACTGGTGCTTCCGGAGGCATTGGTGCCGGTAGACAGTCTACCAAATCTCTTTATCCATATATCTCGTGTGTCTAATATCTTGTCTAAACTTTCCTAGCCATTGCATTTGAACTCGCAGCAGCGGGAGCTAAAGTGGCACTGGGGTGGGGGCTCGACGTCTAGAGGCATTGGAAACTGTCAAGACGAAGATTGAGCAGCAACTTGGCGATGATGGAAACATCTTAATCATCAAGACGGACGTTACGCAGCGATAGGATGTGCAAAACCTTGTGCAAGCGGCCGAAACGACCTTTGGGACAGTGGATACTCTTGTGAACAATGGTATGCTCTCTGGTAGTGTTGAAACTGGGCTGTACTAACCTTCTCTCGCTATTATCCTAGCTGGGGTCATGCCGTTTGAACTCTTGAGTAATATGAATCAAGACAGTTGGGATCGAGTGCGTCGAAACAGACGATCTTGTTGTTGGCGATACGTTTTAACACCAAGTGGTGCTTGTTGTTTCCTGTGATTTTCTTTTAGACGATCGAGATCAATTGTAAGGGAACCCTGAATGGCGTCGCTGCCGTGCTGCCGCAAATGAAAGCTCGGAAGACGGGCCATATTGTCAATATACTCGTCCGATGCTGGACGTAAAGTGTTTCCTGGCTTGGGGGTGTATTCCGCCTCGAAAATGTTGATCGAGGGGATTTCCCAGGCTTTTTTTGCGTCTTGAGAACGTTGGGAGTGGCTTACGTGTAACGTGAATCCAGGTACCGTGTTTTTTTGTCAATCTACGCTTGGCTAGACTGGATATGAATCCTTCGTTTTGTATCTCGATGCAGCCTGGTAATGTCGCCACGGACTTGGTAAAACACGCGGGTGCTGCGCCAATGGCGTGGATGAGGAAGCCATGATAAAATATGGCCAACCGTCGGGTGCGCACATTCCTTGTATCGTAATCTTCCTCTAGAATTTGATATTTAATTGTTCTGCTTCCTTACTAGCGACACCAATCCTCCACCAACCAGTTGGTATTGCGCGAGCAGTACTGTACGCACTCACTCAACCCTCCTATGTGGCAGTGAATGATCTTCTCGTCGAACCCCGCGATGAACCGATTGCATGCCGAAATCTTGTACCCTGGCTCGGGTGAATGAGATGAACATAAAAGAGTTCTACTTATATAAGTGCTGCCTTCGAGTGCGCTCCTACCGTGTTCAGTCAAGACCACGCCTTCATGATTGTCTCGCCCTATCTCCGCTTGAACATCATCGATCAGTCTCTAGCTAGACCCGTTTGACGAACCAGTGTTTGGGATCAGATTGATGAACGACCATCCAAGGCGTCTTCCAGCTTGAGCAAAACCGACTTAGAGTTCTCGTACTCCTCCCAACGTGTCTCTGTCCTGACCTTCCTGCATTCGTTCTTGAGTTCAACAAAATGCGCAATGTTGGGAGCTACAATTGCTACCGTTACACGTATGAATAGGATCATTCTCGTGCAGTCAATCCACCGCCTCAGACCGTTGGACCGCACCACACGCAGCTGCCTCCACCATAGCTGTCAAGTCCTAGACAGCAGATTTTCAACAATTAGTTGGTGTTGTTTGAGCATCACACGTAACACCACGACACCAGAAGCACTAACTTAAAAAATTGGTAAGAATAAAACGGTTTCAATGTATGCCATACATAGATGATTACCGCGTCGCTTGGACACTTCTGTGGAAAATACGTCAGAAAACTTACGCAAACATGTGAGCATACATGGGCATCGACTGCACCATGTGCTGCCCGTACTCCATACGTCTCGCGGCGAGAAATTCAGGCTCCACCACATCGGCCATCAACTCGTATCGCTCCATCATTTCCTCTGCATTAGCATCAACCGGCTGAGGCAGAAACTCATCGACCTTGAGTATCGTAATAGGTCCAGGAATGAATGACGGAGGACGTGGGGGTGACTTGGTTCGATTCAGTGCGGCTGCCTCAATGAACTGGAATGCGTTCTTTGGATACTGCAATGTAAGTTGGGTCAATTCGTGCTTTCCGCTGAACCAAGAAAAATGCCAATGGTCGTTCAAATCCGTCAACAAACTCGCTGGATAACAATCATTAGGTGCCTTCATGCTGCAGCTCACAAGTTGACCAATCGCTTGAGGAAGGTGTTCCAATGCTACTTTCTTCTTCAGCTCGATCACCAAGCTAATCCCAGCAAGCATAATCAGTGGATTGTTTGATAGTCGTAGCAATACATCCGCCGTGCCTTTCATGCCAAACGGAAGCCTTGGATCCTTAATACTAAGAGCTGAATGATCGCCCGCAATGTCAACTAACTGGAAGCCTTGATCAATCAGCATCTTCAAATGCTGCTGCAAGTAAGCCATGTACCCAGCTCTTTGACTCTCCCCGCTCTCCTCGACTTCCGAAATCCACGTATAACCAGCGATCGAAGTATCGACGGGTTCCTTGAGATATGGAATAGTCTCGGATAAGCGCATCTTCTTGACAAGTCGTTCTCTTTTTTCACTATTTAATTTGGAAAACGAATACACGGACGCCTTCTCATCCCGCTCCGTGAGAACCTCATTCATGGCCATCTTCAGTGTTTCTGCGTTCAATGGCATTGGACCTGCAGTTATTCCGCTCTTTTCACCTTCCGGAATGAGGACCAGTACGTGTATTTGCTCCAATTTCGGAGGTGGCTTCCCATTAAGTACTTTTTGAAGGCCATCTTCTCCCTGCAGCTGCTTGTTTTCTTTCGTTAGCTCTTCGATTGCCGTAGTCAGTTCGCCTTGCTTGAGTTTCTCTACATCGTTTGAGCACGACTCGAGCCATGCGCCGTTCTTCCAAGCTAAGAACAGCTGTAGCTTGCGCGCAGGGCACTTGATATCCTCATTCTTCGCCTTTATCGCGTCCTTCAAGTCTCCCACACACTCGCTCGCGTCGATATTCACTGGGAACGCGCTTCCCTTGACGTCGACCAGCGCGCAGAAAAGCTTCACCATCTTTCCACTTGCTGGCAGATTCTAGAATGAAGATAAAGGAAGAGGCATAATTTCTGGGGTCGTATGATAAGACGCGACTAATAATTAATAGAGGTGTTGCCCAAACGAGTGAGTGGCAAAGACCAGCCCTAAATTCACTGATAAAACCCTAAATCCACTGATAAAACCCAAAATCCACTGATAGAACCCAAAATCCACTGATAGAACCCAAAATCCACTGATAAAACCCTAAATCCACTAATCACGTGATCATGTTCACGTGGTCATCCATTTGTGTCTAACCGCCACGAAAATTAGGTGTGGGGAAGACGGAACTGTTCTGCGTTAACTTCAGCATCTCAAAAACATGGGCAATCGTAAATCCACTTTAAGGATATGTTTGGATCTGTGTATTCATCAACATCTCAGTGATTTCACGCGCTATGACTCCATGGGTACAACTAGTGTCTCTCGCAGCATTACTATCCAGAGGAAGGTACTATATTAGTATAATTAAACAAAAAAGGGTGGACATATTATAAGCGCTTTTTTATGGGGTGTACGTAGCAAAGGGTTTGTGTGCCTAGCAATTCCCTTTAAATAAATATTCCCACCCTTGTCGGAAAAATCACAACCGATGAAAAAACTTGAATTATATAAGTAGATTTATTAAATGAAGAAAGTATGTAAATCTATTATGGTCCCTGCAGTAGCACGGAAAATGTCCGATGATCCGAATCCATGGGGTCAAGATGCAGGTCTGCCTTGAAAAGTCTGCAGGATATCGAGCTTCATGACGTTCAAGAGAAGTTATTAAGCGGCAAACTGAGTGATGCGAAGAGTTCAACCAGTTTTTCAGTAGACTAATAGGGAGCTTCGGGTATTTCCTTATCGTTCTTAACTGTAGTTGATATATCAGAACTACCTACATGACTTTTTAAAAGAATTAGACGTGAAGACAGCCCCTTCCTTATTAGGGAATACTTGATTGCTATCCAAATTTCTCGTAATCTTTTGATTCTGCAAATGTCTTTAGTCCTTCCGCTCGTTGCGCCATGATCTTTCAGAGAAATTATATTGAGCCGATCTTTAGAGGCAGGCAAATATTTCATCCAGCCTAATCGGGCGCCCCTCCCCTCTTTTTTATTCTCCGTACTGGACTCGCAAAATTAGGCACCCTGCCACGTCCAAGCGTAAGAATTTGTTGCCTGTTTGGTTTCTTTAGCTTGTTACCGTTGCGAGTTAGATTACGTAGCTAGCAAACCTCCATATTTTTGTTATACCGGTTAGCATACGACTTAAACACGCGGCGACAAAGGATAAGACTACATGGATATGTGTACATAGACAATCCTCTTGAGCATGGCATTCTGAATAAATTATACATTCCATATAGTAGGGGGTTTCAAAGTTAGATTCAGAAGATTTTGCAGATGATTTTGCACAAAAATCCGGCCAATCAGAGCGATCTGCAAAATTTGCAGAAAGTAGAATTTCCTGAATGAATCGGGCTTGCATGAGAATTTGCAGAAAGCAAAACGCAACAACGCGTCCCCATGGCTTTCAAACCCAACAACGTACCACCAACGCATACCGCGGCTGCTGCGTCGTCAACGCAGGTTATCCTAGCAGAAAAATCTCAACTTGCACTACAAATCACTCTGATGTCTGTTAACAGTCTCCCTTCACTCAATTGGAGTGACGAGAACTCCCTATCTGATTGGTTGTTTACTTCCGATCGGCAGGAGTGGGGACTGCGGGCTTCAAAGTTAGCCACTTGCAGAACGCTTCCAGTTGGACAATTGGATTTTCTGCAAAATCATCTGTAAAATCTACTGAATCTAACTTTGAAACCCCCTATTGATAGTGTCTTTAGTATGTATAATACTCGTTTTCTAGTTTAATAAAATAAGCGTTTTGCCCGTTTTTTTGCGTTTTTTTGGATAACAGCATTACCAGTTACAATCCGCAAGCACCGAGTGTTCAACTGGCGTGCTATCCCTCCCTTTACTGACAGAGGGGTGTTTTATCATTAAATTGGAACATTTTATTGGTTCCTCTTGACTGTGACACGTGTACGATAGTGGTAACAATGTATCATCCGAAAATGGATGATCACGTGATCGGGATCACGTGATCAGTGGATTTAGGGTTTTATGAGTGGATTTAGGGTTTTATCAGTGAATTTAGGGCTCGTCCCCAACAATTTTCGCACACAAGTATTGTGTAACTCACACTAATGATGCACCGCCCATGTCCCATATCCGAGCAGTCAAATAAATAACTTCGCATCCACTTCCGTCGAAATATAAATCTCAAGAAACGCCTGATTTCACTCATTGTTCTGCCACTAGATGGGGCATAGTCATCCGAGTTGCCACACCCAGTAATCTCGCTAGTGGAAGTCCCCTCGTTATAGGAGGGTTAGTGGTGTTATTTCTCGTTTCCGTGTGGAGTATCGCTCTTTTCTTTGTGGTATAAATATGAGTGACGATAGCGGCAAGCTAAGTGATAATGCAGGCCTGGACCAGGGAGTGGTCCTCAAGGCGATCCTTGACAGCCTGAAGGAGGCAGGCACGGCTTGTGTCTGTGGACAAGACACAAGGCCGCTTGTCGGAAAGTGCAGCTTTCGGGTCGAAGAAAGACTCCACGGTTGCTGCCCGGGACAACCTGTTCCGAGAAAGTTTAAAATATTATCGCCCGTTTGGTCAACAAATGACCATTAACGATTTGAACCGTGATGTTGGGATTGAGGTGGGTGGGGCACCGCGTGCAAAAGTGGCCAGACCCCCACCGAATCCCCAAGTTAGAATGCAACAGATGGAAGGCATGGGTGCGCCGCCAATGTAGCAAATCTATGGCTCACGTTTTGGGCACGCTGGCGGCGCCAATATTCCGAAGATAGGGATCGCGAAGTTCTCGTGTAATGAGCCTATGCAATAGTGCCATTACATGGCGATGCCCAATTACGGATTAGTGATTCCCACTAATTGTTTTGAATCGTCAGGTGTCACAGACATGACCCATGTCTACACACCGACACTCACGGAGTAATCATTGATTACGTCCGCACGGAATGTTCTTGAACATTCTCGAGTGTTCTCTGTCTGCGATATGTCTTTGCGCACGGTGATGGTTCCTTCTGGGAAACTGTAGCCGGTGCGTACACGCACGGTGCGTCTAGCGCACAGAGGAAGACTTTCCTAAAGCGGCGATATGCCGCTACTAAGCCGATACGACCTTATAAAAGGGCTTAGTAAGAGATCGCTCCCTTGCTCGGGGCCAAGATTCCCTTTGGATTACTAGTTAGAGCTAACTAACGCCTTGAAACAAGGCTTACCTTAGAAAGGGGGTAGGTAAGGGACGGTATTCTCTTACGCTACTACACTCACTGCGCGCGCGACCGGTCGAAGTCGTGCGCCTAGAAGTCTTAGTGTTATTTGTAAACTGAATGTATATTTAATATATAATTAGCCTAAATTAATTTAAACTAATGCAAACTATATGTAATACTAAGTAGAACTTACTCCATTCGTACCTAGCCGAAATCTAATGTACACCACCTGTGTACCAACACGTGGGAGGCTGCCACGCCTCCACCAAGGGCTCCTGCCCTGATTGGTTAAAATAACTATAGGTCCAAACCTTTCGGACCGGTCAATACTGACCTCAACCGTAGTGTACTTACGTACACAACATAACTAAATGTAACCAACTCCAACCCTGTTACATCCTCCCCCATCAAGATTATTGCTTACGCAATAAATCAATTATAGTTGGAGAACTACAACTGCCAGAACTTCTGGTTAGCCATGAGCATTTTTAGTGGTGCTGAGGATTTTCCTCAAGAAGAGGAGGTAGACTATTCCGATTACTCGGAGGTGGATGCCCTTGGGGATATCTCCCCAATGGATGACCACTCCGACAACGCCGAACGGCGATGTCGGGAACCCAATCCGTTCCCCACACGTGGTGAAAATGCACTAGCTAGTGCGCCACCCCTGCCAATGTCGGATGATACATCCGGATCGCCGAAGGCGATCATCACCAATGAGTTGGATGCGGCTCAATAATCCCAACTTGCCGCATAGACACGAAGGGCTGCGTTACGCTCCCCCAAACGCCCGCCACGGGCGGCATATAATTTTGAGGGTCCTCGTGACCTCCCAAAGTGGGCTAGGACTATGGTAAGGAATGGTCTAGCATTCTATACTCCTGGCCCTGCGGCTGAACAGCCGTATAAATACGAACGCCGGAAGAAACTCCGGGAACAACTGCTCGCGCAGAAGCAGTTCACTGGCGTCTCATACCGAGAGCGCCTCGACATGCAGACACAGGGTGCCTCTGTTGAGAACCTACGCGAGGTTCCTATTGTTATCTTTCGCGGAGAGAGTGATGAAGATGCAGAAAGGAAATTCCGCGCTTGGGCGGAAGAGGAGGAACTCCTCCCTAGTTTTACTGAGCTGCACAACAGCTATTCCCACCGTGACGTTCGGTTGGAGAGGGCGTTGCGCTTGGCATTTTGCCAGAGCCAAAGCGATGGGGCTATTACGTGACCCATATTACACGCGCTATGCCAGCGCTCCTGCCCCCAATGCGGTGCCAGAGAGTTGTGTTAGCACCACATCTGCCTCCGGCGAACTCCCAACTACTGGGAGTGAAGGGGCTTCTCGCTCCCCTTTCGTCGTCGACCCGCAGCGGGATTCTACAGCTCGAAAGCGTCAAAGACGTAACGGCAATCCTGCCGCAGGGGAGTCTCGGACTCCCATGAACTCTGTGAATGTGGATAACCCTTCCACTTCACCAGATATTGGGTTTGACCCCGATGATGGCGTCGCGCCATCAGACGCTCCACATGGTAATGTGGAGTACCCTCCGTATCGAGAATTAGAGGAGGAGTTTGCGCAATTGCGACGTGAGATTTTTCGAGCACTGTGATCGACACGGCCATCGCATCCATGATGTCCACGAGGGACTCCGCGATGAGTGGGATGCAATTGAACGCTTCGAAAGGAAGCTTGTCTCTCTCGAGTCGACCGTTGCGGAGCTTTGTCGTCGCATTTCTGCCCTGTCGGACTTCCTCCGCCCTGCCGTGTCTTACGGCGCTTATGGCTACCTGCCTTTTCAACCCCCTACAAGAGGGGACCCGCCTTCGGGTTCTGGTATGGCTTAAGCATACCTACATAGAAGGTTGGATGCGTACGCATCGCCTTCGGAATATCTAAGGTGTACGCCAAGCCCTTTCGGGCTAGCACCTTGAAAGGCCCACAAACCTGGGGCGCAGTTTGTTTCTTAACACATTCGAAACTGCATGTGTAGGAATGTTTTTAGCGTTTAATAAAACCCTATATCCTACTTTGTACGCCCTTTTGTTACGCTGACCCTTGCGGTCGGCCTGTTCCTTTTGCGTGGCTTGGCTTTCCGCCATGGCATCGTCAACGTGCCGTAAGACACTAAGGCGCGTCGATAAAAACTTAGCGATGTGATTGCGCACAGATACAGGGATGACATCAGGGAATCCCCCCCCTCAAGTCCTGGGCCACACACACGTGGCGTCAACGGAACCCTCGGATTCACTAATCCGTTCACGTAAAACGGGGTAAACCACGTAGATGCATGGACCGAATTGTTTATAGCAAATTCGGCCATAGGAAGCATCTCGCTCCAAGTCTTTGGAGAAGCCGGACATAAACTCCGGAGAATATCTTCCACAACGCGATTAACGCGTTCTGTTTGACCGTACGTCTGCGGATGATCCGCAGTGGTCATGAGGAGCTTGGTGCCTAGCACCTTAAACAACGCTCCCCAGAATTGTCCCGTAAAACGGGGATCCCGATCCGACACAACGGAATCGGGTATACCATGCTGTCGAAATAAACGGTCTAGGAACACTTTCGCTGTTCCTTGTCCATCTATGGACTCTGTCACCGCCGCCAGATGAGCCATCTTGCTCAATCGGTCTACAAAGACCAATATGCCGGTGTTCCCGGCCTTATCCTTCGGAAAACCGAAGATAAAATCCATACTAGTGGATTTCCAACGCTCCGTTGGAACCGACAAGCTCGCCAAAGGCGAAGCTGAATCAGCAGAAAGCTTGACCCTCTGACACGTCTCACAGGTGCGAATATACGCACCGACCCACTTATACATTTTGGGCCACCAATACAAAGCGCTTAAAGCGCTGTAGGTCTTATACCGACCTAAATGACCCCCGGTAGGGGCGTCATGTGCCTCAAAGAGGACTCTATACTTCAGTTCCTCATCATGAGGAACAACCACCGGCGGAGTATCCTCCGCGCTCGTGCTATAATATAGCAAACCGTCGCAGTAACTGTAACGGTGTAACCGAGCTCTTGATCGACTTGACAGGGTTGGCTCAGACGAGCCAAGACCCTTGTCACCCAACACGCTGATAATAGCCGTACACTGTGGGTCTTTCTCATACGCATGGCGTATGAGATCCACCACAGACGAGGTGATGAATGCCGCGTGAGCGAGCACTTAATCGGGACGAAGCGACAACGCGTCTGCAAGTACATTCTATTTACCAGGTTTGTACATTACCTCAAGGTTATACTCCGCAAAGAAGGAGAACCAACGGGCCATCCGTTGGGAGAGATGAGGCGACTTTGTCGCTGTCCGTAAGGACGCGTGGTCAGTATAAACCACGAACGGCTAAGAGCCGAGTAGGTAATCCCTAAATTTGATAAGGGCATACTCCATAGCAAGTAGCTCCTTATCATGAACGGGATAATTCCGTTCCGCAGCTTTAAGCTGCCTCGACTCAAACGCGATCACGCGTTCTCTACCCGCATCATCCGCTTGTAACAAAGTACATCCGATTGCGAAATCGGAGGCGTCGCAGACGACACTAAATGGTTTCCCAGAGTCTGGAAGAGCAAGAACGGGGGCTTTTAACAAGATCCCCTTTACCGCTTCGAAAGCGTTTTGGTGTTTGGTTTCCCGGCACCAATCTACATCCTTCTTAAGAAGGTCAGTCAATGGCTTCACCATCTCAGCGTAGTTCTCGCTGTATTTGTGGATATAATTCGCTAATCCAAGCCTGTAACAGGACTGATCCTGTTACTGGATGACACTGTATCTTGCGAGGAAGCGCGCAATACAATTAGGGCAGGATTAGTTGGTAACAACTAATCCTATAATAAAAGTAAATATATTAATATTCACTTATCTGTTAGAACGCAAAATTAAGAGTGTTTATTTAGTGGGTGGTTTAGAGGCTAAAAGTATAGTAACTAACTAATTAATATAATAATATCAAGTCTTTAGATAACTGTACTATTAGTTAACCTGCAAGATTCGGTATTTATACCGAATCGACTTTTCCTTCTTAGATTATAATAACTTATAATCTCTTATTTAAATTTCAGACAACGCGTCTGAAATTAAACTGTGATATTCTAACTTGAATATAAATTATGTAATGGCACCCCATTACATCACCCCCCACTTAAGGTGGGTGGCCAATAATAATTCTTATTTTGGCCAATCATAGGTGGCACTTGTGGGTCGTTCTCATTTACCAACTGATTGACCATCGACTCGATGGTCAAAGCACACGGCGGCGCTCTAAAGAGCGCTGCTGAAAACATCGAAGGAGCTTCTTCCTCCGCCTCAGCACTAGGTGCTGAGGTGTTGAGTGACAACGGTGACGCTGCATCAGCAGCGTCAACTACGCAAAGGTCGGAAGACGTACCGTTTTCGACCACAGATGCTGCTAAGGCGGCATCTGACAAGAAACAGGGAGATGTTGCTAATGCAACATCTCGCATGATGGCAACTTTCGAATGGAGTGTTTCCAAGAGGGCCATGTTCGGGAGTTCTGACTCCGAACAAAGTGATAGGGATACAGATGTCCCCACTAAAGGATATAGCGAGTTGAAACTCGCTAGGTGCTCATCGCCTAACAGCGATGACGACTCTGGTGTCGTTGTCATAGCTGACAGCGACAATGATTTTCACAGGTGGTTGCGGGAACGCAGAGCCCCACCTGAACCAAGTACTTCTCCACGTCGGGGTGATTTATCCGCGGCGCGTGGTGTTGAAGCAGGCGGTGCTCCGCCTGCTAAAAGGGCTCGAACAGAAGCGGCTCCTGCCGCTTCTAAAGCGTATCATCGTACGGACCACATGTTCCGTACAGAGTGGGGTTTTGGACACCTGGCTGGGCTATTGCCCCCAACAGTGGTGGTTACCGTAAACGGGACTGCCAGTATGCGTTGTTCGATAACAACGTTCTGGATGACTGCGAAGACATCCAGTCACGTCTATTCGATCGAAGTACAGACGATAGACGTCTGTACTTTATTTACCTCTTTTTCCAGGTTCGATATTTTTCGAGCCGGAAAGGGTCAAGGAAGAACAGGGAAGATAAAGACGCCCTGACTCAGAGTTGGAATGCTTTTGTTGACAACTACAACAAAAGCCCAGATGATTACGTGAATAAAGTTCACGTAATGCGCGAGCGCTTTTTAAAGCACTCACGAACAGGCAAAATGGAATACATCCATTATGCTTGCATCAAAGAAGGGTTAAAGTGTGGTGTCCATTCTCACCTTGTTTGCCCGATGTGTACGCAGGGCGCTCCTCGTCTGTCAGAGGAGGAGTTGCGGGGGTACGGTGGTTTTCCGTACCCGCCGAAATTCAGGGTTTAATTGATACCCTGAATGCATCAACACCTACTGTTAATGCTACTTCGCATTATGAGTTTGAGACTCCTTCTCAAACCCAGTTAAAAGGTCTGGGGCGTCGGCCCTCAGAACCTCAATCGGTTCCCAAGAGTCGAACTCTTGGAGATATCCCAGCCAGCGTACCAAGTACTCGGTACGCTGCCCCTACTTCGAAGGCACCGAGCGCTTCGAGATCAAGCGCTCGAGGATATATCGCTTATTCCCCTGATTATCAATCAGGGGCGGCGGAGGTTGAGAATTCCCTCGCCGTTGTTGTTGCGGAGCATGGTTCTTCGCTCCGCAAGCTCGAGGAGGGTTATTCCTCCTTGAGCAGCGATATGTCTCGCTGTGTGAAGACATATCGGTCTCTTCGCGAGGATGTCCGCGACATCCTCGGGGCGCACACTTCCCTCCAGCAGAAGAATGATCTTCTGTACATTGAGCTTTCCCGCTATAAGGGAGAGCTAGATCGGCGCACGGCTGATCTTTAGCAGTCGAAGGCGGAGGTAACGACTCTCGGCTCTGCTCACCAACGGCTGGAGGCCTATTACAAGTCTCTCTTGGGAGACTTGGAGAAGCACGGCATCTTCCGTGGTTCTGAGTCTCGTCGTAAAACGAAGACGAGTGATACGGTTTGAGCCGCCCAACATAGAATGTTGGGTGGAGCCGCATTGCTGTGGGAATGTCGAAGGTATAGGCATCCCCCCGAATCTCTTGGACCTTGAAGGGTCCAATGTACTTAGGAAGCAACTTCCGTGTAGGGAAGTAGCTTATTGCATGTGTAGGCAAATTAGTAGTACTTAGTAATACTAATTCACCTTTAAGAAAGGAGTTTTTGTTCTTCCTTCCTTGTTTATCTGTATTTTTCTTCTGCTTATCAAAAGCAGAGGCAAGTGCATCTTTTACATAGCGTATTACAGCTTGGCGCTGTAATACGAATTCATCTACTGCTTTATCAGCAGTAGGTGCATTGGCCTCATTGTCTTCAGCCATTGCTGCAGACACATATTCATCGTATGCAGCTTCAGTTTTTATTTGAAGCTGCTTCCGCTTCTACTGTATTTTCAGTAGAAGGGCCATCCTTTTGTTCACAAGTTGCAGTCGCAACTTGCGCATTGACTCGCTCGAAATTTGAGCGGGTCCCTCTACCACTTAGATTTGGCGTACCGCCAAGTAAAGCTGGGGTTCGTGGATGCCTTAAGGCATTCACGTAGAACGGTGTATGCTTAGTTGAAGCATGCACCGAATTGTTAATCGCGAATTCAGTGAGTGAAAGGTAGTCACTCCACTGTTCAAAGGCATGTGAGTATGATCGCAACATGTCTCCGAGAACGTGGTTAACCCGTTCCGTCTGCCCATCCGTTTCCGGATGGTCCCCAGTTGACATCTTCAACTGGTTTCCCAACAATGAGAACGTTTCTTGCCAGAAACGTCCTGTAAATCTCGGATCTCTATCCGAGACAATGTCTTCCGGCATTCCGTGCAAACGGAATACCGTATCAACGAATATCCGCGCTTTTTGATCGGCGTTTACGTTCGCTGATACTGCAGTAAGATGTACCATCTTACTGAAACGGTCTACAAAGACCACTATTCCAGTCTTCCGACTTTTGTCGGGTGGAAGACCGAATACGAAGTCCATTGAAATGGACTTCCAACACTCTGTCGGAACCGGCAGAGACTTCAGCGGAGCCTGTGCAGACTGAGCAGGCTTAACGCGCTGGCAAATCTCGCAAGCGCGTACGTATTTTTTGTACTATTTTCGCCAGTAAAAGTCACGTGCGAGAGAAGCGTATGTCTTCTCTCGACCTTTATGCCCCGAAATCGGTGCATCATGATACTCAAACATAATTTGATGTTTGAGATCATCGTCGTTTGGAACGACGATGCGACTTTCATCTTTTTGGTCTGTGCTGTAAAGCAGCAGACCATAGTGCAGTCGATATCGATGCACGCAAGCGCGGAGGAACTCTGGGATTTCGTCGCGTTTCTCACTTGATTGATTACGTAAGTAATCAATCAACAGACGTGTCTCCTCGTCTGTTTTGTACGCCTCGCGTACTTGTCGTATAATTGACGACGACAAAGCAGTGCAACGGATCGCGATTGCACTGGCACCTTCGGTTACGGACGGTTTCGTCTCGTAATCGGGCCTTCGTGATAGCGCATCTGCTACCACGTTCAACTTTCTGGGTTTGTATTCAACCGCAAAGTTGTACTCAGCAAAGAATGACAGCCATCGAGCCATTATTTGAGAAATGTGTGGTGAATTCACGGCCGTGCGTAGCGACGCATGGTCCGTGTAAACCACAAACGGTCTATTTCCCAATAGATAGATCCGAAACTTGGCCAGTGCATACTTCATGGTAAGGAGTTCCTTGTCATGCACTGGATAGTTGCGCTCGGCTGGGCGCAACTGACGCGATTGATAGCAGATTACGCGATCACGATCATCGTGATCACGCTGCATCAAAGCACAGCCGATAGCAAAATCGCTCGCGTCGCAAACGACGTGGAACGGACGCTCGTTATCGGCTATATCCAAGACAGGCGCTTCAGTCAAGCTTTGCTTGACTGCATCCAAAGCATCTTGACATTGGGTATCCCAATGCCATTCGACATCTTTCTTAAGTAATTGAGAAAGAGGTCGTATCAACCCAGCATAGTTGCACGAATACTTGTGCAAATATGTTGCCAACCCAAGGAACTTTCGAAGTTCCTTAACGTTGTTTAGCGTAGGCCATTAAACGATCACCCTGGTCTTTTCTGGATCAGGACGCACCCCGTTCTTGCCCACAAAGCATCCAAGAACGGGTATCTCAGGTTCACCAAAGGTGCACTTCTTTATTTTGCATAGAGCTTATGCTTACGCATAAGCTCTAACACTCGACGTAGATGCTCCCTATGGACATCTACATAGCTTTTATCGTGTTCACCCTTACTATGGATGAACACGTCATCGAAATAACTCGGTGCGAATTCTCGCACCGGACGTAATAGATGCGTTACGCATCTGTTAAACGTAGCAGGGGCATTTCGAAGCCCCTGCGGCATAACAAGCCACTCCCAAAGCATGCCGCTTGGGGTGCTTACCGCCGTGAGAGGGATATCCTTCTCACGCATTAGGATTTGATAAAATCCATCTCTTAGATCGAGAGCACTAAAGATGGTGCTCCCGCACATGCCATCTATGATGACATCCTTCCGCGGTATCGGTGTCTGTGCCGGTACCGTCGCTGCGTCCAGCTTGTTGTAAGCGTGAACGATTCTCCACCCACCTGTGGACTTCTTCACACAAAAGGTGGAGGTAGAGTACGGTGAGGTAGACTCCCGCACTTGGCCTGATTTACGACGAGCTTCGAAGAACTCGTCGACGCTTTTACCTGATCACGCGGCAATGGCCATTGCCGCGTAACACAATACTTCGTGCCTGGCATGAGGTCAATCTCATGACGAGTTCCCTTATCCTTAGGGAGCTCGCTAGGTACTTCTTCTGGGAATACGTCAGCGTATTCTCGAAGTACCTCATAAAATGGGGAGTTCGCTTTAAGCGACTCCCAGCTCTGCGCTTCAAAGTGCTGAACTCTGGTTTGTTCATTGGGAACCTCTTTCCCAATGTTTTCCACTTGTAACGTGAATATTCGTTCACGAATATCCACTACATCATCTGTTGCAACGATAATACAGATCTGTTCGATCTGACCATCGTGCAAGTTTCTCACAAACTTCTTCCAGCTTAGCGCTGGAAGAGCCATCACCTCCGAACCTTCTTTCGGAGGGTGTTCCATCAACAGAGACTGGGTAGCTAATCTGGTCTCCGTTTGCGTCAAGACGTTGATCGTCTCGACGGAACTGCCCATGCAATCAGACGCACTCGTCTGATTGACTGCTACACGGTGATTACGATTCACCGTGTGCGAATACTCATCATCATGGTGGCCACTGCCTACCATGGAATTTTGTCGATCAGATGTGCTCGTCTGACCGGCCGCCTTTTCTGCGACACGGTGGTCTTTATCACCCATGCGCATGGATAACGCAACGTGGTGGGCACTGGCCACCACGGAGTTGTGCTCACGATTGCACTCGATCGTGAGTTCACTCTCATCAACACGGAATTCTTTCATCGTGTTGGAACCTTCGGTCGCACAGTGGGTGTTTCCCACTGTGGATACTATTTCATTCTCACGGTCGGTGTTTCCCACAGTGGATATCACTTCATTCTCACGGTGGTATTTATCACCCGTGGAATGTTTCTCTCCAACACGCAACGACTCTTCTGTTGCGTGTGGTAGTTCCTCTGGACTCTCACCAGTGGAGGTACCTTCCGCTGATCGTGTCGGAACAGACCTGGTGGTGCCATCGCTATCCACCAGACTGTCGACGCTGCGGTTGTATCTTCTGATACAGCCGGATTACACACAGGGTGATCAGATCCTGTGGGTCCGCCGCAGTCGATCGATAGGTTAACCCAGTCGATCGAAGGTTTACACTTGGACATCCATGGGATTCCAAGTATCCCATCGAACTTGTCATCTAAATCGAGGACGATGAATTCATCCTCGAAT
>CM047588.1:3982015-3993342 GCA_026184515.1 Peronosclerospora sorghi
TTGTTTGACACAGGAGCGTCAAACAATTTCGTTAGAACTCAGAGTCTAACGCTGTTGAGCTTCGTGGAGGTAGAAACCCCACGAAGTATGTTCTCAGTCCGGTTAGCAACAGGTGCAACCGTGACTATTCCAAAGCGTGTGATTAAAACACGCTTCGAGTTGAATGAACTGTCATTCGAGGATGAATTCATCGTCCTCGATTTAGATGACAAGTTCGATGTGATACTTGGAATCCCATGGATGTCCAAGTGTAAACCTTCGATCGACTGGGTTAACCTATCGATCGACTGCGGCGGACCCACAGGATCTGATCACCCTGTGTGTAATCCGGCTGTATCAGAAGATACAACCGCAGCGTCAGACAGTCTGGTGGATAGCGATGGCACCACCAGGTCTGTTCTGACACGATCAGCGGAAGGTACCTCCTCTGGTGAGAGTCCAGAGGGACTACCACACCCAACATAAGAGTCGTTGCGTGTTGGAGAGAAACATTCCACGTGTGATAAAGAACACCTTGAGAATGAAGTGATATCCACGGTGGGAAACACACACCGTGAGAATGAAGTGATTTCCACGGTGGGAAACACCCACCGTGAGAATGAAATAGTATCCACAGTGGGAAACACCCACTGTGCGACCGAAGGTTCCAACACGACGAATGAATTCCGTGTTGATGAGAGTGAACTCACGATCGAGTGCAATCGTGAGCAAAACTCCGTGGTGGCCAGTGCCCACCACGATGCGTTAGCCATGGACACGGGTTATAAAGACCACCGTTGCGCAGAACAGGCGGCCGATCAGACGAGCACATCTGATCACCAAAATTCCATGGTAGGCAGTGGCCACCATGATGATGAGTATTCGCACACAGTGAATCGTAATCACCGTGTAGCAGTCAATCAGACGAGTGCTTCTGATTGCATGGACAGTTCCGTAGAGACGATAAAAGTCTTGAAGCAAACGGAGACCGGATTAGCTACCCAGTCTCTGTTGATGGAACACCCTCCGAAAGAAGGTTTGGAGGTGATGGCTCTTCCAGCGCTAAGCTGGAAGAAGTTTATGAGAAACTTGCACGATGATCAGATCGAACAGATCTGTATTATCGTTGCAACAGATGATGTAGTGGATATTCGTGAACGAATATCCACATTACAAGTGGAAAACATTGGTAAAGAGGTTCCCAATGATCAAACCAAGTTTTGGATCTATCTATTGGGAGATAGACCGTTTGTGGTTTACACGGACCATGCGTCCCTACGCACGGCCGTGAATTCACCACACATTTCTCAAAGAATGGCTCTATGGTTGTCATTCTTTGCTGAATACAACTTTACGGTTGAATACAAACCCGGAAAGTTGAACGTGATAGCGGATGCGCTATCACGAAGGCCCGATTACGAGACGAAACCGTCCGTAACCGAAGGTGCCAGTGCAAACGCAATCCGTTGCACTGCTTTGTCGTCGTCAATTATACGACAAGTACGCGAGGCGTACAAAACAGACGCGGAGACACGTCTGTTGATTGATTACTTAAGTAATCAATCAAGTGAGAAACGCCACAAACTCCCAGAGTTCCTCCGCGCTTGCGTGCATCGATATCGACTGCACGATGGTCTGCTGCTTTACAGCACAGACCAAAAAGATGAAAGTCGCATCGTCGTTCCAAACGACGATGATCTCAAACATCAAATTATGTTTGAGTATCATGATGCACCGATTTCGGGGCATCAAGGTCGAGAGAAGACATACGCTTCTCTCGCACGTGACTTTTACTGGCGAAAACAGTACAAGTGGGTACGGAAATACGTACGCGTTTGCGAGATTTGCCAGCGCGTTAAGCCTGCGCAGTCTGCACAGGCTCCGCTGCAATCTCTGCCGGTTCCGACAGAGTGTTGGAAGTCCATTTCAATGGACTTCGTATTCGGTCTTCCACCCGACAATAATCGGAAGACCGGAATAGTGGTCTTTGTAGACCGTTTCAGTAATATGGTACATCTTACTGCAGTATCAGCGAACGTAAACGCCGCTCAAACAGCGCGGATATTCTTTGATACGGTATTCCGTTTGCACGGAATGCCGGAAGACATTGTCTCGGATTGAGATCCGAGATTTACAGGACGTTTCTGGCAAGAAACGTTCTCATTGTTGGGAACCCAGTTGAAGATGTCAACTTCGGACCATCCGGAAACGGATGGGCAAACGGAACGGGTTAACCGCGTTCTCGGAGACATGTTGCGATCATACGCACATGCCTTTGAACAGTGGAGTGACTATCTGCCACTCACTGAATTCGCGATTAACAATTCAGTGCATGCTTCAACTAAGCATACACCGTTCTACGTGAATGCCTTAAGGCATCCACGAAACCCAGCTTTACTTGGCGGTACGCCAATTCTAAGTGGGGGAGGGACCCGCTCAAATTTTGAGTGAGCCAATGCGCAAGTTGCGACTGCAACTTGTGAACAAAACGATGGCCCTTCTACTGAAAATACAGTAGAAGCGGAAGCAGCTTCAAATAAAAACTGAAGCTGCATACGATGAATATGTGTCTGCAGCAATGGCTGCAGACAATGAGGGCAACGCACCTACTGCTGATAAAGCAGTAGATGAATTCGTATTACATCGCCAAGCTGTAATACGCTATATAAAAGATGCACATGCTTCTGCTTTGGCTAAGCAGAAGCAAAATGCAGACAAGCAAGGAAGGAAGAACAAAAACTCCTTTCTGAAAGGCGAATTGGTATTACTAAGTACTACCAATTTGCCTATACATGCAATAAGCAACTTCCCTACACGGAAGTTGCTTCCTAAGTACATTGGACCTTCCAAGGTCCAAGAGATTCGGGGGAATGCCTATACCTTAGACATTCCCACAGCAATTCGGCTCCACCCAACATTCTATGTTGGGAGGATAAAACCGTATCATTCGTCTTCGTCTTACGACGAGACGCAGAACCACGGAAGATACCGTGCTTCTCCAAGTCTACCAAGAGAGACTTGTAATCGGCTTCCAGCCGTTGATGAGCAGAGCGGAGAGTCATTACCTCCGCCTTCGACTGCTCAAGATCAGCCTTGTGCCGATCGAGCTCTCCCTTATAACGGGAAAGATCAATGTACAGAAGATCATTCTTCTGCTGAAGGGCAGTGTGCTCCCCGAAGATGTCGCGGACATCTTCGCGAAGAGAACGATATGTCTTCACAGAGTGAGACATATCGCTGCTCAAGGAGAAATAACCCTCCTCGAGCTTGCGGAGCGAAGAACCATGCTCCGCAACAACAACGGCGAGGGAATTCTCAACCTCCACCGCCCCTGATCGATAATCAGGGGAATAAGCGATATATCCTCGAGCGCTTGATCTCGAAGCGCTCGGTTCCTTCGAAGAAGGGGCAGAGTACCGAGTACTTAGTACGCTGGATGGGTTAACCCCAAGAGTTCGACTCTTGGGAGCCGATTGAGGTTCTGAGCGCCGACGCCCCAGACCTTTTAACTGGGTTTGAGAAGGAGTCTCAAACTCATAATGCGAAGTAGCATCAACAGTAGGTGTTGATGCATTTAGGGCATCGATTAAGCCCTGAATTTCGGCGGGTACGGAAAAACCACCGTACCCCCTCAACTCCTCCTCTGACAGACGAGGAGCGCCCTGCGGACACCGCGGGCAAACGAGGTGAGAAGGGAAATCACAGTTCAACCCTTCTTTGATGCAAGCAAAATGGATGTATTCCATTTTGCCTGTTCGCGAGTGCTTTAACAAACGCTCGCGCATTACGTGAACTTTATTCACGTAATCATCTGGGCTTTTGTTGTAGTTGTCAACAAAAGCGTTCCAACTCTGAGTCAGGGCGTCTTCATCTTCCCTGTTCCTCCTTGACCCTTTCCGGCTCGAATAATATCGAATCTGGAAAAAGAGGCCAATAAAGTATACACGTCTATCGTCTGTACTTCTATAGAATCGACGTGACTGGATGTCTTCGCAGTCATCCAGCACGTTGATATCGAACAACGCATACTGGCAGTCCCGTTTACGGTAACCGCCACTGTTGGGGGCAATAGCCCAGCAAGGGGACCAAAACCCCACTCTGTACGGAACATGCGGTTCCGTACGATGATACGCTTTATAAGCGGCAGGCGACGCTTCTGTTCGAGATCTTTTAGCAGGCGGAGTACCGCCTGCTTCAACACCACGCGCCGGGGTTAAATCACCCCGACGTGGAGAAGTACTTGGTCCAGGTGGGGCTCTGCGTTCCTGCAACCACCTGTGATGATCATTGTCGCTGTCATAGCAGACAGCGACACCAGAGTCGTCATCGCTGTTAGGCGATGAGCACCTAGCGAGTTTCGACTCGCTAGATCCTTTAGTGGGGACAGCTGTATCCCCATCACTTTGTTCGGAGTCAGAACTCCCGAACATGGCCCTCTTGGCAACACGCTATTCGGAAGTTGCCATCGTGCGAGATGTTGCATTAGCAACATCTCCCTGTTTCTTGCCAGATGCCGCCTTAGCAGCATCTGTGGTCGAAGACGGTACGTATTCCGACCTTTGCGTAGTTGACGCTGCTAATGCAGCGTCACTGTTGTCACTCAACACCTCAGCACCTAGTGCTGAGGCGGAGGAAGAATCTCCTTCGACGTTTTCAGCAGCGCTCTTTAGAGCGCCGCCGCGTGCTTTGACCATCGAGTCGATGGTCAATCAGTTGGTAAATGAGAACGACCAACAAGTGCCTCCAAAATTGGCCAAAATAAGAATTATTATTGGCCAACCACCTTAAGTGGGGGGAGATGTAATGGGGTGCCATTACATAATTGATATTCAACTTAGAATATCACAGTTAAATTTCAGACGCGTTGTCTGAAATTTAAATAAGAGATTATAAGTTATTATAATCTACGAAGGAAAAGTCGATTCGGTATAAATACCGAATCTTTCAGGTTAACTAATAGTACAGTTAGTTGAATACTTGATATTATTATATTAATTAGGTAGTTACTATACTATTAGCCGCTAACCACCCATTAAATAAACACTCTTAATTTTGCGTTCTAAAAGACAAGTAAATAGTTATATTTCCTTTTAGTATAGGATTAGTTGTTACCAACTAATCCTGCCCTTATTGTATTGTGCTCTTCCTCGCAAAATAAAGTGTAAGCCCGTAACAGGATCAGTCCTGTTACAAATTCCCTATATATATTGTGAGATCCTGAGGTCACACACACCCGGAGGGTGTCCTTTACATGTATGTTCTCCACAACTGTTTCCTTTCTCTCTTTCAAGACATGGATCGCGACGTGTTGATGCCGCCACTACTGACAAACACGTTTGCGCTGGTATCGCCGTCTCTTTTATTTTAACGCAACTACGGTGCTAACTAGTCTTTTGTTCTATCTCAAATGTCAAGTAGTATCTCTTGAATTGCACGTCTACAGTCTTTCTCCGCTCTTAGACTCGTCCAAAAGCAAGAAACCGTCAACGCTTCCATCTCGCGTCGAAACCACGGCCTTAACCGTCTATTTACAGCGTCTGCAGCAACGAAACGCTATCTGTAGTCTCGTCGACGCTTTCTGCCAACGATCCAGCATCTGTCAACCTCTGGGTCTTTATCGTGAACGGGGTACAGAGTGGCGTTCCCCGTGGAGCCTCCCACCGGCGTCTTGGAGACGAAAACGGGCTCGTGGACGAGACTCGACGGATCTTTAGCTTGTACGATCCAGACGCACCTTTTCTCGAGCTTGTCGTCCATTTTGACGTGTCAATTGCTCTCGCAAGACGAATTCAGCGCACGAAAGACGAATTCTTTGCGCTTAACGCTGCGAACTTTATGGCTCGCTGTGCATCGTTCACAGCCTTAAGTCAAAATCACATGTATCTGGACGAGACATTTCCCTCGCCCGCTTTCCAGTTATCCATTGCTCTCATCGAGCCCAGTCATTTATTGACAGTAGCCGTTGCGATCGTCAAGACAGAGGGTGGGATTTCATCCAAGTGTACAACCAGTGCGGTCAATTTTACGACCGCTAAAGTCTTTATAGGATCGGCAGTAGCTCTAGAGGCCTCAAGGATACACGGTAGTTTGCCAACGCTCCAGAATTCAAGAGAGACTCGAGATACCGCGGGTGAGCTGGTCTGCCTCCCGTTGTAGTCAACTCAAATAATAACATTAGAGATAGCTCAGCATACAAGGGAGTGTATTAGAGCTACCAGATCCAATGAAGCTTCTGCTTTCGTAATGCTCGTTGAATCGGTCATGTGATAGCATGGTTGCATTATCCATACGGTCGTTGCTCCGTTTTCTCTAAATTGTTAAAAAATGGGGGTACCTTCCACACACACCGGGGGGGGTGACTCCAAAGTATATTATGTTAAGTTACTTAGCTCAAATTTAACAAGGGCGCCCTTCTACCCCCCCCCCACCCGGTGTGTGTGGAAGGCCTCCCCCGGTGTGTGTGGTGAAGCGGAGCCAAGAATTTTGGTCGTTTCCGGTCAGCAGCAGACCGATCGGCCTATCGGCGATCGGATTGGTGGAAATCCAGGAGGCTTTTAAGCCGGTCATGTGCAAGGAGTGTCAAGAACACGGATTTGGGTAAGTCACATGATATTGCGTGTACTACATATTTTCATGTTTGGTACATATTGGGGACTATAGGGGGTAGGTAGTTGGTTTTAGTTTTTGGTTTTGCCGTGTAAAAGGTTTTGGCTATGGCTTCGTCTAAGAAACCGTTGGACCTCTAACTCAACCGGGGTCGTTTCGCTTTGCACATCAGTCGCCTCTGCACGCCGCAGAGTGTTTTTGGAGGGGAGGGTCGAGTAATCCCCTCCAGCTCATTATAACCGGCCGGGACGCGTCACAGACGCACTTGGCCCGCCGGAAGTCCCTCGACGGGAGTGCACCTTGGTCGACCTTTTAAGTTTAAGTTGCGCACGTTTGGAACGTGCTATTACGTCCTTTGGATGTTTCGTGGAGATATCGTTCGTGGAGTGTGTCACGTTCTCATTTGGATCTCCCTATTGGATTATTGGAACCTATTGGATTACTGGAGTTTATTTCCCATATTGGTCGGCCTTTACGATCGGATCATCGATCTGCACTCTGGAGTATACTCACTTCAAGTATAACCGGTCTACCCGTACCCAGGGTGAAGCGTTCCGCCCAGGGTACATTACCCAGCACGGTCTACCACATTTAGACCACAAGTCAATTCCAAGCGCCTATCCACCGAGTGTGTTACAAGCCCAATATATCGGGTACCCAAGGTAAGATGCAGAACAAATCGGACCAGGCGTCCTGTGTTGATGATCGGTCGTCTGCCAGCAGCGGACGATCCGATCGGATCGAAGGCGAAGGTTCGCGGGGTACCCCCCCCCGTAAGTTGGAAGGCTGGGCACGATGGTGGTCAGGTTCTCGACACTACGGTGTTCGACTTTGAACTTGACTCCAATACAATGGTGCGCGTGCCGGGATCACTTGGTGATCGTGGATATCACCGCAGCAATATTAAGCAAAGAATTAATTACAATGAATTGAATGTGGAATCGTACTGGAGAGAACATAAGGAACGGCTATCGCCTTATGTTATCGTTGTCGATAAGGATGGCGATGTCCGATCTGGCCGGGTGGAAGACCAGATCGGGATTAGTAAGTTTTTCCTCCCCATAAGTCTCCCACCGGAGCCGATCGGGACTATAGCAGGTCTTGCTATAGTTCCGGAAAGGATCAGGACTTTTGTCCTGATCCTATGCATTTGAATGAATATTTTGACGAAAAGAAAATTAAAGATCAAAACTACAAGGAGGCTGATCGGATTGATCCAGCCCCCCAAGGTTCCCGAGCAGAGGCTCAGAATGCCGTCCGAGGAAGACGACTCGGAAGAAAAGTCGCAGGTCGGGGATGGGGTCATCAAAGAAGAAGACCTGACCAGGATGTACTACATCCACGAGTTGAAGCGATTTATTCGCGAAGACCAGGTCATGCGGATTATAGACCCCCAGATCCCCGATCGCCTTCTCGGACCTACCACTGAGCCGATCCAAAGTGATCGGCTGTTGCTATTGGTGAAGAACCTGCTGGCGATATTGGCCGAGGTCGGCATGAAAGTGCGAAATCTCGCCAACGTGCAGAAACTCTTCGATCTGGATACTTGGAAGATGGAGATGTCGATGTAGACCATCCATGACCATTTGGTGCCGTTGGTGGGGGCGGTCCGCCGCCCAACTCTCACCGCGGCATTGAAGGTCGCTGAGTCCACGGCAGTATACGACGATGTGTTCTCTGACGATAAGTCGTTGTATCAGTCTCCACCTGCCTCTAAAAACTCATCGGAGTTGGAGGTCAGTGTCGAGCGGATGACCATGGGGTCGGACCAGACCCCATGGGAGCATAAAAAGGACGTGCGGCAGCAAAGGGATGCATGCCAGTCGGGGCCCCATGAGCCCCTACAGGCTTCAGTACCTCCAAAGGAGGACACCAACACGTTGCCCATGACCCAAGCCAACGTCCAAGCCATGTTTGAAGCGATGATGGAGCGTTTCTTGGGAGATCGATGCCGATCAACTCCGCGCCCGCATGCCCAGGACCGATCTGCCCGTCAAAACGTCAATATTTGCCGGGATGTGGATATGGAGTCAGTGGCATCAGCGGATAAGGATATCCGAGGTGGTAAACCAGTTGGCAAAGGAAGACGCAAGCCGCAGCAGCCCGACCGCGCCGATCAAGCAAGAATAGCGATTACGACATGGATTCGGTCGGCGATCCGGATGACCACTATGGGTCAGACGGTGCAGGGGCGGGAAGAACGCGTAAGGCTAACCTAGCCTCTACGACCGCATTCGATCATGGATCTGCTGCGATCCCACGTATTCGTATGGCTGCGACTACGGACCTCAAGGACTTTACCGGCAAGGACGCCGACGAGGAGCAAGCCAGATCGTGGTTTGGTCGGGTCAAGTCTGCTCTCTTACGGGATCAGACACCAAAAAAGGAACGGTGTTTGATCTTCAGAGATCTGCTAATAGGACCGGCTGCGAACTGGATCCAACAGTTGGGTCGGGATGTCCGATCTGACTGGGATCTGCTATGTTCAGAATTGGAGGGGCAGTACTGCAACTCCGGATTTTCTACCGCCCGCAAGTATCACCATATGCAGAAGCGGGGCAACAAGACGCCGATCGATTATTTGCACCGCCTGAACGTGGCCGAAATTCTCTCCGGAATAGTAATCAAGGAAGGCAACCCGCCGACCGGTGCCGCTATGGAGCACGTGGGTCACTACATTAGTACCCTTGATGACCAAGAGCTGGCAGATCAGCTCACTCTGCTGCGCCTAAAGGATGTGACGGAAGTGGAGCAGACGTTGCGTACGCTGCAACACTCGCGCAGTATGAGGGCGAAGGTCGCCGTTGGATCGGGTAGCTACAGATCGAAGACCCAGACCGACCCTGTGAAGAGGACCTTAACCAGATCGGCCCGTGCTGTCAAGGCGATTGTGACTGAAGACAGCACTGGGTCGGAAGAGGAAAGTAGCGGCCTGTCCAGTCGGGAGTCGGATGAGGACCAGTGTCGCCACGTTTTCATCACGGAACCTGCTCCAAGAACCAGATCGGCGCCTAAACAGGCGGATCGGAAGGTCAGGAGCGGGAACAAGTCCGACCCGTACCGACCTCGCAAGAAGTGTTCTCACTGCGGGTCGAGCAAGCATGACGGTGGGGACTGCTGGAAGAATTTAACATGCAAGAAGTGCGGAAGACGCGGCCACCCCACCGATCACTGCCTCTTCGTGTGCAAGTCATGTGGAGAGATCCACGAGGCCGGACAGTGCAAGATTGAATAGTTTTTCAATCTGATGCGCAAATGGTATGTGCCGAGTAAGCACGCGGGGATGCTTCCACCGGACGTGGAAAAGATGTTAAACTAGAACGCTCGCCAGGTTGGAATCTGGATCGAGCCGAGCGGTATACGTTTGGCATCAATAGCAATATGTCGGCAAGGAGAATAAAACCGACAATACACGTTCTGCTCTCAATTGCGTCGATCGGGATCATCCGGCATAGCCAATATGTCGGCAAGGAGAATAAAACCGACAATACACGTTGTGTTCTCAATTGCGTCGATCGGGATCATCCGGTATATGTCGGAAAGGAGAATAAAACCGACAATACACGCCCTGTTCTCAATTGCATCGATCGGGATCATCCGGTCTACAATCTCACGACCGATGAATATTACCAATCGAAGGTGGTCATGCAGTTGGATCTGCTGCCGGGGGAGTCTAGCAGATACTGGAAGTATCATGCTCCCGACAAATGGTTTAAGCAGGAGAAAGCCTGTGGTAAGATTAACAACCAGAAGGCGACGATGTTGTTCGACTCTTGGGGCCGAAGTCTCGATTATAGACTCCGCCTTTGCTCGTAAGGTCGGATGTCGTATAGACGATACCCAGATACAAGAATGCGTTGGAATTGGGTAAAATTCTTACATGACCAAAGGAAGGACGCGACTGAAGATCACCCTATCGGGTTCGTTGGTATACTTCTTCATCGCTTGGGTCGGCAAGCTGGCCTGTCAGGATGCCCTGTTATGCATGGATTTTATGGTGCCAGAGGGTATCCGCCTTGATCTGTCTCATGGAGTGCTTACACTCCCGGATGAGGTCCAGATCCAGTAAGGTGGTCGGCGGTCCCTATACGGATCGCACACCGATCTGGTCAGGTGGGACCAAGATGTCACCATTCTGGTCGGCCAATCCGCTGATACCCCGGTCGAAAAAGGTTTTCGATCAAGGAAGTTACGGTGACCAGGGGCGATCGGTGGGTGCCGAACTTTGTGAAGAGCGCCGGCCGATATGATTTTGTTCGAGTCACTAATATCGGTGACAAGCCGCTTACACTCGACAACAATACTATTGTTGGCATGTGTCTAGCGGAAGGGAAGGTGGCAAGAAAGGCGGGGTTCGTCTCGATCGGATCGAGACGGTATGTTTAGTGGTATAACTTGGCATACCAAACGACCACCGATCTGATCAGCGATGATGGATCGGTGGAAGAAGATAACTCACCTATGGTGGAACGACCCAGCTATGTAACCCCAAAGAAGGTGTTAGTTCGAAGAAAGGCACCGCAGTCGCCGGACACGGTGAACCATCAAGTAGATGAGCCAAGGTTCGTCAACGTGGTGGCGTCACAAGAACAGGCGACAGAGGAGCCGGAAATAGAGAAAGTGGAACATGGAATTGCCGGGGAGGACCAGGATAGCGCTCCTAAGCAGATCGATGTCGTTGAAAGGCAGCCCGTCGATCGGGAAAAGCAGTGTTCAACCGATCAGGACATTGTGGGTGATAT
>CM047588.1:4008342-4088930 GCA_026184515.1 Peronosclerospora sorghi
CTACTTACCCTTTCCAGGTGATAGCAATGGACCACATACCGTCGCTGTCAAGATCGACGCGCGGCAATACTGAGCTTCTGAACTGGATCAACCTGTTCACTGGTATGGTGATTGCGAAGGCTAGTGCATCCCGATCTGCGGAGCAGATCGCCCAGAGTTACGAGGAATGTGTGTTCAGAAGGTTCGGCGCCAGCGAAGTTATTAGACACGATCGGGAACCCGGTTTTATGGCTGAGGTGTTCCGATCGTTCAATAACATGCTGGGCCAGAAACAGAGCGCGACGATGGCATATCGTCCGCAAGCGAACGGATCGGCTGAACGCATGGTGCAGACAATCACCAGGGCGATCAAGATTTACGTGGCCGATCCGGACCAACGTGACTGGGACGAGTATGCAGATAGGCTGTTATTCGCACTCAACTCTTCAACCGACCGGGTCCGAGGAGAAACGCCTTTTTTTATCTGGCGTATGGATGGGACCCTCGATCGACACTTGAAGCGGCGATACCGATCGGCTGCACTCGGACCCGCGACCATGATGCCCGTCGTTGCGTATGAAGGTCCAGAAGCACTATCAATATGCGAAAGAAGTCGTCAACGAAAAGTTGCGTCAGGCCACACAAGATCGATCAGATCGGAATAACGATCAGGTCCGACCTCACGGTATTGAACCAGGGGCGGGGGTCTGGTTATACCTCGATCGGGTCAAGGAAGGTTATGCAAGGAAGTTGGCTCATATGTGGCACGGTCATTTCCGTGTAGCAGGGTGGATCGGTGAACATGCTGCCCGTCTGATCACGATCGGCACGGATTATAAAGTTTTCCAATCGTGCATGTGTCCAAACAGAAGCTGGTCAGAGGGTTCCCCGATCGGCCTAAAATACCCTGTCTGGTGGACGAAGCGGAGAGATTCAATTTTGACGAAGCTCTGCTGCCGGAAGACAGTTGGGAGAGGACATTGGAAGAGGGCGAATTCGAGGTGGAAAAGGTGCTAGATGTCCGATCGGTCAAGAAAACACGTTTCGGTCGCACCCACCGAGAATATCTGGTCCACTGGAAGGATCATGACGAAGCAACTTGGATCGACGAACTCGATATAAATTGCGGAGAACTGCTACGAGAGTTCGAGCGAGAACGAGTCAGTCGGAATCGCTTCGCAGTGATGCAGACTCATGAAGATGAAGATCAAGACACGCAGTAGAACCGATCAGTATATCTATCGGTGTGAATATGTGTAATGTCTGAACTATTGTGAATTAGCGTGATGAACTGTGATGAACTGGAGTAGTGGAGTGACGAACGTGGTGATAATTTTTGCGATGTGAATGGAAATTGTGTGTGATAACGTGTTGGTGCAAGTTTGGAGAAAGTGATGAAATTTGGTCAAGTAATCGGATGATCAGAATTTTGGAAAGAATGATGACATGTATTATGGATTATCTGGTCAACTATCTGCCGCATCGAAATTCGAAATCACCCCACAGACGACCGATAGTTAATGCCGGATGGTCTTCTATCCGGTCCTGATGCTAATTGCGCCAGGGCTCCTTCCGATCGATCTGGATCAAGGCGTTTTTCAGGTCTACGATCGGCTCGTCACAATTAAGACCAGGATACCAGATGACGTCTCCAGTCAACGCCCCGGGGCTCCCAACGCGACTTGACCATATGAAGAAACAACGGATACAAAAAGATGTCGATGTCTCACTCGCGGGCCAGCATCCCTTCCAGAATAAACTGGCATAGGTTCAGCCAGGCCTCGCCCGCCCGACTCCGGCGCTGTTTCCGGCGCTTTCGAAACAGGATCAGGTCTTGGTCACGTAGCGCCCGACCAGCGGGAAGGATGAGATAGTGGGTGGACTCCCAGATCGCCTGGCAGTGGGCTGTATTAAAAGCACGAAGTCGACCCAGAAGCGAATCGATACAATGAGTCGACGCAAACATGGAGTCCAACTTGGCGCTTAGTATCACTGCTCATGGTCGATCTGCATATAGAAGGGCGATTTGCGGTCCTGTTACTAGATCCGCCAGCCACGCAGACGGGTCAGGTGTTTTCGAAGTTGGAAGGAAGAGCCAGTAATCTGGTCGGGACATCGACCGGGCTAGATCTTGCTTGGCCAGGGCTGATCGATGCAAGCTACCGATCTACCCCGGCGACCATGGCAAAGTGGGATCTGAAATCAACGACGGAAGAGATCGATCTCCGATCGACACCCCTTTCAATCGGGCGTGATGGAGCAGCCCAGATGTGCCGGTCTGGAAGGAAGGCGCCGATTCGGCTAACTCACGCGTTCGCGCAACATCATCACCCTGGGAGCTGATCACCTGATCAACCTCGATTCAGGCTTCGCTGGAACAGGACCTCGGCGCTGATCGGATCGGTACTTGGGCAAAGCAGTGAACAAAAACTCAGAATCTCCCGATACGTTCCCCGAGTCCTCTCCGGAGGAGATCTACATATGCTTGGTGTGAGCAGTGCGGGGGCGTAAGGGCGGATGCGATTTGACGATGATAGATGCGTCGGCTGCGTCCGATCTTGGGCTTGGAAGATGCGTCAGCGTCTTGGATTTCTTTTGAGGCACCGCTCGCTTCTCCTCGAGTTCGGAGTCGCGCGCTACGCCCCGCGCCGTTTAGCCCTTCGACGCGTCCTTACGCTTCTTGGAAACTTTTGGAATTTTGGAATATCGATTTTTGGCCAACGAATGGCGTCGCTTCCGATCTTAGTGCAGATCGATCAGAGCGGCCGATGCAGATCGGTTAACGTTAGAGCCTGCAGCGAACGCCGGTACAGCAAGTCAGTCAACTGTTGGTGGCACCGATCTATGGCCGCCCAACGACGGTTTGACTCCTGGGTCCCGGTGTGGTGGAGCCAAGTTCAAAATCGAACACCGTAGTGTCGAGAACCTGACCACCATCGTGCCCAGCCTTCCAACTGACGGGGGGGGGTACCCCGCGAACCTTCGCCTACGATCCGATCTGATCGTCCGCTGCTAGCAGACGACAGACCATCAGCATAGGACGCCTGGTCCGATTTTCGCGTCTCCATCTCACCTTGTGTACCCGATGGAATGGGCTGGTTACACACTTGGTGGATCGTCGCTGTAAATCGATTCGGGTCTTAAGTGGGAGACCGTGCTGGGTGGTGTACCCTCGGCGGAACTCTTCACCCTGGGTACGGGCAAACCGGTTATACTTAAAGTAAGTATACTGCAAAGGGCAGATCGCTTAATCGATCGTAGAGCCCAAGCAATGTGAGAATAAAAGACCAATACTCCAATATAGAGATCCAACGAGAACGTGATAAACTCTACGAACGATATCTCCACTTAACAATCCAAAAACATGATTACACGTTCCAAACGTGTGTGACATGGGCTTGTGAAGCCGACCAATACGTACTCCCTTCGAGGGACTTCCGGCATGCCAAGTGCGTCTGTAACGCGTCCCGGCCGGGTATAATTAGCTAGAAGGGATTACTCGACCATCTACTCCCAAACACTCTGCGGCGTGCAGAGGTGACCAACGTACTTAGCAAATATGCTAACTACTCCTTGTTGAGTTAAAAGGCAAAAAAAATCCCAACTAACCAATCCTATCTGCCCACGGTCCCCAATATATACATACATGAAAATATTTAAGTACACGCAATATCATGTGTCTTACCAAAATCCGTGTTCTTGGCACCTCTCGCACACGATAGGTTTAAAATCATCCTTGATTTCCACCAATCCGATCGCCGATAAGCCGATCGGCGTGCCGCTGACACAAAGTGACTGAATTTGTTGAATCCGCTTCACCACACAGGCGTCCGATCGGCTCTGGAAGGACTCGACCTTCTCGATCTGGTCCTTGACCACGACCTGCTACTCGCCGATCTGCCTCTCCAGGTCACGATGTTGGGTGCGGAGCAAAGACCGATCGGACTGATCCTCCAACCTCTGCCGGTTGACCAACGCAAGCTGTTCCCGGAGGTGTGACCTGTAGGCCTCCAAACGATAGAGATCATGTCGTGCGCCGATCAGTCCGTCCAAGATCGGTCGGAGCTGATCGCAGTGGTCATGGGACTGCCGATCAGCCGCGAGTAGGGCGTCAAACGCTTTGGCGATGTCGGTTGGCAGACGATCTACACGCGAAGGAAGGTTAGAGCAGATCCAAGATGAAGATAGCGACCGATAAGCTTACCTAGCGTTGTTTGTTGGGCGATCTGGTCCCGGGGACGCGCGTTTTCAGCGATCATCTCCTGCAACTTCGCGGACACGGGGATCAAAGTATCCACTTCCTTCCGCAGTTGCAATAATAATGTATCCTTTGTAGCCAACTGCGACTGAAGTTCCCTGACTGTTTTACGAAGCTGTTCGACCCCGATATTATACCCATCCGGTGTCTCGGAATCCGAAGTGTTGCAAGGGCTGTCAGATCGGGCCGATTGGAGAGGCGAATTAACATGTGGCGATTAGGAGCATAATGCACCTGCAGCAACGAACTTTAAGAGAGTCTACAAGATGATCAGGTGCATAAGGAATAATACCTGTCGAAGGCGGATTCGAAGATCTGTCCATCGGTGAAGTCCACTACTGTAAATATCTTGGATGCCAACTGGTGGTGAGATCGGGTCCCTACCGTTGAGCGGCTGCGAACAGACTCAGGGGCGGCTGTGGAGAAGTGAATGTGAAAATTTTGGTCACTTTGTGTCAGCGGAACGCCGATCAGCTTATCAGCAATCGGATTGGTGGAAAACAAGGAGGCTTTTAAGCCTATCGTGTGCAAGAAGTGTCAAGAACGCAGATTTTGGTGAGTCACACGATATTGCGTGTATTCTACATATTTCATGTTTGTACATATTGGGGACCGTAGGGAGAGTTTGGATTTTTGGTTGTTTAACTCACAACAAGGAAGTCGTTCGCATATTTGCACAGTACATCAGTCGCCTCCGCACGACGCGGAGTGTTTGGGGGCAGAGGGTCGAGTAATCCACTCTAGCTCATTCTACCCGGCCGGGACGCGTTACAGACGCACTTGGCCCGCCGGAAGCCCCTCGACGAGAGTACGCATTGGTCGGCTTTGCAAGCCCAAGTTACACACGTTTGGAACGTGTAACCAAGTTTCTTGGATTACTACATGGAGATACCGTTCATGGAGTGTGTCACAATCTCTTTGGATATCCACATTGGAATATTGGTCTTTTCTTCTCACATTGCTTGGGCTCTACGATCGATTAAGCGATCTGCCCTTTGCAGTATACTTACTTTAAGTATAACCGGTTTGCCCGTACCCAGGGTGAAGAGTTCCGCCGAGGGTACACCACCCAGCACGGTCTCCCACTTAAGACCCGAATCTATTTACAGCGACGATCCACCAAGTGTGTAACCAGCACATTACATCGGGTACACAAGGTGAGATGGAGACGCGAAAATCGTACCAGGCATCCTATGCTGATGATCGGTCGTCTGCTAGCAGCGGACGATCAGATCGGATCGTAGGCAAAGGTTCGCGGGGTACCCCCCCCCGTCAGTTGGAAGGCTGGGCACGATTGTGGTCAGGTTCTCGACACTTCGATGTTCAATTTTGGACTTGACTCCACCACAGTTGACTCCCCCCCCATCTGGTCCCCGGGATGAGTCCCGAGGCCAGAAGTCATCACTCCTATCGGATGCTGAATAGTGTGACAGGTGTTGTCACAGAAGGCGTAAGCCTGGAACGGTTGCCTGGGGTAGGCGAACTGTTGTCGTTGAAGGACATCTCCTTCAACGAGTTTGAAACTGCTTTGAAAGCAGGTGAATCGACGAGGTTGTCGTATTGCGTCCGGAAGAGGAGTTGAACTCCTCATCCACGATGGACGAGTCGGTTTTGGTGCAAACCAAACAGGCATTGAATGCCCAAAGCGGTTTCAAGATCCTCGCGGATTCTGAGGACCCTTACCATTCCTTACTAAAGGAATTCGGAGATGTCATTAGTGACAACCCACCGATGGGGTTACCACCGGATCGGGAAGTCCTACATGAAATCGATTTGGTTCCTGGAACCAAGTACTGCGTCACTAGGCAGTGGCCTCTCCCCAAGGAGCAATGCGACGTCATCGACGCATTCTTCAAGGGGAAAGAAGAGGCAGGGATGGTACGGGAGCGTAAATCTCCCCATTCATCTCCAAATTTTTGTGTTCGTAAACCTAACGGAAAGTGGCGCATTGTGCATGCATACAACAAGCTGAATGCAGCTACGGTACACATACAGACTCCGATTCCTCGGAAGGATGTCCTCCAGAATAATATGGCGGGCTGTACTGTGTACAGTGCCTTAGATCTCGTGGACGGGTATGATCAGGTGCTTATGCGAGCATCAGATATTCCGCTTACAGCGGTCAGCACGCCTAGTGGCATGCTGCAGGAGTGTCGTGTTATGCCACAGGGGATTTCGAATGCACCAGCGACTTTTAATCGCTTGGGGACTCAACTCTTCCGCCCTCATAGAAAGTTTGCTCAGACCTACTTCGACGATATATTCGTTCATAGTCGCGCGGAAGGCGACTCGTCTGATGTTCAGACGCACCTAATACACCTTCGAGCTGTGATCAAATGTATGCGAGAGCATAAAATCTATGCAAACTCACCCAAGTGTATTTTTGGTGCTGAGGAAATTCCTTCCCTCGGATGCTTCATCGGTAAGGATGGAGTGCGGGCGGATCCCGCGAAGGTGAAAGCCAATGTGGAGTGGCCTTCGCCTGTAAATCTTAGAGATTTACGGAAGTGGTTTGGATTAGCCAATTATCTCCATAAGTACAGCGAGAACTACGCTGAAATGGCGAAGCCATTAACTGACCTTCTTAAGAAGGACGTTGATTGTTGTTGGGAAATCAAAAACCAAAACGCTTTTGAAGCGGTTAAGGGGAGCTTGTTGAAAGCTCCAGTTCTTGCTCCCAGATTCTGGGAAACCATTTAGTGTCGTCTGCGACGCCTCCGATTTCGCAATCGGATGTGTTTTGTTACAATCATACGATGCGGGAAGAGAACGCGTGATCGCGTTTGAGTCGAGGCAGCTTAAAGCTGCGGAACGGAATTATCCCGTTTATGACAAGGAGCTACTTGCTATGGAGTATGCCCTTATCAAATTTAGGGATTACCTACTCGGCTCTTAGCCGTTCGTGGTTTATACTGACCACGCGTCCTTACGGACAGCGACAAAGTCGCCTCATCTCTCCCAACGGATGGCCCGTTGGTTCTCCTTCTTTGCGGAGTATAACTTTGAGGTAATATACAAACCTGGTAAATAGAATGTACTTGCAGACGCGTTGTCGCTTCGTCCCGATTAAGAGCTCGCTCACGCGGCATTCATCACCTCGTCTGTGGTGGATCTCATACGCCATGCGTATGAGAAAGACCCACAGTGTACGGCTATTATCAGCGTGTTGGGTGACAAGGGTCTTGGCTCGTCTGAGCCAACCCTGTCAAGTCGATCAAGAGCTCGGTTACACCGTTACAGTTACTGCGACGGTTTGCTATATTATAGCACGAGCGCGGAGGATACTCCGCCGGTGGTTGTTCCTCATGATGAGGAACTGAAGTATAGAGTCCTCTTTGAGGCACATGACGCCCCTACCGGGGGTCATTTAGGTCGGGATAAGACCTACAGCGCTTTAAGCGCTTTGTATTGATGGCCCAATATGTATAAGTGGGTCGGTGCGTATATACGCACCTGTGAGACGTGTCAGAGGGTTAAACTCTCTGCAAGTTCAGCTGCGCCTTTGGCGAGCTTATCAGTTCCAACGGAGTGTTGGAAATCCATTAGCATGGATTTTATCTTCGGTTTTCCAAAGGATAAGGCCGGGAACACCGGCATATTGGTCTTTGTAGACCGTTTGAGCAAGATGGATCACTTGGAGGCGGTGTCAGAGTCCATAGATGGACAAGGAACAGCAAAAGTGTTCCTAGACCGTGTCTTTCGACAGCATGGTCTACCCGATTCCGTTGTGTCGGATCGGGATCCCCGTTTTACGGGACAGTTCTGGGGAGCGTTGTTTAAGGTGCTAGGCACCAAGATCCTCATGTCCACTGCGGATCATCCGCAGACGGACGGACAAACGGAGCGCGTTAATCGCGTTGTGGAGGATATTATCCGGAGTTTATGTCCGGATTCTCCAAAGAGTTGGAGTGAGATGCTCCCGATGGTTGAATTTGCTATCAACAATTCGGTTCATGCATCTACGGGGTTTACCTCGTTTTACGTGAACGGATTAGTGAATCCGAGGGTTCCGTTGACGCCACGTTTGTGTGGCCCAGGGCTTGAGGGGGGAGGATTCCCGGATGTCATCTCTTTATCTGTGCGAAATCACATCGATAAGTTTTTATCGACGGGCCTTAGTGTCTTACGACACGTTGACGATGCCATGGCGGGAAGCCAAGACACGCAAAAGGAACAGGCCTACCGCAAGGGTCGGAGTAACGAAAGGGTGTACAAAGTAGGAGAAAGTGTTTTATAAAACGCTAAGAATCTTCCTACACATGCAGTTTCGAATGTGTTGCGGAACAAACTGCGCTCCAGGTTTGTGGGGCCTTTTAAGGTGCTAGCCCGAAAGGGCTTGGCGTACACCTTGGATATTCCGAAGGCGATGCGTACGCATCCAACCTTCTATGTGGGTATGCTTAATCCATACCAGAACCTGGAGGCGGGTCCCCTCTTGGAGAAGGTTGGGAAGTCGAATAGCCGAAAGGCACGACGGTCGGAACATCTCCGACAGGATCGAAATACGACCCTGAAGCTCCGCAACGAGAGACTCGAGGGAGGCAAGCCGCCCCTCGATGCGTTCATTCGCACTTCCCTTGTCGCGGAGTACCTCCTGGGTATCATGGATGCGACGGCTGTGTCGATCACAGCGCTCGTGGAACTCCCACATTACCATGTGGAGCGTCCGATGGCGCGTCGCAATCATCGGAGTAAAACCCAGTATCTTGTGAAGTGGAAGGGTTATCCACACTCACATATTTCGGGGGAGTACGAAACTCCCCTGCGGCAGGATTGCTGTGACGTCGTTGACGCTTTCTAGCGGGAGAACCCCGCTGAGAGTCATCGACCAAAGGGTCGAAAGACGCCCCTTCACTCCCAGTAGCTGGGAGTTTGCCGGAGGCAGATGCACAGTGTGCATTGATCTCCGGCACCACATCGGGGGGCAGGTAATTGCCCCAGCGCTTTGGCCTGGGCATACGCCAAGCGCAACGCCCTCTCTACCCGAACGTCGGGCTCGGAAAAGCTGTTGTACAGCTCATCAAAGTTGGGGAGGCGCTTATCCCCTTCCGCCCAAGCGCGGAATGCCCGTTCTGCCTCCTCGACGCATTCGTCCCGTAGGAGAACGTAGGGAACCTCGGAGGATATCTACGACGGCACCGCGTGCCTGTTTCACGAGGCGCGCTCGGTAGGACTTGACAGTGAACTGCTTAGGCGTTAGCAGTTTGGCCCGGAGTTGTTTACGGTGCGCGATTTCACGCGTCCGTACAGCTGCAGGACCAGGGACATAGGAGGCTAAACCTCTCTTCACCTTGTCCTTAGCCTTCTTTTGAGGGTCACGAAGACCCTTCTGTGATAAAGCGTACCGTAAAATTAGTACGTAATTAGGGGCATAATTATGGACACCCCTATAGGTTTAGCTGTGGTAGAAGGTACCATAAATTTAGTCGGTACAAAAGGTGGTACGATAGTGGGCACCACAGTCGGTACCACAGTTGGTACCTCAGTCGGTACAACTGTTGACACAACGGTGGCGGACACGGACGAGGCGTGGACAGGACGTCTGAGACGATGCGACAACTGGCATGGTTACCTAACGGTAACCCGAAGGTAGCGAAGGAATCAGATCGAATGGTCGACAAAATGAGTAGGAATGGGTAGTTCTGATTGGCTGATATTAGGTTTTTGGTAGATATTAGGATATAAGCAATAATACAGTTCTCCTTTGCGTACGACCGTGCAGATCGCTTCAGGGACGGCACACTTGCGCCTCCCTTACCAATAAATACCTCTACGTCCCGGGCGGGAGCAATAAGTGCATTTTTTGGCCCACCGGTAGGCGTAGAGTGTGAGAACTCACCCGCAACTCCGCCTGCTGTGCCAGCGGTTCTTCGTTTAAAGGTTTTTTGGTCTCGGGAACGTGATCGAGCAGTGCGCTATCACCTCTTCCCCGTAAATCCACGTTTTTGGCCCCTAATTATTCGGCTGCTTCAAGCGCCCCACGGGAACACTAGGTAGATTTTAGTGGTAATCGTCGATCAGCCCGTCGAACGCGCTGATCGACCGTCCCTCTAGGGCTTAAGTTTGGAATACAAGGTACTTTGGGTATTCTATTGACGGATTAAGATGAAAGAGGCTCTGTGATCGGGCAGTGAAGACTTCCGCTGCCTGATAGAGTACCCCCTTCGCTGATCAACACCGGATCGACACACTGCGACTCGCGATCCGCGCTCAGCTGCTCGCAACTCGCTCCAACTAGCTGATCAGTGACTTTTAGCACCTGATCAAGCCTGATCAAGCCTGATCACCGCAGATCGACGACTCTTAGTGCCTGCCCAAGCCTGATCACTGTTGATCACATCTGATCGCACGTGTTTCAAGCTTGATTGCGCCTGATCATCGCCTGATCGCATCAGTCGACTCATCACAAGTCAACTCAGTCTTTCCACATAGAATTGTAGTGTGCCATCCCCGCCACGTGGAGAGCGATCCACGCCTAAGCCGTCGGGTACACAAGGTGAGCATAAACACAAGCGGTCAAGCACAACCGGAGGACCCCCTTCGTCAGTCGTCAGTCCGGGCGCCGTGGTACCGCCTGATCAAGCCTCAAAAACTTTGATCAGCCGCTCCACCACACTTCCGTTCCGGTACGGCATGTCGGGCTTCATGAACCGTGTATGGATCATTGGTGATGGTCGCCTTCGGCGAACCGGATGCATCATCCGCAGTTGGTAGAGGTGGCTCACGAGTTAGAGCGTTTTCCCCACGCGTGGGGAATGGATTGGATGACCGACACCGCCGTTTGGCGCTGTCGGAGTGGTCAGCCTTTGGGAAGATATCCCCAAGGGCACCCAACTCCGAGTTATCGTAATAGTCTGCATCCTCAGCACCACTAAAGGTGCTCATGGTTAGCCAGAAGTTTTGGCAGTTGGAGTTCTCCAACTAAAATTGATTTATTGTGTATGCAATAGTTTTCATGGGGGAGGATGTAACAGGGTGACATTCTGGTTACATTTAGTTATTTTGTGTACGTAAGTACACTACGGTTGGGGTCAGTATTGACCGGTCCGAAAGGTTTGGACCTGTTGGTTATTTTAACCAATCAGGGCAGGAGCCGTTGGTGGAGGCGTGGCAGCCAGCCACGTGTTAGTACACAGGTGGTGTACACTACATTTTGGCTAGGTACGAATTTAGTAATTTCTAGTTAGTATTACATATAGTTTACATTAGTTTAAATTAATTTAGGCTAATTACATAATAAATATACATTCAGTTTACATTTCACTCAAAATACTGCAGGACGCACGACCTCGACCGGTCGCGCGCGCAGTGAGTGTTGTAGTGTAAGGGAAGTCCTTCCCTTAGCTACCCCCTTATTAAGGGAGCCTTGTGTCAAGACGTTAGATTGTGCTAACTTGTAAACCAAAGAGAAATCTTGGCCACGAGTAAGAGAGTACTCTCTTACTAATCCCTTTTATAAGGGCGTATCGGCTATGTAGTGGCACCTCGCCGCTTTAGAAAGTCTCCCTTTGTGCGCTAGCCGCACCGTGCGTGTACGCACCGGCTACAGAGTACGCTTTCGCGTACATCCCTTCCAGCAGGGTCTTCAGTTCTTGGATATATGATTCCAAGTCCCTAGTGACCTGAAGGCACCTCAGAAACGCCAGCTGATTCTGTAAAACCAGATCAGGCGTGTCATACATGTCCATAAGCTTTTGCTTTAGGACTTCCCAGGTTGGGAACACGTCCGTGACCGACTCCGAACACGTGAAAGCCCATGCACGGGCTTTACCCGTAAGATGGGTCAATGCAAGTCCCACTTTCAAGTGATCCTCGATCACATTCGCTGTGGCGAAGGCCGTTTCGACCTCTCGAATCCACACATAAAGATTATCACCTTTTTCACCGGCGAATTCCTTTACCTTAAAGGACAATGGAGGGCGCAACCCCCGTCGCCGTGGAATGACTTCCACGAAAATTCGCCTCATGGGCGATGAGGGCGTTGCCCTCGCCTTTACGGCATCAAGTCCCTGCTCCACTAGGATCTGCATGCCTTCGTCACCCAGTATGGATAACAGCCTATTAAAGGCTTCCTGCTGGACGAGGATTAACCTATCCCAATCGTCCTGATTCATCCTTTGCAGAGGATGTTGTCGTCCACCAACACGGGTGTTGGATTGACTACAAGCGCTACCAGATGTAGACGGTGCGTAGACGCACTGTGCGGCTAGCGCACAGAGGAAGACTTTCCTGAAGCGGCGATATGCCGCTACTAAGCCGATACGACCTTATAAAAGGGCTTAGTAAGAGATCGCTCTCTTACTCGGGGCCAAGATTTCCCTTGGTTTACTAGTTAGAGTTAACTAACGCCTTGAAACAAGGCTTCCCTTAGAAAGGGGGTAGGTAAGGGACGGTATTCCCTTACGCTACTACACTCACTGCGCGCGCGACCGGTCGAGGTCGTGCGCCTAGCATTCTTAGTGTTATTTGTAAACTTAATGTATATTTAATATATAACTAGCCTAAATTAATAAACTAATGGAAACTATATGTAATACTAACTAGAACTTACTCCATTCGTACCTAGCCGAAATGTAATATACACCACCTGTGTACCAACACGTGGCATACTGCCACGCCTCCACCAAGGTATCCTGCCCTGATTGGTTCAAATACCAATAGGTCCAAACCTTTCGGACCAGCCAATACTGACCTCAACCGTAGTGTACTTACGTACACAACATAACTAAATTAAACTAAAAGTAACCCTGTTACAGAAACTGTCTGTGTGGCGAAGCGGACTCAAGAATTTTGGTCGCTTTTTGTCAGCAGCACACCTATCGGCTTATCGGCGATCGGATTGGTGGAAATCCAGGAGGCTTTTAAGCCTATCATGTGCAAGAGGTGTCAAGAACACGGATTTTGGTAAGTCACATGAGATTGCGTGTACTTACATATTTTCATGTTTGTACATATTGGGGACCATAGGGGGTAGGGAGTTTAGATTTGGTTTTTGGTTTTGTCTACGAAGAGCGTTTTTGGCTTTACGTCTTAATTGTTGGGCCTTTAACTCAACCGGAGGTCGTTTCGCTTTGTACATCAGTCGCCTCTTCACGCCGCAGTGTTTGGGAGAGGAGGGTCGAGTAATCCCCTCCAGCTCATTATACCCGGCCGGGACGCGTAATAGACGCACTTGGCCCGCCGGAAGTCCCTCGACGGGAGTACACTTTGGTCGACTTATCACGTTTAAGTTACGCACGTGTGGAACGTGTTATTAAGTCTTTTGGATTGTTACGTGGAGATATCGTTCGTGGAGTATATCACGTTCTAATTTGGATCTTCCTATTGGATTATTGGAGTTTTATTCTCATATTGGTTGGGCTCTACGATCCGTTGAGCGATCTGCCCTTTGGAGTATATTCCTTCAAGTATAACTGGTCTGCCCGTATCCAGGGTGAAGAGTTCCGCCCAGGGTACAACACCCAGCACGGCCTCACGTTTTTAGACCTCAAATCGATTCCCAGCACCGATCTACCGAATGTGTAACTAGCCCATTCCATCGGGTACACAAGGTGAGATGCAGAACGAATCGGACCAGGTTTCCTGTGTTGATTATCGGTCGTCTGCTAGCAGCGGACGATCTGATCGGATCGGAGGCGAAGGTTCGCGGGGTACCCTCCCCGGTAGTTGGAAGGCTGGGCGCGATGGTGGTCAGGTTCTCGACACTTCGGTGTTCAATTTTGAACTTGTCTCCACCACATCTGTTGACGAAGACGACGTGTCATTGTGGGTACAATGTTGTTGATTTCAGCTAATCACAACGCCCCGTACAAAGAAGATTCTTCGGAGAAGAATCTAAAGTTCAAGTTCAAGCTTCTCCTTGAAGTTCAACTTCCGAGAGAATATTCTCACGCTCAGCTTCAAGTTCAACCTGATTCAACCCAAGGTTTATTCTGCATTTGTAGGGAGATTGCATATAACCCCATAGGACTATAGGGAGAGGTTTTAAGAACCGTAAGCTCATTTCAATTCAGTTGCAAATTTGTCGTCTTCTGCTCAAGTCTCCTCCTCACTCTTCTCCTCCCTCTTCGTCACTCCAAGTCGGGACACTGCCAAGTCTTCCTCTACAGTGCAAGCGTGTGTGCCGTATTATCGTGAACTGTGTAAACAGCGTCCCGTTACATCTCGGGTCTGGAACTTTACCCGGGGCTTGGATCAGGCTTTAATCAGTGGGCTTACCTGTTCATGAGGGCTATGACAATGGCCGAAATCACGTCTGGATTTACATGGTCGGAACGTTTTGAAGGTTAACAAGTTGGGGGAGTACCTGGAAGGCATGGCCGCCGAATATTTTCGTACGAACATTGGGACATGGTGGACGATGTCCCCTTTCTTGCGTTCCATTCTGTACCAAATAAATGGAGCTTTTCGTGTGAATATCTCCCACCACCAGGCGTCGATATGGTTTGCTTCGGAAAATATTCCCAAAAACACTTGTACAGAGCATTACCTGTACTTGGTAGCTCTCGGGAAAGCTGGCTGAGCGAGAGATTAGTGGTCGAAAACATTGCGAAGTTCGCTGCACTTCACCTGAACATAGCCATCATGGCCAAGTATGATCCAATGCGTATGGATTATTTGGGTCATGCGCAGGAACTTATATCATGGGTGCAGGAACTCGAGGACGGTGTGTCCAAAGGGAGGCAGCATGCAATGTTGCACGCGAACGCGGTAACCGAGGCTAAATATGTGAAGAAGTGCTACGGGTGCGAAAAAGCCCGGTACATCAAGTTTAATTGGCCTCAAAAAGGGAAGAAGTCCAAGAACGGCGGTTCCTGAAAGGACTCCGGTGCCTCTGACGGTTCGTGGAACCGAAAGGTTGCATTGACAACCGCAATAGTGACCCCACTGCTGGATTGTTGCCAGGTGGTGTGTTGTTACTCGGTTATTGATAGCGGTGACAGCCAACATCTGGTTTCCGACGAAAGTGATTGGAAGACGCGGTCGAGTACAGGTCGACAGACGGGTTCACTCTCCCAGATGGTGGTAGGTTATCCGTAGCCAAAGTTGGAAAGATAACTCTGCGTACACCGGGGGATGAACCCATTACGATTCAATTATCTGAAGTTTATTTTTCGCCCAATTTTGCCACGTATATTATTTCGCTTTGCCAGTTGAGGGAGAAAGGGTTCAAGATAGTGAATAGCGATGGAGTACTTTCGATTAAATGTAAGAATAAAGTGTTTTTTTTCTATCCAAGTTTGTGGTTCTATTTCCGTCGCAAATTTACTTCTGGAGAAGCAAGTCAGATGCACACAACAGTTTTCAAATATGTTACTGAATACTGTTGCGGCCGATACTGGGAATGATGCGCAAGAAGGAACCTTGCATCGTTTCCATGTTCGACTGGGTCACTTGGCGTACGACACAGTTGAAAAGCTGACCAAGGACCCCAGGTCTGGCATACGGTTGACGGACAATAGTCGACCGAATTGCTTGACCTGTGCAGAGGGTAAAGCCACCAGGAAATCTCAGCCGAAACAAGACTCTGGGCAGAATTCGCCCATTGAGCGCGTTGGTGGCGTGATATGTAGCGACTTGAAGGGTCCGATCAGGCCACGCAACCGTGGAAATTGCTACCTGGTGGTGTTTGTGGATCATCATTCGAATTATGTTGGTGTTTTCGCTGCTCGAACGAAATATAGAGCATCAAAAATGTTTGAGCATTCTTTGGCTTGGTTTGAAGATGTATTTGGATGTAGAATTCACGTTTTTTGCACCGATCAAGGTGGTGAATATAGGAACAATGTTGACCTATTATGCAAGCAAACGGTGGTTTGAACAGGTTACGGATGCTGGGAAATAGGAGAGAATGAATCGGACCATTTTAATTTTTGATCTGGTGTATGATTATTTTTGGCTCGGGGATAGCCCTGATGTATTGGTAGGAAGCGGCTGCGTATGCGTCTTATATACTCAACCGCACGCCTACAAGATCCAATCCCAGTAACCTGTCGCCACACACACGAATTTTGACAGGCAACGGCCGTATCTAAAGGAAATTGTGGTTTTCGGCTCTCCCTGCATGGTTTGGAGGGATCCGAAAAAGAAGACCCTCGCGAAGCAAACAGAGCGGCCATTAATTTTGGGTAGCAACGATGAGACCAAGGGATACAAGGTGCTTCTGATGAAAGATCGAGTGGACTGTCACTCGTCATGTCAGCGAAATAGAAACGCTTGATAAAGGGGTGAGTGAACAGATCACAAAGAGTCTCGAAGACAAGGATAAGAAGGATCTTGAACATCTCGCGGGACGTCGAAGTAGAGATAGTCATTCCAGTGAAGTTAGTCAAGTACCGGCAGAATAAAGCTTGAAGAAACCGGAAAAAAAAGCGTCCCAGAAAGTCGGGACATGCACGAAATAAGACGCCGAAAGAGACTGCTCTCGAAGAATCGATGGAGCAAGAAGAAATGGAAATACAGGGCGTATCATGTGAAGAACGTCAAGGGACAATTATGGAAGAACGCAATAAAAGTAACGGTTCTGCTGGAAGTACGTTATATGTGTACGCGGTGTGTCGCAACACACAGGTTGAAAATGTTTCTCGAATTGGCGTGCCCGATTCAAGGTCTTACCGGAAGGCCGATGAAGGCAGAAATGCCGACTTGTGAAGAATGTAGAGCGAGAAGATCTCAAGTCGCTTGTAGATCTCGGAACCTGGAAACTAGTGAAAAAAGATCGGAACAGATCCCTTTGTCCACCAAATGGGTGTACAAGACAAAGTTACGTTCGGATGGAACCATAGCGCGATACAAGGCTCGGCTTGTCGCGAGGGGTGACAGGAAGGTTTACGGGTATGATTACTTTTTACGTTCTCGACGGTTATGGAAGTTTATAACGTGAAAGTATTCCTCGCAATGTCACATTTTGGGGAGTGCCGGCCCGCCGTGGTGATGTGCCAAGTGCATATCCGAAGGCGAGGACTAAAGATGGGTATGATGTCCATTTGAAGATTCCGCAAGGAATGTAAATTTCGGGTGGAACTTTGAAAACTTTCGATGCAGTTTCAAGTGATGAACTAGTATTGAGATTGGAGAAAAATTTGTATGGGTTAAAGCAGGCTGTTAGACTCTGGCACTAGCTGCTTTGTGAAAACCTGGAGAAAATCTATTTCTTGCAGTGTGTGACAGACACCTGTGTGTTTGTTAAGCGTCTCGAAACCAGCATTATATTGGTTGGTGCATCTGTGGATGACCTTCTCGTGACTAGAACCACGATTGAAGTGGTCAATGATTTTTTCCCGACATAGCTGTTTTGGAGTTTAAGGACTTGGGTGTTGTAGACAAGTTCCTGGAGATCTGGATTGAAGGAAACCCAAAAGACGGTTTCATAATGGATCAGGAGTCTGCTAATGATGAGTTCTTGATCGCCCATGGACTCAGCGAGGTGAACGATTCTTGTACACCCGTTCTAGATGTCGGAGACGCAAAGGAATTCCAGCAACGTTTTCCAGTAAATTCACGAGAAAAAAATCCAAGTGTAAAGATTTTCCATTGTTTAGTTGGCATCTTACTGTGGATTTCTCGTTGCACGCGGCCAGACATTGCCTTTGCCGTACATCGTACGACAAGGCGAACACATGCTCCTACGCTAGGGATGTAGTCATTTATACTTTCAAGCTAATTCTTATCGTGGAAATGGATTGGTTATACTTACATGGATTTATGGTGAAATACTGCAAGCTTATAAAGCTCAGTGCACTAAAGTGAATAAATAGGCTTAAATTCTTCTATATATACAATAAAATTTGATCCGTCTTTTAGTGTACGTAGCTCTCATTTTGATTGGCTAAAATTTATTGACTTTCGTAGAATAGCATCCAGCCTGACTTACTTACTGACTTTACACAAGAAAAGTGTTCTCGCACGGCCAGTTATACGTTGCATTCTCAAGAGCAACGTCTCCCGCACACATAAAGCGCTATTACCTGCTGAGAACAGAGCTGGAGTGTATGTCATGCAAACGTTGTATATGAAGAGACGCTCAATTAGATAAAATATAGAATATAGTGTATATATATTTGCCGTGACTTCGCATTTTTCTCAGGTAAACCCGAATTTTGCATTCTGCAGTGTTACAAATATTAAATTTAGGGCGCCACTATTGCCACAGACGTTTTGTCTATTTCCACAGACGTTTTGTCTATTTCCACAGACGTTTTGTCTATTGCCACAGACGTTTTGTCTATTGCCACAAACACCACCACCACAGCCAATCGGAAGCCGCCGTCGCCTTGGTTCTAAACATAAGTTGATATTTTTTGGGAATTGTTATTTCCACACCCCAAAATTGTTATTTCCACACACACACCATAATTTTATTCCAGGATTATCAGAATGTCGCTGGGGATTCTATAAGGGAATAACAGAAAAGGGATTGACAGATGAAGACGAGAAAGTTACTACGCAGCTTATCCACAAAGTGAATAACCAGGATAATGTCCCATCTGGTTGGCTACGAATGGCGAGTCAAGTAACTTGGTACTATCTAATTGGTGCATTTCTTTGTTTCGTAGCCGTGTTTGCTGTGAGATTGAGTATGGATTGTAAGCCTACGGAAGTAGGTGTGGTTCGTAGTGGTTATTGCGCCGTCCGAGCATCTGTACCACCAGAGCTGCTTTTTCATGGCTATGAAGGGATTACAATGCGAATTATGACGGATGGGTGCATATATCATATGAAAGTGCAAATGGAAAGATAGAACCCATTTAATTTGTTCATGGTACGCGAAAGTTCTAACTTATTAGAATTTCTTTAAGGACATCACTGATCGGTGGCATTTATTAATGATACAGGGTTTTATCCGAACACCGCCAAATCAATGGGTAGACGTTGATGAGCGCTCTTCTTCGGTGTTCTTCTTTATGCTTGTCCGACACCTCCATGATCACTCGCAATTCTGTAGCTGCCTTTCGTGACATCTTATTGACAGCGAAAGGCTTTGTTAGGCTTAACGACGAGACGGAACTCGATCCAGCGAAGCTCAAAACTGTACGCCACCTTGGTGTAGTCGTTTACGTAACCATTCATTAATGTTTAAAGTGCTGGTGTTGATATTGACAGGTCGGTTTTGCCATTGCGGATGAGAAAGAAGTCGATTTGAGCTGCGTATTCAGTGGATTAAGGTCGTGGCCAAGTTGAGGCGGCCGGATAAGGATGATGCCGATTACGGTGACCGGTGGTTTATGTCTCTCTAAGGTTTTGATAGCGTTTACAATAACATTTTCATGTATTCAAAGAGGTGATTATTCCAAGAGCAAGACAAAGTCGTTCCGAAAACCGGCAGACTTGGTCATTTGAAGTGCAGCTCTTTATTTGTCAACAATAAAGGGAGGGTGGACGCCATATCCGATACAATGGAGTCTTGTTTTGTACAGAAAAATCGTTTGTGGCTAACAGCAACATCAGAAAGATGAAACAAGAGATTGGTATAAAAATCAAACGTATATCTATCTGAAAGTGTGCTAGCTCCTATTACACCTCGTCTTCATTCAGCAGCATGTTCGTTGGGGATGCCATCGATGATAGGGAACACACGACCAGATTCAGGACACACGAGCTTTCCTTGCTTGACGTGCACCTCCAAAAGAGCATAATGGATTTCGCGCAACATCTCTTCATCTGTTGCTCATCTTCACAGATAGGAAGCATCGCGGGAATTCCATCCGAAAGCTCTGGCGGTACAGATGCTCGGACGGCGCAATAACCACTACGAACCACACCTACTTCCGTCGGTTTACAATCCATCCTCAATCGCCCAGCAAACACGGCTACGAAACAAAGAAATGCACCAATTAGATAGTACCAAGTTACTTGACTCGCCATTCGTAGCCTACCAGATGGGACATTATCCTGGTTATTCACTTTGTGGATAAGCTGCGTAGTAACTTTCTCGTCTTCATCTGTCAATCCCTTTTCTGTTATTCCCTTATAGAATCCCCAACGACATTCCGATAATCCTGGAATAAAATTATGGTGTGTGTGTGTGGAAATAACAATTCCCAAAAAATATCAACTTATGTTTAGAACCAAGGCGACGGCGGCTTCCGATTGGCTGTGGTGGTGGTGTCTGTGGCAACAGACAAAACGTCTGTAGCAACAGACAAAACGTCTGTGGAAATAGACAAAATGTATGTGGCAATAGTGGCGCCCTTAAATTTATTGCCCCGTTGTGTACAACAGGGAGCTATGCTAGTTTAATTATACAATATATTGGGGAATTATCTAAAAAGGGGGAGAAAATTTAATTTATTTCCCAAATGGGGGGAGAATTTAAATTTATTCTCCAAGAACGGGGATAAGTCTACCGAGGCTTCATTGACGATTTGAACTAGTCGCTATTGATGCCTGTCTGGCAAGAAGTCTTCTTGTAATGGCTTTCCCCGCAATTCTTACATTTCACGTTCCTTTTGCGCTTGGTTTTTGGTGAATTTTGTGCGATATCAACCAATTTCTCAGGTTGTACTAAATTCTGCTCGTTCGGATTCTCAGCTTCTTGTGTGATGGCGATGCGCGCGTCTAAATCCCTTTGTTTGAAGTGAGGGGCTGGATCATCAGCGTCTCTTTGCGCTCTCATGCTGCATGTCAGGGAATTGTGCCCTTTTTTACCACACGTTTCACAATGATTCTTCCCCCGCTCATACACCTCTCCGTTTGATCATAATCGACGCAATTTTGGCCTTCCAAGTTTGGGAACGTGAAGAGGTGGAAGCGTGACATTGTCTGATTCCAAAAGATCCAAAGCTATGGGAATCAACTTAGCCTGATATGCCTTTTTGATTGACCCTGTGGTGAATGCGGAATGAATGAAGTCCTGAAAGTTGCTTTGATATGATTAATCACCCTCGCTGCATTTCTGCAAAGGAACGCTTGTTCTTGGAATTCACCACAGGAACATATGCGATCATCCAATTTCACGATACTTGGAGTATCTTTGGAAGCGCTTTGCCGAAACAAAAAAGCACCATTCCGAATGCTGAATGATCTCATGCGTCTTACCCACGTGGAAATTTGTTTTGAATCGTTTCGTGATCTTTTGAGGAGTGACTGTGGTGGAATCCACGTATTTCTGATGGCGTTCAAACAGCATCTTTGATACTTTGTACGCGAATTCGATAAATACGTTCAAGTAAGATCCATAGCGTAGATTTTCAAATACATAATTCATGGATTCGGCTGAATTACTCGTGAAAATACCGTACCGAGGCGCCATGAAATGCACGGTTGCCAAGATTTCTGGGTCTGCTTCCATTAAGTACAAAAACGCCTGTTCGTTCCTCTGCTGGTATACTCCATGGCACTTTCATGATTTTTAGTTGTAGTAGATTTTTCCGCAGCCCAAATACTGCCTTCGAGCTTGCTCTTCAAGCGAAAGCTCACGTTTTTCCCCAGGTGCCAGGCACATATGCTGTGCTTCAATCCATGAAGCACGGCTTTCTGCGAAGCATTCAAGCCCTTTCCCCTTCAGATATCAAGACGAGGTTCTTTCCATTGATATCTGGAATGGATCGTCTAAGATTCTCGAAGAAGTAAGTCCAATTATTCTAATCTTCCGTTGGAACAACGGCAAGCGCAAGCGGCAAAACACGATTTTCACCATCCATCGCTGAGGCGACCATTAACATTCCACCTTATTTTGACTTCAGATGGCAAGCATCAACAATCAGCTTAGGCAAGCAATTGTCGAGCGCAATTTGGGTGGCTCTTGGGAAGAGGAATCCTCGCAAGAAAGATTTGTCATCTCTGCGTTCCACGTTGAACGTTGTTTCAGGGTTTTCCTTGGTTAACGTCGTCAAGAATGTCTCGATCAACTGAAATGATTGGTCTTTCAGAAGTTGTTTCTCGCTCTTGATAGCGCGCAAATCCTTCCAGCAGGTCTTGTACGGCACCATCACGCCAAACGACGCCTGCGTCAAACTCTGGATGTCCTTTGGTAGCAGGTTTTTCAACAGAGTTTAATGCTCCGAATATGGATCTTTCAGTACCATTGCTCGCGTGGATTTGAAGTCTGCAAGGCACTCGTCGTCGTGATCCAAACAGGAATTCTTACTAGACTTGATTGTCCCTGTTTTGGATGACTTATAGGCAGTAACTTTGAAGCTGCACGCCTCAGATGAAGGACAAACGTCTTAAATTCGTATGTCTTGTTGGTTACAATTTTTTAAGGCAGATGTTTCATCAAACAGAGCTTGAGAAACATGGACTTGAACTCTGGAATGGCTCTGAAAGGTCTGGAATGTCGTGAGACATGCTGATTGCTCGTATGAGATGGATGTTTTAATTAACAAAGGCTAAAACGGAATTCTCCCCCCATTTGGGAAATAAGTTAAATTTTCTCCCCCTTTTTGGAGAATTCCCCTAATATATTTTCTCACTTTCGTTTTTAACTAACTATCCCCCAAGCAGCGGACCGAGAAGCGGTCCCTCCACGTCCCACGCAGCGTCTACTACCTGACTAAAATTGTCGGGTCAGGTAGCAAACTATTTGCTACGTCTAACGCGGCATATTTGTACAACATAATGCGCGTGGCGAGTAGCGCTCTATGTGTCAATATAGAGCGCTGGGGATGAGATGTATCGTAAAGAAAAAGAGTAAAAGATTATTAATTTTAGAGATAACGTCTAATATGCCCCTGTTTTGGCCCAAAAATTCTAAAATGCCCCTCTTCTTAAAAAAATCCTAAAATGCCCCTGTTTTCGCGGTGCCCTCGAATCGCTAAATTTAAGGCGACTATTTAATGAAACATTAGATCCTTAAGACTAAAACTTCCTAACTTGCTCCCTGTGCGCCGCCCTACACTAATCATGTAGGGCGCACTGCTACTGAGAAACAACTTCCAGACGCTAACGTGTTTAAATTTGTTGGGGATAATATCATTCGTTAGCCTGGCTGCTCCAATATTCGTGACCTTCTGATTACCTTCCTACGTGGCTGTACGCTTGAGCAGTAGCTCGTGCGTGCGGTAGCTCATGCTTAATGTGGCTTAAAGCAATTTCGATAAATTTATACCCTTCTCCGTCGATGTCTAGCCTATCGACGCCTTAAGCTTTAGTACATGCGCCAACTATGTAGTCCCATCCACTCTTTCACTGGCCCGAAGATCACTACTTCTATACATAGTCAGACAAAAAAATGCGTATCCGTTGAGTCCGTTTTGACAGCGTGCCTGTTATGTATTGGTTCATGCGGTTGAGAGATGAAGCGTGGTTCTTCTAGCACTACGTAGAGTATCCTTGAAAATATATAACCGATTCAGTCGACTTGCAACCCCTCCTCATCCCATTTGATATTTCTATTGTGACGGCGTCATGAAAACCTCCTTCAGCAAAGGGAGTGAGCTTTGACGTTTGGATGACGTCTGTAACAGGACTGATCCTGTTACAGGCTTACACTGTGTTGTGCGAGGAAGCTCGCAATACGGGAGGGGTGGGATTAGTTGATGACAACTAATCCTAAATTAAAAGCAAATATATATATTTGCTTAGGCTTGAGAACGCAAAATTAAGAGTGTTTATTAAATGGGTGGTTAGTGGCTAACATTATAGTAATTACCTAACTAATATAATAATATCAAGTATTAAACTAACTGTACTATTAGTTAACCTGCATGATTCGGTATTTATACCGAATCGACTTTTCCTTCGTAGATTATAACTTATAATCTATTATTTGAATTTCAGACAACGCGTCTGAAATTCAACTGTGATATTCTAACTTGAATATCAATTATGTAATGGCAACCCCATTACATCACCCCCCACTTACCCACTTAATAATTCTTATTTTGGCCAATCATAGGTGGCACTTGTTGGTCGGAATTTCTCATTCACCAACTGATTGACCATCGACTCGAAGGTCGAAGCACGCGGCGGCGCTCTAAAGAGCGCTGCTGAAATTATCGAAGGAGCTTCTTCCTCCGCCTCAGCACTAGGTGCTGAGGTGTTGAGTGGCAACAGTGACGCTGCATTAGCAGAGTCAACTACGCAAAGGTCGGAAGACGTACCGTCTTCGACCACAGATGCTGCTAAGGCGGCATCTGGGAAGAAACAGGGAGATGTTGCTAATGCAACATATCGCACGATGACAACCCGCGAATGGTGTGTTGCCAGGAAAGGTTCTTCCATGTTTGGAGACAGTTCTGACTCCGAACAAAGTGATTAAGGCACAGATGTCCCCGCGAAAGGATCTAACGAGTCGAAACTCGCTAGGTGCTTATCGCCTAGCAGCGATGATAACGCTTGTGTCTCTGTCAGCTATGACAGCGCCAATGATCATCACAGATGGTTGCGGGAACGCAGAACTCCACCTGGACCAAGTACATCTCCACGTCGGGGTGGTTTAACCCCGGCGCGTGGTGTTGAAGCAGGCGGTGTTCCGCCTGCTAAAAGAGCTCGAGCAGAAGCGGCGCCTGCCGCTTCTGAAGCGTATCATCGTACGGAACCACATGTTCCGTAAAAGTGGGGTTTTGGACCCCTGGATGGGCTATTGCCCCCAACAGTGGCGGTCACCGTAAGCGGGACTGCCAATATGCGCTGTTAGATATCAACGTGCTGGATGACTGCGAAGACACCCAGTCACGTCGATTCGATCGAATTACAGACGATAGGCGTCTGTACTTTATTGACCTCTTTTTCCAGGTTCGACATTTTTCGAGCCGGAAAGGGTCAAGAAAGAACAGGGACGACAAGGACGCCCTGACTCAAAGTTGGAACGCTTTTGTTGACAACTACACACAAACGCCGATGACTACGTGAATAAAGTTCACGTAATGCGCGAGCGCTTTTTAAAGCACTCGCGAATAGGCAAAATGGAATACATCCATTTTGCTTGCATCAAAGAATGGTTGAACTTTGGTGTCCCTTCTCACCTCGTTTGCCCGCGATGTCCGCAGGGCGCTCCTCGTCTGTCAGAGGGAGTTGCGGGGGTACGGTGGTTTTGCGTACCCGCCGAAATTCAGGGCTTAATCGATGCCCTAAATGCATCAACACCTAGTGTTGATGCTACTTCGCATTATGAGTTTGAGAATACTTCTCAAACTCAGTTAAAAGGTCTGGGGCGTCGGCCCTCAGAACCTCAATCGGCTCCCAAGAGCCGAACTCTTGGGGGTAGCCCAGCCAGCGTACTAAGTACTCGTTACGCTGCCCCTTCTTCGAAGGAACCGAGAGCTTCGAGATCAAGCGCTCGAGAATGTATCGCTTATTCCCCTGATTATCGATCAGGGGCGGCGGAGGTTGAGAATTCCCTCGCCGTTGTTGTTGCGGAGCTGGTTCTTTGCTCCGCAAACTCGAGGAGGGTTGTTCCTCCTTCCTTGCTTGTCTGCATTTTGCTTCTGCTTATCAAAAGCAGAGGCAAGTGCATATTTTATATAACGTATTACAGCTTGGCGCTGTAATACGAATTCATCTACTGCTTTATCAGCAGTAGGTGCGTTGCCCTCATTGTCTGCAGCCATTGCTGCAGACACATATTCATCATATGCAGCTTCAGTTTCATTTGAAGCTGCTTCCGCTTCTACAGTACTTCCAATAGAAGGGCCATCGTTTTGTTCACAAGTTGCAGTTGCAACTTGCGCATTGAATCGCTCAAAATTTGATCGGGTCCCTCCCCCACTTAGATTTGGCGTACCGCCAAGTAAAGCTGGGTTTCGTGGATGCCTTAAGGCATTCACGTAGAACGGTGTATGATTAGTTGAAGCATGAACCGAACTGTTAATCGCGAATTCAGTGAGTGGAGATAGTCACTCCACTGTTCAAAGGCATGTGCGTATGAACGCAACATGTCTCCGAGAACTCGGTTAACCCGTTACGTCTTCCCATCCGTTTCCGGATGGTCCGCAGTTGACATCTTCAACTGGGTTCCCAACAACGAGAACGTTTCTTGCCAGAAACGTCCTGTAAATCTCGGATCTCGATCCGAGACAATGTCTTCCGACATTCCGTGCAAACGGAATACCGTTTCAACGAATATCCGCGCTGTTTGAGCGGCGGTTACGTTCGCTGATGCTGCAGTAAGATGTACTATCTTACTGAAACGGTCTACAAAGACCACTATTCCGGTCTTCCGACTATTGTCGGGTGGAAGACCGAATACGAAGTCCATTGAAATGGACTTCCAACACTCTGTCGGAACCGGCAGAGATTGCAGCGGAGCCTGTGCAGACTGCGCAGGCTTAACGCGCTGGCAAATCTCGCAAACGCGTACGTATTTCCGTACCCACTTGTACTGGTTTCGCCAGTAAAAGTCACGTGCGAGAGAAGCGTATGTCTTCTCTCGACCTTGATGCCCCGAAATCGGTGCATCATGATACTCAAACATAATTTGGTGTTTGAGATCATCGTCGTTTGGAACGACGATGCGACTTTCATCTTTTTGGTCTGTGCTGTAAAGCAGCAGACCATCGTGCAGTCGATATCGATGCACGCAAGCGCGGAGGAACTCTGGGAGTTCGTCGCGCTTCTCACTTGATTGATTACTTAAGTAATCAATCAACAGACGTGTCTCCTCGTCTGTTTTGTACGCCTTGCGTACTTGTCGTATAATTGACGACGACAAAGCAGTGCAACCAATCGCGTTTGCACTAGCACCTTCGGTTACGGACGGTTTCGTCTCGTAAGCGGGCCTTCATGATAGCGCATCCGCTATCACGTTCAACTTTCCGGGTTCGTATTCAACCGTAAAGTTGTATTCAGCAAAGAATGACAGCCAACAAGCCATTCTTTGAGAAATGTGTGGTGAATTCACGGCCGTGCGTAGCGACGCATGGTCCGTGTAAACCACAAACGGTCTATCTCCCAAGATATAGATCCGAAACTTGGCCAGTGCATACTTCATGGCAAGGAGTTCCTTGTCATGCACTGGATAGTTGCGCTCGTCTGGGCGAAACTGACGCGATTGATAGCAGATTACGCTATCACGAACATCGTGATCACGCTGCATCAAAGCACAGCCGATAGCGAGATCGCTCGCGTCGCAAACGACGTGGAACGGACGCTCGTTATCGGCTATAGCCAAGACAGGCGCTTCAGTCAAGCTTTGCTTGACTGCATCAAAAGCATCTTGGCATTGGGTATCCCAATGCCATTCGACATCTTTCTTAAGCAATTGAGAAAGAGGTCGTATTAACCCAGCATAGTTGCACGAATACTTGTGCAATTATGTTGCCAACCCAAGGAACTTTCGAAGTTCCTTAACGTTGTTTGGCGTAGGCCATTCAACGATCACCCTGATCTTTTCTGGATCAGGACGCACCCCGTGCTTTCCCACCAAGCATCCAAGAACGGGTATCTCAGGTTCACCAAAGGTGCACTTCTTTAGATTTGCATAGAGCTTATGCTTACGCATAAGCTCTAACACTCGACGTAGATGTTCCCTATGGACATCTACATCGCTTTTATCATGTTCACCCTTACTATGGATAAACACGTCATCGAAATAACTCGGTGCGAATTCTCGCACCGGGCGTAATAGATGCGTTACGCATCTGTTAATCGTAGCAGGGGCATTTCGAAGCCCCTGCGGCATAACAAGCCACTCCCAAAGCATGCCGCTTGGGGTGCTTACCGCCGTGAGAGGGATATCCTTCTCACGCATTAAGATTTGATAAAATCCATCTCTTAGATCGAGAGCACTAAAGATTGTGCTCCCGCACGTGCCATCAATGATGACATCTTTTCGCGGTATCGACGTCTACGCCGGTACTGTCGCTGCGTTCAGCTTGTTGTAAGCGTGAACGATTCTCCACCCACCTGTGGACCTTTTCACACAAAAGGTGGGGGTAGAGTGCGGTGAGATAGACTCCCTCACTTGGCCTGATTTACGACGAGCTTCGAAAAACTCGTCGATCGCTTTTACTTGATCACGCGGCAACGGCCATTGCCGCATGACACAATACTTCGTGCCTGGCACGAGGTCAATTTCATGACGAGTTCCCTTATCCTTAGGGAGATCGCTAGGTACTTCTTCTGGGAATACGTCAGCGTATTCTCGAAGTACCTCATAAAATGGGGAGTTCGCTTTAAGCGACTCCCAGCTCTGCGCTTCAAAGCGCTGAACTTTGGTTTGATCATTGGGAGCCTCGTTCCCAATGTTTTTTACTTGTAATGTGGATATTCGTTCACGAATATCCACTACATCATCTGTTGCAACGATGATACAGATCTGTTCTATCTGATCATCGTGCAAGTTCTTCATAAACTTCTTCCAGCTTAGCGCTGGAAGAGACATCACCTCCGAACCTTCTTTCGGAGTGTGTTCCATCAACAGAGACTGGGTAGCTAATCCGGTCTCCGTTTGCGTCAAGGCGTTGATTGTCTAGACGGAAATGTCCATGCAATCAGACTCATTCGTCTTATTGACTGCTACACGTTGATTACGATTCACCGTGTGCGAATACTCTTCATCATGGTGTCCACTGCCTACCATGGAATTTTCTTGGCGATCAGATGTGCTCGTCTGATCGGCCGCCTGTTCTGCGACACGGTGGTCTTTATCACCCATGTGCATGGCTAACGCAACGTGGTGGGCACTGGCCACGACGGAGTTGTGCTCACGATTGCACTCGATCGTGAGTTCACTCTCATCAACACGGAATTCTTTCGTCGTGTTGGAACCTTCGGTCGCACAGTGGGTGTTTCCCACTGTGGATACTATTTCATTCTCACGGTGGGTGTTTCCCACCGTGGATATCACTTCATTCTCACGGTGGTCTTTATCACCCGTGGATATCTCTCCAACACGCAACGACTCTTCCGTTGCGTGTGGTAGTCCCTCTGGACTCTCACCAGCGGAGGTACCTTCCGCTGATCGTGTCGGAACACACCTGGTGGTGCCATCGCTATCCACCAGACTGTCCGACTCTGCGGTTGTATCTTCTGATACAGACGGGTTACACACAGGGTGATCAGATCCTGTGGGTCCGCTGCAGTCGATCGATAGGTTAACCCAGTCGATCGGAGATTTAAACTTGGACATCCATGGGATTCCTAGTATAACATCGAACTTGTCATCTAAATCGAGGACGATGAATTCATCCTCGAATGACAGTTCATTCAACTCGAAGCGTGTTTTAATCACACGCTTTGGAATAGTCACGGTTGAACCTGTTGCTAACCGGACTGACAACATACTTCGTGGGGTTTCTTCCTCCACGAAGCTCAACAGCGTTAGACTCTGAGTTCTAACGAAATTGTTTAACGCTCCTGTGTCCAACAAGGCTCGCATGGGGACATCGCTCCCGTGCGGCTTAACCTCCAGGGTGATAAGAGGCTTATCATCACCCTGCACCTTTTGACAGGACATAGTCCCGTCTGGGGCTATTACCCTCTCATGCCCTATGTCGGCATGTGGGATAACATTCCCAGTAGGGCGCCCCGCCCCTACTGGTAATTTACGTTTTTTGCACCAACAGGTGATGTCCCTGTTGGTGTCGCCGTGCAGCGGACGGTTCCGTCCGCTGACTGCGTGGCACCGGACCCGGTGCCATACACTCATGGACAAAATACCCCACTTTCGTGCATCGATTGCAGCGAATATTCTTCTTAAATTTCGGTTGCTTCGTGTTCGAAGCAACCGCAACCGATAGGTCCATCGGCTCTGGACCTCCACCGCCCATGCTCTGGCGCGGGTGGCTGTTTCTTGAGACGAAGTGTGAACTTCGTCTGCCCGACTGCTGATTGTTGACATGCTGTTGCGGCATGTCAAAAGCGAAGGGCTGTTGAGACCTTCGGCTGTACCCAGCATGCGATGACGCTGATCGCATGCTGAACTCTTCACGGATGCTCATATCAATGGCATCCCTCAGAGTCTCTGGCGGGTGCCTGTAAAGACTGTTTGACGGGACCATCATTGAGTCCCTTCATGAAGCCAGTGACCTGCATAGCAGGGGGAACCGGCTCATACACAATATTTGACAGCAAATATTGCGTCTTCTAAACGTAAGCTTGAAGGTAAAGCTTACCTTGCCGGAGTTCCATAAACTCCTGCCGACTACTTAGCTCCATTTCTGGAGCTTCAAAGTTGAGCTTTAGCTCAGCTTTAAATTCCTTATAAGTAAGGAACCCAGAGTCATCAGTGGCTCTGCGACTCATCGCCCATGCCCTGGCTCTGCCGCCTAGACATGTTGTGGCGAAGTACGCCTGTTGACGTTCGTCAACAATATTTTGCGCAGAGATGGCATCTTCCACCTCTGCGAACCATCTACGAAGGGGCTCGCCCCCTTCGCCGGTAAAGGGCGGTACTCGCGCCTTTACTACTTCAACGCTATGCGTTTCAGGTGCAGTTGCGGTCTGCGATGCCTCTGGCGCGGGCCGTACTGGATTTTCTAGGTGGTTTAGCCTAAAGAGGTTCACCACCTGTACCACTTCCTCCGGAGACTTACTCTTGAGGAAGGTAATGATGTCGGTCCCCATGGACCGAACCATTTCTACCGTCGCGTCTTTATTACGCGACGTGAAGTGAGGGAAGTGTTCCGTCACCACTTCCAGCGTTCTCTTTCTCTCGGCAGGCGTCATGTCTCGCGACATGATGCCGAGCGGCTCTTAATCTTCGCTCCGCTAGTTAACTAGCGGAACGGAACTGTGGTCGTTAGGACGGACCACAAAGTGCTACCAGGAGTAACAGGACTGATCCTGTTACAGGCTTACACTGTGTTGTGCGAGGAAGCGCGCATACGGGAGGGGTAGGATTAGTTGGTAACAACTAATCCTATAATAAAAGTAAATATATAAATATTTACTGATGTCTAAGAACGCAAAATTAAGAGTGTTTATTTAATGGGTGGTTTAGAGGCTAATAGTATAGTAACTATCTAATTAATATAATAATATCAAGTCTTTAACTAACTGTACTATCAGTTAACCTGCATGATTCGGTATTTATACCGAATCGACTTTTCCTTCGTAGATTATAATAACTTATCTATTATTTGAATTTCAGACAACGCGTCTGAAATTCAACTGTGATATTCTAACTTGAATATCAATTATGTAATGGCACCCCATTACAACGTCCCAACATCCCCTAATATATCTAGCAAAGAGAATTTTGGGCCAAAACAAGGGCATATTAGACGTTATCTCTTCATTAAATAGTTGCCTTAAATTTAGCGATTGGAGGGCGCCGCGAAAACAGGGGCATTTTAGAATTTTTGGGCCAAAACAGGGGCATATTAGACGTTATCTCTTAATTTTAATTAAAAACCTAGACTAAATTGCTGATCACAAAATTTAGTATGTTATTAAAATATATTTTAGTACCATACTTTTCATACTTGTTATATCGTCGATCTTCATCTTCCTCTTGCTGAAAATTATCAAATCATCCACGTAGACCACGATGATGCTGTACTCGCAATCCGACGGCCGATTATACAGGTACGGGTCCGCTTACGTAGAGTCGAAGCCTTGATTTCGTAGGTGCTGGTCAAGTTTGTTTTTCCTTTGTCGCGCTGCTTGTTTCGTTCCGTAGAGTGCTTTCTTCAAGAGACACTTCTTTGTCGGGCTGGCTTTGTCCTCGAATCCATCAGGCTGGTCCATGTAGATCTCTTCTTCAACTTCTCCATACAAGGACGCCGTGTCAATGTCGACGTTTTCCGCATCCAGGTAGTTCTGCTTCTGCGATTGCGGTGCTGATTGACTCATTGCGCGCTCTGGAGCAAAACGTCTCTTTGTAGTCGCTTTCAGCGCGCTGAGTGAATCCCTTTGCTACAAGTCGTGCTTTGAAATTGACAATCTTGCCGCTTGGATCGCACTTTTTGTGGAAGACCCACTTACAGCCCACAGCCTCCTTGTCTGGAGGCATGTCGACGAGTATCCACGTCTTGTGATCTTCGAGTGACTTTATCCCTTTCTCCATCGCACGCTGTTGTTCTTTCTCTTCATTACTTCGTCGTATGTCGTCGCACGCTCACCGTTGTCATCTTCCACGCTGAAGCAGTAATGAAAAATATAGTCGTCAAGGTTGAACTCATCGGGAAAGAGGTTTGGAAACTCTTGCTCAAAGCGCACAACGCTTCGCCTCTTGCGCAGCGGTCGCACCATCAACTCTACTTCTCCATCTGTTTTGAAAGACGCATGTCCCAGTTGACGATGCCAAAGCTCGGCCTCAGTCTCTGCCGTGTCGCACTCCGCGTCAACGTCGGTGTTAAGATACTTCAGCACGCAGTGTTTCGTTCCCGTTGCAACAGGATATCACCGCGCTTTATCACGCACTTGTTGCTTGTTATCTCCACCTTCATACCGCGCTCTCGCAGCGGTGAGAGATAACAGGTTCTTGGACAATCTTGAACGTATTGTGTTGTCCAGGCGCGCGTCGATCAGCAAGTTGCAGTCAATACGCGAACGCCACTGTTTTGTGTAGCCAAGCACCTATAAGTTTGCACTTGAAACGCTGCGCTGGGTCTTCAACTCTATGTAGTCTTCAAATGCGTCGCGGTCCTTGCACATTTGTGCCGACGCTCCACTATCCATGATCCATCTCTTGCTCGCGAGTGTCTCTGTTACGTTGAACGCCACGTTCGACTGGCCATGACGCGTGTCTGGCACGCTCTTGCTTGAGCGGCATTCCCTTGCATAGTCGTCCACTTTGCCACACTTGAAGCATGCTCCTGATTGCCCGTCCGCGCTTCTTCTTCGACATTTGCTTTTGGCGCGCAAGCTTCGTATATTGTAATCCGATGTCCTACAAGTAAAAAAAATCCGATAGAGGTTCACCGATAGAGGTATCACAGGCATGGGTGCAGATTAAAATGGAATGTTGCATTCGGTTTCCCTTCACATTTTGTAAGAAACCCTGAAATGCATCCCTCTTTTATAGGTGCGATTGAATTAATCGTCACAAAAAGTGAAGAAATCCAGGGTTAAAAGGTTTTGTTAAAAGAGGAGCATAAGTGGTGCTAACGTAGCATATCAAGCCCATAGAAAGGCTTGAACAAGAAAAAAAGAACACACGAGATGAAAACGAACATGAAAAGAAAGCACAATGGAAAGAATGAAAGAACCACTTCAGTTCTAGAACTTTTTCCATTGACGGCGACACTTTATTCCTCGTTCGACTTCTCCTGGTACTTTAATTTGTTTTTCTTCTCGGAATCTTCGAAGTATATCACCTTCGGTGTCTTCTTCTTGCGTCTAGACGCTCGTTCATGTTCGCAATGTTTTGAAATTTCTTATTTTCATTTCCATTAGAAACTTCAGTATTTTTTACACTTCGTCTGGACTTGGCCTTCTTGCTTGTCTTTTTCGTATGCCTTGTTGCGGCTGCAGCGATCCGCGGCAGCTGCGTTCTCTAGACTTCTTGCTATTATTTGCTGGTTTCGTTGTCCAGCATTTCAGTATCAGCTGTGGTAGTCACCAAATTATCCTTGATCAGGAGTACATCGTACCCCGTTGTTCATCATTCTTGCCCAGTATTAGGGCGTGTTCAAAATGTTTCGCTGGGGCCTTTTTATTAGATCCCTCCAAACCATGCAAGGTAAACCGAAAACGACAATATCCATTAGGGGGTCGTTTCCAGTCGATAGTTGATACGGTGGCAGATTCCCGGGATTGACACGTGTCGGGGTACGGCTGAGTATGTAGGAAGCATACTCATCCGCCTCCAACCAGTACATCAGCGGGATACCCAACCTGAAAATCATACACCGGACGACGTTAAATATGGTCCACTTCATCCTCCGGGATTTCATTTGAGGCTGAATTTCCTGCTGTCTTCGTACCCCAATTTTCTTGCAAAATAAATCCACATTTTGGTACTCTCCACTCCCGTCAGTTCGCAACACGTGAACTCGACATTCAGATTCATTTTCCAACCATGTTAAAAATGCTGAAACATTTTCCCTGCCCGATCCTTGGTACGATCAGCAAAAGCACGCACATATTTCGAAAAATAATTGACAAGAACGACTAGGAAGCGTTTTTTTTATGCCTATCACGCGGTGACCGGACCTTTCGTGTCACCACAGATCACACCGCACACATGTTCAATAGGTGAGTTTTTTTTTTGGAATCCCTTTTCGTTTGTTTCTTCCGCGTTCCTTGCCTACTGTACGGGTCAGGCAATTACTCGACTATTATCCTTCAAAACCATACCTGACGTGGGCCGAGAAAATTCTCTCGAAAAACCACAAAATTATCGAAAACACTTCTCTTATTTCGTTAGGCTCGTAACGTGTATAAAACGTTAGTCTGTGCAGAGGCTTATACTACCTGACCTGAAAATTTTGGTCCGGTAGGACAGCGCCGACAGGGGCGCTTCAGTCGCTAAACGGCCGACTCAAGAAGTGCATTAAGGGAAAAGCTTAAAAACGAAACTGTTTTACATAAAATTCGAACGTTCAAAATTCATAAACGACGAAACTTAATCTTGAACTTCTGACTTGTGTATCAATACACATTTATAGCCAATGAGGTTTCATCTTTTGAAACTATATTTTCACCCAAATTTCAACATGGGTACGTATAACTTCAACAGTTTCGATATGCCTGAGTGAGTAGAACAGCAGTTAATGAATATTCAGAAGCACTTTTTGTGAAATCACTCAAGGATCATATTACGAATGTAACATAAAGTGAGCCCGTCTCTAGTATTTGCGCCCACACAGCCGTAGGTATGGGTAATCTCGATCAAGATTGCATGTAGAACCCAAACACTCTGTCCTCTGTCTTTTACATAAGAGAGACAAATACCAGGAAGATTGGGGACATTGGATACTACGCGGAACACAACTCAGACAGAACACTACATCAAATATAATACAAGAAGTGATAAGTATTGCGACAGAGCTAAGAGAGTGCATACGAGCGTACATATGTTACAGAAGACGATACTAAGCAATATGGAAATTGGCGCAACAAGTTGAAAATAAAATGAAAGGTGGGTCCACAAATGTTGAAGGCAGATGGACATTACCAGCAACCCAAGTTCAGTTATGGTCAACGCATGGCTAGAGCGATAGATAATCTGTGTCTCCAAGATAGAAATGGAGAAATGTTAAAATGCCAAAATTAAGCCATAATATACATTATAAACAGCGAACAACACACGTGGCGGTTGATGACACAAAAACATTGTCAGACCAAATTTAGACGGTGAGGTCTATTGATATTAATGAATTCTCCCTTCACGAATTGATAAATTTTCCAAGTGGGAGCAGACATTCACTTTAGACTCGCACCACAATTATCAGTAGATTATAGTTGGATAATTAAAAGGAGGGGCCGATCAAAGGAGATAAAAAGAAATTAAGATCATGTATCGTCTGCAGACATAATTTGGAGCAGAAAAATTATTGGAATACAGTGGAGAATACAAGAAACTGGAGACTGCTCATCGGAACGTCCATGAAGACATGAATGTATTGAAAGGGTAGACTGAGTCAAAAGGGTGATTCTGTTAGTGTTTTTTTCTACACAAATTTCGATGGTTTAGCTCGCAATCATGTGTTACGATAAGCGCAGAATACAAAATATAAGCAGCAATCTAGAGCGTTATGTGTTCACATTTCGCAATATTGCTCGGGCCGAGCCATTTATTTCAGATTCTTATCGCCAACCCGTGAAGATCTGAGTGCTGGATTCCATGAGGAGTCAAGGAAATTGACAGTCACGTCGGTGTCAGTAGCAAAACAAAAATGGCAACCTAGGAGTGGGCAAAGTGCATCATGTGCAAATATTTTCCTTCCTTTTTAAATTCTATATCTTAACTAGAGATCGGGGACAGGCACGTGTGCTGGTGCGGTGGTCACAAAAGCCATTGAAACGTCACTTATTTAGTTTGATGCAAACTGCAAAGTGAATTAAAAGTAGAGATAACGTTTAATATGCCCCTGTTTTGGCCCAAAAATTCTAAAATGCCCCTGTTTTTCGCGGTGCCCTCCTAATCAGTAAATTTAAGGGGACTATTTAATGAAACATTAGCTTGCCAATCATCTCTAAGTTTGAATGTCGGTATTACAGGGGCATATTAGACGTTATCTCTAGAATTTTTGGGCCAAAACCGGGGCATATTAAACGTTATCTCTAGATTTTTTGGGCCAAAACTGGGGCATATTCGACGTTATCTCATATTTAATAAACCCCAGCGAAACATTGAGGGAAATTGGAACAAAATTTTGCATGATGATAAAGTATCGCAAGTGTAACATCAACAGCTCAATCAGAGAATGTGACATCGAGGCACCAGGAAATTCATGAAGTCGATGCTCACTTGTGCTTAAGAGATAACAGACAAAATCTCCCTGATTATGCATCTAGTGGTATCCAAGCAATGCGCCCAAGAAGCAAAAGAACTGCTGGATAAACACAACACCGATAATGAGGCGGTTGAGGAGCCTCTCTCTACAAAAGAAGTTTTCACAACGGGCTCGGTATTATTGCAGAATACTTTAGTCTCGTGCCCAGTGAATACAACCAAACCGGTGACAGAGCCTTTATTTCGGAGCACACAGCTCCGCAACAGCATCTGCTTTGCAGTAACTGGAATGCGCGCGCACGCAAGACCATCTCCAGTCGCTTCTGCCTGCAACAGATCTGTATTAAACTGCTCAGCAGTCACAACCTGGGACGGGCGACTGGCAGGATTCACGTCAATATTTTGTATACCAAACTTTTTAGCGTGACGTGGGTCCATGACCAGCGACAAAGTGTCCTCAAAACTGGTAATTCGATTGTTTGGCTGCTCTCACATCAATGTTCCTCGCAGCTCGTTGTGTCCAGCACCATCGATCGTGCAACTCTTGCCGCTCGATCCTCGACAAAATGCAGCCAATAGTGGAATTGCTGTAAGGATTTTTAGATTTGTTTCACCGTCCAGCGGCTTTGTTTCGATGAAAGCCATGTTAGTCGCATCTGTCTGCGCCTGTGGTAGCGATTCGTGAGCCCTTTTCTTGATCAGCAGTGACATCCTCTGAACTATCGTGCTTGTAACACTTTCCACCCTCCAGGAAATTTATGGTCGATCATGTTTTGGGTCTGCTGTCATTGAAGCTTGTACCTGCTGTTATGTACTGCTCTCGCTGTCATGTTTCAGCGCTTCAACAGATAATAAGAACAAGTCGGCCGGGATAGTCTCACCATTAATCACCTTAACAATATCTCCAACACGTAACTTTTCCGATTGTCTCTGCTGACAACATCCCAATGGAGTAAGAGTCAATACCAGTAGACTGTTAGCCACACGATCTCCTCGATGACGTTCTCGGTCTTCCAAGGCTTCTTTAATTGCAGTGCAAACAAAAACTACCGCCAATGGCAATAGAATTGTCGGGATGCCACTCGTATTACTCACTTCTCGAAACGTCTGCAGCATAGCAATAAACAGGAAATATACGTTTGAAGGACGTTTCAATTGCGCCAGCAACACGCACGGTCCAAAATTCCAAACGCCGTACTTGGCGCTAATTACGACATTATTAATAAAAGCTGACGGCGGCTCCACTACTTCTTCTTGCGCCCTTTTATCGCCACCGAAAAATAGCCACGACGATAGCCCACGATTGCCCAAAAGACTCGCTTCTCACTCCTTGTGGCGACGACGACGCTGTGTTGCATTTGCTCGCGTTGGAAGAATTTTTCGGTCCACATTAATAACACGCAAGTTTTGACTTGATAACTCGGACGAAGCAGAGCTCGCGCAAGACGTCCCATCGAACTGAGTCCGCATCTTACACAACGTTTTCGTTTTGCGTGGACCATGAAGGGTATTCCATTTATGGACTTGATAGATGTAAGAGATAACCTGATATACCCCTGTAATACCGACATTCAAACTTAGAGATGATTGGCAAGCTAATGTTTCATTAAATAGTCGCCTTAAATTTAGCGATTGGAGGGCACCGCGAAAACAGGAGCATTTTAGGATTTTTTAAGAAGAGGGGCATTTTAGAATTTTTGGGTCAAACAGGGGTATATTAGACGTTATCTCTCAAAAGTTAGATCCTTAGTTCGCAATAGCTTTGCTACCAGGGGTGTGCGGTATCGATTTTAAGGTTCGGTATGGTATTTATAGGTGAATACCGAAAATAGATGGAGGGGGTATGGTAGTAGGTATATGATACCGATTTTCAAATCAACGGTATCGGTATTAGGGTATTGCTATCGACTTTTGCCTCAAGGGTACCCCAGTACTGGTACCATTACCGAGTTAGGCCACACGGTATGATACAACCGGTATGATACCGAGACAACGGGAGAGCGGTACCTAATACCAGTAACAATACCGTCTTTTGGCAGCAGCGGTATTTAATACCGATATCAATACCGACTTTGCCAAGAAGCGGTATCCAATACCAGTACCGATACCGACTATGGGCAAAAGCGGTATCTAATACCGGTACCAACACCGAGTTTAGAGTACAGCTATTAGAGTAGGAATGAGGTAGTTATTATAGAGATCTGTGAGAGGGGTACAGTACAGTAGCACTTGTGGCAACATCAGGCAAACTGCCGTAGCAGCATGCAAAAGGAGAGCAGTGGCAGCAAAAAGCCGTGGTATAATGCTTGCAGCATCGGTATTGGAAGAATGTGCTAAAGCTTGAGTCTCTATTAACAGAGTAGATATATAACGTGGTACTCGTGAAAGGTGAGGCTGGGCACTGGACACCAACAACATTGGAGCAGGAGTTAGAAGGACTATTATAGCATTACTCTGCGTCGTTATAATTGTGGTGAAGCGGACCCAAGAATTTTGGTCGTTTCCGGTCAGCAGCAGACCGATCGGCTTATCGGCGATCGGATTGGTGGAAATCCAGGAGGCTTTTAATCCGGTCATGTGCAAGGAGTGTCAAGAACACGGATTTGGGTAAGTCACATGAGATTGCGTGTACTACATATTTTCATGTTTGGTACATATTGGGGACTATAGGGGGTAGGGAGTTTTTAAGTTTGGGTTTTGCTTCGTAAAGGTTTTGGCTTTAGCTTCGTCTAAGAACCGTTGGACCACTAACTCAACCGTGGTCGTTTCGCCTTGCACGTCAGTCGCCTCTGCACGCCGCAGAGTGTATTGGGAGCGGAGGGTAGAGTAATCCCCTCCAGCTCATTATACCCGGCCGGGACGCGTCATAGACGCATTTGGCCCACCGAAAGTCCCTCGACGGGAGTGCACTTTGGTCGACCTCTCAAGTTTAAGTTGCGCACGTTTGTAACGTGCTATTACGTCTATTGGATTATTTCGTGGAGATATCGTTCGTTGAGTGTATCACGTTCTCATTTGGATCTCCCTATTGGATCATTGGACATTATTGGATCACTGGAGTTTATCTACCATATTGGTCGGGCTTTACGATCGGATCAGCGATCTGCCCTCGGGAGTATACTAATTTCAAGTATAACCGGTCTACCCGTACCCAGGGTGAAGAGTTCCGCCCAGGGTACATTACCCAGCACGGTCTACCACATTTAGACCACAAGTCAATTCCAAGCGCCTATCCACCGAGTGTGTTACAAGCCCAATATATCGGGTACCCAAGGTAAGATGCAGAACAAATCGGACCAGGCGTCCTGTGTTGATGATCGGTCGTCTGCCAGCAGCGGACGATCGGATCGGATCGAAGGCGAAGGTTCGCGGGGTACCCCCCCCCCCGTAATTTGAAAGGCCGGGCACGATGGTGGTCATGTTCTCGACACTACGGTGTTCGATTTTGAACTTGACTCCACCACAATGGTGCGCGTGCCCGGATCACTTGGTGATCGTGGATATCACCGCAGCGATATTCAGCAAAGAATTGATTACAATCAATTCAATGTGGAATCGTTCTGGAGAGAACATAAGGAACGGCTATCGCCTTATGTTCTCGTTGTCGATAAGGATGGCGATGTCCGATCTGGCCGGGTGGAGGGCCAGATCGGGATTAATAAGTTTTTTCCTCCCCATAAGGATCCCACCGAAGCCGATCGGGACTATAGCAGGTCTTGCTATAGTTCCGGAAAGGATCAGGAATTTTGTACTGATTCTATGCATTTGAATGAATATTTTGACGAAAAGAAAATAAAAAGCGAAAACTACATGGAGGCTGATCGGAACGATCCAGCCCACCCCCCAAGGTTCCCAAGCAGAGTCTCAGAACGCCGTCCGAGGAAGACGACTTGGAAGAGAAGTCGCAGGTCGGGGATGGGGTCATAAAAGAAGAAGACCTGACCAGGATGTACTACATCCACGAGTTGAAGAGATTTATTCGCGAATACCAAGTCATGCGGATTATAGACCCCCAGATCCCCGATAGCCTTCTCGGACCCACCACTGAGCCGATCCAAAGCGATCGGCCGTTGCTGTTAGTGAAGAACCTGCTGGCGATGTTGGCCGAGGTCGGCATGAAGGTGCGAGATCTCGCCAACGTGTACAAACTCTTCGATCTGGATAATTGGATAATTGGAGGTTGGAGATATCGATGTCGAACTTCCACGACCATTTGGTGCCGTTGGTGGGGGCGGTTCGCCTCCCAACTCCCACCGCGGCATTGAAGGTCGCCGAGACCACGGCAGTATACGACGATGTGTGCTCCGACGATAAGTCGTTGTATCAGTCTCCACCTGCCTCTAACAACTCATCGGAGTTGGAGGTAGGTGTCGAGCGGATGACCATGGGGTCGGACCATACCCCATGGGAGCATAAAAGGACGTGCGGCAACAAGGGGCTGCATGCCAGTCGGGGCCCCAGGAGCCCCCACAGACCTCACTACCTCCAAAGGAGGGTACCAACACGTTGCCCATGACCCGAGCCAACGTCGAAGCCATGTTTGAAGCGATGATGGAGCGTTTCTTGGGAGATCGATGCCGATCACCTCCGCGCCCACATGCCCAGGACCTATCTACCCGGCAAAACGTCAATATTTGCCGGGATGTGGATATGGAGTCAGTGGAATCAGCGGATAAGGCTATCCGAGGAGGTAAACCAGTTGGAAAAGGAAGACGCAAGCCGCAACAAACCCAACCGCGCCGATCGAGCAAGAATAGCGATTACAACATGGAGTCGGTCGGCGATCCGGGTGACCACTATGGGTCAGACGGTGCAGGGGCGGGCAGATCGCGTAAGGCTAACCTAGCCTCTACGACCGCATTTGATCTTGGATATTCCGCGATTCCCCGTATTCGTATGGCTGAGACTACGGACCTCAAAGACTTTACTGGTAAGGTCGCCGATGAAGAGAAAGCCAGTTCGTGGTTTGGTCGGGTCAAGTCTATTTTATTACGAGATCAGACACCAAAAAATGAACGGTGTATGATCTTCAGGGATCTGCTGAAAGGACCGGATGCGAACTGGATCCAACAGTTGGGTCGGGATGTCCGATCTGACTGGGATATGCTGAAAGGAGCGTCTGCGAACTGGATCCAACAGTTGGGTCGGGATGTCCGATATGACTGGGATCTGCTATGTTCAGAATTTGAGGGGAAGTACTGCAACTCCGGATTTTCTACCGCCCTCAAGTATCACCATATGCAGAAGCGGGGCGACGAGACGCCGATAGAGTATTTGCACCGTCGGAACGTGGCTGCAATTCGCGCCGGGATAGTGACCAAGGAAGCCAACCCGCCGATCGGTGCCTGTATGGAGAACGTGGGTCACTATATTAGTACCCTTGATGACCAAGAGCTGGCAGATCAGCTCACTCTGCTGCGCCTAAAGGATGTGACGGAAGTGGAGCAGACGTTGCGGACGCTGCAACATTCGCGCAGTATGAGGGCAAAGGTTGCCGTTGGATCGGGTCGCTACAGATCGAAGACCCAGACCGACCCTGTGAAGAGGCCCTTAACCAGATCGGCCCGTGATGTCAAGTCGATTGTGACTGAAGACAGCACTGGGTCGGAAGAGGAAAGTAGCGGCCTGTCCAGTCGGGAGTCGGATGAGGACCAGTGTCGCCACGTTTTCATCACGGAACCTGCACCAAGAACCAGATCGGCGCCTAACCAGGCAGATCGGAAGGGCGGGAGAGGGAACAAGTCCGACCCGGACCGACCCCGCAAGAAGTTTTCTCACTGCGGGTCGAGCAAGCATGACGGTGGGGACTGCTGGAAGAAGTTAACATGCAAGAAGTGTGAAAGACGGGGCCACCCCCCCCCCCGATCAATGCCTCTTCGTGTGCAAGTCATGTGGAGAGATCCACGAGGCCGGCCAGTGCAAGATTGAAGAGTTTTTAAATATGATGCGCAAATGGTATGTGCCGAATAAGCAATCGGGGATGCTTCCACCGGACGTGGAAAAGATGCTAAACTAGAACGCTCGCCAGGTTGGAATCTGGATCGAGCCGATCGGTCTACGTTTGGCATCTATGTATATGTCGGCAAGGAGAATAAAACCGACAATACATGTTCTGTTCTCAATCGCGTCGATCGGGATCATCCGGTCTACAATCTCGCGACCGATGAATATTCCCGATCAAAGGTGGTCATGCAGTTGGATCTGCTGCCTGGGGAGTCTCGACGATACTGGAAGTATCATGCTCCCGACAAATGGTTTAAGCAGGCGAAAGCCTGTGGTAAGATCAAAAACCAGAAAGCGGCGATCTTATTTGAGTCAGGAGCCGAAGTCTCGATTATGGACTCCGCCTTTGCTCGTAAGGTCGGATGTCGTATAGACGATACCCAGATACAAGAATGCGTTGGAATTGGGTAAAATTCTTACATGACCAAAGGAAGGACGCGCGTGAAGATCACCCTATCGGGTTCGTTGGTTTACTTCTTCAGCGCTTCGGTCGGCAAGCAGGACGGTCAGGATGCCCTGTTAGGCATGGATTTTAAGGTGCCGGCGGGTATTCGCCTGGATTTGTCTCATGGAGTGCTTACACTCCCGGATGAGGTCCAGATCCAGTTAGCTGGTCGGCGGCCCCTATACGGAGCGCATACCGATCTGGTCAGGTGGGATCAAGATGTCACCATTCCATTCGGCCAATCCGCTGACACCCCGGTCGATAAAGGTTTTCGATCAAGGAAGTTATGGGTGACCAGGGGCGACTGGTGGGTGTCGACTTTTGTGAAGAGCTCCGGCCGGTTTGATTACGTTCGACTCACTAATATCGGTGACAAGCCGCTTACTCCCGACAACAATACTATTTTTGGCATGTGGCTAGCGGAAGGGAAGGTGCCAAGAAAGGCGGGGTTTGTCTCGATCGGATCGAGACGGGGGGTATGTCGAGTGGAAGAACTTGGCATACCAAGCGACCACCGATCTGGTCAGCGATTATGGACCGGTGGAAGAAGATACCTCACCTATGGTGGAACGACCCAGCTATGCAACCCCGAAGAAGATGTTGGTTCGAAGAAAGGAACCGCAGTCGCCGGACACGGTGGACCATCAAGCAGATGAGCCAAGGGTCGTCAACATGGTGGTCTCACAATAACAGGCGACAGAGGAGCCGGAAACAGAAACAGAAAAAAGGGAACAAGAGATTGCTGGGGCGGACCACGATGGCGCGCCTAAGCAGATCGACGTCGTCGAGGAGCAGCCGGACGATCGGGAACATCAGTGTACAACCAACAAGGACGGTTTGGATGATATTGCCCCGGAAGACGATCAAGTTTGTATACATGAGGGCGGGGATCAGTACATTCAGGAGCTGGAGAACCAGATGGCAGTCCTCCCTGAAGTGTCTGCCGATCTGCCCGAAGTCACCTTGGACGATCTACAAGTGGGTGATCGGGATGTCAACAGTCCCGATCAGATCGATCAGCTTAAGAAGATCATCTGGAAGAAGAAGCATCTTCTGATCGGGAAAGGCAATGCCTTACCCCCTGCTGCTCGCGGAGCAATATGTGACATCGATGTTGGTGATGTCAAGCCGATCTCTCAGCGATGCCGACGTGTGGCGCCAAAGTACCGTGAAAAATTGTCTGATCTGATTAAAGGACTGTTGGCTACCAAGATTATCAAACCGTCGACCTCGCCTTGGGCCTCGCCGATCGTAATTGTAATCAAGAAGAACGGCGTCGACATCAGGTTGTGCATCGACTATCGGTTGGTAAATCGGTTGACCAAGCTTATGGTGTACCCGATGCCGCTGATCAGCGATCTGCTGGAAGATCTGGACAATACCCTATGGTATTGCTCGCTGGATACGGCAAGTGGATTTTGGGTGGTTTCGATGACCGATCGGGATCGCGAGATTTCCGCATTTGTTACGCCGTTCGGTCTGTTTGAGTGGAACCGTATGCCGTTCGGTTTGACGAACGCGCCCCAGATCTACCAGAGGCTGATCGACAACGCATTGTATGGACATTTCAAGATTAGTACCGATCAGGACCCCACCGAAAACCATGATGTATTTACAGAGGGTGAACCCGATCGGGAAAGGAGACCGTCCGTTCTGGGGAGGCGATCGTACATCGACGACATACTGATCCCTGCTTCGTCATGGAGCGATCTGTGCGAGAAGGTTGAACGGTTGTTGGAGACGTGCGCTCGCTGGAACCTGTCGATCAGTGCTGTGAAGAGTTTTTGGGGCATGTCCAAGGTCGCCTATTTAGGTCATATGGTGTCAATCAGTGGGCTGGAGGCTAATCCTAAGGATCTGGAATCACTGAGCAACCTCCCGTTTCCCAGATCTCTGAAGGCAATGCAGTCCTTCCTAGGGAGCCTGAATTACTACAGCCGCTTCATTGAAGACTTCGCGGTCTACGCGGCCGTGCTGTACGAGCTCCGGGAAGTCGACTACCATATGTTGCGCGAAGGAGATCGGGCAACTTTACGGGAGGGCTGCGACTCCGATCTGCCTGCAGATTTTCCGCCGGTGAAGGCAGATGACTACATAAAGCGTGCACAGGTTGCTTTCGGTATGCTGAAGGCTAAGATGGAGACGGCACCGATTCTAAGACACTTCGGTCCGGAAAAATGCCGATCGTCATTGTGTATGCTAGTAAGTGGGCCATTTCTGCCACTCTAGTGCAAGAACATGATGGGTGTACCATCCGGTCTCTTTTACGAGCCGGACGTTGAAGACGAACGAAGTTAACTATGGGATCGTCGAAAAGGAAGTTATGGCTTTACTTCGGATTTTGGATGTGTGCTACCACCTGCTGGTCGGCCGACCTGTGAAGGTCCTATCAAGAAAGTCAACATTGGACTGGCTGTTATCAGCTAATGGGATCGACGGTCGGCTCGGCAGATGGTCAGCCATCCTGTCACAGTGGTCCCTCGAGGTCGTCAAGTGCACCAAGGGAGAGGAAGAGATATTTGGCACGTTGGCTGCCAGTATCACCCCTCGGTCTGAAGTGGATGAAGCTCTGATGGCGATTTCCCCAAGGAAGCAACCTCGACAGTCAATCTCGCTGCCGCCACCGATCGTCGATCGGGATGAGGAACTCCTGGTCTTGAGTTTCGACGGATCGGCTAGCGTGAAGAAGAAGGTCGGATCCTATAGTGCCATACTTTGGAAGTTACCACAATGGTCTATAGTAGCAGCCGCCGCCGATTTCACGCCTGACATAACGGTCAACGAGGCGGAATATCGTGGTCTCCTTCTATGTCTTGATCTGCTGTCATTACAAAAGAAAGGACGGATCATCATATGTGGTGAATCCAACCTAGGGATAAGTCAGATCACCGGGGAGATCGACTGTAAGGCGCCACGGCTGAAGTTTCTGAATGATCGGGTGATGAAGGCACTGAAAGACTACCCCAACCACGAGCTATTGCACGTGAAACGGGATTGGAACAGAAGCGCCGATCACCTCGCGACCCAATCTATGCGGGACCAGATCGGGGTGACGATCACCGAGGAGGCCGTTCTACATGAACTTATGAACATAAACAGGCTCCCGGAGTTGATCAAGTCTAAGGACAACCCTGATCAGGTGCATGTGATGGCAGCGACTAGATCGCGAACACAGAAGTCTCGCCGATCGTTCCCAAAGGAAAGGCTGAGTGAGTGCGTTGTACAGCTAAGGGCGGAACGGATCCTCAAGACGCAGGACGAAGAAGAGTGGATCGTCAACCTGAAAGCATATCTGCGCGGTGAACTGTCCAAGTTAACGAATGGTCAAGCGAAAGAGTGTACCTAGATCGCGGACAGTTACGATGTGGATGACAACGTATTGCTATATTACTGCCGTGATGCTTACCAAGACAGTGCCGATCGAGACCGACTGGCGAAACTGGTGATCCCTGAGTTGCTAGAGCCGGATGTCCTTCATCACTACCATGTGAGTCTATAAGGGGTACATCAGGGCGTAGGCACGACATATCACAAGATCAGGGCCCACTTTCACTGGAGATGACTTTTTCGGAGTGTGCAGAAATATGTGGGCTGTTGCACAGATTGCGAGACCGGAAAGGGCAGACCGATAATCAAGGGGCGATCGCCCGGGAATATCGAGGCTAATTACCCTTTCCAGGTGATAGCAATGGATCACATACCGTCGCTGTCAAGATCGACGCGCGGCAATACTGAGCTGCTGAACTGGATCAACCTGTTCACTGGTATGGTGATCGCAAAGGCTAGTGCCTCCCGATCCGCGGAGCAGATCGCCCAGAGTTACGAGGAATGCGTGTTCAGAAGGTTCGGCGCCAGCGAAGTTATCAGACACGATCGGGAACCTGGTTTTATGGCCGAGGTGTTCCGATCATTCAATAACATGCTAGGCCAGAAGCAGAGCGCGACGATTGCATATCGCCCGCAAGCGAACGGATTGGCTGAACACATGGTGCAGAAAATCACAAGGGCGATCAAGATGTATGTGGCCGATCCGGACCAACGTGACTGGGTCGAGTATGCAGAGAGACTGGTATTCGCACTCAACTCTTCAACCGATCGGGTCCGAGGAGAAACGCCTTTTTATCTGGCATATGGATGGGATCCTCGATCGACACTTGAAGCGGGGATACCGATCGGCTGCACTCGGACCCGCGACCTCGATTCCCGTCGTTGGCGTATGCAGGTCCAGAAGCACTATCAATATGCGAAAGTAGTCGTCAACGAAAAGTTGCGTCAGGCCACACAAGATCGAGCAGACCGGAATAACGATCCGGTCCGATCTCATGGTATTGAACCAGAGGCGAGTGTAACGGGGTTACATTCGGGTAACACTGAGTGTTGGTGTACATGAGTACACCACGGTTGAGGTCAGTATTGGCCGGGTTGAAAGGTTTCGAACCTTTGGTTATTTTAACCAATCAGGGCATGGGCCCTTGGTGTGGTGGTGTGTCAGCCATCCACATGTCAGTACACAGGTGTGTACACTACCTTTTAGCTAGGTACGAATTGGGAATTTTCTACTTAGTGTTACATATAGTTTATATTAGTTTAAATAATTACATATTAAATATATTCGGTTTACATTTCACTCTTTCATACAGACGCACGACCTCGACCGGTCGTGCGTGTAGTGAGTGCCGTAGGATAAGGGGAGTCCTCCCCTTAGCTACACCCTTTGTAAGGGAGCCTTGCCGTTAAGGCACTAGCACAGCCTATAGTAAACTAACCCGGGAATCTTGGCCCCGAGTAGGAGAGCTCTCTCCTACTAAGCCCTTAATAAGGGCGTATCGGCTAAGTAGCGGCGAATGCCGCTTTAAGGAAAGTCTTCCTCTGTGCGCTAGCCTCACCTTGCGTGTACGCACCCGGCTACATCTGGTAGCACTTGTAGTCAATCCAACACCTGTGTTGGTAGACTAGGCATCCTCTGCAAAGGATGAATCAGGACGATTGGGATAGTTTGACCCTCGTCCAGCAGGAAGCCTTTAAAAGGCTGTTACCCTTAACGGGGGAAGAAGGTATGAAGCTCCTAGTGGAGCAGGGCCTTGAGGCCGTAACGGCAAGGGTGAATGCTCTCATCGCTCATGAGGCGAGTTGCGGTGGAGGTCATTCCACGGGGGTGCGCCCTCCATTATCGTTTAAGATAAAGGAGTTCACCGGAGAGAAGGGTGACAACCTTTATGTTTGGTTGCGAGATGTCAAAACGGCCTTCGCCACAGCGAACATGACCGCTGATAACTTGCAAGTGGGACTTGCATTGACCCATCTTACGGGCAAAGCCCGTACATGGGCGTTTACATGCTCGGAATCAGTCAAGGACGTGTTTCCAACATGGAAGGTCCTTAAGCAGAAGCTTATGGACATGTACGCAACGCCTGATCTGGTTTTCCAGAATCAACTGGCGTTCCTGAGGTGCCTTTAAGACACTAAGGACCTGGAGATTATATCCAGGAGCTTAAGACCCTGTTGGTAGGGATGTACGCGAAGCGTATTCGGACGATGTATCCATCCCCGTCTTCATGGTAGGCCTGAGAGAAGGGCCAGCACGTTCGGAATTGTTCCGATGCCGACCCGAATCCCTGGAAGAGGCATTCAAGATGGTGTTCAACGCCGAGAGGAACTTCCATTCCTCTAAGGTGGGTCCCGAACCCATGGACCTGAGTCAGGTCGAAGCGGAGGAGAAACCTACCGCTAAGAGTCATTCTGACTCTTTTTCACAGAGCTTCGAGACGGAGCTCTTGGCTATGTTGCAGCGGCGTGGGCCGCTGAGATGCTTCCTGTATGGGAGCATGGATCATCTGAAGAACAGATGTCCGAAAAATCCCCAGCGAGACACTCGCTACAAGGGACCAAGAATGGGGAAAAAGCCCTTGTCCAGGCCGTCGGGAAACGACGGCTCCCAGTAGGTGCGGGGCGCCCTACTGGGGGACCCCTCAGTGCTGTTAAGCCCCAGGGAAGGGGAAGACAGCACAAAGCCCCGAGGGAAGTGGTGCTTTCTAGCACCGAGTTGGCGTACCAGCCAGGTTTGCTGGTAGTCCTTGCGGACGTGAAAGCTTTTTATAAGCCTTGGAGAGTCTTGATAGACTCTGGAGAGTCTGACAATTATGTCAGAGGAGCTTCTGTTGTGAAGAGTCGGCTGTATGCCGAGGCCGTAGAGGCACGTTCTCGTGACGTTGTCACGGTCCGTCTTGCGACGGGCGTACAGGTTTCTGTACCCAAGGTCTCGATTGACCTTAAGCTGAAGTTTGCAGACTTCGACAGCTTAGAACGTTGCCTAGTCCTGGATTTGGACTCGAGGTATGACCTCACTCTGGGCATGAAGTGGCTGGAACGCTACGAGCCATGATAGAATGGAAGTATAAGTACATTGGCTCAACGCACGCGCGATCGGGTGAAGCATTGGCGAGTCATGAACCCACCTTTGCTTGATCGCAAAAGTGATTGTGGCGTGAGATGCCAGAGATTGGGATGTCTGAAACGATCATTCCCAATGGTGTTAAGGAAGAGTTCCTTTACTAGGGAGATTCGGCGGTTAATCCCCGCGCCGATGTAGGCGAGACTGGTGAGTCGTCAGTGATAGAGGTGGAATCCTCTGAGGGTAAGCGCGAGGCGCTTAGAGAAGACCCGAAGTTCGTCTCTTCTACAGGTCGGAATTGATTCCGACCACGCCGTGTCCGGCGAACAAGTTGCGACTCCAGTGGTAGGGGTAGAGACCCCTGTGGTTAAGCGCGAGGCGCTTCCAAGCGAAGAGACCCGAAGTTCGTCTCTTTCGCACGTCGGAAATGATTCCGATTACGCCGTTATAGGCGAGACCGGCGAGTCACCGGTGGTAGAGACCTCTGTGGATAGGCGCGTGGCGCTTCCAGTAGATGGGGCAATTGACTCCCCCCATCTGGGTCTCGGGATGAGTCCAGAGGGCAGTAGTCAGCAGTCCTATCGGATGCTGAATAGTGTGACAGGTGTTGTCACAGAAGGCGTAAGCCTGGAACGGTTTCCTGGGGTAGGCGAACTGTTGTCATTGGAGATGTCCTTCAACGAGTTTGAGACTGCTTTGAAAGCAGAAGAAATCGACGAGGTCGTCGTGTTGCGACCGGAAGAGGAGTTGAACTCCTCATCCACGATGGACGAGTCAGTTTTGGTTCAAACCAAACAGGCATTGAATGCCCGAAGCGGCCTCAAGATCCTCGCGGATCCTGAGGACCCTTACCATTCCTTATTAAAGGAATTTGGAGATGTCATTAGTGACAACCCGCCGATGGGGTTACCACCGGATCGGGGAGTCCGACATGAAATTTATTTGGTTCCCGGAACCAAATACTGCGTCACTAGGCAGTGGCCTCTCCCCAAGGAACAATGCGACGCCATCGACGCATTCTTCAAGGGGAAAGAAGAGGCAGGGATGGTACGGGAGAGTAAGTCTCCCCACTCATCTCCCACCTTTTGTGTTCGTAAACCGAACGGAAAGTGGCGCATTGTGCATCCTTATAACAAGCTGAATGCAGCTACTGTACCCATGCAGACTCCGATTCCTCGGACGGATGTCCTCCAGAACAATATGGCGGGCTGTACTGTGTACAGTGTCTTAGATCTGGTGGACGGGTATTATCAGGTGCTCATGCGAGCATCCGATATTCCGCTTACAGCGGTCAGCACGCCAGTGGCATTCTGTGGGAGTGGCATGTTATGCCACAGGGGCTTTCAAATGATCCAGCGACTTCTAATCGCTTGGTGACTCAACTCTTCCACCCTCACAGAAAGTACGCTCAGACGTACTTCGACGATATATTCGTTTATATTCGCGCGGAAGGCGACTCGTCTGATGTTCTGACGCATCTGATACACCTTCGAGCAGTGCTCGAACGTATGTGGGAGCATAAGTTATATGCAAACGCATCCAAGTGTATCTTTGGTGCTGAGGAAATTCGTTTCCTTGGATGCTTCATCGGTAAGGATCGAGTGCGGGCGGATACCGCGAAGGTGAAAGCCATTGTGGAGTGGCCTTCGCCTGTAAATCTTAGAGATTTACAGAAGTGGCTTGGATTAGCCAATTATATCCGCAAGTACATCGAGAACTACGCTGAAATGGCGAAGCCATTAACCGACCTTCTTAAGAAGGATGTTGATTGGTGTTGGAAAACCGAACACCAAAACGCCTTTGAAGCGGTTAAGGGGAACTTGTTAAAAGCTCCCGTTCTTGCTCTCCCAGACTCTGGGAAACCATTTAGTGTCGTCTGCGACGCCTCCGATTTCGCAATCGGATGTGCTTTGTTACAAGCAGACGATGCAGGAAGGGAACGCGTAATTGCGTTTGAATCGAGGCAGCTTAAAGCTGCAGAACGGAATTATCCCGTTCATGACAAGGAGATACTTGCAATGAAGTATGCTCTTGTCAAATTTAGTGTTCACCTACTCGGCTTAAAGCCGTTCGTGGTTTATACTGACCACGCGTCCTTACGGACAGCGACAAAGTCGCCTCATCTCTCGCAACGGATGGCCCGTTGGCTCTCCTTCTTTGCGGAGTACAACTTTGAGGTTAAGTATAAACCTGGCAAACAGAACGTGCTTGCAGACGCGTTGTCGCGTCGTCCCGATTACGAGCTCGCTCACGCGACATTCTTCACCTCGTCTGTGCTGGATCTCATACGCCAGGCGTATGAGAAAAACCCACAATGCACTGCGCTTATCCGCGCGTTAGGTGAAAAGGGCTTGTCTCGTCTGAGCCAACCCTTTCAAGTTGAGCTAGAGCTCGTTTACACCGTTACAGGTACTGTGACGGTCTGCTATTTTATAGCACGATCGCGGAGGACACTCCGCGGGTGGTAGTTCCTCATAATGAGGAATTGAAGTATAGGGTCCTCTTTGAGGCACATGACGCCCCTACCGGGGGTCATTTAGGTCGGGATAAGACCTACAGCGCTTTAAGCTCTTTGTATTGATGGCCCAATATGTATAAGTGGGTCGGTGCGTATATACGCACCTGTGAGACGTGTCAGAGGGTTAAACCCTCTGCAAGTTCAGCTGCGCCTTTGGCGAGCTTATCAGTTCCAACGGAGTGTTGGAAATCCATTAGCATGGATTTTATCTTCGGTTTTCCAAAGGATAAGGCCGGGAACACCGGCATATTGGTCTTTGTAGACCGTTTGAGCAAGATGGATCACTTGGAGGCGGTGTCAGAGTCCATAGATGGACAAGGAACAGCAAAAGTGTTCCTAGACCGTTTATTTCGACAGCATGGTATACCCGATTCCGTTTTGTCGGATCGGGATCCCCGTTTTACGGGACAATTCTGGGGAGCGTTGTTTAAGGTGCTAGGCACCAAGCTCCTCATGTCCACTGCGGATCATCCGCAGACGGACGGACAAACGGAGCGCGTTAATCGCGTTGTGGAGGATATTATCCGGAGTTTATGTCCGGATTCTCCAAAGAGTTGGAGTGAGATGCTCCCGATGGCCGAATTTGCTATCAACAATTCGGTCCATGCATCTACGGGGTTTACCCCGTTTTACGTGAACGGATTAGTGAATCCGAGGGTTCCGTTGACGCCACGTGTGTGTGGCCCAGGGCTTGAAGTGGGATGATTCCCTGATGTCAGCCCTGTATCTGTGCGAAAGCACATCGATAAGTTTTTATCGACGCGCCTTAGTGTCTTACGACACGTTGACGATGCCATGGCGGGAAGCCAAGACACGCAAAAGGAGCAGGCCTACCGCAAGGGTCGGAGTAACGAAAGGGTGTACAAAGTAGGAGAAAGTGTTTTATAAAACGCTAAGAATCTTCCTACACATGCAGTTTCAAATGTGTTGCGCAATAAACTGCGCCCCAGGTTTGTGGGACCCTTTAAGGTACTAGCCCGAAAGGGCTTGTCGTACACCTTAGACATCCCGAAGGCGATGCGTACGCATCGAACCTTTTATGTCGGTATGCTTAAGCCATAACAGGACCCGGAGGCGGGGCCCCTCCTGGAGGAGGGGAAGGCGGATAGCCGTAAGGCACCGCAGAGCGAAGGAAGCCCGAAAGGGCTAAAATGCGACCACGAAGCTCCGCAACGGTCGTCTCGAGAGAGGCAAGCCGCCTCTCGAAGCGATCAGTGGCATCCCGCTCATCGCGGATCCCCTCGTGGAGATCATGGATGAGAAGGCTGTGTCGATCACAGCGCGCACGAATCTCACGTCGCATTTGTGCGACCTCCTCCTCCAATGCTCGATGCGGAGAGTACTCCACACTTTCATGTGGAGCGGCGGATGGCGCGGCGCCATCATCGGGGTCAAACCCAGTATCTGGTCAAGTGGAAAGGTTATCCACACTCACAGAGTTCGTGGGAGTTCGAGACTCCCCTACGGCAGGATTGCCGCGACGTCGTTGACGCTTTTGAGCGGGAGAATCCCGCTGTAGGTCAACGACCAGAGAGGCATGAGAAGCCTCTTGACTCCCAATAAGTGGGAGTTGGCCGGAGGCAGATGTGGCGACCACACTGTCTCCGGACACCATGGTGGAGACAGGGGCGCTGGCGTAGCGCGTGTGATACGGAGAACGTAGCTGTTCCATAGCCTTAGCTTTGGCAAATGTAAGGCGCAACACCCTCTCCACCCAAATGTCTCGACGGGAATAGCTGTCATGCAGCTCATCGAATCTGGGGAGAAGCTTCTCTCCTTCCACCCATGCGCGGAACTTCTTCTCTGCATCATGAGCACTTTCTTCCGGAGAAAGAACGAAAGGAACCTCGTGGAGGTTCTCAACAGGGGCACCTTGTGCCTGCCTGTTTAAGCGCTCTCGGTACGAGACGCTAGTGAACTGCTTTTGTGTAAGCAGTTGTTGCCGAAGTTTCTCACGGCGTTCGCGTTGGTACGGCTGTTCAGCCGCGGGGCCAGGGGTATAGGACGCTAGACTAGTCCTTACCAAACGCCTGGACCACCTTGGAAGGTCACGAGGACCATCCAAATTATAAGCCGCCCTTGACGGGCGTTTGGGGGCGCGTAACGCTGCTCTTAGTGCCTGTGCGGCAAGTTGGGAGTCTTGAGCTGCGTCCAGATCATTAGTGATGATCGCCTTTGGCGATTTGGATGTATCATCCGATACGGGAAGGGGTGCCGCACTGGTTAGTGCATTTTCCTCACCTGTGGGGAAGGGATTAGGCTTCCGACAACGCCGTTCGGCGCTGTCGAAGCGGCTCACCATTGGGGAGGTATCCCCAAAGGCATCCACTTCCGAGTTTTCGGAGTAGTCTACCTCTTCTAGAGGAGACGCCATAGCACCACTGGAGGTGTACATATGGATGGCCAGGGGAACTGGCGTTGGAGTTCTCCAACAAAAATTTTGATTATTGCGTAAGCAATAGTATTGATGGGGGAGGATGTAACGGGGTTACATTCGGGTAACACTGAGTGTTGGTGTACATGAGTACACCACGGTTGAGGTCAGTATTGGCCGGGTTGAAAGGTTTCGAACCTTTGGTTATTTTAACCAATCAGGGCATGGGCCCTTGGTGTGGTGGTGTGTCAGCCATCCACGTGTCAGTACACAGGTGTGTACACTACATTTTAGCTAGGTACGAATTAGGAATATTCTACTTAGTGTTACATATAGTTTATATTAGTTTAAATAATTACATATTAAATATATTCAGTTTACATTTCACTCTTTCATACAGACGCACGACCTCGACCGGTCGTGCGTGTAGTGAGTGCCGTAGCGTAAGGGGATCCCTCCCCTTCGCTACACCTTTTGTAAGGGAGCCTTGCCGTTAAGGCACTAGAAAAGGCTATAGTAAACTAACCCGGGAATCTTGGCCCCGAGTAGGAGAGCTCTCTCCTACTAAGCCCTTAATCAGGGCGTATCGGCTAAGTAGCGGCAACACCGCTTTAAGGAAAGTCTTCCTCTGTGCGCTAGCCGCACCGTGCGTGTACGCACCCGGCTACAGCGAGGGTATGGTTATAACTCGATCGGGTCATGGAAGGCTATGCGAAGAAGTTAGCTCACATGTGGCACGGTTCGTTCCGTGTAGAAGAGCTGATAGGTGATCATGCTGCCCGTCTGATCAAGATAGGCACGGATTACAAAGTTTTTTCCGATAGTACACGTGTCCAAGCTGAAGCTGGTCAGAGAATTCCCCGATCGGCCTAAAATGCTCTGTCTGGTGGACGAAGCGGAGAGATTCGATTTCGATGAGGCTCTGATGTCAGAGGACAGTTGGGAAAGGCCATTGGAAGAGGAAGAATTCGAGGTGTAAAAGGTGCTGGATGTCCGATCGGTCAAGAAGACCCGTTTCGGTCGCACCCATTGAGAATATCTGGTCCGCTGGAAGGATCATGACGAAGAAACTTGGATCGACGAACTCGATCTAAATTGTGGAGCAATGATACGAGAATTCGAGCAAGAACGAGTCAGTCGGAATCGCTTCGCAGTGATGCAGACCCACGAAGCCCAAGACACACAGTAGCGCCGATCAGTATATCCATCGGTGTGAATATGTGTGAGGTCAGAATTTTGTGAATTTGTGATGAACTGTGATGAGCCGTGACGAACTGGAGTAGTGTAATGACGAACGTGGTGATGCTTTTCGCGATGTGGATGGAAACTGTATATGATAACTTGTTGGTACAAGTTCGGAGAAAGTGATGGAATTTGGTCAAGGGATTGGATGATCAGTAATGTGAAAAGAATGATGACATGTATTACAAATTATCTGGTCAGATAACTGCTGCATCAAGAGTCGCAATCACCCCACAAACGACCGATAGTGAATGCCGGATGGTCTTCGATATGGTCCCGATGTTGAATACGCCAGGGCTCATGCAGATTGATCTAGATCAAGGCGTCCTTCAGGTATACGACTGGCCTGTCGCACCGAACACCAGGATACCAGATGCCGTCTTCGGTCAACGCCCGGGGGATCTCAATGCGACGCTTGGCCATGTGAAGAAACACCGGATACAAAAAGTCGTCGATGTCGCACTCGCTGGCCAGCATCTCTTCCAGAATAAACTGGCATAGGATCAGCCAGGCCTCGCCCGCCCGACTCCGACGCTGTTTCCGGCGCTTCCGATACAAGATCAGATCTTGGTCACGAAACGTCCCACCAGGAGGAAGCATTAGATAGTGCGTAGACTCCCAGATCGCTTGGAAGTGAGCTGTGTTAAAAACCCGAAGTCGACCCAGAAGCAAATAGATCCAAGGGTCGACGTGAACATGGAGTCCAACTTGGCGCTGAGAAACACTTCCCATGATCGACCTGCATACAGACGGGCGACTTGCGGCCCTGTATCAGATCTGCCCGCCACGCAGACGGGTCAGGAGTTTTCAGAGCTGGAGGGAAAAGCCAAAAGTCAGGTCGGTACATCGACCGGGATAGATCTTGCTTGGTCAGGGCTGATCGGTGCAATTCACCGATCTGCCCCGGTGACCACGTCAGAGTGGCATCTGTATTCAACGATGGGAGAGGTCGATCTCCGGCCAACAAACCTTTCAATCGGGCGTGATTGCGCAGCCCAGATGTGCCGGGCTGGAACGAAGGTACCGATTCGGTCGACCCGCGCGTCGGTGCAGCACCATCATCCTGGGAGATGATCGGCTAATTATCCCCCGATGCGGGCTTCGCAGGAACGGAACCTCGGCGTTGGTCGGACCGGGACTTGGATAACGCAGTGATCAGGAACTCGGAATCGCTCGATCCGACGACCGAGTCCTCTCCGGAGGCGACCTCTATGAACTGGGTGTGCGCGGCACGGGGGCGCGAAGGCGCACGAGATTTGGTGGCGATAGACGCGTCATCTGCGATCGATTTGGGGCTTGGGAGATGCGCCGGCGTCTTGGCTTTATTCTGGGGCACCGCTCGCTTCTCCTCGAGTTCGTAGTCGCGCGCTATGCCCCGCGCCCTTGAGCTCTTCGGAGCGCCCTTACGCTTTTCGGACTTGGAAGTTTTCAAAATTTCGGGTGGGTCACTTTTGTCCAATGAGTGGCGTCGGGTCCGGTCTTGATGCAGATCGACCAGAACGGCCGATGCAGACCGGTCAGCATTAGAGCAGGCCGCCGAACGCCGGTGCAACAAGTCAGTCAACTGCTGGTAGCATCGATTTACGGCCACCCAGCGACGATTCGATTCCTGGGTCCAGGCGTCCGATCGGGTCTGGAAGGACTCAACCTTCCCGATCTGCTCCCGGACCAAGACCTGTAACTCGCTGATCTGCCTCTCCGGGTCACCACGTTGGAAGCGGAGTAAGGTCCGATCGGACTGGTCCTCCAACATCTGTCGGTCGACCACCGCGAGATGTTCCAGGAGGTACGATCGGTAGGCCTCCAAGCGGGATAGATCATGTCGTGCGCCTATCAGCCCGTCCAACATCGGTCGGAGCCTATCGCGATGATCATGAGACTGCCGATTCGCCTTGAATAAGGCGTCGAATGTTTTGGCGATATCGGCGGGCAATTGATCTACATGCAAAGGAAGGTCAGACCAGACCCAAGATGGAAACAGACCGATCGACCTACCTCGCGTTGCTTGTTGGGCGATCTGGGCCCGGAGATGTGCGTTTTCAGTAGTCACTTGCTGCAACTTCTTGGACATGGGGATCAACGTATCCACCTCCTTCCGCAGTTGCAGGAGTGAGGAATTATTGGTGTCTAACTGGGACTGGAGCTCACGGACCGTTTTCCGGAGCCGATCGGCCTCGATCTGATGCCTGTCCGGTGTATCGGACCCGGTAATGCTGAGTGGAGTGCTGAGAGGGCTGTTAGATCGGGCCTATCTGGTCGGCGAATCGAGATGGGGTGATGAAGAACGCAGGGCACCTACAGAAAAGAATGTCAAGAAAGGTCACAAGGCTATCGGGTGTGCAAGGCAAGTACCTGGCGAAGGTGGACTCGGAGACCTGTCCATTGGCGAAGTCCGCTTCTATGAAGATCTGGATATGATGTGATCGGGTCGCTACCGTTGCGCGGCTGCGACACGACTCAGGGGTGGCTGTGGTGAAGCGGACCCAAGAATTTTGGTCGTTTCCGGTCAGCAGCAGACCGATCGGCTTATCGGCGATCGGATTGGTGGAAATCCAGGAGGCTTTTAAGCCGGTCATGTGCAAGGAGTGTCAAGAACACGGATTTGGGTAAGTCACATGAGATTGCGTGTACTACATATTTTCATGTTTGGTACATATTGGGGACTATAGGGGGTAGGTAGTTTTTAAGTTTGGGTTTTGCTTCGTAAAGTTTTTGGCTTTAGCTTCGTCTAACAAACCGTTGGACCTCTAACTCAACCGGGGTAGTTTCGCCTTGCACGTCAGTCGCCTCTGCACACCGCAGAGTGTTTTGGGAGCGGAGGGTCGAGTAATCCACTCCAGCTCATTATACCCGGCCGGGATGCGTTATAGACGCATTTGGCCCGCCGGAATTCCCTCGACGGGAGCGTACTTTGGTCGACCCCCAACGTTAAGTTGCACACGTTTAGAACGTGTTATTTTACCTATTGGATTATTTCGTGGAGATATCGTTCGTGGATTACGTCACGTTATTATTGGATCTCCCCATTGGATTGGATTATTGGACCTCATTCGATTACCGGAGTTTGTCCGCATATTGGTCGGGCTTTACGATCGGGTTAGCGATCTGCCTTCGGGAGTATACAAATTTCGAGTATAACCGGTATACCCGTACCCAGGGTGAAGAGTTCCGCCCCGGGTACATCACCCAGCACGGTCTACCGCATTTAGACCACAAGTAAGTCCCAAGCACCGATCCACCGAGTGTGTTACCAGCCCAATCCATCGGGTACACAAGATGATATGCAGAACAAATCGGACCAGGCGTCCTGTGTTGATGATCGGTCGTCTGCCAGCAGCGGACGATCCGATGGGATCGAAGGCGAAGGTTCGCGGGGTACCCCCCCCCCGTAGGTTGGAAGGCCGGGCTCGATGGTGGTCAGGCTCTCGACACTACGGTGTTCGATTTGAACTTGACTCCACCACATAATAGTATACTATCAACACTACTTGAGCAGGTGGCACGTCCCGAGCAGTTCCAGATTAATGTGCAAATGGTACGGCTCTTGGCGACGACGCTCCAACCGGAATGATTGAAAACCTTGATCCAGCAGCTCCTTCGTGCGTGAGCATGTGCAGATCTCAGACAAACAAGCGTGGGATTCCCAAATGAGGCCGCAACGGAACTCACATAAACGAAGCTGCGCCATCATGCGGTTGAAGAAAATCTGAGTTGGGATGTCGGCATCGGTAATATTGTCCTGAATGTGCGACATCAAAAGGAGGTCACGATCTTCATGGAAGCGGTCGTGCAACGCGTGGTGGTATATACGACAGAGCATTGCCCGCGTCTTGGATCGATTGTCGGCATATTGAAACACAAAGCGGCATACTTCGCGCAGCAGCTTCTCAGCATCCACAGCGATAACATCCACCGTAGGCTGTCCCATGGCAGATGCAGGATGCGTTTTGTGACATCGATTTTTTTCTCCTTTCTGGCACTGGTGCTTGTGCACGCAGGATGAAGAAACTTGGGGTCACCAAAGTTGGCACGCTTTGCCTGAGCTTCCTAGAGAGCTGCAGCGACGGAGTCGTGCTTGTAATAGATAAGCTTAGCACGCATCAGCGCCATGGCCGCCGCGCGCTGAAAGTCTTTCTTCCGCGTGTAGAACGTCTGGACACGCTCGGCAACTTCGAAAAGTAAGCCCTCATCATATATACGTGTCCCGTACTCGCTACCATGTAGATCTGTTTGCTGCAGACTCTTTGTATACTCTTCAGAGAGGCGATCTACACAGGCAGCGAGATCGCCAGACACCTTAATCGTGCACTTCTTGCCAGATTGCGGCAATGTATCGACGAAATTCATGTCTTCTTCAGCATCTTCAGCCGCATCAGCAGCAATTTGAGCGGCTGTCACCTTTTCGCGACCAGCACGCACAATATCCGCCTGATCTTCTGACGAGAGTGAAGCGAGCGAGAAATCTGGATTATTTTCTAATAGAGTGAGAGTCGTAGAGATGTGGGTCTGTACTTGTTTCCAGTGATGCGCTGACACGACACGATCAATCTTGGATGAAGTGTCGAACACTGACGTTCCCACTAGGTACATGGTAGCTAGAATCTGTCGAGCAGCGACGAAGAGCGTAGTTGGCCAATTTGCGCAGTATATTCAGCTGCTCGGAAATGTCGACGCCTCTTTTTCCACGCATAGAAACCACCTCTATCACACGGCAATCAAACTGGCTAGGAGTGAGTTTTAATTCTTCCTTGACCACAGACTTTTTCGTACTATCCTCAGAGTCACGACGAGTCTCACACTGCTTGACAATCTTGGGGATTTTCACTTGGGCGGTAGGGTATATCAACAAATGATACCGACTTTGTGTAGCGCGGTATGATATACCGACAATTCATACAAGTTTGTCTTGAGCGGTACGGTAGCCACACAAATGATACCGACTTTGTGTAGAGCGGTAGGGTATACCCGCAATTTATACCGACTTTGTGTGGCAGGGTAGGGTATACCGACATTTCATACCGATTTTAGATGGGACGGTATGGTATACCCTGGCTCAGTACCAACTTTAGTAGGCCGGTATCGGTATCGGTATGGAAAAATACTGGTATTCAATACCGGTATATACCGGTATTGTGTAATACCGGTATCAATACCGCACACCCCTGTTTGCCACTTCTAAACCTACGGCTGATCATGGTATCTGGTCGTGATTTATCCTGACGAATCACATTCTCCTATGTCAACTCCCATCCTTGATTTTATCATGTCGCCAGTAGTATGATCCATGCGTATGTGACGATCACTCAACTTCATGCCATGAACGAAAACCGGTTTACCTGGTATACCAAAGATGGATGCTTCCCGACTCTCCCACTCTACTCGAACGCGCTAGGTGGCTTGATTCCCAGCTGGTCTCGAAGACTTTCGAACTGCTGTGCAGTGATCGGCTTGGTCTTTTGTTGAATGATACAGCAACAACACTTGGCCGTCCTCTACCCCCTCACGCACGAAGTAATGTGCTTGGTGCGCTTGTAAAATTCGGGGGCTTTGGCAAGCGCAATTGAGTGCTGATTTTCCTCAAGTAACTGGACAGGATCATCATCTTTCATTTCGACGACCTGACGAAGGAATCCTTTAGCCAGATAGCTTCATGAGAAGCTTCCGTCAATGCCATTATTCCGCTTCCATTGATGACAGCACCACCGTGCGCACCTTCTTTTTTCTCCAGCTGATGCATCCACCGTTCATCGTGAACGCGCCGCTTGTACTGCGTCGAGTTTTTACGTCGCCAGCCCAATCCGAGTAACCTTGGAGTCCTTCTTCACTTGTTTCTTGAACCCTATACCGTGCATGTGCGTGCCTTGAATGTAACGGAACCCACACTTGAGGGGTTGCCAGTGTGTGGACCACGGGTACGCCGCTAACTGGGTGAAAGCTCGAACTGCAGAAGCGAGGCCCGGCCGAGACCCAACGATGAGGTGCATCATACAGCCAACATGGCACATTGATCATGGTTTCTTCATGCTTGCATCCTCCTTCACCCATGGCTTTGGTCAAATTGACTCCTGGGTCTTGGGGGGTCGTGACAGGGTGGCTCTTCTCCATGCCAAACTTCTCGAAGATGTCCTTCTCAAACTTGGTCTGACGCATCGATACTCTTCTTGCTAACATAACTTGAGTCAGACCAGGTCGGTCATGTCAAAGCGTTCACTCAGCGCCTTTTTAACTTAAGCAGCTCGTCGTTTTTGCTTGTGAGAACCTGATTGTCAACATATAGAGCAACAAAGATCATATCGTGATTATTTTACTTGACGTGGACGTGGTGATCAGCTTCACACTTCTTGAATCATAGCTCCAGCATAAACTTGTCGACGGTCTGATTCTACATTTGTGGTGACTGTTCAGTCCATAGATCGAGCGCTGGAGATGGAAGGCGTAGTTTGGGTGCTCCTCATACCTGTATCCATCCAGATGCACTCTTCATCAAATTGTACGTTCAAAAACGTCATCTCAATATCTATCTGGTTTCGAGCATCTCCACCGGTCAATGTTAAATGCGTTCTATATCAATTTAACACCGACATTAAAAAAAATGGTTCTACACCGGTAAAATTAAATCTGTGCTAAATTAGAAATTTCTTAAAAACCTGGACACCCAGTGCCAAATATAGAATCATTGTCGACGCGTATTAAATCAGTATTATAAAAATTTGATATGATATAAGATGGACACCGCTGGAGCAAGTGCTCCGAATTTATTAAATAAATTGAGGTTGTAATACTATGCAGCTACAATTTGATATAATATAGCACGAACCGGTGGAGATGCTCTAATTATATAAAATAAATATATTATAGGATTTCTTGCTCGTAATCATAATTCCAAATAATATTTAGTTGGTGCGCTATCCTTTGTGGAATGGCTTTTGCTTGTCTTTTTTAGGAACAAGTGGTGGAGTCAAGTTCAAAATCGAACACCGAAGTGTCGAGAACCTGACCACCATCATGCCCAGCCTTCCAACTGACGGGGGGGGTACCCCGCGAACCTTCGCCTACGATCCTATCGGATCTTCCGCTGCCAGCAGACGACCGATCATCAGCATAGGACGCCTGGTATGATTGTTTCGTCATCTCACCTTGTGTACCCGATGGAATGGGCTAGTTTCACACTCGGTGGATCGGTGCAGGGAATCTACTTGAGGTCTAAAATGCGGAAAAACCGTTCTGGGTGGTGTACCCTGGGCGGAACTCTTCACTCTGGGTACGGGCAGACCAGTTATACTTGGTGTAAGTATACTCCAAAGGGTAGATCGCTCAACCGATCGTAGAGCCCAACCAATATGAGAATAAAAGTCCAATAATCCAATACGGAGATCCAAATGAGAACGTGATAAACTCCACGAACGATATCTCCACGTAAAAATCCAAAACTTGATGACACGTTCCAAACGTGCGTAACTTGAGCTTGAGAATCCGGCCAATGTGTACTCCCGTCGAGGGACTTCCGGCGGGCCAAGTGCGTCTGTAACGCGTCCCGGCCGAGTATAATGAGCTAGAGGGGATTACTCGACCCTCCGCTCCCAAACACTCTGAGGCGTGCAGAGGCGACTGATGTACAAAGCGAGAAAAGCTAGCGACTTCTTGTTGAGTTTTAGTGAGGACTAAACGGTAAAACCAAAACCAAGCAAAACCAAAACTAATCTACCTACGGTTCCCAATATGTACACACATGAAAACATTTAAGTACACGAAATATCATGTGACTTACCAAAATCCGTGTTCTTGACACCTCTTGCACATGATATGCTTAAAAGCCTCCTGAATTTCCACCAATCCGATCGCCGATAAGCCGATCGGTGTGCTGCTTACAAAAAGCGGCAAAAATTCTTGAGTCCGCTTCGCCACAGCTGCCCCTGAGTCGTGTCGCAGCAGCGCAACGGTAGCGGCCGATCTCAGCATATTCCAGATCTTCACAGAAGCGGACTTCACCAATGAACAGATCTCCGAGTCCACCTTCGCCAGGTACTTGTCTTGTACACCTGATCGTCTTGTAACCTCTCTTGACATTCTTTGCTACAGGTTCCCTGCGTTCCTCATCTCCCCATATCGATTCGCCGACCAGATCGGCCCGATCTGACAGCCCTCACAGCAGGGTCCGACACACCGGACAGGCATCAGATCGAGGCCTATCAGCTCTGGAAAATTGTCCGGGAGCTTCAGTCCCAGTTGGACATCAGGGATTCTTCACTCCTGCAACTGCGGAAGGAGGTGGATACGTTTATCCCCATGTCCACGAAGTTGCAGGAGGTGACCGCTGAAAACGCACATCTCTGGGCCCAGATCGCCCAACAAGCAACGCGAGGTAGGCCGATCGGTCTGTTTTCATCTTGGGTCTGGTCTGACCCTCTTTTGCATGCAGATCGGTTGCCCACCGACATCGCCAAAACGTTCGACGCCTTATTCACGGCTGATCGGCAGTCCCATGATCATTGCGGTCAGCTCCGACCGATCTTGGACGGGCTGATCGGCGCACGGCACGATCTGTCTCGCTTGAAGGCCTACAGGTCACACCTCCTGGAACAGCTCGCGGTGGTCAACCGAAGAGGTTGAAGGACCAGTCCGATCGGACTTTACTCCGCACCCAACATGGTGACCTGGAGAGGCAGATCGGCGAGTTGCAGGTCGTGGTCCGAGAGCAGATCGGGAAGGTCGAGTCCTTCCAGAGCCGATCGGACGCCTGAACTTAGTAGTCAGATCGTCGCTGGGCGGCCGTAAATCGGTGATACCAACAGTTGAATGACTTGTTGCACCAGCGTCCGTCTGCATTCTCTAGCGCTGACCGGTCTGCATCATCCGTTCTGGTCGATCTGCATCAAGATCGGACCCGACGCCACTCATTGGCCAAAAGTGACCCATCCGAAATTTTAAAAAACTTCCAAGTCCAAAAACCGTAAGGGCGCGTCGAAGGGCTCAATGGCGCGGGTCATAGAGCGCGACTCCGAACTCGAGGAGAAGCGAGCGGTGTCTCAGAATAAAGCCAAGACGCTGGCGCATCTCCCAAGCCCCATATCAGACGCAAGTGATAGTCTATCATCATCAAATCTCGTGCGCCCGCGCGCCCCCGCGCCGCTAACACCAAGCGTATAGAGGTCTCCTCCGGAGAGGACCCAGGGGACGAATCGAGCGATTCCGAGTTCCTGATCACTGCGTTATCCAAGTACCAATCCGATCAATTCCGAGGTCCTATTCCTGCGAAGCCTGCATCGGGGGCTAATAAGACGATCAGTTCCCAGGGTGATGGTGCTGCACGGACGCGCGAGTCAACCGTATCGGTGCCTTCGTTCCAGCCCGGCACGTCTGGGCTGCGCCATCACTCCCGATTGAAAGGGTGTCGATCGGAGATCGACCTCTCCCATCGATGACTTCAGATGCCACTTCGCCATGGTCATCGTGGCAGATCGGTAGCTTATACCAATCAGCCCTGACCAAGCAGATACTAGCCCGATATCTATCGCGTCCAGACTCCTGGCTTTTTTCCTCCAGCTTCAAAGGCTCCTGCCTCTTCTGCATGGCGGGCGGACCTGTTCACAGCACCGCAAATCGCCCGTCTGTACGCAGATGAGCCATGGAAAGTGTTCGTCCGCCCCAAGATGGGGTACATGTTTGTGTCGACTGCGTGGATCGACTCGTTCTTAGGTCAAGTGAAGGCCTTCAATGAAGCCTACAGCCAAGCGATCTCGGAGTCCACACACTATCTGGTGCTTCCTCCTGGTCTAGAGCAACATGATCCAGGCCTGATATCGCTCCAGAAAAACCGGAAGGAGCGCCGGAGTCGGGCAGGCGAGGCCTGGCAGACCCTATGCCAGTTCGTTCTGGGAGGGATGCTGGCCCGCGAGTGCGACATCGACATCTTTTTGTATCATGTGGTTCTTCATATGGCCAAGCGTCGGGTTGAGAAAGCCGGGGTATCAGCTGACAACGGCGTCTGGTATCCCGGTCTTCATTGTGACGAGCCGGTCACAGACCTGAAGGACGCTTTGACCCAGATCGATCGGAAGGATCCCTGGCGCAATCAGCACCTGAACCAGATCGGAGACCATCCGGCGCTGACTATCGGCCGTCTGTGGGGTGATTGCGATTCTTGATGCGGCAGTTAGCTGACCAGATAATTCATAATACATGTCATCATTCTTTTCCAATTCCTGATCATCCAATCACTTGACCAAATTTCATCACTTTCTCCAAACTAGTACCAACACGTTATCATATACAGTTTCCATCCACATCGCGAAAATCATCACCACGTTCGTCATTCCACTACTCCAGTTCGTCACGGCTCATCACAGTTCATCACAAATTCACAAAATTCTGACCTCACACATATTCACACCGATGGATATACTGATCGGCGCTACTGTGTGTCTTGGGCTTCGTGGGTCTTCATCACTGCGAAGCGATTCCGACTGACTCGTTCTCGCTCGAATTCTCGTAGCATTGCTCCACAATTTAGATCGAGTTCGTCGATCCAAGTTTCTTCGTCATGATCCTTCCAGCGGACCAGATATTCTCAATGGGTGCGACCGAAACGGGTCTTCTTGACCGATCGGACATCCAGCACCTTTTACACCTCGAATTCTTCCTCTTCCAATGGCCTTTCCCAACTGTCCTCCGGCAACAGAGCCTCATCGAAATCGAATCTCTCCGCTTCGTCCACCAGACAGAGCATTTTAGGCCGATCGGGGAATTCTCTGACAAGCTTCATCTTGGACACATGCACGATCGGAAAAACTTTATAATCCGTGCCGATAGTGATCAGACGGGCAGTATGCTCACCGATCAGCTCTTCCACACGGAAAGGAACGTGCCACATATGAGCCAACTTCTTGCATAGCCTTCCTTGACCCGATCGAGGTATAACCATACCCTCGCCCCTGGTTCAATACCATGAGGGTGGACATGATCGTTATTCCGATCTGCTCGATCTTGCGTGGCCGCATAGACTTCCTTGACCCGATCGAGGTATAAACCTACCCTCTCCCCTGGTTCAATACCATGAGGGCGGACCTTATCGTTATTCCGATCTGCTCGATCTTGCGTGGCCTGACGCAACTTTTCATTGACGACTTCTTTCGCATGCTGATAATTCTTCTGGACCTGCATGCGCCAACGACGGGCATCGCGATCGCGGGTCCGAGTGCAGCCTATCGGTATAGCCACTTCAAGTGTCGATCGAGGGTCCAATCCATACGCCAGATAGACAGGCGTTTCTCCTCGGACCCGATCGGTCGAAGAGTTGAGTGCGAATACCAGTCTCTCTGCATAATCATCCCAGTCACGTTGCTCTGGATCGGACACATACAAATTAATCGCCCTTGTTATTGTCTTCACCATGCGTTCAGCCGATCCGTTCGCCTGCGGACGATATGCCATCGTCGCGCTTTGCTTCTGGCCCAGCATGTTGTTGAACGATCGGAACACTTTGGCCATAAAACCAGGTTCCCAATCGTGTATAATAACTTCGCTGGCGCTGAACCTTCTGAACACGCATTCCTCGTAACTCTGGGCGATCTGCTCCGCAGATCGGGATGCACTAGCCTTTGCGATCACCAGACCAGTGAATAGGTCGATCCAGATCAGCAGCTCAGTGTTTCCGCGTGTCGATCTGGGCAGCGACGGTATGTGATCCATTGCTATCACCTGGAAAGGGTAATTAGCCTCGATATTTCCGGGCGATCGGCCCTTGATTATCGGTCTGCCCTTTCCGGTCTCGCAATCTGTGCAACACCCCACATATTTCTGCACGCTCCGAAACAATCCTCTCCAGTTTAAGTGGGCCCTGATCTTGTGGTATGTCCTGCCTAAGCCCTGATATCCCCCTTCTAGACTCACATGGTAGTGATGAAGGACATCCGGCTTCAGAACCTCAGGGATCAACAGTTCTGCCAGTCGATCTCGATCGGCACTGTCTTGGTCAACGTGACGGCAGTAATACAGCAATCCATTGTCGTCGTCGTAACTGTCCGCTATCTAGGTACACTCTTTCGCTTGATCATTCGTTAACTTGGACAGTTCACCGCGCACATATGCTTTCAGGTTGACGATCCACTCTTCTTCGTCCTGCGCCTTGAGGATCCGTTCCGCCCTTAGCTGTACAACGCACTCAATCAGCGTTTCCTTTGGGAACGATCGGCGATACTTCTGCGTTCGCGATATAGTCGCTGCCATCACATGCACCTGATCAGGGTTGTCCTTAGACTTGATCAACTCCGGGAGCCTGTTTATGTTCATAAGTTCATGTAGAACGGCCTCCTCGGTGGTCGTCGCCCCGATATGGTCCCGCATGGCTTGGGTCGCGAGGTGGTCGACGCTTCTGTTCCAATCCCGTTTCACGTGCAATAGCTCGTGGTTGGGGTAGTCTTTCAGTGCCTTCATCACCAGATCATTCAAAAAACTTCAGCCGTGGTTCCTTACAGTCGATCTCCCCGGTGATCTGCCTTATCACTAGGTTGGATTCACCACATATGATGATCCGCCCTTTCGTTTGTGATGACAGCAGATCAAGACATAGAAGGAGCCCACGATATTCCGCCTCGTTGACCGTTATGTCACGCGTGAAATCGGCGGCGGCTGCTACTATAGACCATTGTGGTAACTTCCATAGTATAGCACTATAGGAGCCGACCTTCTTCTTCACGCTAGCCGATCCGTCGAAACTCAAGACCAGGAGTTCCTCATCCCGATCGACGATCAGTGGCGGCAGCGATATTGACTGTCGAGGTTGCTTCCTTGGGGAAATCGCCATCAGAGCTTCATCCACTTCAGACCGAGGGGTGATATTGGCAGCCAACGTGCCAAATATCTCTTCCTCTCCCTTGGTGCACTTGACGACCTCGAGGGACCACTGTGACAGGATCGCTGACCATCTGCCGAGCCGACCGTCCATCCATTGGCCGATAATAGCCAGGCCAATGTCGACTTTATCGAAAGAACCTTTACAGATCGGCCGACCAGTAGGTTGTAGCACACATCCAAAATCCGAAGTAAAGCCATAACTTCCTTTTCGACGATCCCATAGTTAACTTAGTTCGGCTTCAACGTCCGGCTCGTAAAAGTGACCGGATGGTACACTCCATCATGTTCTTGCACTAGAGTGGCAGAAATGGCCCACATACTAGCATACACAATGCCGATCGGCATTTTTTCCGGATCGAATTGTTTAGAATCGGTGCCGTCGCCATCTTGGCCTTCAGCATACCGAAAGCAACCAATGCACGCTTCATGTGGTCTTCTGCCTCCACGGGCAAAAAATCTGCGGGCAGATCATAATCGCAGCCCTCCCGTAAAGTTGCCTGATCTCCTTCGCGCAACATATGGTAGTCGAATTCCCGGAGCTCGTACTGCACGGCTGCGTAAATCGCGAAGTCTTCAAGGAGGCGGCTGTAGTAATTTAGGCTCCCTAAGAAGGACTACATTGCCTTCAGTGATCTGGGAAACGGGAGGTTGCTCAGTGACTCCAGATTTTTGGGATTGGCCTCCAGCCCACTGATTGACACCATATGACCTAAATAGGCGACCTTGGACATGCCCCAAAAACTCTTCACAGCACTGATTGACAGGTTCCAGCGATCGCATTTCTCCAACAACCGTTCGACCTTCTTGCACAGATCGCTCCATGACGAAGCAGGGATCAGAATGTCGTCGATATACGATCGCCTCCCCAGAACTGACGTTCACCTTTCCCGATCGGGTTCACCCTCTGTAAATACATCATGGTTTTCGGTGGGGTCCCGATCGGTACTGATCTTGAAATGTCCATACAATGCGTTGTCGATCAGTATCTGGTAGATCTGGGGCGCGTTCTTCAAACCGAACGGCATACGGTTCCACTCAAACAGACCGAACGGCGTAACAAATGCGGAAATCTCGCGAGCCCGATCGGTCATCGAAACCACCCAAAATCCACTTGCCCTATCCAGTGAGCAATACCATAGGGTCTTGTCAAGATCTTCTAGCAGATCGCTGATCAGCGGCATCGGGTACACCATAAGCTTGGTCAACCGATTTACCAACCGATAATCGATACACAACCTGATGTCGACGCCGTTCTTCTTGATCACAATCACGATCGGCGAGGCCCACGGCGAGGTCGACGGTTTAATAATCTTGGTAGCCAACAGTCCTTAATCAGATCAGACAATTTTTCACGGTACTTTGGCGCCACACGTCGGCATCGCTGGGAGATCATCTTGTCATCACCCACGTCGATGTAACAGATCGCTCCGCGAGCAGCAGGGGGTAAGGCGTTGCCTTTCCCGATCAGCAGATGTTTCTTCTTACATATGATCTTCTTTAGCTGATCGATCTGGTCGGGACTGTTGACATCCCGATCACCCACTTACAGATCGTCCAAGTTTACTTCGGGCGGACCGGCAGGACTGCCATCCGGCTCTCCAGATCATGAATGCATTGATCCCCGCCCTCATGTATACAAACTTGATCGTCTTCCGGGGCAATATCACCCAAACCGTCCTGATCGGTTGCACACTGCTGTTCCCGATCGGCGGGCTGCTCTTCAACGACGTCGATCTACTTAGGCGCGCCTCCGTAGTCCGCCCCAGCAATCCCATGTTTCCCTTTTTCTATTCCCTTCTACTCTGTCGCCTGTTATTGTGAGACCACCATGTTGACGACCCTTGGCTCATCTGCTTGATGGTCCGCCGTTTCCGGAGACTGCGGTGCTTTTCTTCGAATTAACATCTTCTTTGGGGTTACATAGATGGGTCGTTCCACCATAGGTGAGGTATCTTCCTCCACCGGTCCATCATCGCTGATCAGATCGGTGGTCGCTTGGTATGCCAAGTTCTGCCACTCGACATACCCCCCGTCTCGATCCGATCGAGACGAACCCCATCTTTCTTGGAACCTTCCTTTCCGCCAGCCACATGCCAACAATAGTATTATTGTCGAGTGTAAGCGGCTTGTCACGATATTAGTGACTCGAACAAAATCATATCGGCCGGCGCTCTTCACAAAGGTCGACACCCACCGATCGCCCCTGGTCACCCGTAACTTACTTGATCGAAAACCTTTGTCGACCGGGATATCAGCGGATTGGCCGACTGGAATGGTGGCATCTTGGTACCACCTTACCAGATCGGTGTGAGATCCGTATAGTGCACGCCGACCAGCTAACTGGATCTGGACCTCATCCGGGAGTGTAAGCACTCCATGAGACAAATCCAGGAGAATAACCGCCGGCACCATAAAATCCATGCCTAACAGGGCATCCCGACCGGCCAACTTGCCAACCCAAGCGCTGAAGAAGTAGACCAACGAACCCAATAGGGTGATCTTCACGCGCGTCCTTCCTTCGGTCATGTAAGAACTTTCACCGATTCCGACGCATTCTTGTCTCTGGGTGTTATCTATACGACACCGACCTTACGAGCAAAGGCGGAGTCGATAATCGAGACTTCGGCCCTAGAGTCGAACAACATCGTCGCCGTCTGGTTATTAATCTTGCCACAGGATTTCGCCTGCTTAAACCATTTATTGGTCGCGTGATACTTCCAGTATACGCGAGACTCCCCCGGAAGCAAATCCAACTGCATGACCACCTTTGATCAGAAATATTTATCGGTCGTGGGATTGTAGACCGGATGATCCCGATCGACGCAATTGAAAATGGAACATGTATTGTCGGTTTTATTCTCCTTGCCGACATATGCATAGATGCCAAACGTAGACCGCTCGGCTCGATCCAGATTCCAACCTGGCAAGCGTTCTAGTTTAACATCTTTTACACGTCCGGTGGAAGCCTCCCCGCGTGCTTATTCGGCACATACCATTTGCGCATCATATTGAAAAACTCTTCAATCTTGCACTGGACGGCATGGTGGATCTCTCACATGACTTGCATACGAAAAGGCAGTGATCGGTGGGGTGACCGCGTCTTTCACACTTCTTGCATATCAATTTCTTCCAGCAGTCCCCACCATCATGCTTGCTTGACCCGCAGTGAGAACACATCTTGCGAGGTCGGTCCGGGTCGGACTTGTTTTCACTCCTGCCCTTCCGATCTGCCTGGTTAGAGATCGATCTGGTTCTTGGGGCAGGTTCCGTGACGAAAACGTGGCGATACTGGTCCTCATCTGACTCCCGACTGGACTGGCCGCTACTTTCCTCTTCCGACCCAGTGCTGTCTTCAGTCACGATCGCCTTAACAGCACGGGCCGATCTGGTTAGGGGCCTCTTCACAGGGTCGGTCTGGGTCTTCGATCTGTAGCGACCCGATCCAACGGCGACCTTTGCCCTCATGCTGCGTGAGTGTTGCAGCGTCCGAAACGTCTGCTCCACTTCCGTCACATCCTTTAGGCGCAGCATAGTGAGCTGATCTGCCAGCTCTTGGTCATCAAGGGTACTAATATAGTGACCCACGTTCTCCATATCGGCACCGGTCGGCGGGTTGGCTTCCTTGATCACTATCCCGGCGCGAATTGCAGCCACGTTCAGACGGTGCAAATACTCGATCGGCGTCTCGTCGCCCCGCTTCTGCATATGGTGATACTTGCGGGCGGTAGAAAATCTGTAGTTGCAGTACTGCCCCTCAATCGGACATCCCGACCCAACTGTTGGATCCAGTTCGCATCCGGTCCTTTCAGCAGATCCCTGAAGATCATACACCGTTCCTTTTTTGGTGTCTGATCCCGTAAGAAAGCAGACTTGACCCGACCAAACCACGATCTGGCTTGCTCCTCGTCGGCGTCTTTGCCAGTGAAGTCCTTGAGATCCGTGGTCGCAGCCATGCGAATGCGTGGGATCGCAGCAGATCCAAAATCAAATGCGTTCGTAGAGGCTAGGTTAGCCTTGCGCGTTCTGCCCGCCCCTGAACCGTCTGACCTATAGTGGTCATCCGGATCGCCGATCGACTCCATGTCAAAATCGCTGTTCTTACTTGATCGGCGCGGTTGGGTTGGTTGCGGCTTGCGTCTTCCTTTGCCAACTCGTTTACCACCTCGGATATCCTTATCCGTTGATGACACTGACTCCATATCAACATCCCGGCAAGGATTGACATTTTGCCGGGCAGATCGGTTCTGGGCATGCGGGCGCGGAGGCGATCGGCATCGGTCTCCCATGAAACTCTCCATCATTGCCACAAACATGGCTTGGACTTTAGCTTGGATAATGGGCAACGAGTTGGTAGCCTCCTTTGGAGGTACTGAAGCCTGTGGGGGCTCCTAGTGCCCCGACTGGCATGCAGCCCCTTGCTGCCGCACGTCCTTTTTATGCTCCCATGGGGGTATGGTCCGCCCCCATGGTCATCCGCTCAACACCGACCTCCAACTGCGATGAGCTATTAGAGGCAGGTGGAGACTGATACAACGACTTATCGTCGGAGCACACATCATCGTATGCTGCCGTGGTCTCAGCGACCTTCAATGCCACGGTGGGAGTTGGGCCGCGGACCGCCCCCACCAACGGCACCAAATGGTCATGGAGGGTCGACATCGACATCTCCAGCCTCCAAGTATCCATATCGAACATTCTCTACGCTGGCGAGGTTTCGCACTTTCATGCCGATCTCATACAACATCGCCAGCAGCTTCTTCACCAATAGCAACAGCCGATCGCTTTGGATCGGCTCGGTGGTGGGTACGAGAAGGCGATCGGGGATCTGGGGGTCTATAATCCGCATGACCTGGTCTTCACAAATAAATCGCTTTAACTCGTGGGTGTAATACATCCTGGTCAGGTCTTCTTCTTTGATAACCCCATCCCCGACCTGCGACTTTTCTTCCAAGTCGTCTACCTCGGACGGCATTCTGAGCCTCTACTTGGGAACCTTGGGAGGGTGGATTGGATCGTCCCGATCAGCCTCCAAGTCTTTTTCACTTTTTATATTTTCATCAAAACATCCATTCAAATACATAGGATCAGGACAAAAGTCCTGATCCTTTCCGGAACTATAACAATACTTGCTATAGTACCGATCGGCTCCGGTGGGAGCCTTATGGGGAGGAAAAAAACTTATTAATCCCGATCTGGTCCTCCACCCGGCCAGATCGGACATCACCATCCTTATCGACAACGAGAACATAAGGTAATAGCCGTTCCTTATGTCCTCTCCAGAACGATTCCACATTTAACTCGTTATAATCAATTCTTCGCGAGATATCATCTCGGTGATATCCACGATCACCCAGTGATCCGGGCACGCGCACCATTGTGGTGGAGTCAAGCTCAAAATAGAACACCGAAGTGTCGAGAACCTGACCACCATCGTGCCCAGCCTTCCAACTGACGGGGGGGATACCCCGCGAACCTTCGCCTACGATCCGATCTGATCGTGCGCTGGAAGAAGACGACCGATCATCAGCATAGGACGCCTGGTCCGATTGTTTCGTCATCTCACCTTGTGTACCCGATGGAATGGGCTAGTTTCACACTCGGTGGATCGGTGCAGGGAATCTACTTGAGGTCTAAAATGCGGAAAAACCGTTCTGGGTGGTGTACCCTGGGCGGAACTCTTCACTCTGGGTACGGGCAGACCAGTTATACTTGGTGTAAGTATACTCCAAAGGGTAGATCGCTCAACCGATCGTAGAGCCCAACCAATATGAGAATAAAAGTCCAATAATCCAATACGGAGATCCAAATGAGAACGTGATAAACTCCACGAACGATATCTCCACGTAAAAATCCAAAACTTGATGACACGTTCCAAACGTGCGTAACTTGAGCTTGAGAATCCGGCCAATGTGTACTCCCGTCGAGGGACTTCCGGCGGGCCAAGTGCGTCTGTAACGCGTCCCGGCCGGGTATAATGAGTTAGAGGGGATTACTAGACCCTCCGCTCCCAAACACTCTGAGGCGTGCAGAGGCGACTGATGTACAAAGCGAGAAAAGCTAGCGACTTCTTGTTGAGTTTTAGTGAGGACTAAACGGTAAAACCAAAACCAAGCAAAACCAAAACTAATCTACCTACGGTTCCCAATATGTACACACATGAAAATATGTAAGTACACGCAATATCATGTGACTTCCAAAATCCGTGTTCTTGACACCTCTTGCACATGATAGTCTTAAAATCCTCCTGGATTTCCACCAATCCGATCGCCGATAAGCTGATCGGTGTGCTGCTGACAAAAAGCGGCCGAAAATGCTTGAGTCCGCTCCACCACAAACATTTTTGCAAATGCTTAAGAGGGACGTTGAATGGAATTTGAAAAAGTGTGCATAATTTCATGCATATTTTTTTATGAAAATATGTTGCTATCCCATGGAGCTTACGATGTTCCTTGACGTGTTTGGCTCAGACAATTCAACTATCACCCTGGTATTCTCTGGATCTGGGTGAATTCCGTTCCTGCCAATAAAGCAGCCCAGAAATGGTATCTTAGATGCACCAAATCTGCATTTCTTTAAGTTCACATAGAGCTTATTCTTACGAACGAACTCTAACATTTGGCCTATGTGCTTCTACGTCGTTTTATCGTATTTACGCTTTCAATAGACGAGTACGTCATGAAATAGCTCAGTGAAAATTCGTGTACCGGGCGTAAAAGATGCGTAACACTTTTGCAGGGGCGCTCTTCAATCCCTGTGACATAATTCCCCATCCTCTCGCGTCTATTGCAGTGAAAATCCTTATTATTCTTATTCGATTGCATCGGTGATGAAGCAAACACAACCGATTTGTCCATCGGTTTTGGACCTCTGGTCCCACCTTGTTGGTTGCAGTGCGGCGAAGGGTAAGTACCCTCACCGCTCAATACGACGGTGTGACCTGTTGCTGCACGTTAAAGTCGAAGGCTTGTTCCCTCTTTGAGTGTATACTACATATACTAAAATATTCCTGGACTGTAAACACTTTGGCTGATGTACTGCTGCTGGTCGGGAACGTTATTAAGTCCCCTTCATGTACACAGCTACGTTCACTCACAATATTTTGAAAGCAAATAATGTGTCTTCTCTGCGAAGCTTGTATGTTAGGCTTACCTGAAAAAAGATCTGAGATTTCAAATCAACATCTGAATTCATTTTGGAGAGGCTCAAAGGTAAGTTTAACTTCTTCTTAAACCCTTGCAGCGTTTCAAACTCAGACGGGTGAGCCAGTCTGCGCCCCCTATGCCCATGCATTACGCGGATGTTTTTAGAAAGTGATGTTGCACTTGCATCATAATATATCATAGTTATTACGAAGGAATTTGACGCACACGTAATTACCAAAGGTAGCAGATGTAATTGACCAGTAAATGAGTGGATCAAGGCGTCTAGAACAAAACTTAAAGAATAAAGCTCACTTTTGGTTTTGTAACCCGACCCTAAGTCTTCGTCCACTTTCAGGTTATGGGCCCAACTAACGACTCCGGCTTCAAGGTGGAGCCCTTCGACCGTACCAACTACGCGCCCTGATGCTACAAGATCAAGATGTACCTGATTTCCAAGGGAGTTTGGGAGTCTTTCACTGGTGATAGCCTTGTCACGAAGGAGCAGCAGGAGTGTGGTGAAGCATACTGTAAATTTCGTGGCCAACTGTGGAAGCGTACCGTAGATTTTGGATACAACTTTGGGTGCAACTGTGGGTACAACTGAGGTGAACATGGACGGGCCATCGGATTAGAAGCGGCACAAGGTACAGGTACCTAACGGCAAGCGACGGACGACTGAGAAATCAGGTTGACTGGTGGGTGGAACACATTGGGATAGGTAGTTCTGATTGGTTGATATTAGGTAATTGGTAGATTTAGGATATAAGCAATAATAAAGTTCTCCTTTTGCGTCCGATCACAGAGATCACCCCTAGGGACGGCGCGAGTACCTCGCGCCTCCCTTCCTTTGCACGCTCACCTCTACACGTCCCGGGCGGGAGCACATAGTGCACTTTTTGGCCCACCGGTAGACATAGAGTGTTGAAGAATTCGCCCGCAACTCCGCCCTCTGTGTCAGCGGACCGATTTTGAAAAGGTTTTTCGGGAACATGATCGAGCAGTGCGATCTCATCTATTCCGCATTGGTCCGCATCTGGCCCCTAGAAGTTCGGCTGCTTTAAGCGCCCCACGGGAACTCTAGGTGGATTTTTGTGGAATCCGTCGATCTGCACGTGGAAAGTGCTGATCGCCCCCTTCCTCTTAGGTCTAAGCTAAGAATACATAGTATATTGGGCATTTCCTTGGCGAACTAGGCTTAAGAGGCTTGGCGATCAAGTGGTGAAGACTTCCGCCACCTGATCAAGTCCCCCTTTGCTGATCACCACTAGATCGACGCCGTCGATCTACGATAATCGATCTTCAACCTGCAACCTGCGATCATCAGCCCGAAATCGCGCCAATTAGTGCAGGATTAACTAGATCGATCAGCGATCTGCGATCATCGATCATTGATCTTGATCACCCCTGATCATCGATCGGCGGTCTTGATCATCGACTTTTTGGACCTGATCACACCTGATCAAGCCTGATCACACCTGATCACACCTGATTAGCACATCGGTCGATTCGCTACGAATTCATCTCAATCTTGTATCGGAACCTCGCGGATCTACGTCCCAGTCACCTGAAGAGCGACCCACGCCCAATCCGTCGGGTACACAAGGTGAGCAAGACATAGGCCAGTCACAAGACAACCGGGGGGCCCCCTTCGTTAGTCGGAAGTCCGGGTGCTGTTGGAACGCCTGATCGAACCTCAAAAATTCTGATCAGCTGCTCCACCACAGGAGCATGCTGCGATCGTCCTTAATCTCAGCGACTCGCAGCTGATTTACGTCGTGACGGCATCGAGAGCGAAAGAGGCATAGGATATCTTGGAGAATTTCAATCGAATCCAAAACATGGAGAATCGCTGTGGCTCAAGGAGAAGTTCGCGTCATTCAAGTTCACGAAGGCAACCATCAGCGAGCTCGTGATGGAGTTAGAGGACCTCGTGATGAAGACGAAAAACATGAGCTGCGGTCCAACCGAGGAAGACCTCTGTGCGGTAATGTTGCGGAGTCTGGCAAAAACCAACGACAGACTGGTCCAAGCGCTCCGCATAACGGTGACGATCTTCAGTTTTGGAGACCTCGTGAGCAAGTTGATTGCTGAAGAGGTACGACAGAACGAGTATGCGCGTATAGAAGGAGCAACGACAGTGATGGCTAACAAGAACCCTGAAAAATAAAACTCGTTCCACAGAAAAAAGCATATACGGAGCTATATTCATGATGTTGGTCATCCTGTCTGCTTTTTCATTGCTCGACTGGTTATTGGCTTCGCTGATTTGTCACAATACTCATTGAAACATCTAGATTTTTGAACTTAGTACCTCCATCATTGCGCAGCTCCCGAGCTTTTAAATTGAACCGCCGTCTAAAAAACATTTAAAGTGTTCAAAATTTTCACTGTGACGTTTTTTGTCTTCACAAAAACTTCCGTAATTCGATTTATAATTAACGGAATTGATCATATATCACGGTCCTTGGGTGTGATAGGACCTTTCAGACTTACGATGTTCGTTGGTTGTAGAATTCTTTCTTTTTAGACTTACGATGTTCGTTGGTTGTAGAACTATTTCCTTTTCATCTGCAGAAATTGACGCGTTAATCTCGCGTTGCCATGTTTCTATATGAGGCTGAACGTGTACGCTTTGCATTGTTTTAAGCTAAACGTGGTAGGCTCCCAAGAGCACTTAACGATACTAACTTGCGGATTATTTAAAGGTTCAGTAAGAAGTGCAGAATCCTTCCTTTCTGTACTGCAATCTTTATTTAGGCAGTTAGACGTGATGCATTATTGTACTTCCTCAATCTGCAATTTAGCGTCGTTTTTTTTGATAATTTCGTACTTTTAGGGATAAGGTAGCGTACCTAATGATCTTAGTACTTATTATTAGGTACGGATAAGTAGTGTAGGACACCACAGATATAGGATCGCTAAAACTTCAACTCGTATGCATATTACATGTTAGGACAGATAGTCACTTCTCAATACACATTCAATCGAACAAGTCCCCGACTTGGGTATGGTCATCTACTGTCTCCGAACTGTCTTGGGGTGTTGTTTTCATCTTTAACGGACATTTGGTTGCGCTAAAATTCAACGAGGATGAATTGAGTTTAGTCAAGGTATATTTTTAAACGACATGTACGACTCAAGTTTCTACGAATCTACGCAAGTAAGAACCACGAAACATTTCAACAGATTCCTCCTGGTGGCAGGTGCAGCTTCACTTCACCACCGATTAGAATCATTACAACAAAATGAAGTATGATGTATACGAGAAATAGTGCAGTAGACGCCTTAAAATGCAAGGAAAAGGCGACAGCATGAGACTGTTATGCCAGATTCGAGCTATTTTGTCCAACAATTAAGGTCGGATTTTAGCTACGTAACAAACTCTAATCGTATGCTAGTGCATCGAGAAGCTTACAGCTGCTTGGATTTCTTGGGGCTTTGTGGTTGCTCATCTTGAATAACGATAGACTGAATACCAAGACAAGTGCTTTGGAAGCTAACCTTTTTCTTGAGCTGACTCATGCGCACATATTCCATAAAAACTAGCCCTTGATAAGACGAAATGCCCATGAAGGTGTGCCACCTGCGCGAAAAGATATTAGTAATGTAATGGCAACAAACATATCAGCTACATACCAGGCATGAGCCTGAGGATTCACAGGAAGACCACGGACAACGTGACAATAATGATAGTCTATGAGCCAACAAGCACTACCAAGAAGGCCCGTGAGTACGTACGATCTCGCTACAGCGCGAGCTGTTGAGTCTTTCACTTCTAAATAATGCCCACAGAGTCGTACAGCTGCGAGAATGGCCAAAACGGAGAAGAACCATTGAAAAACTGTTGTGAACCGGTAGATGGCATGGAGGACTGTAAAAACGACACCCGTTATCGTCAAGTGTGCGATCACATACTTCCTAGCGTTTTTGATTGGGATTCGCTCGATTTCATTGTTGTACACGATGTAAATCCACACCAAAACGGACCAAATCATTGGTGTCTCATCGCATTGCTGATACACATACTGCAGCGTGCCATGGAACATGGCGGAACCCAAGCCTATAGCCATCACTCCGACGATTTGTATCTGGAAGCGGGTCTCAAGGCCCATCTTGAAAGTACCATAAAGACCATAGAGTCCTAAGAGCACAAAGAATATATTGCTGATCGTGTTCCAGAATTCGGCTATATAGTATGTGTACTCGTAGTTGAGCTCGCACCAATCGATAGTGGAGGTAGGTGGTCCCCAAAAGCCTACGAGGTCGGATGTGTCCGCGGCGCGTATGCTATGGGGTTCGACGCGTGCCATTTGATTTTTCGACTCTCCAAATGTAACCCGAATCAGGGATTGAAGTAACGGAAGTAACAAATTAAATTATTAAATTAAACAAAAAGATTACGGGAACTTTAGGATAACAACAGCTGTCACATATTGTATAATCTAATACATCTTGATTTTCACTAAGCTCCCGTTTGGTCTGAAGTAAATTATAAAAGGGCCAGACTAGGGGCACCCCACCTTTGCTAGGGGCACACCCCACTATAATAAAATACCGGCTAATAATAAGGCACCCCTGTAGCTGGTGCGTATACGCACGGTGCGGCTAGCGCACAGAGGAAGACTCTTCCTTAAAGCGGTATCTACCGCTACTTAGCCGATACGCCCTTATAAAGGGCTTAGTAGGAGAGCTCTCCTACTCGGGGCCAAGATTCCCGGGTTGGTTTACTACTTAGCCTTAACGGCTGTGTCCCCTTTACGGGGTGTAAGTAAAGGGAGGGCTCCCTCTTACCTACGACACTCACTGCACGCGCGACCTCGACCGGTCGCGCGTCTGCACTTTAGAGTGAAATGTAAACTGAATATATTTAATATGTAATTAGCCTAAATTAATTTAAACTAATATAAACTATATGTAATACTAAGTAGAATATTCCAAATTCGTACCTAGCTAAAATGTAGTGTACACACCTGTGTACCGACACGTGGATGGCTGACACACCACCACACCAAGGGCCCCTGCCCTGATTGGTTAAAATAACCAATGGTTCAAAACCTTTCAAACCGGTCAATACTGACCTCAACCGGAGTGTACTCATGTACACCAACACTAAATGTAACTCAAATGTAACCCGGTTACATCCTCCCCCATCAAGACTAT